>OZ010611.1:11957258-12047258 GCA_963932145.1 Acanthosepion lycidas
AAAAAAAGCGAACTCTCTACGCGGAGGACATACCTTTTTTGCTATCCGTCTCACATAACAGTGTCGATGAGAAAACTGAAAAAGAAAAAACAAGTTCTATGTAGAGATTTCTAAAAAAAAAACAGTTAAAAAAAAAGGAAAACTTTTTTTTAGACATCAACTTTACTGTGGTAACAAAGACGCAAGATCTACACAGGGAATTTTTTTTTTTTTTTACGTACACAGGTTCCAGAATATCAGGCTACACTAAAGGAAAATACTTGCACAAAATTAGGTTAACAGGGAAGATTTTAAGTCAACCATTGTGGAACTTATGAAAATTCAATTTGAACAGCAACAGGAAAACAAACATCTTGAATTACAAGAATTATTGCTACGTGTAATGTCAAATAAAGGGCAAAATTCTGAAAATGAAACAGTTCTCTCACAAGACGCTATTTGAAGCACTATTGAAGATTTCACATATGCACCCGACGAAGACAAAACCTTTGCAACTTACTTCCGAAGGTACGAAGATCTATATGAATTTGACGGCAGAAATTGGTCAGACGCAAGAAAAGTACGACTACTACTAAGAAAATTAGGCACATGCGAATATACCAAATACGTAGATTATATCCTACTGAGGAAAACAAATGAGTTAACTTTCAAAGAAGCCATAAAACTGTTAACAGAACTTTTCAGCCCATATACCTCACTATTCTACAAAAGATGGAAATGTCTGAATCTAACAAAAAATGAGAGCGAAGATTACATAACTTTCGCTTCCACTCTAAACAAATATTGTGATGATTTCAAGTTATTGGAACTCAACCCGGACAATTTAAAATGTTTTATATACGTCCAAGGCCTGGTTTCAACCAAAGACGCGGCAATTAGACGCAAATCCTTACAAAATTGGACAGTGAACAGGATTTGACACTTCAAAAACTGTCCGTAGACTGCCAGAGATGCATAAGTATAAAGAAAGACTCAAAAGATATAGAAGAAGTTGGCATCGCGCACATACGTTAAGTACGAAGACAAACCAACTTCCCCTCCTCAAAAACAAACCAAATCAAACCAATTTTCCCTCCTCAAAAACAGGTCAAACTAATTTCTTTTACTTCAAAAAGTCAATATCAGAAAAAGCTACCACCCAGTCCATGCTATCGCAGTGGGACTTGGCATTGGTATAAAGACTGTCCATACCGTTTAAAAACTTGTCTATCATGCAAAAAAGTAGGACATAAAAGTTCTCATTGTTCGACTAGAAGAGAAAGCAAAAGCAGAATAAGAACCACGAGGACTGACCAAGCGGATGAGCCTAACATAAGAAAATACGTATAAATTTTAGTATTATGTTAGTGCAAAAATAATGACGTAATAATCTCGTTTTTTGACGTTAAAAATTTTTTGCTCAAACCTAATAGAAATGCAAAACAGAAAAGTCAAACTAAAGTTGGATTCCGGGTCGGACTGAACTATTATTAACGTACAAACATGGAGAAAACTGAACAAACCTACCATGTTAAGAACCGATAAAATTGCTTGATCGGTAACTGGGAGAAAAATAAAATTTGAAGGTGAAGTGATTACAAATGTAACATTCAAAGGAATGACCAAAAAATTGAAAATGTATGTGCTAAGAAATACAGAAAACTTATTCGGTACTGACTGGATGCAAAAATTCGAACTTTGGGATTTACCAATGAGTACGTACTGCCAAAAGGTAAACAGTTTATCGACCGAGGCAGATAAATTAAAAGAGAAACTAAAAGAGAATTTCCCCGAAGTATTTTCAGCTGGCCTCGGAAGATGTAAGAAAATGGCAGAGCAAATATAGAAATAAAAGAAAACGTTCAACCTATCTTCAAGAAAAAAAAAGGAGCATACCGTTTGCTTCAATAGAAAAAAATAGATCAAGAATTGGCTAGACTCGAAAACACCGGCATATTGACAAAAGTAGAATACAGTCAATAGGCCGCACCCACGGTTTACGTCAAAAAAAAAAAAAAAATATCAGGGGAGATTGGAGTATGCGCTGATTTCTCAACGGGTTTGAAAGCAACGATAAAAGACTACCACTATCCTCTACCCAGTCCAGAAGAAGTATTCACAAAATTAAACGGCGGAATTATTTTTTCAAAAATAGATTTAAGTGATGCGTACCTACAAATTCCAGTCAACGAGAAAAGTTCAAAATTACTGTGCATAAACACACACAAAGGATTATACAGATACCAAAGATTACCATTTGGGATTAAGGTCGCGCCGGCTATATTCCAACAGACAATGGATACTATGATCGCCGGAATAGAGTACAAGATTGCATTCCTGGATGACGTATAGATAAATAGCGAAAGTGTTTAGCACTGGAATCACGTACAAGAGGTGTTCAGGAGAATAGAAAGATATGGGTTTAAGCTAAAAGAAAACAAGTGCGATTTTTTTTATGAAGGAAATAAAATACCGGGGCCATGTCATCGATCAAGAAGGAAGACGACCAGACTCTGAAAGAGCAATGGCATTAAAAAAATGCCAGTTCCAAAAAACATAGCAGAATTACAAAGTTTTCTAGGCTTAGTGAATTATTACCAGGAATTCATTCCTCACATGCATAAACTTCGCGCACCACTGAACGAACTGCTGAAAAAAGAACAAGTTTGGGAGTGGACAGATGAATGCCAGAAAACGTTTGACAAAATAATGAAGACGTTAACTTCGGATTTATTTTTGGTACACTACAATCCAAAATTAGAAATAATAGTAGCAAGTGAGGCGAGCGCCTATGGAGTCGGGGCGTGTATACTGCATAAAATGCTGGATGGGGCAATAAAACCCATCACGCGTGCTTCAAGAACCCTTCTACATGCAGAGAAAAATTACTCACGTGTAGAGAAAGAAGCCCTTTGAATTATTTTCGCCATCACAAGATTTCATAGATATATCTAGGGTAGAACTTTTTACGGCACGGTGGAGTAATGGATAGCGGCTTGGATTGAGGAATGGGAGAGCCGAGTTCGAATTCCAGTCGAATCCATTACATTCACTTACGTGCTAATACCCTTGGGAAAGGTATGAATCCTCTTCTTCTCCCTACAGCTATGGGTAAAAAGCAGGACAGACTGGGTTCTATAGCCTTGGATGGCAAATAGTCTAGGAGAAGGAAAAACTCTGAATTCAGAACCTGTGGAGGGTCGTTTGGGGACCTTGTGGCACTTAGAGCACCAGGTCTCTGTATTCGGCCCTTCAAAAAGTGTGGATGGTCCTGCACGAAACCTTCACCACTATAATCAAATCTCATGTGCTGTTGTCGGGCTGTCGGTTTCCTAGAAACTGATCTGAAGCCTATACATGTGGGTTTGGGGACCGCTTGTGAATTCCAAATTCCCATGAAACTCCAATATTGGAACCGGCTCAACCCACCCCGGGCGAATGCCGTTTCAGGTACAGGTACAGGATTTTTTACTCTACAGACGGATCACAAACCGTTATTAACAATATTCGGCTCGAAGAAAGGTCTACCGCTTTAAACTGCCAATAGGTTGCTAAGATGCGGTACAATTCTACTGAATTACAATTTCAGATTGGAGTATCTACAAACGAAAAAAATCGGGCATGCGGATGGTCTGTCGAGATTTATACCAACGAAAACAGAGCCATTGGAAGACTCTGTAATCGCAGCCTTACGACATGAACAAGATATCAGGACAGTACTATGTTGTACAGTTCGAAACATCCCCGTCACACTACAAGAGATAAAAAATGAAGCAATAAATGATGAACTCATAAAAGAAACAAAAGCAAAAATAGCAGAAAAAAATAAGCAAATATCGGATAGCTTTTCTTTATGCGATAATGTGCTACTTTATAACGAAAGGATAGTAATTCCCAAAACATTACAAAAGCGAATCCTAAAGGATTTCCACATGGGCCATCCAGGGAAAAATAGAATGAAACCGCTAATGCGAAGCTATGTATATTGGCAACACATGGACCAGGACATTACAAGGATGGTGGAAAAATGCAAGGGTTGTTCCTTAGCAGCCAAAGCAACGCCAATCATCCATAAGCCATGGCCAGTGACAGATCGTCCGTGGTCAAGAATACACGCAGATTATGCAGGTCCAATAAATGTTTTGTACTATTTGATCATAGTGGATAGCTATAGTAAAAGGCCGGAAATGTTTCGTTGCAAAAATCCTACTTCCGAAACTACAATAAATTGCCTCCACGAACTGTTTGCTCGGTTTGGAGTAGTGGATTGTCTAATCACAGATAATAGAACGCAATTCACACCAGCGGAATTCCAAGAGTTTGCGAAATTTTTCAAATCAAACATCAAATCCCCGACGTATCACCCAAGATCAAATGGGCAAGCGGAGAGATTTGTTGATACACTCAAAAGAGCGTTAAGAAAAGCATATGATGTGCCTACGGAAAAAGCCTTACAACAATTTTTACAGGTATATCGAATTACGCCAAAAAATGCTACGCCATCGGCATTATCACCCGCAGAAGTTATGTTCGCCAGAAAAATCAGATCAGTGTTGGATAAGTTTCTACCAAAACAAACGAAGCAAATAACACAGTCGTGCGTACTAAAAAGAAAATTCCAACCAGGAGAAAAAAAATTTTTAAAGCATATAAAAACAATACATCTTACTGGGAACAAGGTACAATTGAAAAAAGAATCGGGAATATGGTTTACATAGCACAGGAACCCAGATTCTCACATAAAAGACACGTAAACCAAATAAGAAAGAGACTGTGAGAGGACCCTAACTGTCCACCTCAGGAAGAAGGGATGCATACGATTATCGATACATTTGATATACAAAGGCCGCAAACAAGGCCGGAACCATGAAAATTACCGAGAAAAAGAAAGTTCACGGAACTTTTGGTAATAAATCCAAAGATAAAAAAAATATTAAAAACGCCTGCTAGGCAAATCTTCGGAAGTGGGGTGTTATGGGAACTTACCCATAATAATAATGGAATATTCCTGACATTAAAATACCGCGCCTCTCAAGAGGTATGCGCAGAGATTGTAAGACGAGGAGAGATAATTGAGAGCATATTGGGTTAGTGATACTTGTCGAGACAACATAGTTCACTCTAACCAAATCTGATAGTAATTACTAATACTTCTACGTATTATATTTCTGTTGTAATATGCCTTTGTATTCTATACCTGTGTTCGTGGTATCCTTTCATTGGTTCTAACCTTGGACCATCACCGTGCTGCAAGGAACTTAGATCTTAACAAAAAAACAAAAAAAAATATACATATATATATATATATATATATATATATATATATATATATATAGTAATTTTAGTTTAGGTTAACATTCGAAATGTATTGAACATTAAGAAGATTTTTTTTCTAATTTACAGTACAATGGAACTGCTATCTTACTTAAAAATGCTATCGTTTTTGACAGGACGTATAAACTTGTATTATATATGTATATTCTAGAAGATAAACTTGATAAGGCTGGTACGAAACCGGTTGTGCTTCTTTAACTTTTTGTTAAAAAAATGCCATATAAATTTTGCTTTTTTCTAGTTATCGCAAAATGTTGTACCATGAAAAACCTATATATATATATATATATATATATATATATATATATATATATATATATATATATACACACACGCACTGCGTGCCAAATTATTATCAATTCACACAAAATTTTCACACGATGTTGGCAACACTGAGCTGCGCAATCACTGAAATTTTTGTACTAAATTAACATTTAAAAGTAATTCAGTTTTACAATTGTTATGGTTCGGTTCCTTGTACCACGGTGATAGTCCAAGGTAGAACCAATAAAGAAGAACTCGGACACGGATATGGAATAACACAGATATATTACAAACAGGAATATATACAGAGAAGTAGAAAGTGTTAGTATGAACAATCAGGTTTAGTAGAGAGAACAATGTAGTCTCGACCAGTATCACTATTCCAATGTTTTGCAGTAATTGTCTGAACGCGACTCTGTTTCAGACTGCCTCTGACTTGACTGACTCACTCGCTCTGACTGACTGACAGACTCCTGACGGATTTCACTCTAGACTTCAGACCAGAACGGTATTTAGTCACCCCCACCACGAGGGCATCATGTGGCACAAGGCCGGTTTAACGTGGGATCTTCGAGCCCGTGGGCTCGGACAAAAATATGCCCTTTGAACCAGTATAAACGGGTTCAGGGTCGGTTTACCTCCCCGAAAGAGACTCCGCCCCTCGGCGTAGCCTCGTTCGGGTTCCTCTCCGCCCGAAGGCAGAGAGTTCAACCGATCAGCTGGTCGCCCGACTTCGGACTGAGCTCCCTGCTTCCTCTTGAGGCGCAGTATTTATTACGTATGTTATTATGGGTAAGGTCCCATAACACCAATTCACTTATGAACTGAACATATATATATATATATATATATATATATATATATATATATATATATATACATCAAGAATATAATCTGTTTCGTACATATTCTAGTAGATTCTAATAATGATGATCTATAAAAATCCGCTATTAAAAAAATCGACACTCACTTAAAATAGATTTTATGAAAAAAAAAGTGATTTATCGTGCTAAAATGCTTTCCTATTCGAAGTAGTTATTATTATAGAGAATTAAACTCCATATAACAAACTCTTATCACCAATAATTTCCCAAACCATTTTGTTGATGAAGAAATAAGATTATCTTTAAAGAAAAAATAATATAAGCAATCAATTATTTATCCTAACAAATGCTTTAGATTTGTCATCTATTATGAAAAATTCAAAACGTCCAATCAAACTCTTATAAATAATTCTTCGCCCCAAAGATCATGTCAACGTCAAAAAATCGTTTATGAAGTCTTATCACCGTTGGAAGATTGTATCTCCAACATTAACAATCAGCAAATACTATTAAATTCTTACATTGGTCACACACGCACCACACTTTCTTTTAGGTTAACTTGTTCCTTATCAAAATTTAGTGCCACTCGCCTATATATAAGATGACAATTTTTAAAAAATATTTAACAAATAAGCGAAATAATATGACCATAAGACAGATTTTATATTATTTAGATTATTCGGACTATTGTCCTCATCTTTGTCACCATATTTATTACAACGTTTCGGCCTTTCAGTATCTGTCTATATTTCTGAGATGAGGTATTATGTACACTATTTACATTATTCGGACTATTGTCCTCATCTTTGTCGCCATATTTATTACAAAGTTTCGGCCTTTCAGTATCTGTCTATATTTCTGAGATGAGGTATTATGTACACTATTTACATTATTCGGACTATTGTCCTCATCTTTGTTGCCATATTTATTACAACGTTTTGGCCTTTCAGTATCTGTCTATATTTCTGAGATGAGGTATTATGTACACTATTTAGATTATTCGGACTATTGTCCTCATCTTTGTTGCCATATTGATTACAACGTTTCGGCCCTTCAGTATCTGTCTATATTTCTGAGATGAGGTATTATGTACACTATTTACATTATTCGGACTATTGTCCTCATCTTTGTTGCCATATTTATTACAACGTTTCGGCCTTTCAGTATCTGTCTATATTTCTGAGATGAGGTATTATGTACACTATTTACATTATTCGGACTATTGTCCTCATCTTTGTTGCCATATTTATTACAACGTTTTGGCCCTTCAGTATCTGTCCATATTTCTGAGATGAGGTATTATGTACACTATTTACATTATTCGGACTATTGCCCTCATCTTTGTTGCCATATTTATTACAACGTTTCAGCCTTTCAGTATCTGTCTATATTTCTGAGATGAGGTATTATGTACACTATTTAGATTATTCGGACTATTGTCCTCATCTTTGTTGCCATATTGATTACAACGTTTCGGCCCTTCAGTATCTGTCTATATTTCTGAGATGAGGTATTATGTACACTATTTACATTATTCGGACTATTGTCCTCATCTTTGTTGCCATATTTATTACAACGTTTCGGCCTTTCAGTATCTGTCTATATTTCTGAGATGAGGTATTATGTACACTATTTACATTATTCGGACTATTGCCCTCATCTTTGTTGCCATATTTATTACAACGTTTCGGCATTTCAGTATCTGTCTATATTTCTGAGATGAGGTATTATGTACACTATTTACATTATTCCGACTATTGTCCTCATCTTTGTCACCATATTTATTACAACGTTTCGGCCTTTCAGTATCTGCCTATATTTCTGAGATGAGGTATTATGTACACTAATTACATTATTCGGACTATTGTCCTCATCTTTGTCACCATATTTATTACAACGTTTCGGCCTTTCAGTATCTGTCTATATTTCTGAGATGAGGTATTATGTACACTATTTAGATTATTCGGACTATTGTCCTCATCTTTGTTGCCATATTTATTACAACGTTTTGGCCTTTCAGTATCTGTCTATATTTCTGAGATGAGGTATTATGTACACTATTTAGATTATTCGGACTATTGTCCTCATCTTTGTTGCCATATTGATTACAACGTTTCGGCCCTTCAGTATCTGTCTATATTTCTGAGATGAGGTATTATGTACACTATTTACATTATTCGGACTATTGTCCTCATCTTTGTTGCCATATTTATTACAACGTTTCGGCCTTTCAGTATCTGTCTATATTTCTGAGATGAGGTATTATGTACACTATTTACATTATTCGGACTATTGTCCTCATCTTTGTCGCCATATTTATTACAACGTTTCGGCCTTTCAGTATCTGTCTATATTTCTGAGATGAGGTATTATGTACACTATTTACATTATTCGGACTATTGTCCTCATCTTTGTTGCCATATTTATTACAACGTTTTGGCCTTTCAGTATCTGTCTATATTTCTGAGATGAGGTATTATGTACACTATTTAGATTATTCGGACTATTGTCCTCATCTTTGTTGCCATATTGATTACAACGTTTCGGCCCTTCAGTATCTGTCTATATTTCTGAGATGAGGTATTATGTACACTATTTACATTATTCGGACTATTGTCCTCATCTTTGTTGCCATATTTATTACAACGTTTCGGCCTTTCAGTATCTGTCTATATTTCTGAGATGAGGTATTATGTACACTATTTACATTATTCGGACTATTGTCCTCATCTTTGTTGCCATATTTATTACAACGTTTTGGCCCTTCAGTATCTGTCCATATTTCTGAGATGAGGTATTATGTACACTATTTACATTATTCGGACTATTGCCCTCATCTTTGTTGCCATATTTATTACAACGTTTCGGCCTTTCAGTATCTGTCTATATTTCTGAGATGAGGTATTATGTACACTATTTAGATTATTCGGACTATTGTCCTCATCTTTGTTGCCATATTGATTACAACGTTTCGGCCCTTCAGTATCTGTCTATATTTCTGAGATGAGGTATTATGTACACTATTTACATTATTCGGACTATTGTCCTCATCTTTGTTGCCATATTTATTACAACGTTTCGGCCTTTCAGTATCTGTCTATATTTCTGAGATGAGGTATTATGTACACTATTTACATTATTCGGACTATTGCCCTCATCTTTGTTGCCATATTTATTACAACGTTTCGGCATTTCAGTATCTGTCTATATTTCTGAGATGAGGTATTATGTACACTATTTACATTATTCGGACTATTGTCCTCATCTTTGTCGCCATATTTATTACAACGTTTCGGCCTTTCAGTATCTGTCTATATTTCTGAGATGAGGTATTATGTACACTATTTAGATTATTCGGACTATTGTCCTCATCTTTGTTGCCATATTGATTACAACGTTTCGGCATTTCAGTATCTGTCTATATTTCTGAGATGAGGTATTATGTACACTATTTAGATTATTCGGACTATTGTCCTCATCTTTGTTGCCATATTGATTACAACGTTTCGGCATTTCAGTATCTGTCTATATTTCTGAGATGAGGTAATATGTACACTATTTACATTATTCCGACTATTGTCCTCATCTTTGTCACCATATTTATTACAACGTTTCGGCCTTTCAGTATCTGCCTATATTTCTGAGATGAGGTATTATGTACACTAATTACATTATTCGGACTATTGTCCTCATCTTTGTCACCATATTTATTACAACGTTTCGGCCTTTCAGTATCTGTCTATATTTCTGAGATGAGGTATTATGTACACTATTTAGATTATTCGGACTATTGTCCTCATCTTTGTTGCCATATTTATTACAACGTTTTGGCCTTTCAGTATCTGTCTATATTTCTGAGATGAGGTATTATGTACACTATTTAGATTATTCGGACTATTGTCCTCATCTTTGTTGCCATATTGATTACAACGTTTCGGCCCTTCAGTATCTGTCTATATTTCTGAGATGAGGTATTATGTACACTATTTACATTATTCGGACTATTGTCCTCATCTTTGTTGCCATATTTATTACAACGTTTCGGCCTTTCAGTATCTGTCTATATTTCTGAGATGAGGTATTATGTACACTATTTACATTATTCGGACTATTGTCCTCATCTTTGTTGCCATATTTATTACAACGTTTTGGCCCTTCAGTATCTGTTCATATTTCTGAGATGAGGTATTATGTACACTATTTACATTATTCGGACTATTGCCCTCATCTTTGTTGCCATATTTATTACAACGTTTCGGCCTTTCAGTATCTGTCTATATTTCTGAGATGAGGTATTATGTACACTATTTAGATTATTCGGACTATTGTCCTCATCTTTGTTGCCATATTGATTACAACGTTTCGGCCCTTCAGTATCTGTCTATATTTGTGAGATGAGGTATTATGTACACTATTTACATTATTCGGACTATTGTCCTCATCTTTGTTGCCATATTTATTACAACGTTTCGGCCTTTCAGTATCTGTCTATATTTCTGAGATGAGGTATTATGTACACTATTTACATTATTCGGACAATTGCCCTCATCTTTGTTGCCATATTTATTACAACGTTTCGGCATTTCAGTATCTGTCTATATTTCTGAGATGAGGTATTATGTACACTATTTACATTATTCGGACTATTGTCCTCATCTTTGTCGCCATATTTATTACAACGTTTCGGCCTTTCAGTATCTGTCTATATTTCTGAGATGAGGTATTATGTACACTATTTAGATTATTCGGACTATTGTCCTCATCTTTGTTGCCATATTGATTACAACGTTTCGGCATTTCAGTATCTGTCTATATTTCTGAGATGAGGTATTATGTACACTATTTGGATTATTCGGACTATTGTCCTCATCTTTGTTGCCATATTGATTACAACGTTTCGGCATTTCAGTATCTGTCTATATTTCTGAGATGAGGTAATATGTACACTATTTACATTATTCCGACTATTGTCCTCATCTTTGTCACCATATTTATTACAACGTTTCGGCCTTTCAGTATCTGCCTATATTTCTGAGATGAGGTATTATGTACACTAATTACATTATTCGGACTATTGTCCTCATCTTTGTCACCATATTTATTACAACGTTTCGGCCTTTCAGTATCTGTCTATATTTCTGAGATGAGGTATTATGTACACTATTTAGATTATACGGACTATTGTCCTCATCTTTGTTGCCATATTGATTACAACGTTTCGGCATTTCAGTATCTGTCTATATTTCTGAGATGAGGTATTATGTACACTATTTACATTATTCCGACTATTGTCCTCATCTTTGTCACCATATTGATTACAACGTTTCGGCATTTCAGTATCTGCCTATATTTCTGAGATGAGGTATTATGTACACTAATTACATTATTCGGACTATTGTCCTCATCTTTGTCACCATATTTATTACAACGTTTCGGCCTTTCAGTATCTGTCTATATTTCTGAGATGAGGTATTATGTACACTATTTAGATTATTCGGACTATTGTCCTCATCTTTGTTGCCATATTGATTACAACGTTTCGGCATTTCAGTATCTGTCTATATTTCTGAGATGAGGTAATATGTACACTATTTACATTATTCCGACTATTGTCCTCATCTTTGTCACCATATTTATTACAACGTTTCGGCCTTTCAGTATCTGCCTATATTTCTGAGATGAGGTATTATGTACACTAATTACATTATTCGGACTATTGTCCTCATCTTTGTCACCATATTTATTACAACGTTTCGGCCTTTCAGTATCTGTCTATATTTATGAGATGAGGTATTATGTACACTATTTACATTATTCGGACTATTGTCTTCATCTTTGTTGCCATATTGATTACAACGTTTCGGCATTTCAGTATCTGTCTATATTTCTGAGATGAGGTAATATGTACACTATTTACATTATTCCGACTATTGTCCTCATCTTTGTCACCATATTTATTACAACGTTACGGCCTTTCAGTATCTGCCTATATTTCTGAGATGAGGTATTATGTACACTAATTACATTATTCGGACTATTGTCCTCATCTTTGTCACCATATTTTTTACAACGTTTCGGCCTTTCAGTATCTGTCTATATTTCTGAGATGAGGTATTATGTACACTATTTAGATTATTCGGACTATTGTCCTCATCTTTGTTGCCATATTGATTACAACGTTTCGGCCTTTCAGTATCTGTCTATATTTCTGAGATGAGGTAATATGTACACTATTTACATTATTCCGACTATTGTCCTCATCTTTGTCACCATATTTAATACAACGTTTCGGCCTTTCAGTATCTGTCTATATTTCTGAGATGAGGTATTATGTACACTATTTACATTATTCGGACTATTGTCCTCATCTTTGTTGCCATATTTATTACAACGTTTCGGCCTTTCAGTATCTGTCTATATTTCTGAGATGAGGTATTATGTACACTATTTACATTATTCGGACTATTGTCCTCATCTTTGTCACCATATTTATTACAACGTTTCGGCCTTTCAGTATCTGTCTATATTTATGAGATGAGGTATTATGTACACTATTTACATTATTCGGACTATTGTCCTCATCTTTGTCACCATATTTATTACAACGTTTCGGCCTTTCAGTATCTGTCTATATTTCTGAGATGAGGTATTATATACACTATTTACATTATTCGGACTATTGTCCTCATCTTTGTCACCATATTTATTACAACGTTTCGGCCTTTCAGTATCTGTCTATATTTCTGAGATGAGGTATTATGTACACTATTTACATTATTCGGACTATTGTCCTCATCTTTGTCACCATATTTATTACAACGTTTCGGCCTTTCAGTATCTGTCTATATTTCTGAGATGAGGTATTATGTACACTATTTACATTATTCGGACTATTGTCCTCATCTTTGTTGCCATATTTATTACAACGTTTCGGCCTTTCAGTATCTGTCTATATTTCTGAGATGAGGTATTATGTACACTATTTACATTATTCGGACTATTGTCCTCATCTTTGTTGCCATATTTATTACAACGTTTCGGCCCTTCAGTATCTGTCTATATTTCTGAGATGAGGTATTATGTACACTATTTACATTATTCGGACTATTGTCCTCATCTTTGTCACCATATTTATTACAACGTTTCGGCCTTTCAGTATCTGTCTATATTTCTGAGATGAGGTATTATGTACACTATTTACATTATTCGGACTATTGTCCTCATCTTTGTTGCCATATTTATTACAACGTTTCGGCCTTTCAGTATCTGTCTATATTTCTGAGATGAGGTATTATGTACATTATTTACATTATTCGGACTATTGTCCTCATCTTTGTTGCCATATTTATTACAACGTTTCGGCCCTTCAGTATCTGTCTATATTTCTGAGATGAGGTATTATGTACACTATTTACATTATTCGGACTATTGTCCTCATCTTTGTCACCATATTTATTACAACGTTTCGGCCTTTCAGTATCTGTCTATATTTCTGAGATGAGGTATTATGTACACTATTTACATTATTCGGACTATTGTCCTCATCTTTGTCGCCATATTTATTACATCAATTCGGCCTTTCAGTATCTGTCTATATTTCTGAGATGAGGTATTATGTACACTATTTACATTATTCGGACTATTGTCCTCATCTTTGTTGCCATATTTATTACAACGTTTCGGCCTTTCAGTATCTGTCTATATTTCTGAGATGAGGTATTATGTACACTATTTACATTATTCGGACTATTGTCCTCATCTTTGTTGCCATATTTATTACAACGTTTTGGCCCTTCAGTATCTGTCCATATTTCTGAGATGAGGTATTATGTACACTATTTACATTATTCGGACTATTGCCCTCATCTTTGTTGCCATATTTATTACAACGTTTCAGCCTTTCAGTATCCGTCTATATTTCTGAGATGAGGTATTATGTACACTATTTAGATTATTCGGACTATTGTCCTCATCTTTGTTGCCATATTGATTACAACGTTTCGGCCCTTCAGTATCTGTCTATATTTCTGAGATGAGGTATTATGTACACTATTTACATTATTCGGACTATTGTCCTCATCTTTGTTGCCATATTTATTACAACGTTTCGGCCTTTCAGTATCTGTCTATATTTCTGAGATGAGGTATTATGTACACTATTTACATTATTCGGACTATTGCCCTCATCTTTGTTGCCATATTTATTACAACGTTTCGGCCTTTCAGTATCTGTCTTTATTTCTGAGATGAGGTATTATGTACACTATTTAGATTATTCGGACTATTGTCCTCATCTTTGTTGCCATATTGATTACAACGTTTCGGCATTTCAGTATCTGTCTATATTTCTGAGATGAGGTATTATGTACACTATTTAGATTATTCGGACTATTGTCCTCATCTTTGTTGCCATATTGATTACAACGTTTCGGCATTTCAGTATCTGTCTATATTTCTGAGATGAGGTAATATGTACACTATTTACATTATTCCGACTATTGTCCTCATCTTTGTCACCATATTTATTACAACGTTTCGGCCTTTTAGTATCTGCCTATATTTCTGAGATGAGGTATTATGTACACTAATTACATTATTCGGACTATTGTCCTCATCTTTGTCACCATATTTATTACAACGTTTCGGCCTTTCAGTATCTGTCTATATTTCTGAGATGAGGTATTATGTACACTATTTAGATTATTCGGACTATTGTCCTCATCTTTGTTGCCATATTGATTACAATGTTTCGGCATTTCAGTATCTGTCTATATTTCTGAGATGAGGTATTATGTACACTATTTACATTATTCCGACTATTGTCCTCATCTTTGTCACCATATTGATTACAACGTTTCGGCATTTCAGTATCTGTCTATATTTCTGAGATGAGGTAATATGTACACTATTTACATTATTCCGACTATTGTCCTCATCTTTGTCACCATATTTATTACAACGTTTCGGCCTTTCAGTATCTGCCTATATTTCTGAGATGAGGTATTATGTACACTAATTACATTATTCGGACTATTGTCCTCATCTTTGTCACCATATTTATTACAACGTTTCGGCCTTTCAGTATCTGTCTATATTTCTGAGATGAGGTATTATGTACACTATTTAGATTATTCGGACTATTGTCCTCATCTTTGTTGCCATATTGATTACAACGTTTCGGCCTTTCAGTATCTGTCTATATTTCTGAGATGAGGTAATATGTACACTATTTACATTATTCCGACTATTGTCCTCATCTTTGTCACCATATTTATTACAACGTTTCGGCCTTTCAGTATCTGTCTATATTTCTGAGATGAGGTATTATGTACACTATTTACATTATTCGGACTATTGTCCTCATCTTTGTTGCCATATTTATTACAACGTTTCGGCCTTTCAGTATCTGTCTATATTTCTGAGATGAGGTATTATGTACACTATTTACATTATTCGGACTATTGTCCTCATCTTTGTCACCATATTTATTACAACGTTTCGGCCTTTCAGTATCTGTCTATATTTATGAGATGAGGTATTATGTACACTATTTACATTATTCGGACTATTGTCCTCATCTTTGTCACCATATTTATTACAACGTTTCGGCCTTTCAGTATCTGTCTATATTTCTGAGATGAGGTATTATGTACACTATTTACATTATTCGGACTATTGTCCTCATCTTTGTCACCATATTTATTACAACGTTTCGGCCTTTCAGTATCTGTCTATATTTCTGAGATGAGGTATTATGTACACTATTTACATTATTCGGACTATTGTCCTCATCTTTGTCGCCATATTTATTACATCAATTCGGCCTTTCAGTATCTGTCTATATTTCTGAGATGAGGTATTATGTACACTATTTACATTATTCGGACTATTGTCCTCATCTTTGTTGCCATATTTATTACAACGTTTCGGCCTTTCAGTATCTGTCTATATTTCTGAGATGAGGTATTATGTACACTATTTACATTATTCGGACTATTGTCCTCATCTTTGTTGCCATATTTATTACAACGTTTCGGCCCTTCAGTATCTGTCTATATTTCTGAGATGAGGTATTATGTACACTATTTACATTATCCGGACTATTGTCCTCATCTTTGTCACCATATTTATTACAACGTTTCGGCCTTTCAGTATCTGTCTATATTTCTGAGATGAGGTATTATGTACACTATTTACATTATTCGGACTATTGTCCTCATCTTTGTCACCATATTTATTACAACGTTTCGGCCTTTCAGTATCTGTCTATATTTCTGAGATGAGGTATTATGTACACTATTTACATTATTCGGACTATTGTCCTCATCTTTGTTGCCATATTTATTACAACGTTTCGGCCTTTCAGTATCTGTCTATATTTCTGAGATGAGGTATTATGTACACTATTTACATTATTCGGACTATTGTCCTCATCTTTGTTGCCATATTTATTACAACGTTTCGGCCTTTCAGTATCTGTCTATATTTCTGAGATGAGGTATTATGTACACTATTTACATTATTCGGACTATTGCCCTCATCTTTGTTGCCATATTTATTACAACGTTTCGGCCTTTCAGTATCTGTCTATATTTCTGAGATGAGGTATTATGTACACTATTTAGATTATTCGGACTATTGTCCTCATCTTTGTTGCCATATTGATTACAACGTTTCGGCATTTCAGTATCTGTCTATATTTCTGAGATGAGGTAATATGTACACTATTTACATTATTCCGACTATTGTCCTCATCTTTGTCACCATATTTATTACAACGTTTCGGCCTTTTAGTATCTGCCTATATTTCTGAGATGAGGTATTATGTACACTAATTACATTATTCGGACTATTGTCTTCATCTTTGTCACCATATTTATTACAACGTTTCGGCCTTTCAGTATCTGTCTATATTTCTGAGATGAGGTATTATGTACACTATTTAGATTATTCGGACTATTGTCCTCATCTTTGTTGCCATATTGATTACAACGTTTCGGCATTTCAGTATCTGTCTATATTTCTGAGATGAGGTATTATGTACACTATTTACATTATTCCGACTATTGTCCTCATCTTTGTCACCATATTGATTACAACGTTTCGGCATTTCAGTATCTGTCTATATTTCTGAGATGAGGTAATATGTACACTATTTACATTATTCCGACTATTGTCCTCATCTTTGTCACCATATTTATTACAACGTTTCGGCCTTTCAGTATCTGCCTATATTTCTGAGATGAGGTATTATGTACACTAATTACATTATTCGGACTATTGTCCTCATCTTTGTCACCATATTTATTACAACGTTTCGGCCTTTCAGTATCTGTCTATATTTCTGAGATGAGGTATTATGTACACTATTTAGATTATTCGGACTATTGTCCTCATCTTTGTTGCCATATTGATTACAACGTTTCGGCCTTTCAGTATCTGTCTATATTTCTGAGATGAGGTAATATGTACACTATTTACATTATTCCGACTATTGTCCTCATCTTTGTCACCATATTTATTACAACGTTTCGGCCTTTCAGTATCTGTCTATATTTCTGAGATGAGGTATTATGTACACTATTTACATTATTCGGACTATTGTCCTCATCTTTGTCGCCATATTTATTACATCAATTCGGCCTTTCAGTATCTGTCTATATTTCTGAGATGAGGTATTATGTACACTATTTACATTATTCGGACTATTGTCCTCATCTTTGTTGCCATATTTATTACAACGTTTCGGCCTTTCAGTATCTGTCTATATTTCTGAGATGAGGTATTATGATACACTATTTACATTATTCGGACTATTGTCCTCATCTTTGTCACCATATTTATTACAACGTTTCGGCCTTTCAGTATCTGTCTATATTTCTGAGATGAGGTATTATGTACACTATTTACATTATTCGGACTATTGTCCTCATCTTTGTTGCCATATTTATTACAACGTTTCGGCCTTTCAGTATCTGTCTATATTTCTGAGATGAGGTATTATGTACACTATTTACATTATTCGGACTATTGTCCTCATCTTTGTTGCCATATTTATTACAACGTTTCGGCCCTTCAGTATCTGTCTATATTTCTGAGATGAGGTATTATGTACACTATTTACATTATTCGGACTATTGTCCTCATCTTTGTCACCATATTTATTACAACGTTTCGGCCTTTCAGTATCTGTCTATATTTCTGAGATGAGGTATTATGTACACTATTTACATTATTCGGACTATTGTCCTCATCTTTGTTGCCATATTTATTACAACGTTTCGGCCTTTCAGTATCTGTCTATATTTCTGAGATGAGGTATTATGTACACTATTTACATTATTCGGACTATTGTCCTCATCTTTGTTGCCATATTTATTACAACGTTTCGGCCCTTCAGTATCTGTCTATATTTCTGAGATGAGGTATTATGTACACTATTTACATTATTCGGACTATTGTCCTCATCTTTGTCACCATATTTATTACAACGTTTCGGCCTTTCAGTATCTGTCTATATTTCTGAGATGAGGTATTATATACACTATTTACATTATTCGGACTATTGTCCTCATCTTTGTCACCATATTTATTACAACGTTTCGGCCTTTCAGTATCTGTCTATATTTCTGAGATGAGTTATTATGTACACTATTTACATTATTCGGACTATTGTCCTCATCTTTGTCACCATATTTATTACAACGTTTCGGCCTTTCAGTATCTGTCTATATTTCTGAGATGAGGTATTATGTACACTATTTACATTATTCGGACTATTGTCCTCATCTTTGTTGCCATATTTATTACAACGTTTCGGCCCTTCAGTATCTGTCTATATTTCTGAGATGAGGTATTATGTACACTACTTACATTATACAGACTATTGTCCTCATCTTTGTCACCATATTTATTACAATGTTTCGGCCTTTCAGTATCTGTCTATATTTCTGAGATGAGGTATTATGTACACTATTTACATTATTCGGACTATTGTCCTCATCTTTGTCACCATATTTATTACAACGTTTCGGCCTTTCAGTATCTGTCTATATTTCTGAGATGAGGTATTATGTACACTATTTACATTATTCGGACTATTGTCCTCATCTTTGTTGCCATATTTATTACAACGTTTCGGCCCTTCAGTATCTGTCTATATTTCTGAGATGAGGTATTATGTACACTACTTACATTATACGGACTATTGTCCTCATCTTTGTCACCATATTTATTACAATGTTTCGGCCTTTCAGTATCTGTCTATATTTCTGAGATGAGGTATTATGTACACTATTTACATTATTCGGACTATTGTCCTCATCTTTGTCACCATATTTATTACAACGTTTCGGCCTTTCAGTATCTGTCTATATTTCTGAGATGAGGTATTATGTACACTATTTACATTATTCGGACTATTGTCCTCATCTTTGTTGCCATATTTATTACAACGTTTCGGCCCTTCAGTATCTGTCTATATTTCTGAGATGAGGTATTATGTACACTACTTACATTATACGGACTATTGTCCTCATCTTTGTCACCATATTTATTACAATGTTTCGGCCTTTCAGTATCTGTCTCTATTTCTGAGATGAGGTATTATGTACACTATTTACATTATTCGGACTATTGTCCTCATCTTTGTCACCATATTTATTACAACGTTTCGGCCTTTCAGTATCTGTCTCTATTTCTGAGATGAGGTATTATGTACACTATTTACATTATTCGGACTATTGTCCTCATCTTTGTCACCATATTTATTACAACGTTTCGGCCTTTCAGTATCTGTCTATATTTCTGAGATGAGGTATTATGTACACTGTTTACATTATTCTGACTATTGTCCTCGTCTTTGTCGCCATATTTATCACAACGTTTCGCCCGTTGGACGCTCCGGCCTTCTTCAGGTGGCTGGAATTTCAAACTGAACCCTTTATTTCGCTCACTCGGGTAAACTGTTCTAGTTCCACGTGCCATGTTTGATGGATGTTTGTTATGAGGACAATAGTCCGAATAATGTAAATAATGTACATAATACCTCATCTCCGAAATATAGACATGATCAGACAGATTTTAGTAGATAACACCTTGGTTCTCTGTGACACACAAGGAATTTTTTTAACGCCGGAGTCCATCCTCCAAATCTATAAATCATCCATTCGTCTTTGCATGGAATATTGCTGCAATATATAACATGGAGACCCCACTTTTCGTCTGAAGGACCTTGATAAAATCCAGAGACAGATATACAATATATTTGGTGCTGGTCTGGCATCCCGTCTACAGTTACTTACTCACAGACGTGCACTCGCTTCCCTCTGTCTTTTTTTTACAAATACTTTCACGGTAACTGCTCCGATGAGCTGCTTTTGCTGATTCCCAGACTGCATGAACTGGATTCACAATGGGACTTGGTGCTCATTCCATTATTATCTCTCCTGTAAACCTTTTATGCTTAAAAAAAAGTCATGGGTAACCTTAGATATATGAGAATGGCCATTGTCGTGCATAAATACGCACTCACTTTGAAACTGGGAGAAGCGACTGAAACCTCAATAACATGACGTTATTTTGAACGATCCGTGTCAAATTTTAGACGATTAATTTAGACGTCGAAACAAAGCTCGGATCAAATTCCTAGCTAGTTTCAATTTGTTTTCTTAAAGTTAATTGATTTATTATAAAAGTTGTAGCCGGAAATTATTATGCAAAACCAAAAAATTAAAAACCAAAAAAGAATTTAAAAAAATAAAAAAAACATAGTCAAAAATTAATAATAATGGCAATGCTTCATTTAATAAATTTGTCCAACTTACAACGTTATTTTTATTTTACAATTCATTTCTCTTTCTATGACCATTAAATCAGCAGCAGAGATCACAAATAAAATGACCTTGAATCATGCAATAAAGAGCAAGAAAAAGAAAATAAAGAAATACTAGTCCAAATTAATAATAGTGAAAATACTTCATCTTAGAAATTTGGACAAGTTTTTTTCTACAATTACTAAAAATCAAAACAAAAATCAGTTTTGGGAAAACCTAGTAAAAAAATTACTAATAATATTTACACCAAGCTAAGTATAAGTGAATCTCTTTATAGTCCCATCTGAAGTCATTAGGCATATCACAGAAATGAATTTGCTTTGGACAATTTTTGTCAAATTTTAAACACTTAATTTAGACGCCAAAACAAAGCTCGAGTTAAATCCTTCGCTAGTTTCAGTTTTTTTTTTATTAAAGTTAATCGATTATTATAAAAATTGTAGTCGAAAATTATTATGCAAAACCAGAAAATGACTTTTTACTTTAATAAGAAAAAAATAAAATTATCAACAACTGGTCAACACCTATGATGGAACAAATAAAAAAACCTAAGTTTCTGAAGCATTTTCATCTTAATCTAGTGACCATTCTTCTCAATAACAGTCAGTAATTTATTATCCGTTGATTTTGTTAATTTTTTTACATCAGCAGGTTCAATTTCTAACAAGGCTGTTTTAATTGCTTGTCTGCTTTGCTCTCATATTCTTTGCCACCTTCCTATGATCTTATCTTCACAATTGACCATAGATTTTCAACTGGATTCAGAATGAGATTTTGTGTTCATTCCATTATCTTCTCTCCTATAAACCTTTTATGATTAAAAAAATTCATGGGTAACCTTAGATACACGAGAAGGGGAATTGTCATGCATTAATACGCACTTCACTTTGAAATTGCGACTGAAGTTATTTGGCAAATCACATAAAAATGAATAACGCTAAATTATTTTGAACAATTCATTTGGAATTTAATTTAAACGTCAAAACAAAGCTAGAGTTAATTTTTTTACCTAGTTTCAACTTGTTTTCTTAAATTTATTGAATTTATTATAACTACCGTCTGAACTTATTATGCAAAACCAGAAATTCTCTCTTTACCTCAATAACAAGTTAGTAAAATCATCAGAGGGTTGTGGAATAAGGTCATTATAAGTGCGTAAGTAAAACTGTTGCTAATTTCCTGGGTGTAGAAAGAGAAATGCATTGCAAATTCAAGATGACGTTTTACAAATTTCTTAAATGAAGCAGTGTCATTATTAATATTTGACTAGTTTTTCTTTCATTTTTTTTTTTTTTGCTTTTTATTGCAACATTCAGTTTGATTTATATCCAATCCAAGCTGCTAAGTAACCACTGAGTTGAATAGAATGCATCGTTGCTATTTTTGGCAATGTTCGGATCTATTTATATCCAATCCGAGCTGCTAATTAACCACTGAGTTGAATAGGAATGCATTGTTGCTATTTTAGCAATGTTCGGGTCTATTTATATAAAATGCAAACTTTTTATAATAAATTCATTAACTTTAATAAAACAAGTTGAAACTAGCTAAGAATTTTTTTAATGCTATTCACCCCAAGGAAGGCGGGAGTGCCACTAGCAGGCAAAGGGGTTACAGAGGATTGAGAACAAGAGTAAAGAGACGTGTTTGAGGAAAGGATACAGAGAAGGACAGGGAACAAGATCCAAGAATCAGAAGATATCGATTGACATTACACTTGAATATTTGAAGATTATAGTTATCAGGGAAGCAAGCAAGGGGAAGGAAGTTCCATAGATTGGAAATGCGAGAGAAGAAACGGAGTAGAAGAGATGGCTATATTTAACCGTTTCGACAATGAAAGGGTTGGACCGAGATGCCAGCTCATTAGCTCGGTTAAATTCATGTAGTTCGGGTACCAGCGAAAATAGCCTGTCGGAACAGATGCCGTGAAAATACTTGTAGAAGAGACAGCGGGAAGCCACTGCACGTCTGTGAGAAAGTGACTGTAGACAAGATGCCAGATCAGGACCTATCGCATTGCATATTTGTCTCTGGATTTTGTCGAGGATCTAGGCTTGTATAGCGGGACACCAGACCATATATGACAGCAATACGAGCTTTGTTTTGACGTTTAAATTAAGATTTTTATATTTGACAAAAAACGTCCAAAATAAATTCATGTTATTGAGGTTTATGTCATTGGCTTAATGACTTCAAACTGATCGTAAATTTGACATGCGCAGAGCCACCATTAATCGTCGCTATTGCGCTACAATACTTAAAAATCAGCGAGACGTGCCTTTATTGGGTGCTGAAATTATTCCTTTTTTATCGTTCTTTGATTGACCTTTAAATGAAAAATTTCCTCGAAATGAAAACAAATAATTGTATTAGGTTGGTGCAAAAATAATGACGTAATAATGTCGTTTTTTGACGTTACAAAATACGTCAAAAAACGACATTATTACGTCATTATTTTTGCACCAACCTAATACTTTAATCATTAATCTACGTTTATCCTCTCGTTGCGGGCCGATGTACGGGTTGAGAAATAAAGACGTGCGTCTCCTGAAATGCCCACAGCCAATATAGCAGACTCAGAATATGAGTCCATGTAAAAAGAGTCAGAAACAACAAGGGTCAATATATATATATATATATATATATATATATATATGTGTGTGTGTGTGTGTGTACAAACAAATGATAATTTATTAGCAATAAAAGGTTACATATAAAATGGAACAGTGGTGTGTATTGCTAAAAAATGAACATGTACAATAATTTTTGTTTTTGATAAAAGTGAAAAAATAATCATAAATATGAAAAAAGAATTCGTATATCGTGGAAAACTCCTTTTTCCACAATATAGCTATTTTTGCTGTGTTATAATGCTTATTATCTAACCTTAAACACAGCTCCCTAATAGCTGTCGTGATCTGTTAATGAGTGTGTAATGCATCTAACCATCTGCGTGTTCGAGAAATCTTAAGATAGTTAATGTGCTTTTCTGCAGGGATCAGTTAAGGAAAGCATCACATTTCAGCATGGATATATTTGCGTTTTAATGCAAACTTCCACATTCTGACAGTCCTTGCTTTTGATAATCTTCCATCTCTAACAAAAGAACGTATTTCAAACATTTCATCATGTGACATGTGATACTAACAGATATTTAAAGTTAAAAAATAAACACAAATACGTAAAAAAATGCGTATATTGTTTAAAATTCGCTTTTTTCACAATATAGCGATTTGAGCTATGTTATAACGCTTGTTACCTGAACAAAAATAATAATAATAATAATAATAATAGAAATATTTATTTGAAACATTAAAGTATATTTAATCACATCTCCCTAATAACTGTCAATATCTGTAAAAAAAAAACAAAAAAACGCTCTAAATCGCGGCGTACAAGTCGACCTGGGTACAAGTCGACCCGGGTACAAGTCGACCTGGCGTACAAGTCGACCTGGCGTACAAGTCGACCTCAAAGATTTTTAGCTCAAAATTCGGTTAGCTAACGTATAGGTCGACCGCCAAACATACGAAAGCTACCGTTGGCCCAAAACTTAACCTGTGGCAAAACTAAATAAGGTCACACCAGTTGCCGGTCAATTAAGACAATGACAATATCTTGCAATATGCGCTCTATAGCAAAGACACTACATCAGATAAAGGAAGGTACCTTGGTATATAATTTAGCGGTCATTTAAAATTCGTCAGATCTACTGGCAAACACGTTCAAGCCAACATCAACTCTTATAAAATTTTACTGTCATTGCTATCATGAAATTGTGCAGATGACACGCGTACTCACTCAGCTCCCGGAATGACCGACAGCGTTAAACATCGCTTCGGTCATAATTTAATTTCGGGGTATCAATGGTTAGACGCGATGGATGATGTAGCGATCATCGAATACTGAATTACTTACTATTTTATTATTTTATATTAATTTCTGTGTTAATCTGCCAAATATGTTCACCAGACACAAGTTTTAGTGGGATATATTTGGGGCAGCTGGCTGGAAGTATGGTAAGTGCCGTGCCGTAATTTTTAGGAGTTCTCTCCCACTAGTTTACAACTCAATGGAAAAAGATTGCATTTTAAACCCGATATATATATATATATATATATATATATATATATATATATATATATATATATATATATATATTATATAAAAGATTACTTAAATTTAATATAAAATTTTTTGTTGGAGTTTTTCCCGACTTCGAAGTTTCTTGGCAATATTGGTGATCTTCCTTCTGATCTAGTAATATACATACGTATATTTGATATGGAAAAATAATTTTAAATACTGGAAGTAATTCTATTACATTTACTTGTTTTAGAAAGAAATATATTCTATTAAAAATTAAAAGGAAAAAAAAACAATTAAAATAGTAGCTAAATAAAACGTATTCTAACCTAAACATTCCAAAAAAAAAATCTTTAATTATACAAACAGAAAAAAAGACGTAAGACTTTTTGCCGTTAACAATAAAATTTAAAAAAAAAAACGAAAAAAAAAAAACAAACAAACAGACGATATGAATTCAGCGGATGTCAAATTTCGTTGAAAGATACAATTCATCAGACCTATAAATTCAAAAAGAATTCTTTTTGAATTTGTAGGTCTGATGAATTGGATCGTGATTACGATTCCAATGTAATAAATTATAACCATGGAATATTAGTGTTTGAGCCTTTTATATTATATTCTTACTCTGTCCTGGACATTGAGTTCTACCTGGATTCTATCCTCTTGGGAATTTATATATATATATATATATATATATATATATATATATAAAATCTTTTTGTTAAGAATGATAGATAAAGAAGTGCGTTTGAGACTTTTAATTCATTTTTCTTGTGGTCTTGTATACTTTTTCTTTGAAGCAGATAAATTATGTAGAAATTCTCCGAATGTTCTACATGTCCGAGCGGTGTCTGGATTAGAAGAAAGACAATTTAATTTTAAAGTACTTCGGGGCGACACTAATATCTATCCTTGATCAGTCTTAACCGAATTATTGCTGGCGAGATTGAATGTCAATTGGAAACTGTGATTTATTACTTTTTTCTTATTAAACTGGAAGGAGGGAGGAGTCTAAACTACATGAAAAGAAAATGAGGAAGATTTTGGACACCATGCGGCACTCCACCGCAGTTCAGCACTGCAAGTAGAGAATTCTGATACACTTCACTTTCCTCATTTTTTTTTTTAATTCGACTACCTGCCATTGTGTGGTAATGTTTTAAGCACGTAAAAAAAAAAAACATATATATCTTCAACTGTTTTTTTTTTTATAATCTGATGTGGCCACTTTTTTCTTCATCCAACCAAAGCGATCCCCTGACGAGCGGGGCATCTAAGACACAACATGCCGTTTTTCTAACGTTGAATTTTTTGTCCATACTTAGTTGGCTAGTAAATTCTTTCAAGTCTCGTAATGGAAACGCGGAGAGTCATGATCAACAACGCCCTGAAGGAACGCGGCTAAGGAAGGAGGCTAAGATTTACGCAATACGATCTTCCCATCTGGTTTCATGGTCGTTCACTGTACTTTGGTTATTACTATTCTAAAACTCATAGTTGTTTAGTTCTTAAGTAAGTTTGAAATAGTAATCTTATGGCTAAGTAACTTACATCGTTAAATTTATCCAATATGTATGGCAAGCGACTCGTTAAAATGATCGACTTGTCACGTCTAATAACTTTAAACCGGTTATAACTAAGGTCGATTGAACAATCAGACTGTCCGACATTTTAGAATGCAGAAACTTGTCTTATTCGAAGTAAATAAAAGTGAATATAAGAGTTGGGTAAAGAAAACATTGTTTTTCTTAATCAGTATCACACCATACAAGGCAATAAAGCCACTAAGACACAAGGGGATTACAGGGTGTGGAAGAATTAAGAACAGAAACATTAATAACTAGCGGGAAGAGAAAAGAGTAATCAGGAGGACAGTAGACAGCGATGTGCATTGCATTTTAATATTTGAAGATTAAAATTGTCCGGAAAGAATGGAGCCGGAAGGGAGTTCCATAAGCAAGGCAGTAAAGCCACTAAGACACAAGGGGTTATTGGGTGTGGAAGAATTAGGAACAGAAACATTAATAATGAGCGGGAAGAGAAAAGTAGATAGCGTTTGATATTGCATTTAAATATTTGAAGATTAAAATTGTCCGGAAAGAATGGAGCCGGAAGGGAGTTCCATAAGCAAGGCAGTAAAGCCACTAAGACACAAGGGGTTATTGGGTGTGGAAGAATTAGGAACAGAAACATTAATAATGAGCGGGAAGAGAAAAGACTAATCAGGAGGACAGTAGATAGCGATTGATATTGCATTTAAATATTTGAAGATTAAAGTAAGATAGAAAGCATGGAGCCGGAAAGGAGTTCCATAAGGAAGGCAGTAAAGCCACTAAGACACAAGGGGTTACTGGATGTGGAAGAATTAGGAACAGAAACATTAATAATGAGTGGGAAGAAGAAAGAGTAATAAATAAGACAGTAGATAGCGATTGACAATGCATTTAAATGTTTGAAGATTAACGTTGGCTGGAAATTATGGAGCCATAAGGGAGTTCCACCAGCAAGACAGTAAATCCACTAAGACACAAGCTATATATATATATATATATATATATATATATATATATATATATATATATATATATATATATATATATCTGGAAACAGTCCACTTCATGCTATATATAGATACTTTGCCAAATATTACTGCAGTTAGATATAGTATCAAATAGCAGTATTCAAATAAAAAGAGGTTATAAATTTAACTGTTTTCTTTTAACATTTTTATAGTCGTGTATGTTGGCTTGGAACAGAGGTAATTCTTTCGGTAATGAAGATATTGGAAAAAAATCCGGCTGCATATTTGTGATGAGATTCAATAGCGACATACTAAAGTATTTATTTTCTCTTTTAATAAGTTTGGCTTTCTTTATATCAAAGTTGTGGTTGAATTCATTTGTATCTATAACTAATGCATCTGATAAGTTATTGTGTATAAGATCCCTTTTATGTTCATAGATACGTTTTTTTTTTTAAATTTCTGCAAGTCTCCCCACTATATTGTGAAGAACAATTGTGGTTGTTTCTTTATGTGTAATTGCTACAGCATTACTATTGTTATGGGTATTTTTGTTCTGATTATACCCACAATAGTTTTGGATTTGGATGTAATTATTTTTTATTGTTAAGATTAGATAAATTGTTTTGCGTGGTCGATATTGAGGAGTTAGCATATGACGTGTTTACTGTTGCTTATAAATACTTGTTGCAAAATAAAACCATCACATTTGCTTTGATAAACTCTGTAAGCGAACGAAACCCGTCGGCTAAGACAATTTGTCTTTTTGTCTTTATTCATATATATGCGTGTATATATATATATATATATATACATTAAGAACAAAGTAACAAAGTCCGACAATTTATTTATTAAAGACATTTTTATGTTTAACGTTCTTTTTATAGATACAAGTATTTAAGTAAATGCTCTGTTTATAATAAACAGTATTAAATAACATTTACCGGCCTGAATGTCCGAGAAATCCTATACATTATGTATTATTGTATTATGAAATGAGTTAGTGCTGCATCCTATAAATGGCGGTTCCGTATAGGATGCAGGTTCGAATCCTGTCAAAGGACGAATATTTTCTATGAAAATTTCTCGGACATTCAGGCCGGTAAATGTTACTTAATACTGTTTATTATAAACAGAGCATTTACTTAAATACTTGTATCTATAAAAAGAACGTTAAACATAAAAATGTCTTTAATAAATAAATTGTCAGACTTTGTCCATTTCTTAATGTATGACGTCATTTGTTTACATTTGATACGCCATGAGCTGTTATGAATGTACGAGTTTTATGGAAGATTCAAGTTTATAAGCAGTAAATTCGACCTTGCCTACCGAACGCTTCTTTGTAGCCTAACGGTAAGGCACGTCAGCGCAAATGACGGTTCCGTATAGGATGCAGGTTCGAATCCTGTCCAAGGACGAATATTTTCTATGAAAGTTTCTCGGACATTCAGGCCGGTAAATGTTATTTAATACTGTTTATTATAATCAGAGCATTTACTTAAATACTTGTATCTATAAAAAGAACGTTAAACATAAAAATGTCTTTAATATATATATATATATATATATAAAGAAAACATTTATACAAAGAATTAATTAGTGATGTTAATGTGATTAACGACTAAATCTCTTGTTCAGTTAATTAAGTTAATGTCTCATTAAGTCTTGTTAGCGAAGTGATTTCGCCATTAATCACGTTAACATTGCGAATTAATTCTTCGAATAAATTATTTCTTTATGATATAAAATATAATCTGCACACTTCAATATGCTTACGAAATCAGATGCGCAATAGGAAATAATCAGAGTTTAAAATTCTGTGGAAAACTACTCAGACATTTCCTTTCTTCCGATTGGATTCTACTTAAGTCGATTTCACGTTAACTGAAAAAAATATATAACATGAAAATTTCGTAGATTTATTACTTTTCAAATTTCGAACAAAATTCTCACTTGTTCGATTTGAACAAAAACTGTAAATCATATATTCCACTGCCAATAAATAGCATAATTAAAAAACAAATAAAAAACATCTATATATGGGAAAAAATTGAGCTCCGAAGATGACAGTTTGAAATTGTCGAAAGGTGTCTTCCATCTGACAACAACTCGAATATAAGGATCCTATTATTCAAAGAACTGATAGTAAGTTAACGTCACATTAAGCCTTGTCAGGACTCTGACTAGGCCACTGGAAGAGTCGCAGTTTACCCTCGTCTTGCTTTATTCTTAGATAACGTTTATTCTTTAAGGCAGTATACTTAGGATCGTTATCGTATTAGAACGAGGGGGTTGACCTTGGGAAATAAAAGTTTTTAGCGGAAAGCCATATTTAATTAACAAGAATGTTGTGGTATTTGATGCTGGTTAAGGATTCCCTTGGTTTTGTACAAATTACCAACTCCTGCTGGTTAGAATGCACCCCAAACATTGATATTTTTTATCGTTTTTACGGTGCACTTGGAAGTCACTGGAGTATTCGTTTCACTGGGCACACACCAAATACGTATTCGTTCCTTATATCTAAGAGTAATGTGACTCTCGTCACTCCATATAACATCTTCCGAATCAGATTTACTCCTGTGTTTACAGCTTTACATCACGCCAAACGTGCTCGTCGATTTTTTCCAGATACGAAAAATTTCTTCGCCTCGAATATAAAAAAAGCAATCTTTAGTTCCACTAATTCAGACCTTCACGACTACGACCTCCCATGTCACTGGAATCGACTTATCATTATTCTATTCGTGAAGACAGCATCTTCCTAAGAACTGTTGTGAAACTTTCTACGGCTGTGTCGATTTCTTTTTGCCTCGTACAGTATATAAAAATGGGATCCCTGGAGGACTATGTTCTTTAGTTCCACTAATTCAGACCTTCACAACTACGACCTGTCATGCCACGTGAATCAACTTATTTTCATTCGATTCGTGAAGGCAGCTTCTTCCTCAGAACTGTTGCATTGTGAAACACATTCATGAGAATGCTTACTCCGCTCACTTTAATCTAAACATATTAGATTATAGGGTCAACTGTTATCTATATCCGATGTGTCTTCATAAAAAAATACAACATTCCAACAAATTCATTGAGCGGCTCTTGTGCCTTTTTCTAGCACTCTATTATATCTTTTTCATTTTTTTTTAGCTTTCTTCCTCTATCTGTCTATATTTCTGGGATAAGAGATTATGTACACTATTTACATTGCTCGGACTATCATCCTCATATTTATCACAACGTTTCGGCCTTCTTCAGAAACCTTTATTCGCTCGCTGGGGTAGACTGTTCTTGTTCCACGATGGATGTCAGTTATCTCCTGTTAATTCCCTGCTCCAAGTACTCCACTGCCTTAACCGGGTATTGAACTCACTGTCACTGGATCTAACCAACCTCTTTATCCACAATTGGACATCAAAGACGACATCTGTATCTTAATTTCTGTGTATTATAAACCTAATGTCTTCACCAATCGTTTTCTTTTTTTACTAGTGCTCATATTGCAACAAAGGGTACAGTTCGATATTCCAAACAACTGAAAAAGGCCGGAGCGTACAACCGTCGAAACATTGGCAACAAAGATGAGGATGATAGTCGGAACAATAGTGTCTTTGTTCCTGTTTACACTTTGATCCTCGGCGTTTTCACTTGAAGGCCTTTTCGCTTTTATCATTTTTCTTATATAATTTTCGTTCTACTTGTTTTCCCATCATGCTTTGCTTCATCTCATTTCCGGTTACCATATCTCTCTTATGTTTTCGATTTCGTTTCTCTACCCAGGTTTCCAAACAAATAATTACAAAACAGTCATTTCCTTCTCTCTTTTTCCGTCTCACCTTTTCCTTCTCTACAATTTCCTTCTCCGTCTTTCATCATCTCCATTTCTATCTCTCTCTTTCCATCTCTCATTATCCTTCTCTATTATTTCTTCTCTATTTATCTTTCTCTCCTTTTGGATCTCTCTATTCTCTCTCTCCCTTTACGTCTCTCCTTTTCCTTCTCTATTCTTTCTTCTCTATTTTTTCCTTCTCTCCTTCTGGAACTCTCTATTCGCTCTCTCCCTTTCAATCTCTCATGATCCTTCTCTATTATTTCTTCTCTATTTATCTTTCTCTCCTTTTGGATCTCTCTATTCTCTCTCTCCCTTTACGTCTCTCCTTTTCCTTCTCTATTCTTTCTTCTCTATTTTTTCCTTCTCTCCTTCTGGAACTCTCTATTCGCTCTCTCCCTTTCAATCTCTCATGATCCTTCTCTATTATTTCTTCTCTATTTATCTTTCTCTCCTTTTGGATCTCTCTATTCTCTCTCTCCCTTTACGTCTCTCCTTTTCCTTCTCTATTCTTTCTTCTCTATTTTTTCCTTCTCTCCTTCTGGAACTCTCTATTCGCTCTCTCCCTTTCAATCTCTCATGATCCTTCTCTATTATTTCTTCTCTATTTATCTTTCTCTCCTTTTGGATCTCTCTATTCTCTCTCTCCCTTTACGTCTCTCCTTTTCCTTCTCTATTCTTTCTTCTCTATTTTTTCCTTCTCTCCTTCTGGATCTCTCTATTCACTCTCTCCCTTTCCGTCTCTCCATTTCCTTCTCTATTCTTCCTTCTCTATTTTTATTTCTCTCCATTTGGATCTCTCTATTCGCTCTGTCCATTTTCGTCTCTCCATTTCCTTCTCTATTCTTCCTTCTCTATTTTTATTTCTCTCCTTTTGGATCTCTCTATTCGCTCTCTCCCTTTCCGTCTCTCATTTTCCTTCTCTAATCTTCCTTCTCTATTTTTGTTTCTCTCGTTTTGGATCTCTCTATTCGCTCTCTCCCTTTCCGTCTCTCATTTTCCTTCTCTAATCTTCCTTCTCTATTTTTGTTTCTCTCGTTTTGGATCTCTCTATTCGCTCTCTCCCTTTCCGACTCGCCTTTTCCTTCTCTATTCTTTCTTCTCTATTTTTCTTTCTCTCCTTTTGGATCTCTCTATTCGCTCCCTCCCTTTCCGTCTAGTCTTCTCCTTCTCTATTCTTCCTTCTCTATTTTACTTTCTCTCCTTTTGGATATCTTTATTCGTTCTCTCCCTTTTCGTCTCTCATTTTCCTTCTCTAATCTTCCTTCTCTATTTTTGTTTGTCTCGTTTTGGATCTCTCTATTCGTTCTCTCCCTTTCCGTCTCTCCTTTTCCTTCTCTAATCTTCCTTCTCTATTTTTGTTTCTCTCGTTTTGGATCTCTTTATTCGCTCTCTCCCTTTCCGTCTCGCCTTTACCTTCTCTATTCTTTCTTCTCTATTTATCTTTCTCTCCTTTTGGATCTCTCTATTCGCTCTCTCCCTTTCCGTCTGTCTTTATCCTTCTCTATTCTTTCTTCTCTATTTTTCTCATTCTTCTTTTGGATCTCTCTGTTCGTTCTCTCACTTTCCATCTAGCCTTTTCCTTCTCTATTCTTTCTTCTCTATTTTTCTTTCTCTCCTTTTGGATCTCTCTATTCGTTCCCTCCCTTTCCGTCTCGCCTTTTCCTTCTCTATTCTTTCTTCTCTATTTTTCTTTCTCTCCTTTTGGATCTCTCTATTCACTCTCTCCCTTTCCGTCTCTCCTTTTTCTTCTCTATTCTTCCTTCTCTATTTTTCTTTCTCTCCTTTTGGATCTCTCTATTCGCTCTCTCTCTTTCCGTCTCGCATTTCCTTCTCTCTTCTTTCTTCTCTATTTTTCTCATTCTTCTTTTGGATCTCTCTGTTCGTTCTCTCACTTTCCGTCTCGCCTTTTCCTTCTCTATTCTTCCTCCTCTATTTTTCTTTCTCTCCTTTTGGATCTCTCTATTCGCTGTCTCCCTTTCCGTCTCTCCTTTTCCTTCTCTATTCTTCCTTCTCTATTTTTATTTCTCTCCATTTGGATCTCTATATTCGCTATCTCCCTTTTCGTCTCTCATTTTCCTTCTCTAATCTTCCTTCTCTATTTTTGTTTCTCTCGTTTTGGATCTCTCTATTCGTTCTCTCCCTTTCCGACTCGCCTTTTCCTTCTCTATTCTTTCTTCTCTATTTTTCTTTCTCTCTTTCTGGATCTCTCTATTCGTTCCCTCCCTTTCCGTCTCTCCTTTTCCTTCTCTATTCTTTCTTCTCTATTTTTCTTTCCCTCCATTTGGATCTCTCTATCCACTCTCTCCCTTTCCGTCTCGCCTTTTCCTTCTCTATACTTCCTTCTCTATTTTTCTTTCTCTCCTTTTGGATCTCTCTATTCGCTCTCTCTCTTTCCGTCTCGCCTTTTCCTTCTCTATTCTTCCTTCTCTATTTTTCTTTCTCTCCTTTTGGATCTCTCTATTCGCTCTCTCCCTTTCCGTCTCTCCTTTTCCTTCTCTATTCTTCCTTCTCTATTTTTCTTTCTCTCCTTTTAGATCTCTCTATTCCTTCTCTCACTTTCCGTCTCTCTTTATCCTTTTCTATTCTTCCTTCTCTATTTTTCTTTCTCTCCTTTTGGATCTCTCTATTCGCTCTCTCCCTTTCCGTCTCGCCTTTACCTTCTCTATTCTTTCTTCTCTATTTTTCTTTCTCTCCTTTTGGATCTCTCTATTCGCTCTCTCCCTTTCCGTCTGTCTTATCCTTCTCTATTCTTTCTTCTCTATTTTTCTCATTCTTCTTTTGGATCTCTCTGTTCGTTCTCTCACTTTCCATCTCGCCTTTTCCTTCTCTATTCTTTCTTGTCTATTTTTCTTTCTCTCCTTTTGGATCTCTCTATTCGTTCCCTCCCTTTCCGTCTCGCCTTTTCCTTCTCTATTCTTTCTTCTCTATTTTTCTTTCCCTCCATTTGGATCTCTCTATTCACTCTCTCCCTTTCCGTCTCGCCTTTTCCTTCTCTATACTTCCTTCTCTATTTATCTTTCTCTCCTTTTGGATCTCTCTATTCGCTCTCTCTCTTTCCGTCTCGCCTTTTCCTTCTCTATTTTTACTTGTCATTTTTTCTTTCTCTCCTTTTGGATCTCTCTATTCGCTCTCTCCCTTTCCGTCTCGCCTTTTCCTTCTCTATTCTTTCTTCTCTATTTTTCTTTCTCTCCTTTTGGATCTCTCCATTCGCTCTCTCCCTTTCCGTCTCTCCTTTTCCTTCTCTATTCTTCCTTCTCTATTTTTCTTTCTCTCCTTTTGGATCTCTCTATTCGCTCTCTCCCTTTCCGTCTCTCTTTATCCTTTTCTATTCTTCCTTCTCTATTTTTCTTTCTCTCCTTTTGGATCTCTCTATTCGCTCTCTCCCTTTCCGTCTCTCCTTTTCCTTCTCTATTCTTCCTTCTCTATTTTTCTTTCTCTCCTTTTGGATCTCTCTATTCGCTCTCTCCCTTTCCGTCTCTCCTTTTCCTTCTCTATTCTTTCTTCTTTATTTTTCTTTCTCTCCTTTTGAATCTCTCTATTTGCTCTCTCCCTTTCCGTCTCTCCTTTTCCTTCTCTATTCTTCCTTCTCTATTTTTCTTTGTCTCGTTTTGGATCTCTCTATTCGCTCTCTCCCTTTCCGTCTCTCCTTTTCCTTCTCTATTCTTTCTTCTCTATTTTTCTTTCCCTCCATTTGGATCTCTCTATCCACTCTCTCCCTTTCCGTCTCGCCTTTTCCTTCTCTATACTTCCTTCTCTATTTTTCTTTCTCTCCTTTTGGATCTCTCTATTCGCTCTCTCTCTTTCCGTCTCGCCTTTTCCTTCTCTATTCTTCCTTTTCTATTTTTCTTTCTCTCCTTTTGGATCTCTCTATTCGCTCTCTCCCTTTCCGTCTCTCCTTTTCCTTCTCTATTCTTCCTTCTCTATTTTTCTTTCTCTCCTTTTGGATCTCTCTATTTGCTCTCTCCCTTTCCGTCTCTCCTTTTCCTTCTCTATTCTTCCTTCTCTATTTTTCTTTCTCTCCTTTTAGATCTCTCTATTCCTTCTCTCACTTTCCGTCTCTCTTTATCCTTTTCTATTCTTCCTTCTCTATTTTTCTTTCTCTCCTTTTGGATCTCTCTATTCGCTCTCTCCCTTTCCGTCTCGCCTTTACCTTCTCTATTCTTTCTTCTCTATTTTTCTTTCTCTCCTTTTGGATCTCTCTATTCGCTCTCTCCCTTTCCGTCTGTCTTATCCTTCTCTATTCTTTCTTCTCTATTTTTCTCATTCTTCTTTTGGATCTCTCTGTTCGTTCTCTCACTTTCCATCTCGCCTTTTCCTTCTCTATTCTTTCTTCTCTATTTTTCTTTCTCTCCTTTTGGATCTCTCTATTCGTTCCCTCCCTTTCCGTCTCGCCTTTTCCTTCTCTATTCTTTCTTCTCTATTTTTCTTTCCCTCCATTTGGATCTCTCTATTCACTCTCTCCCTTTCCGTCTCGCCTTTTCCTTCTCTATACTTCCTTCTCTATTTATCTTTCTCTCCTTTAGGATCTCTCTATTCGCTCTCTCTCTTTCCGTCTCGCCTTTTCCTTCTCTATTTTTACTTCTCATTTTTTCTTTCTCTCCTTTTGGATCTCTCTATTCGCTCTCTCCCTTTCCGTCTCGCCTTTTCCTTCTCTATTCTTTCTTCTCTATTTTTCTTTCTCTCCTTTTGGATCTCTCCATTCGCTCTCTCCCTTTCCGTCTCTCCTTTTCCTTCTCTATTCTTCCTTCTCTATTTTTCTTTCTCTCCTTTTGGATCTCTCTATTCGCTCTCTCCCTTTCCGTCTCTCTTTATCCTTTTCTATTCTTCCTTCTCTATTTTTCTTTCTCTCCTTTTGGATCTCTCTATTCGCTCTCTCCCTTTCCGTCTCTCCTTTTTCTTCTCTATTCATTCTTCTCTATTTTCTTTCTCTCCATTTGGATCTCTCCATTCGCTCTCTCCCTTTCCGTCTCTCCTTTTCCTTCTCTATTCTTCCTTCTCTATTTTTCTTTCTCTCCTTTTGGATCTCTCTATTCGCTCTCTCCCTTTCCGTCTCTCCTTTTCCTTCTCTATTCTTTCTTCTTTATTTTTCTTTCTCTCCTTTTGAATCTCTCTATTTGCTCTCTCCCTTTCCGTCTCTCCTTTTCCTTCTCTATTCTTCCTTCTCTATTTTTCTTTGTCTCGTTTTGGATCTCTCTATTCCTTCTCTCACTTTCCGTCTCTCTTTATCCTTTTCTATTCTTCCTTCTCTATTTTTCTTTCTCTCCTTTTGGATGATCTCTATTCGCTCTCTCCCTTTCCGTCTCTTTTTGTCCTTTTCTATTCTTCCTTCTCTATTTTTCTTTCTCTCCTTTTGGATCTCTCTATTCGCTCTCTCCCTTTCCGTCTCTCCTTTTTCTTCTCTATTCATTCTTCTCTATTTTTCTTTCTCTCCATTTGAATCTCTCCATTCGCTCTCTCCCTTTCCGTCTCTCCTTTCCATTCTCTATTCTCCCTTCTCTATTTTTCTTTCCCTCCTTTTGGATCTCTCTATTAGCTCTCTCCCTTTCCGTCTCGCCTTTTGCTTCTCTATTCTTACTTCTCTATTTTTCTTTCTCTCCTTTTGAATCTCTCTATTCGCTCTCTCCCTTTCCGTCTCTCCTTTTCCTTCTCTATTTTTCTTTCTCTCCTTTTGGATCTCTCTATTCGCGCTCTCCCTTTCCGTCTCTCTTTATCCTTCTCTATTTTTTCTTCTCTTTTTCATTTTCTTCATTTTTTTTCATTTCATTTTTCATTATTTTTTCTTTTACATTTTATTTCTTCTTTTTTTCATTCTCTTCGTTCACTGCTCTTTTCCTTCATTTTTCCCAGTTCATCCGAATCTCTTCTTTCCTAGAATCAGTCGTTCTTTTTCTTTCTTTCTTACTTTCTTTCTTTCTCTTTCTTTGTTTCATTCTTTTTTTTTTCTTGCTTGCTTTCTTTCTTTCTTTCTTTCGTTCTTACTTTCTTACTTTCTTTCTTTCGTTCTTTTTTCTTTCTTTCTTTCTTTTGATCTTTCTTTCTTTCTTTCTTACTTTTTTCTTTCCCTTTCTTTCTTTCTTTCTTTCATTCTTTTTTATTTTCTGTTTTTCTTTCTTTCTCTTTCTTTCTTTCTTTCTTTCTTTCTTTCGTTCTGTCTTTCGTTCTTTCTTTCGTTCTTTCTTAATTTCTCTTTCTTTCTCTTTCGTTCTTTCTTTCTTTCTTTCTCTTTCTTTCTTTCTTTCGTTCTTTCTTTCTTTTGTCCTTTCTTTCTTTCTTTCTTTCTTTCGTTCTTTCTTTCTTTCTTTCTTTCTTGCTATCTTTCTTTCTTTCGTTCTTACTTTCTTACTTCCTTTCTTTCGTTCTTTTTTCTTTCTTTCTTTCTTTCTTACTTTTTTCTTTCTTTTTCTTTCTTTCTTTCTTTCTTTCTTTCTTTCGTTCTTTCTTTCTTCCTTTCTTCTCTTTCTTTCTTACTTTCTTTCTTTCGTTCTTTCTTTCTTTCTTTCTTTTGTCCTTTCTTTCTTTCTTTGTTTCTTTTTTCTTTCTTTCTTTCTCTTTGTTTCTTTCTTTCTTTCTTACTTTCTTTCGTTCTTTCTTTCTTTCTCTTTCTTTCTTTCTTTCGTTCTTTCGTTCTTTCTTTGTTACTTTGTTACTTCCTTTCTTTCTTACTTTCTTTTTTCTTTCTCTTTCTTTCTTTCTTTTTTTCGTTCTGTCGTTTTTCTTTTATTTCTGTCTTTTTCTTTCTTTATTTCTTTATTTGCTTATTTATTTATTTACTTTTTATTTATTTTCCCATCTTTATTATCTTTTTCATCTTTCTTTCTTTCTTTCTTTCTTTCTTTCTTTCTTTCTTAGTTTCTCTCTTTACAGGAATCATTCTTTTTCACCCCATTCACTCATTATTTTTTATTTCCAAATTTCATTCTTTTTTAACTTCATTCGTGTTTCTTTCTTTCGTTCTTTCTGTCTTTCTTTCTTTCCATGATATCCCTGAGATGATTTCTTTCTCTCTTTCTTCTTCCTTTTAACATTTTGTTCGTTTTTTCTCATCTTTCTTTCTTTCTTTCTTTCTTTCTTTCTTTCTTTCTTTCATTTTGTTTTTTATTTCTTTCATTTTTCACCAAATCTTTCTTTTTTCTTTCTTTCTTTCATTACAGCTATAATTTTTCTTTGTTTTACTCCAGCTTTTGTTTGTTTGTTTGTTTGTTTGTTTGTTTGTTTCTTTCTTCAATTGTACTTTCTTTCTTTCGTCAATCATACTTCTTTCATTCTCTCTTTCTTCAATTTTACTCTCTTTCTTCTTCGTTTTAACATTTTGTTCGTTCTTTCCTCCCATCTTTCTTTCATTTCGCCAAAACTTACTTTCTTTCTTTCTTTCTTTTTTCATTCTTTCTTTCTTTCTTACTTTCATCAGTTTGTTTTTTGTTTCCTTCTCATCATTCTTTCTTTCTATTATTCTTTCTTTCTTTACAACAATTGTCTTTATTTCTCTTTTCTCATTCATTTTTCTTTACTCAAACCGCGTTTTCATGCATTACTTCTCTCTTTCTTTCATTTTTTTCTTTCTTTCTTTCTTTCTTTCTTTCTATTTCTTTCTTTCTTTCGTTCTTACTTTCTTTCTATTTCTTTCTTTCTTTCTTTCTTTACACGTCTTTATTTTTCTTTCTTTCTTTCCTTCCTTCCTTCTTTCTTTTTATCTTTCTTTCATTTCTTTTTTTCTATCTTTACCCATCTTTTGTATTCTGTCTATTTGTTTTTCTTGGTATGAATTTTTCTTCCTTTTATTCTTTCTTTCTTTCCCAGTCTGTTTTTCTTTTTTTTGTTCGTTCTTTCTTTCTTTCTTGCTTTCTTTCTCAGTTTGTTTTCTTTCTTTCTTTCTTTCTTTTCCTTTCCTTTTTTACTCCATTCGTACATTCTTTCCTTCGCTTAATACATTCTTTCCTTCGCCTTTTCTCTCTTGCTTTTTCTTTCTTTCCTTTCCTTTCCTTTTTTACTCCATTCGTTCATTCTTTTTTTTTTTTATTCCAACCTTTCTTTCTTTACTTCAAACGCTCTTCTTTCTTTCTGACATTCTTTCATTCTTTTTAGCCCGTCCCCTTCTCTCTCTTTCGCACTTATCCTTTTCCCTCTTAGGTTTTTTTGTCAACGCTTACTTCTTCTTTCTGCTTCTACATCTCTCCCTCTATCTCTTTCCACCTCTCTCTCTCTGTCCTTGCCCTTCCCTATCTTTCCTGTCTCCATACCAAATAAAAGAAACTCTTTCCCCAAACCAAATCAGTTCCCTAACGCTATGACTCATAACACATGGCCCTGCTTAGCAACAAGCCACTGACTTTCTCTTGAATGGAAACACGGGGTGTTTAGCGACTCCGGACACATCTATCCTCACCAAATCTAAACACACAGACACACACATTGCATGTGAATAAATGTCGATGAAAGAAATACTGAAATTTTTAAAGGGATTAGATTTGGTCAGGCTGGCTTTAGACGCTCTTAGACAATATGGTAATGGTGTGGGGAAAAGCCACAAAGAATTACGAGTGAGATAAACGCTTCTTTTTTTACAGAGTGAAGAAGCAAGAGATTGGTAAATGGTTGTTGCTTGATAGCAACAGGCGTCAGAGGATTGGTGCCAAGGGAATTAGCTGGCGAGCTAGAACACAGGAATGCTTTCTGTAAATCAAACGCAATCCATGGACTCATGCTCGAAACGTCATGGAATGTATCATGGCGCAAGATATTTAGTCTCTAGCGTTAATGCTATTGTAAAAAATTAAATTAAAACCGTGTTTAAACATGCATAGCCTTGAACCATACATAGAATTTTTTTTGGAATCCCTAATATTTAAAATAGCATTGTGAAGTTTAGCCATAAGAGCAAAAAATAACCATTTATTTGCAACTATATAGATAGGGGCGCAACAGGGACCCAGATTTCCTTGCGGCAGATCATCCGTGTCATCCATAATCCTAATAAATAGCTTAAATACCCTACAAAAAAGATAATCCTTTATGAAGTCGTCAAAAAACAAATGTTACGGCAGTTATTTTTATATGCACAAAACCCTTTCAGAAAAAAATAAAATAAAAACAAAAATAAATCTCCATAGACACGTAAACCAGACTAGACGAAATCATCTTCCGTTTTAAATTTAGACACCCCAACATTACCTTGACTTGACATCTATGAATGTAAATCTATACTCATACAAATTATTAACACCCTGCGCCCCTTTCTATATGAAAAATCGCGCTGGCCGTCACCATGGACATTTTGATTTCAATAATGAATCTGCTATTAAAACACATAAATTTCAGAAATAAGTTATTCCAAAAAAAAAAAAAAATTCGCTTGAAGATGGAACAGAGCTTACTTTAATTCAATTTAATTCAAATAATTATATTGAAGTTTTCGGCTCTTGTTTGAAACATGAGAACTCTTATGTAGCGTTGGAATCATATTTTTAAATAAATAATTATATTTATGCTGTACTTTTGTATCGAGCACTATTTTTAAAAAATAATAACAAAAATACTAAAGAACTTTGGATTATTTACCTAACCAGTTCGTTCCTATTTTCTATATATATTTTTTACACACACACACATACACACACACACACACACACACACACATATATATATATATATATATATATATATATATATATGTATATATATATATACATTTTTCACATACACACACACACACACACACACACATATATATATATATATATATACAGTGTGGGTGAAAAAAACTAGGCATTATATATATATATATATATATATATATATATATATATATATATATATATATATATAAAACACATGTCAGACCTCGCTTACGTCACAACACTTACTAGTTTACCGAAACTCGCGAACTGTTGCTAACTGCACTGAAGATGATTTAAGAAAATCGAAATTTCGATTATTAGTTTTACTTTTTTCTTCCCAAATGAAATTTGGACAATTCTTGACGGATTTTTCTCCTTGTTTAAGATGGATTATTCGTAATTTGGAAAAGACAATCAATAAAAGTAATTGTCATAACATGTCTCCCGTTCTCAATTGTATTTGCCTTAAAAATCAGATTCTAGATACATCTTGCTTTGCAAAACCGCCAAATAAATCCACTAGTGTTATCTTGGCAATAATGGAAAAATTATGGAAACACAGACACGTGTACACGCACACACACACACACACTCATACATACGCACACACAACAAAAAAAAAAATAATGGAGAAAATAAATTTTATTTTAAATGACTTGATCCCATCTCTTCAAATAGAACATTTCTTAATATAAAAGTAATGACATGTGAAAAAAAATTGTCAAAATTCCTATGATTACTTGAAATTTTCTCATGTCCTGAAGATGAAACTCAAATATTGAAGATTTGTAAAATTTATTTAAAATTTACAAGCACGTCTGAAAGCGGGAATGCTTTCCAGAGAAGCTGGAAGACTAAGTAAGCATTTTAAAGAAACCTTTTCACTTTACCGGCTGAAAATCTCAAACCCTTTACATGGAGGAAAGTGGAATGCTTCTCTCCCATTAAAAGAAACCATATTTGGACGAAAGAACCGATTCAAAAGATCACTCCGATCAGAAGAGCGTGCACGGTTTTATTCCATCCAATTTCAAATTTACCGCTTTCAAATGGAATTGCCAGTTGTCTACGTTTTAATATTATACAAGTGACGATACTCGACTTTGAGGGGACAATGTGCTCTTCTTTTTCATCTTATGGGCAAGGAAGTCGATTATTTGTTTGCTATTAGAGAGACTGTTGTAAATCAAAGCAGTTTCGTAGTTGTAAAGACCTCAGGGGAGGTAGGCAAATATAATTCTGCTTGTTCCTGGCTTACATAGCACGACCATTACGTGCGGCCAATACTTCATAAATAATGATCTATTCCGTTTGATATCGCGTGGAAAGACGGGAAGGCCATAACAGAGTCGGTATTTAGGTTCAATAAGAAAAAGAAAGACAGAAAAAGATACTGGAAAAAAACAAAAGAAAGAAAAAAAAAAGGAAAAAGAAAGACAGGAAGAAAGTAAAGGAAAGAAAGAAAAAAAGAAAGAAAAAAGAAAGAAAGAAAGAAAATAAAAGAAAGAAAGAAAGAAAGAAAAAGATAATGGAAAAAACTAAAGAAAGAAGAAAAAAAGGAAAAAGAAAGACAGGAAGAAAGTAAAGGAAAGAAAGAAAAAAAGAAAGAAAAAAAGAAAGAAAATAAAAGAAAGAAAGAAAGAAAGAAAGAAAGAAAGAAAAAGATACTGGAAAAAACAAAAGAAAGAAGAAAAAAAGGAAAAAGAAAGACAGGAAGAAAGTAAAGGAAAGAAAGAAAAAAAGAAAGAAAAAAAGAGAGAAAGAATATAAAAGAAAGAAAGAAAGAAAGAAAGAAAAAGATAATGGAAAAAACAAAAGAAAGAAGTAAAAAGGAAAAAGAAAGAAAGGAAGAAAGTAAAGGAAAGAAAGAAAAAAAGAAAGAAAAAAGAAAGAAAATAAAAGAAAGAAAGAAAGAAAGAAAGAAAAAGATAATGGAAAAAACAAAAGAAAGAAGAAAAAAGGAAAAAGAAAGACAGGAAGAAAGTAAAGGAAAGAAAGAAAAAAAGAAAGAAAAAAAGAAAGAAAGAAAATAAAAGAAAGAAAGAAAGAAAGAAAAAGATACTGGAAAAAACAAAAGAAAGAAGAAAAAAGGAAAAAGAAAGAAAGGAAGAAAGTAAAGGAAAGAAAGAAAAAAAAAAGAAAAAAAGAAAGAAAAATGAAAGAAAGAAAATAAAAGAAAGAAAGATAAAGATACTGGAAAAAACAAAAGAAAGAAGAAAAAAAGGAAAAAGAAAGACAGGAAGAAAGTAAAGGAAAGAAAGAAAAAAAGAAAGAAAAAAAGAAAGAAAGAAAATAAAAGAAAGAAAGAAAGAAAGAAAGAAATAAAAAGATACTGGAAAAAACAAAAGAAAGAAGAAAAAAGGAAAAAGAAAGAAAGGAAGAAAGTAAAGGAAAGAAAGAAAAAAAGAAAGAAAAAAAGAAAGAAAAATGAAAGAAAGAAAATAAAAGATAGAAAGAAAAAGATACTGGAAAAAACAAAAGAAAGAAGAAAAAAAGGAAAAAGAAAGACAGGAAGAAAGTAAAGGAAAGAAAGAAAAAAAGAAAGAAAAAAAGAAAGAAAATAAAAGAAAGAAAGAAAGAAAGAAAGAAAAAGATAATGGAAAAAACAAAAGAAAGAAGAAAAAAGGAAAAAGAAAGACAGGAAGAAAGTAAAGGAAAGAAAGAAAAAAAGAAAGAAAAAAAGAAAGAAAGAAAATAAAAGAAAGAAAGAAAGAAAGAAAGAAAGAAAGAAAGAAAAAGATAATGGAAAAAACAAAAGAAAGAAGAAAAAAGGAAAAATAAAGACAGGAAGAAAGTAAAGGAAAGAAAGAAAAAAAGAAAGAAAAAAAGAAAGAAAGAAAATAAAAGAAAGAAAGAAAGAAAGAAAGAAAGAAAAAGATAATGGAAAAAACAAAAGAAAGAAGAAAAAAAGGAAAAAGAAAGACAGGAAGAAAGTAAAGGAAAGAAAGAAAAAAAGAAAGAAAAAAAGAAAGAAAGAAAATAAAAGAAACAAAGAAAGAAAGAAAGAAAGAAATAAAAAGATACTGGAAAAAACAAAAGAAAGAAGAAAAAAGGAAAAAGAAAGAAAGGAAGAAAGTAAAGGAAAGAAAGAAAAAAAGAAAGAAAAAAAGAAAGAAAAATGAAAGAAAGAAAATAAAAGAAAGAAAGAAAAAGATACTGGAAAAAACAAAAGAAAGAAGAAAAAAAGGAAAAAGAAAGACAGGAAGAAAGTAAAGGAAAGAAAGAAAAAAAGAAAGAAAAAAAGAAAGAAAATAAAAGAAAGAAAGAAAGAAAGAAAGAAAGAAAGAAAGAAAGAAAAAGATAATGGAAAAAACAAAAGAAAGAAGAAAAAAGGAAAAAGAAAGACAGGAAGAAAGTAAAGGAAAGAAAGAAAAAAAGAAAGAAAAAAAGAAAGAAAGAAAATAAAAGAAAGAAAGAAAGAAAGAAAGAAAGAAAGAAAAAGATAATGGAAAAAACAAAAGAAAGAAGAAAAAAGGAAAAATAAAGACAGGAAGAAAGTAAAGGAAAGAAAGAAAAAAAGAAAGAAAAAAAGAAAGAAAGAAAATAAAAGAAAGAAAGAAAGAAAGAAAGAAAGAAAGAAAGAAAAAGATAATGGAAAAAACAAAAGAAAGAAGAAAAAAAGGAAAAAGAAAGACAGGAAGAAAGTAAAGGAAAGAAAGAAAAAAAGAAAGAAAAAAAGAAAGAAAGAAAATAAAAGAAAGAAAGAAAGAAAGAAAGAAAGAAAGAAAGAAAGAAAAAGATAATGGAAAAAAACAAAAGAAAGAAGAAAAAAAGGAAAAAGAAAGACAGGAAGAATTTAAAAGAAAGAATGAAAAAAAGAAAGAAAAAAGAAAGAAAGAAAGAAAATAAAAGAAAGAAAGAAAGAAAGAAAAAGATACTGGAAAAAACAAAAGAAAGAAGAAAAAAAGGAAAAAGAAAGACAGGAAGAAAGTAAAGGAAAGAAAGAAAAAAAGAAAGAAAAAAAGAAAGAAAGAAAATAAAAGAAAGAAAGAAAGAAAGAAAGAAAAAGATAATGGAAAAAACAAAAGAAAGAAGAAAAAAAGGAAAAAGAAAGACAGGAAGAAAGTAAAGGAAAGAAAGAAAAAAAGAAAGAAAAAAAGAAAGAAAGAAAATAAAAGAAAGAAAGAAAGAAAGAAAGAAAGAAAAAGATAATGGAAAAAACAAAAGAAAGAAGAAAAAAAGGAAAAAGAAAGACAGGAAGAAAGTAAAGGAAGCAAAGAAAAAAAGAAAGAAAAAAAGAAAGAAAGAAAATAAAAGAAAGAAAGAAAGAAAGAAAGAAAGAAAGAAAGAAAAAGATAATGGAAAAAACAAAAGAAAGAAGAAAAAAAGGAAAAAGAAAGACAGGAAGAAAGTAAAGGAAAGAAAGAAAAAAAGAAAGAAAAAAGAAAGAAAGAAAGAAAATAAAAGAAAGAAAGAAAGAAAGAAAGAAAGAAAGAAAAAGATACTGGAAAAAACAAAAGAAAGAAGAAAAAAAGGAAAAAGAAAGACGGGAAGAAAGTAAAGGAAAGAAAGAAAAAAAGAAAGAAAAAAAGAAAGAAAAAAAGAAAGAAAGAAAATAAAATAAAGAAAGAAAGAAAGAAAGAAAGAAAGAAAGAAAGAAAGAAAGAAAGAAAGAAAAAGATAATGGAAAAAACAAAAGAAAGAAGAAAAAAAGGAAAAAGAAAGACAGGAAGAAAGTAAAGGAAAGAAAGAAAAAAAAAGAAAAAAAGAAAGAAAGAAAATAAAAGAAAGAAAGAAAGAAAGAAAGAAAGAAAGAAAGAAAAAGATAATGGAAAAAACAAAAGAAAGAAGAAAAAAAGGAAAAAGAAAGACATGAAGAAACTAAAGGAAAGAAAGAAAAAAAGAAAGAAAAAAGAAAGAAAGAAAGAAAATAAATGAAAGAAAGAAAGAAAGAAAAAGATACTGGAAAAAACAAAAGAAAGAAGAAAAAAAGGAAAAAGAAAGACAGGAAGAAAGTAAAGGAAAGAAAGAAAAAAAGAAAGAAAAAAAGAAAGAAAGAAAATAAAAGAAAGAAAGAAAGAAAGAAAGAAAGAAAGAAAAAGATAATGGAAAAAACAAAAGAAAGAAGAAAAAAAGGAAAAAGAAAGACAGGAAGAAAGTAAAGGAAAGAAAGAAAAACAGAAAGAAAAAAAGAAAGAAAGAAAATAAAAGAAAGAAAGAAAGAAAGAAAGAAAAAGATAATGGAAAAAACAAAAGAAAGAAGAAAAAAAGGAAAAAGAAAGACAGGAAGAAAGTAAAGGAAAGAAAGAAAAAAAGAAAAAAAAAAAAGAAAAATGAAAGAAAAGTAAAAAGAAAAAGAAAAGAAAGAAAAAAGAAAGAGAAACGAAAAAAAAGAAAAAAAAAGAAAGAAATAAAGATAAAAGGAAAAGCAAAAGATAGCAGAGTTTAATAATATCTTATAAATAATGGATTATTCTTTTTTATCGTGTGGAAAGACGAAAACGAAATATCTCAGACGCTACTTGGTTTCAGTGAGAAAAATATAAAGAAAGAAGGTAATATAGAAATATATAAACGTTTATTTGTAGTGCATAAAGTATATGTACAATATATAATAGATGTATATTGCGCTGGACTAGGGTTAGGGTTAAAACATTTAATTATTAAACGGAACGAATTTTCTGGTCAAATATATATATATATACAAAGACATTTTTTTTGTTTATACGTTCTTTTTACAGATACAAATATTTAAGTAAATGATTTGTTTATAATAAGCAATATTAACGACCTGAATATTCAAGAAATTTTCATAGAAAATATGCGTCCTCCGACAGGAATCGAACCTGTATCCTATACGGAACTGTCATATGGCCTGACCTGCTTTTACCCATTTAGCCACAGAGAAGCGTTTTTGGTTGGCAAGGTCGATTTTACTGTTTTTAAACTACAATTCTCCATGATTTTCTCTCGTACATTCATATCTGCTCGATGCGTATCCGGATGTAAAAAAATGACGTCACACATTATGAAATGGACAAAGTCCGACAATTATTTTCAGAATTTTTTTTATATTTATACATTCTTTTTATAGATCAAAATATTTAAGTAAATGCTCTGTTTATAATAAACAGGATGAAACAACATTCGCCGGCCTGAATGTCCGAGAAATTTTCATAGAAAATAGTCGTCCTCCGATAGGAAACGAACCTGTATCCTCATATAGCCTGAAGTGCTTTAGCCACGTTGTAGACATTTACATTTAAAAACTCCACATGTAATTTTATTTTCATAGTTATATTGAATATTTTTCTTACCATAAGATTTTATATCACGCACACACACACAGAGATACACGCACACACACACACACACACACACACACACACACATATATATATATATATATATATATATATATATATATATATATATATATATATATATATATATATATATATATATATATATATATTATAGGCCCTTCTCTATACATCTAAGTCTGTTTTACATATTTATTTATATATTTACCTATGATAAATATATATATATATATATATAGACTTCAAACGATATATATATATATATATATATATATATATATATATATATATATATATATATATATATATATATATATATATATATATATATATATACACTTCAAACGTTATAGGTGCAATATCTGTTACTACAAAAGTTATTTTTCTGTGATCTCCCGTGAAATAAAAGCACCATTTTTGTCTTAAAATGTTTGTTTTACATCTGCCGGCTTACGCATGTTTCAAACACGGCTAGACAATAAAAATAATGTTTCAAATAAAAAGAATATAAGATTAAAAATAAATCCATTAATCCTTCGAATATATATATATATATATATATATATATATATATATATATATATATATATATATATATATATGTATATATATTGGAGAAATTCAAGACAATGACCTGGAAACATGAGTCATGTTCTTAAATAAACTCGTCACTTTGAGAATATTATTGACGCCATGCATGGCACCAAGATTTTATTTTGGCTTTCTATTCCAACATTCTCTATAAACACATTCTCATTAGTACGATTATTGGATAACTAGTTTTATTCCATCTCATAATTGTAGCTTTTTATCCCAACACTCTGGCTCTATACAATCTTCATTATTACTATTATTTTATTACTAGTTTTATTCCGTCTTATTATTGTTGCTTTTTAGCCCAACACTCTGGCTCTATACACTCTTTATTATTACTATTATTTTATTACTAGTTTTATTCCATCTTAATAATGTTGCTTTTTATCACAACACTCTGGCTCTATACACTCTTCATTATTACTATTATTTTATTACTAGTTTTATTCCATTTTAATAATGTTGCTTTTATCCCAACAATCTGGCTGTATACACTCTTCATTATTACTATTATTTTATTACTAGTTTTATTCCGTCTTATTATTGTTGCTTTTTATCCCAACACTCTGGCTCTATACACTCTTCATTATTACTATTATTTTATTACTAGTTTTATTCCAACTTATTATTGTTGCTTTTTATCCCAACACTCTGGCTCTATACACTCTTCATTATAACTATTATTTTATTACTAGTTTTATTCCATCTTATTATTGTTGCTTTTTAGCCCAACACTCTGGCTCTATACACTCTTCATTATTACTATTATTTTATTACTTGTTTTATTCCATCTTATTATTGTTGCTTTTTATCCCAACACTCTGGCTCTATACACTCTTCATTATTACTATTATTTTTTTACTAGCTTATTCCATCTTAATAATGTTGCTTTTTATCCCAACACACTGGCTCTATACACTCTTCATTATTACTATTATTTTATTAATAGTTTTATTCCGTCTTATTATTGTTGCTTTTTAGCCCAATACTCTGGCTCTATACACTCTTCATTATTACTCTTATTTTATTACTAGTTTTATTCCAACTTAATAATGTTGCTTTTTATCCCAACACTCTGGCTCTATACACTCTTCATTATTACTATTATATTTTAACTAGTTTTATTCCATCTTAATAATGTTGCTTTTTACCCCAACACTCTGGCTCTATACACTCTTCATTATTACTCTTATTTTATTACTAGTTTTATTCCAACTTAATGATGTTGCTTTTTAGCCCAACACTCTGGCTCTATACACTCTTCATTATTACTCTTATTTTATTACTAGTTTTATTCCAACTTAATAATGTTGCTTTTTATCCCAACACTCTGGCTCTATACACTCTTCATTATTACTATTATATTTTAACTAGTTTTATTCCATCTTAATAATGTTGCTTTTTATCCCAACACTCTGGCTCTATACACTCTTCATTATTACTCTTATTTTATTACTAGTTTTATTCCATCTTAATAATGTTGCTTTTTATCCCAACACTGTGGCTCTATACACTCTTCATTATACTCTTATTTTATTACTAGTTTTATTCCATCTTAATAACGTTGCTTTTTATCCCAACACTCTGGCTCTATACACTCTTCATTATTATTATTATTTTATTACTGGTTTTATTCCATCTTATTATTTTTGCTTTTTATCCCAACACTATGGCTCTATACACTCTTCATTATTATTATTATTTTATTACTACTTTTATTCCATCTTATTATTGGTGCTTTTATCCGAACACTCTGGCTCTATACACTCTTCATTATTACTATTATTCTATTACTAGTTTTATTCCATGTTATTAATGTTGCTTTTTATCCCAACACTCTGGCTCTATACACTCTTCATTATTACTCTTATTTTATTACTAGTTTTATTCCATCTTAATAATGTTGCTTTTATACCAACACTCTGGCTGTATACACTCTTCATTATTACTCTTATTTTATTACTAGTTTTATTCCATCTTAATAATGTTGCTTTTTATATCAACACTCTGGCTCTATACAATCTTCATTATAACTATTATTTTATTACTAGTTTTATTCCGTCTTATTATTGTTGCTTTTCAGCCCAACACTCTGGCTCTATACACTCTTCATTATTACTCTTATTTTATTACTAGTTTTATTCCATCTTCATAATGTTGCTTTTTATCCCAACACTCTGGCTTTATACACTCTTCATTATTACTCTTATTTTATCACTAGTTTCATTCAATCTTAATAATGTTGCTTTTTATCCCAACACTCTGGCTCTATACACTCTTCATTATTACTATTATTTTATTACTAGATTTATTCCGTCTTATTATTCTTGCTTTTTAGCCCAACACTCTGGCTCTATACACTCTTCATTATTACTATTATTCTATTACTAGTTTTATTCCATGTTATTAATGTTGCTTTTTATCCCAACACTCTGGCTCTATACACTCTTCATTATTACTCTTATTTTATTACTAGTTTTATTCCATCTTAATAATGTTGCTTTTATCCCAACACTCTGGCTGTATACATTCTTCACTATTACTCTTATATTATTACTAGTTTTATTCCATCTTAATAATGTTGCTTTTTATATCAACACTCTGGCTCTATACACTCTTCATTATTACTATTATTTTGTTACTAGTTTTATTCCAATTTATTATTGTTGCTTTTTATCCCAACACTATGGCTCTATACACTCTTCATTATTATTATTATTTTATTACTACTTTTATTCCATCTTATTATTGGTGCTTTTATCCGAACACTCTGGCTCTATACACTCTTCATTATTACTATTATTCTATTACTAGTTTTATTCCATGTTATTAATGTTGCTTTTTATCCCAACACTCTGGCTCTATACACTCTTCATTATTACTCTTATTTTATTACTAGTTTTATTCCATCTTAATAATGTTGCTTTTATACCAACACTCTGGCTGTATACACTCTTCATTATTACTCTTATTTTATTACTAGTTTTATTCCATCTTAATAATGTTGCTTTTTATATCAACACTCTGGCTCTATACAATCTTCATTATAACTATTATTTTAGTACTAGTTTTATTCCGTCTTATTATTGTTGCTTTTCAGCCCAACACTCTGGCTCTATACACTCTTCATTATTACTCTTATTTTATTACTAGTTTTATTCCATCTTCATAATGTTGCTTTTTATCCCAACACTCTGGCTTTATACACTCTTCATTATTACTCTTATTTTATCACTAGTTTCATTCAATCTTAATAATGTTGCTTTTTATCCCAACACTCTGGCTCTATACACTCTTCATTATTACTATTATTTTATTACTAGATTTATTCCGTCTTATTATTCTTGCTTTTTAGCCCAACACTCTGGCTCTATACACTCTTCATTATTACTATTATTCTATTACTAGTTTTATTCCATGTTATTAATGTTGCTTTTTATCCCAACACTCTGGCTCTATACACTCTTCATTATTACTCTTATTTTATTACTAGTTTTATTCCATCTTAATAATGTTGCTTTTATCCCAACACTCTGGCTGTATACATTCTTCATTATTACTCTTATTTTATTACTAGTTTTATTCCATCTTAATAATGTTGCTTTTTATATCAACACTCTGGCTCTATACACTCTTCATTATTACTATTATTTTGTTACTAGTTTTATTCCAATTTATTATTGTTGCTTTTTAGCCCAACACTATGGCTCTATACACTCTTCATTATTACTCTTATTTTATTACTAGTTTTATTCCATCTTAATAATGTTGCTTTTTATCCCAACACTCTGGATCTATATACTCTTCATTATTACTCTTATTTTATTACTAGATTTATTCCATCTTCATAATGTTGCTTTTTATCCCAAGACTCTGGCTTTATACGCTCTTCATTATTACTATTATTTTATCTCTAGTTTCATTCAATCTTAATAATGTTGCTTTTTATCCCAACACTCTGGCTCTATACACTCTTCATTATTACTATTATTTTATTACTAGATTTATTCCGTCTTATTATTGTTGCTTTTTAGCCCAACACTCTGGCTATATATACTCTTCATTATTACTTTTATTTTATCAATAGTTTCATTCAATCTTAATAATGTTGCTTTTTATCCCAACACTCTGGCTCTATACACTCTTCATTATTACTATGATTTTATTACTAGTTTTATTCCGTCTTATTATTGTTGCTTTTTATCCCAACACTCTGGCTCTATACACTCTTCATTATTATTATTATATTATTACTTGTTTTATTCCATCTTATTATTTTTGCTTTTTATCCCAACACTATGGCTCTATACACTCTTCATTATTACTCTTATTTTTTTACTAGTTTTATTCCAACTTATTATTGTAGCTTTTTATCCCAACACTCTGGCTCTATACACTCTTCATTATAACTATTATTTTATTACTAGTTTTATTCCAACTTATTATTTTTGCTTTTTATCCCAAAACCCTGGCTCTATACACTCTTCATTATAACTATTATTTTATTACTAGTTTTATTCCATCTTAATAATGTTGCTTTTTAACCAACGCTCTGGCTCTATACACTCTTCATTATTACTATTATTTTATTACTAGTTTTATTTCATCTTATTATTTTTGCTTTTTATCCCAACACTCTGGCTCTATACACACTTCATTATTACTATTATTTTATTACTAGTTTTATTCCATCATAATATTGTTGCTTTTTATCCCAACACTCTGGCTCTATACACTCTTCATTATTATTATTACTTTATTACTAGTTTTATTCCATCTTATTATTGTTGCTTTTTATCCCAACACTCTGGCTCTATACACTCTTCATTATTTCTATTATTTTATTACTAGTTTTATTCCATCTTATTATTGTTGCTTTTTATCTAACACTCTGGCTCTATACACTCTTTATTATTACTATTATTTTATTACTAGTTTTATTCCATCTTTTTATTGTTGCTTTTTATCCCAACACTCTGGCTCTATACACTCTTCATTATTACTATTATTTTATGACTAGTTTTATTCCGTCTTATTATTGTTGCTTTTTAGCCCAACACTTTGGCTCTTTACACTCTTCATTATTACTCTTATTTTATTACTAGTTTTATTCCATCTTAATAATGTTGCTTTTTATCCCAACAATCTGGCTCTATACACTCTTCATTATTACACTTATTTTATTACTAGTTTTATTCCGTCTTATTATTGTTGCTTTTTAGCACAACACTCTGGCTCTATACACTCTTCATTATTACTCTTGTTTTATTACTAGTTTTATTCCATCTTAATAATGTTGCTTTTTATCCCAACACTCTGGCTCTATACACTCTTCATTATTAGTAATATTTTATTACTAGATTTATTCCGTCTTATTATTGTTGCTTTTTAGCCCAACACTCTGGCTCTATACACTCTTTATTATTACTATGATTTTATTACTAGTTTTATTCCGTCTTATTATTGTTGCTTTTTATCCCAACACTCTGACTCTATACACTCTTCATTATTATTATTATATTATTACTTGTTTTATTCCATCTTATTATTTTTGCTTTTTATCCCAACACTATGACTCTTTACACTCTTCATTATTACTATTATTTTATTACTAGTTTTATTCCAACTTATTATTGTTGCTTTTAAGCCCAACACTCTGGCTCTATACACTCTTCATTATTACTATTATTTTATTACAAGTTTCATTCCATCTTATTATTGTTGCTTTTTATTCCAACACTCTGTCTCTATACACTCTTCATTATTAGTATTATTTTATTAATAGTTTTATTCCGTCTTATTATTGTTGCTTTTTAGCCCAACACTCTGGCTCTATACACTCTTCATTATTAGTATTATTTTATTCATAGTTTTATTCCGTCTTATTATTGTTGCTTTTAAGCCCAACACTCTGGCTCTATACACTCTTCATTATTACTCTTATTTTATTACTAGTTTTATTCCAACTTAATAATGTTGCTTTTTATCCCAACACTCTGGCTCTATACACTCTTCATTATTACTATTATTTTTTAACTAGTTTTATTCCATCTTAATAATGTTGCTTTTTATCCCAACACTCTGGCTCTATACACTCTTCATTATTACTCTTATTTTATTACTAGTTTTATTCCATCTTAATAATGTTGCTTTTTATCCCAACACTGTGGCTCTATACACTCTTCATTATTACTCTTATTTTATTACTAGTTTTATTCCATCTTAATAATGTTGCTTTTTATCCCAACACTCTGGCTCTATACACTCTTCATTATTATTATTATTTTATTACTGGTTTTATTCCATCTTATTATTGTTGCTTTTTATCCCAACACTCTGGCTCTATACACTCTTCATTATTACTATTATTTTATTACTAGTTTTATTCCTTCTTGTAATTGTTGCTTTTATCCGAACACTCTGCTCTATACACTCTTCATTATTACTATTATTCTATTACTAGTTTTATTCCATCTTATTATTGTTGCTTTTTATTCCAACACTCTGGCTCTATACACTCTTTATTATTACTATTATTTTATTACTAGTATTATTCCATCTTATTATTGTTGCTTTTTATCCCAACCCTTTGGATCTATACACTCTTCATTATTACTATTATTTTATTACTACTTTTATTCCATCTTATTATTGTTGCCTTTTATCCCAACACTCTGGCTCTATACACTCTTCATTATTAGTTTTATTTATTACTAGTTTTATTCCATCTTATTATTGTTGCTTTTTATCCCAACATTCTGGCTCTATACACTCTTTATTATTACTATTATTTTATTACTACTTTTATTCCATCTTATTATTGTTGCTTTTTATCCCAACACTCTGGCTCTATACACTCTTCATTATTACTATTATTTTATTACTACTTTTATTCCATCTTATTATTGTTGCTTTTTATCCCAACATTCTGGCTCTCTACACTCTTCATTATTACTATTATTTTATTACTACTTTTATTCCATCTTATTATTGTTGCTTTTTATCCCAACACTCTGGCTCTATACACTCTTCATTATTAGTATTATTTATTACTACTTTTATTCGATCTTATTATTGTTGCTTTTTATCCCAACACTCTGGCTCTATTCACTCTTCATTATTACTATTATTTTATTACTACTTTTATTCCATCTTATTATTGTTGCTTTTTATCCCAACATTCTGGCTCTATACACTCTTCATTATTACTATTATTTTATTACAACTTTCATTCCATCTTATTATTGTTGCTTTTTATCCCAACACTCTGGCTCTATACACTCTTCATTATTACTATTATTTTATTACAAGTTTCATTCCATCTTATTATTGTTGCTTTTTATCCCAACACTCTGGCTCTATACACTCTTCATTATTACTATTATTTTATTACAAGTTTCATTCCATCTTATTATTGTTGCTTTTTATCCCAACACTCTGGCTCTATACACTCTTCATTATTACTATTATTTTATTACTACTTTTATTCCATCTTATTATTGTTGCTTTTTATCCCAACACTCTGGCTCTATACACTCTTCATTATTACTATTATTTTATTACTACTTTTATTCCATCTTATTATTGTTGCTTTTAACCCAACATTCTGGCTCTATACACTCTTCATTATTACTATTATTTTATTACTACTTTTATTCCATCATATTATTGTTGCTTTTTATCCCAACATTCTGGCTCTATACACTCTTTATTATTACTATTATTTTATTACTACTTTTATTCCATCTTATTATTGTTGCTTTTTATCCCAACACTCTGGCTCTATACACTCTTCATTATTACTATTATTTTATTACGACTTTTATTCCATCTTATTATTGTTGCTTTTTATCCCAACATTCTGGCTCTATACACTCTTCATTATTACTATTATTTTATTACTACTTTTATTCCATCTTATTATTGTTGCTTTTTATCCCAACACTCTGGCTCTATACACTCTTCATTATTAGTATTATTTATTACTACTTTTATTCCATCTTATTATTGTTGCTTATTATCCGAACACTCTGGCTCTATACACTCTTCATTATTACTATTATTTTATTACTACTTTTATTCCATCTTATTATTGTTGCTTATTATCCCAACACTCTGGCTCTATACACTCTTCATTATTAGTATTATTTATTACTACTTTTATTCCATCTTATTATTGTTGCTTATTATCCCAACACTCTGGCTCTATACACTCTTCATTATTACTACTATTTTATTACTACTTTTATTCCATCTTATTATTGTTGCTTTTTATCCCAACATTCTGGCTCTATACACTCTTCATTATTACTATTATTTTATTACAAGTTTCATTCCATCTTATTATTGTTGCTTTTTATCCCAACACTCTGGCTCTATACACTCTTCATTATTACTATTATTTTATTACAAGTTTCATTCCATCTTATTATTGTTGCTTTTTTCCCAACACTCTGGCTCTATACACTCTACATTATTACTATTATTTTATTACAAGTTTCATTCCATCTTATTATTGTTGCTTTTTATCCCAACACTCTGGCTCTATACACTCTTTATTATTACTATTATTTTATTACTACTTTTATTCCATCTTATTATTGTTGCTTTTTATCCCAACACTCTGGCTCTATACACTCTTCATTATTACTATTATTTTATTACTACTTTTATTCCATCTTATTATTGTTGCTTTTTATCCCAACATTCTGGCTCTATACACTCTTTATTATTATTATTATTTTATTATTACTTTTATTCCATCTTATTATTGTTGCTTTTTATCCCAATACTCTGGCTCTATACACTCTTCATTATTACTATTATTTTATTACTACTTTTATTCCATCTTATTATTGTTGCTTTTTATCCCAACACTCTGGCTCTATACACTCTTCATTATTACTATTATTTTATTACTACTTTTATTCCATCTTATTATTGTTGCTTTTTATCCCAACATTCTGGCTCTATACACTCTTTATTATTACTATTATTTTATTACTACTTTTATTCCATCTTATTATTGTTGCTTTTAATCCCAACATTCTGGCTCTATACACTCTTTATTATTACTATTATTTGATTACTACTTTTATTCCATCTTATTGTTGTTGCTTTTTATCCCAACATTCTGGCTCTATACACTCTTTATTATTATTATTATTTTATTATTACTTTTATTCCATCTTATTATTGTTGCTTTTTATCCCAACACTCTGGCTCTATACACTCTTCATTATTACTATTATTTTATTACTAGTTTTATTCCATCTTATTATTGTTGCTTTTTATCCCAACACTCTGGCTCTATACACACTTCATTATTACTATTATTTTATTACTAATTTTATTCCATCTTATTATTGTTGCTTTTTATCCCAACACTCTGGCTCTATACACTCTTCATTATTACTATTATTTTATTACTAGTTTTATTCCATCTTATTATTGTTGCTTTTTATCCCAACACTCTGGCTCTATACACTCTTCATTATTACTATTATTTTATTACTATTTTGATTCCATCTTATTATTGTTGCTTTTTATCTCAACACTCTGGCTCTATACACTCTTCATTATTACTAATATTTTATTACTAGTTTTATTCCATCTTATTATTGTTGCTTTTTATCCCAACACTCTGGCTCTATACACTCTTCATTATTACTATTATTTTATTACTAGTTTTATTCCATCTTATTATTGTTGCTTTTTATCCCAACACTCTGGCTCTATACACACTTCATTATTACTATTATTTTATTACTATTTTTATTCCATCTTATTATTGTTGCTTTTTATCCCAACACACTGGCTCTATACACTCTTCATTATTAGTATTATTTATTACTAGTTTTATTCCATCTTATTATTGTTGCTTTTTATCCCAACATTCTGGCTCTATACACTCTTTATTATTACTATTATTTTATTACTACTTTTATTCCATCTTATTATTGTTGCTTTTTATCCCAACACTCTGGTTCTATACACTCTTCATTATTACTATTATTTTATTACTACTTTTATTCCATCTTATTATTGTTGCTTTTTATCCCAACGCTCTGGCTCTATACACTCTTCATTATTACTATTATTTTATTACTAGTTTTATTCCATCTTATTATTGTTGCTTTTTATCCCAACACTCTGGATCTATACACTCTTCATTATTACTATTATTTTATTACTAGTTTTATTCCATCTTATTATTGTTGCTTTTTATCCCAACACTCTGGCTCTATACACTCTTCATTATTACTATTATTTTATTACTACTTTTATTCTATCTTATTATTGTTGCTTTTTATCCCAACACTCTGGCTCTATACACTCTTCATTATTACTATTATTTTAATACTAGTTTTATTCCATCTTATTATTGTTGCTTTTTATCCCAACACTCTGGCTCTATACACTCTTCATTATTACTATTATTTTATTACTAGTTTTATTCCATCTTATTATTGTTGCTTTTAATCCCAACACTCTGGCTCTATACACTCTTCATTATTACTATTATTTTATTACTACTTTTATTCCATCTTATTATTGTTGCTTTTTATCCCAACACTCTGGCTCTATACACTCTTCATTATTACTATTATTTTATTACTATTTTGATTCCATCTTATTATTGTTGCTTTTTATCTCAACACTCTGGCTCTATACACTCTTCATTATTACTATTATTTTATTACTATTTTGATTCCATCTTATTATTGTTGCTTTTTATCTCAACACTCTGGCTCTATACACTCTTCATTATTACTATTATTTTATTACTATTTTGATTCCATCTTATTATTGTTGCTTTTTATCCCAACACTCTGGCTCTATACACTCTTCATTATTACTATTATTTTATTACTAGTTTTATTCCATCTTATTATTGTTGCTTTTTATCCCAACACTCTGGCTCTATACACTCTTCATTATTACTATTATTTTATTACTATTTTGATTCCATCTTATTATTGTTGCTTTTTATCTCAACACTCTGGCTCTATACACTCTTCATTATTACTATTATTTTATTACTATTTTGATTCCATCTTATTATTGTTGCTTTTTATCCCAACACTCTGGCTCTATACACTCTTCATTATTACTATTATTTTATTACTACTTTTATTCCATCTTATTATTGTTGCTTTTTATCCCAACACTCTGGCTCTATACACTCTTCATTATTACTATTATTTTATTACTACTTTTATTCCATCTTATTATTGTTGCTTTTTATCACAACATTCTGGCTCTATACACTCTTTATTATTATTATTATTTTATTATTACTTTTATTCCATCTTATTATTGTTGCTTTTTATCCCAATACTCTGGCTCTATACACTCTTCATTATTACTATTATTTTATTACTACTTTTATTCCATCTTATTATTGTTGCTTTTTATCCCAACACTCTGGCTCTATACACTCTTCATTATTACTATTATTTTATTACTACTTTTATTCCATCTTATTATTGTTGCTTTTTATCCCAACATTCTGGCTCTATACACTCTTTATTATTACTATTATTTTATTACTACTTTTATTCCATCTTATTATTGTTGCTTTTTATCCCAACATTCTGGCTCTATACACTCTTTATTATTACTATTATTTGATTACTACTTTTATTCCATCTTATTGTTGTTGCTTTTTATCCCAACATTCTGGCTCTATACACTCTTTATTATTATTATTATTTTATTATTACTTTTATTCCATCTTATTATTGTTGCTTTTTATCCCAACACTCTGGCTCTATACACTCTTCATTATTACTATTATTTTATTACTAGTTTTATTCCATCTTATTATTGTTGCTTTTTATCCCAACACTCTGGCTCTATACACACTTCATTATTACTATTATTTTATTACTAATTTTATTCCATCTTATTATTGTTGCTTTTTATCCCAACACTCTGGCTCTATACACTCTTCATTATTACTATTATTTTATTACTAGTTTTATTCCATCTTATTATTGTTGCTTTTTATCCCAACACTCTGGCTCTATACACTCTTCATTATTACTATTATTTTATTACTATTTTGATTCCATCTTATTATTGTTGCTTTTTATCTCAACACTCTGGCTCTATACACTCTTCATTATTACTAATATTTTATTACTAGTTTTATTCCATCTTATTATTGTTGCTTTTTATCCCAACACTCTGGCTCTATACACTCTTCATTATTACTATTATTTTATTACTAGTTTTATTCCATCTTATTATTGTTGCTTTTTATCCCAACACTCTGGCTCTATACACACTTCATTATTACTATTATTTTATTACTATTTTTATTCCATCTTATTATTGTTGCTTTTTATCCCAACACTCTGGCTCTATACACTCTTCATTATTAGTATTATTTATTACTAGTTTTATTCCATCTTATTATTGTTGCTTTTTATCCCAACATTCTGGCTCTATACACTCTTTATTATTACTATTATTTTATTACTACTTTTATTCCATCTTATTATTGTTGCTTTTTATCCCAACACTCTGGTTCTATACACTCTTCATTATTACTATTATTTTATTACTACTTTTATTCCATCTTATTATTGTTGCTTTTTATCCCAACGCTCTGGCTCTATACACTCTTCATTATTACTATTATTTTATTACTAGTTTTATTCCATCTTATTATTGTTGCTTTTTATCCCAACACTCTGGCTCTATACACTCTTCATTATTACTATTATTTTATTACTAGTTTTATTCCATCTTTTTATTGTTGCTTTTTATCTCAACACTCTGGCTCTATACACTCTTCATTATTACTATTATTTTATTACTAGTTTTATTCCATCTTATTATTGTTGCTTTTTATCCCAACACTCTGGCTCTATACACTCTTCATTATTACTATTATTTTATTACTAGTTTTATTCCATCTTATTATTGTTGCTTTTTATCCCAACACTCTGGCTCTATACACTCTTCATTATTACTATTATTTTATTACTAGTTTTATTCCATCTTATTATTGTTGCTTTTTATCCCAACACTCTGGCTCTATACACTCTTCATTATTACTATTATTTTATTACTACTTTTATTCTATCTTATTATTGTTGTTTTTATCCCAACACTCTGGCTCTATACACTCTTCATTATTACTATTATTTTATTACTAGTTTTATTCCATCTTATTATTGTTGCTTTTTATCCCAACACTCTGGCTCTATACACTCTTCATTATTACTATTATTTTATTACTAGTTTTATTCCATCTTATTATTGTTGCTTTTAATCCCAACACTCTGGCTCTATACACTCTTCATTATTACTATTATTTTATTACTACTTTTATTCCATCTTATTATTGTTGCTTTTTATCCCAACACTCTGGCTCTATACACTCTTCATTATTACTATTATTTTATTACTATTTTGATTCCATCTTATTATTGTTGCTTTTTATCTCAACACTCTGGCTCTATACACTCTTCATTATTACTATTATTTTATTACTATTTTGATTCCATCTTATTATTGTTGCTTTTTATCTCAACACTCTGGCTCTATACACTCTTCATTATTACTATTATTTTATTACTATTTTGATTCCATCTTATTATTGTTGCTTTTTATCCCAACACTCTGGCTCTATACACTCTTCATTATTACTATTATTTTATTACTAGTTTTATTCCATCTTATTATTGTTGCTTTTTATCCCAACACTCTGGCTCTATACACTCTTCATTATTACTATTATTTTATTACTATTTTGATTCCATCTTATTATTGTTGCTTTTTATCTCAACACTCTGGCTCTATACACTCTTCATTATTACTATTATTTTATTACTATTTTGATTCCATCTTATTATTGTTGCTTTTTATCCCAACACTCTGGCTCTATACACTCTTCATTATTACTATTATTTTATTACTACTTTTATTCCATCTTATTATTGTTGCTTTTTATCCCAACAATCTGGCTCTATACACTCTTCATTATTACTATTATTTTATTACTACTTTTATTCCATCTTATAATTGTTGCTTTTTATCCCAACACTCTGGCTCTATACACTCTTCATTATTACTATTATTTTATTACTATTTTGATTCCATCTTATTATTGTTGCTTTTTATCTCAACACTCTGGCTCTATACACTCTTCATTATTACTATTATTTTATTACTAGTTTTATTCCATCTTATTATTGTTGCTTTTTATCCCAACACTCTGGCTCTATACACTCTTCATTATTACTATTATTTTATTACTAGTTTTATTCCATCTTATTATTGTTACTTTTTATCCCAACACTCTGGCTCTATACACTCTTCATTATTACTATTATTTTATTACTAGTTTTATTCCATCTCATTATTGATGCTTTTTATCCCAACACTCTGGCTCTATACACTCTTCATTATAACTATTATTTTATTACTAGTTTTATTCCATCTTATTATTGTTGCTTTTTATCCCAACACTCTGGCTCTATACACTCTTCATTATTACTATTATTTTATTACTAGTTTTATTCCATCTTATTATTGTTGCTTTTTATCCCAACAATCTGGCTCTATACACTCTTCATTATTACTATTATTTTATTACTACTTTTATTCCATCTTATTATTGTTGCTTTTTATCCCAACACTCTGGCTCTATACACTCTTCATTATTACTATTATTTTATTACTATTTTGATTCCATCTTATTATTGTTGCTTTTTATCTGAACTCTCTGGCTCTATACACTCTTCATTATTACTATTATTTTATTACTAGTTTTATTCCATCTTATTATTGTTGCTTTTTATCCCAACACTCTGGCTCTATACACTCTTCATTATTACTATTATTTTATTACTAGTTTTATTCCATCTTATTATTGTTACTTTTTATCCCAACACTCTGGCTCTATACACTCTTCATTATTACTATTATTTTATTACTAGTTTTATTCCATCTTATTATTGATGCTTTTTATCTCAACACTCTGGCTCTATACACTCTTCATTATTACTATTATTTTATTACTAGTTTTATTCCATCTTATTATTGTTGCTTTTTATCCCAACACTCTGGCTCTATACACTCTTCATTATTACTATTATTTTATTACTAGTTTTATTCCATCTTATTATTGTTGCTTTTTATCCCAACACTCTGGCTCTATACACTCTTCATTATTACTATTATTTTATTACTAGTTTTATTCCATCTTATTATTGATGCTTTTTATCCCAACACTCTGGCTCTATACACTCTTCATTATTACTATTATTTTATTACTAGTTTTATTCCATCTTATTATTGTTGCTTTTTATCCCAACACTCTGGCTCTATACACTCTTCATTATTACTATTATTTTATTACTAGTTTTATTCCATCTTATTATTGATGCTTTTTATCTCAACACTCTGGCTCTATACACTCTTCATTATTACTATTATTTTATTACTAGTTTTATTCCATCTTATTATTGTTGCTTTTTATCCCAACACTCTGGCTCTATACACTCTTCATTATTACTATTATTTTATTACTAGTTTTATTCCATCTTATTATTGTTGCTTTTTATCCCAACACTCTGGCTCTATACACTCTTCATTATTACTATTATTTTATTACTAGTTTTATTCCATCTTATTATTGTTGCTTTTTATCCCAACAATCTGGCTCTATACACTCTTCATTATTACTATTATTTTATTACTACTTTTATTCCATCTTATAATTGTTGCTTTTTATCCCAACACTCTGGCTCTATACACTCTTCATTATTACTATTATTTTATTACTATTTTGATTCCATCTTATTATAGTTGCTTTTTATCCCAACACTCTGGTTCCATACACTCTTCATTATTACTATTATTTTATTACTAGTTTTATTCCATCTTATTATTGTTGCTTTTTATCCCAACAATCTGGCTCTATACACTCTTCATTATTACTATTATTTTATTACTACTTTTATTCCATCTTATAATTGTTCCTTTTTATCCCAACACTCTGGCTCTATACACTCTTCATTATTACTATTATTTTATTACTATTTTGATTCCATCTTATTATTGTTGCTTTTTATCCCAACACTCTGGCTCTATACACTCTTCATTATTACTATTATTTTATTACTACTTTTATTCCATCTTATTGTTGCTTTTTATCCCAACAATCTGGCTCTATACACTCTTCATTATTACTATTATTTTATTACTACTTTTATTCCATCTTATTATTGTTTCTTTTTATCCCAACACTCTGGCTCTATACACTCTTCATTATTACTATTATTTTATTACTATTTTGATTCCATCTTATTATTGTTGCTTTTTATCTCAACACTCTGGCTCTATACACTCTTCATTATTACTATTATTTTATTACTACTTTTATTCCATCTTATTATTGATGCTTTTTATCTCAACACTCTGGCTCTATACACTCTTCATTATTACTATTATTTTATTACTAGTTTTATTCCATCTTATTATTGTTGCTTTTTATCCCAACACTCTGGCTCTATACACTCTTCATTATTACTATTATTTTATTACTAGTTTTATTCCATCTTATTATTGTTGCTTTTTATCCCAACACTCTGGCTCTATACACTCTTCATTATTACTATTATTTTATTACTAGTTTTATTCCATCTTATTATTGTTGCTTTTTATCCCAACACTCTGGCTCTATACACTCTTCATTATTACTATTATTTTATTACTAGTTTTATTCCATCTTATTATTGTTGCTTTTTATCCCAACACTCTGGCTCTATACACTCTTCATTATTACTATTATTTTATTACTAGTTTTATTCCATCTTATTATTGTTGCTTTTTATCTCAACACTCTGGCTCTATACACTCTTCATTATTACTATTATTTTATTACTATTTTGATGCCATCTTATTATTGTTGCTTTTTATCCCAACACTCTGGCTCTATACACTCTTCATTATTACTATTACTTTATTACTTCTTTTATTCCATCTTATTATTGTTGCTTTTTATCCCAACAATCTGGCTCTATACACTCTTCATTATTACTATTATTTTATTACTACTTTTATTCCATCTTATTATTGTTGCTTTTTATCCCAACACTCTGGCTCTATACACTCTTCATTATTACTATTATTTTATTACTATTTTAATTCCATCTTATTATTGTTGCTTTTTATCTCAACACTCTGGCTCTATACACTCTTCATTATTACTATTATTTTATTACTAGTTTTATTCCATCTTATTATTGTTGCTTTTTATCCCAACACTCTGGCTCTATACACTCTTCATTATTACTATTATTTTATTACTAGTTTTATTCCATCTTATTATTGTTACTTTTTATCCCAACACTCTGGCTCTATACACTCTTCATTATTACTATTATTTTATTACTAGTTTTATTCCATCTTATTATTGTTGCTTTTTATCTCAACACTCTGGCTCTATACACTCTTCATTATTACTATTATTTTATTACTACTTTTATTCCATCTTATTATTGTTGCTTTTTATCCCAACACTCTGGCTCTATAAACTCTTCATTATTACTATTATTTTATTACTACTTTTATTCCATCTTATTATTGTTGCTTTTTATCCCAACACTCTGGCTCTATACACTCTTCATTATTACTATTATTTTATTACTAGTTTTATTCCATCTTATTATTGTTGCTTTTTATCCCAACACTCTGGCACTATACACTCTTCATTATTACTATTATTTTATTACTAGTTTTATTCCATCTTATTATTGTTGCTTTTTATCCCAACACTCTGGCTCTATACACTCTTCATTATTACTATTATTTTATTACTAGTTTTATTCCATCTTATTATTGTTGCTTTTTATCTCAACACTCTGGCTCTATACACTCTTCATTATTACTATTATTTTATTACTAGTTTTATTCCATCTTATTATTGTTGCTTTTTATCCCAACACTCTGGCTCTATACACTCTTCATTATTACTATTATTTTATTACTAGTTTTATTCCATCTTATTATTGTTGCTTTTTATCTCAACACTCTGGCTCTATACACTCTTCATTATTACTATTATTTTATTACTAGTTTTATTCCATCTTATTATTGTTGCTTTTTATCCCAACACTCTGGCTCTATACACTCTTCATTATTACTATTATTTTATTACTAGTTTTATTCCATCTTATTATTGTTGCTTTTTATCCCAACACTCTGGCTCTATACACTCTTCATTATTACTATTATTTTATTACTAGTTTTATTCCATCTTATTATTGTTGCTTTTTATCCCAACACTCTGGCTCTATACACTCTTCATTATTACTATTATTTTATTACTAGTTTTATTCCATCTTATTATTGTTGCTTTTTATCCCAACACTCTGGCTCTATACACTCTTCATTATTACTATTATTTTATTACTAGTTTTATTCCATCTTATTATTGTTGCTTTTTATCCCAACACTCTGGCTCTATACACTCTTCATTATTACTATTATTTTATTACTATTTTGATTCCATCTTATTATTGTTGCTTTTTATCTCAACACTCTGGCTCTATACACTCTTTATTATTACTATTATTTTATTACTATTTTGATTCCATCTTATTATTGTTGCTTTTTATCCCAACACTCTGGCTCTATACACTCTTCATTATTACTATTACTTTATTACTTCTTTTATTCCATCTTATTATTGTTGCTTTTTATCCCAACAATCTGGCTCTATACACTCTTCATTATTACTATTATTTTATTACTACTTTTATTCCATCTTATTATTGTTGCTTTTTATCCCAACACTCTGGCTCTATACACTCTTCATTATTACTATTATTTTATTACTATTTTAATTCCATCTTATTATTGTTGCTTTTTATCTCAACACTCTGGCTCTATACACTCTTCATTATTACTATTATTTTATTACTAGTTTTATTCCATCTTATTATTGTTGCTTTTTATCCCAACACTCTGGCTCTATACACTCTTCATTATTACTATTATTTTATTACTAGTTTTATTCCATCTTATTATTGTTACTTTTTATCCCAACACTCTGGCTCTATACACTCTTCATTATTACTATTATTTTATTACTAGTTTTATTCCATCTTATTATTGTTGCTTTTTATCTCAACACTCTGGCTCTATACACTCTTCATTATTACTATTATTTTATTACTACTTTTATTCCATCTTATTATTGTTGCTTTTTATCCCAACACTCTGGCTCTATAAACTCTTCATTATTACTATTATTTTATTACTACTTTTATTCCATCTTATTATTGTTGCTTTTTATCCCAACACTCTGGCTCTATACACTCTTCATTATTACTATTATTTTATTACTAGTTTTATTCCATCTTATTATTGTTGCTTTTTATCCCAACACTCTGGCTCTATACACTCTTCATTATTACTATTATTTTATTACTAGTTTTATTCCATCTTATTATTGTTACTTTTTATCCCAACACTCTGGCTCTATACACTCTTCATTATTACTATTATTTTATTACTAGTTTTATTCCATCTTATTATTGTTGCTTTTTATCTCAACACTCTGGCTCTATACACTCTTCATTATTACTATTATTTTATTACTAGTTTTATTCCATCTTATTATTGTTGCTTTTTATCCCAACACTCTGGCTCTATAAACTCTTCATTATTACTATTATTTTATTACTATTTTGATTCCATCTAATTATAGTTGCTTTTTATCCCAACACTCTGGTTCCATACACTCTTCATTATTACTATTATTTTATTACTAGTTTTATTCCATCTTATTATTGTTGCTTTTTATCCCAACAATCTGGCTCTATACACTCTTCATTATTACTATTATTTTATTACTACTTTTATTCCATCTTATAATTGTTGCTTTTTATCCCAACACTCTGGCTCTATACACTCTTCATTATTACTATTATTTTATTACTATTTTGATTCCATCTTATTATTGTTCCTTTTTATCTCAACACTCTGGCTCTATACACTCTTCATTATTACTATTATTTTATTACTATTTTGATTCCATCTTATTATTGTTGCTTTTTATCTCAACACTCTGGCTCTATACACTCTTCATTATTACTATTATTTTATTACTAGTTTGATTCCATCTTATTATTGTTGCTTTTTATCCCAACACTCTGGCTCTATACACTCTTCATTATTACTATTATTTTATTACTACTTTTATTCCATCTTATTGTTGCTTTTTATCCCAACAATCTGGCTCTATACACTCTTCATTATTACTATTATTTTATTACTACTTTTATTCCATCTTATTATTGTTTCTTTTTATCCCAACACTCTGGCTCTATACACTCTTCATTATTACTATTATTTTATTACTATTTTGATTCCATCTTATTATTGTTGCTTTTTATCTCAACACTCTGGCTCTATACACTCTTCATTATTACTATTATTTTATTACTACTTTTATTCCATCTTATTATTGATGCTTTTTATCTCAACACTCTGGCTCTATACACTCTTCATTATTACTATTATTTTATTACTAGTTTTATTCCATCTTATTATTGTTGCTTTTTATCCCAACACTCTGGCTCTATACACTCTTCATTATTACTATTATTTTATTACTAGTTTTATTCCATCTTATTATTGTTGCTTTTTATCCCAACACTCTGGCTCTATACACTCTTCATTATTACTATTATTTTATTACTAGTTTTATTCCATCTTATTATTGTTGCTTTTTATCCCAACACTCTGGCTCTATACACTCTTCATTATTACTATTATTTTATTACTAGTTTTATTCCATCTTATTATTGTTGCTTTTTATCCCAACACTCTGGCTCTATACACTCTTCATTATTACTATTATTTTATTACTAGTTTTATTCCATCTTATTATTGTTGCTTTTTATCTCAACACTCTGGCTCTATACACTCTTCATTATTACTATTATTTTATTACTATTTTGATGCCATCTTATTATTGTTGCTTTTTATCCCAACACTCTGGCTCTATACACTCTTCATTATTACTATTACTTTATTACTTCTTTTATTCCATCTTATTATTGTTGCTTTTTATCCCAACAATCTGGCTCTATACACTCTTCATTATTACTATTATTTTATTACTACTTTTATTCCATCTTATTATTGTTGCTTTTTATCCCAACACTCTGGCTCTATACACTCTTCATTATTACCATTATTTTATTACTATTTTAATTCCATCTTATTATTGTTGCTTTTTATCTCAACACTCTGGCTCTATACACTCTTCATTATTACTATTATTTTATTACTAGTTTTATTCCATCTTATTATTGTTGCTTTTTATCCCAACACTCTGGCTCTATACACTCTTCATTATTACTATTATTTTATTACTAGTTTTATTCCATCTTATTATTGTTACTTTTTATCCCAACACTCTGGCTCTATACACTCTTCATTATTACTATTATTTTATTACTAGTTTTATTCCATCTTATTATTGTTGCTTTTTATCTCAACACTCTGGCTCTATACACTGTTCATTATTACTATTATTTTATTACTACTTTTATTCCATCTTATTATTGTTGCTTTTTATCCCAACACTCTGGCTCTATAAACTCTTCATTATTACTATTATTTTATTACTACTTTTATTCCATCTTATTATTGTTGCTTTTTATCCCAACACTCTGGCTCTATACACTCTTCATTATTACTATTATTTTATTACTAGTTTTATTCCATCTTATTATTGTTGTTTTTTATCCCAACACTCTGGCACTATACACTCTTCATTATTACTATTATTTTATTACTAGTTTTATTCCATCTTATTATTGTTGCTTTTTATCCCAACACTCTGGCTCTATACACTCTTCATTATTACTATTATTTTATTACTAGTTTTATTCCATCTTATTATTGTTGCTTTTTATCTCAACACTCTGGCTCTATACACTCTTCATTATTACTATTATTTTATTACTAGTTTTATTCCATCTTATTATTGTTGCTTTTTATCCCAACACTCTGGCTCTATACACTCTTCATTATTACTATTATTTTATTACTAGTTTTATTCCATCTTATTATTGTTGCTTTTTATCTCAACACTCTGGCTCTATACACTCTTCATTATTACTATTATTTTATTACTAGTTTTATTCCATCTTATTATTGTTGCTTTTTATCCCAACACTCTGGCTCTATACACTCTTCATTATTACTATTATTTTATTACTAGTTTTATTCCATCTTATTATTGTTGCTTTTTATCCCAACACTCTGGCTCTATACACTCTTCATTATTACTATTATTTTATTACTAGTTTTATTCCATCTTATTATTGTTGCTTTTTATCCCAACACTCTGGCTCTATACACTCTTCATTATTACTATTATTTTATTACTAGTTTTATTCCATCTTATTATTGTTGCTTTTTATCCCAACACTCTGGCTCTATACACTCTTCATTATTACTATTATTTTATTACTAGTTTTATTCCATCTTATTATTGTTGCTTTTTATCCCAACACTCTGGCTCTATACACTCTTCATTATTACTATTATTTTATTACTATTTTGATTCCATCTTATTATTGTTGCTTTTTATCTCAACACTCTGGCTCTATACACTCTTTATTATTACTATTATTTTATTACTATTTTGATTCCATCTTATTATTGTTGCTTTTTATCCCAACACTCTGGCTCTATACACTCTTCATTATTACTATTACTTTATTACTTCTTTTATTCCATCTTATTATTGTTGCTTTTTATCCCAACAATCTGGCTCTATACACTCTTCATTATTACTATTATTTTATTACTACTTTTATTCCATCTTATTATTGTTGCTTTTTATCCCAACACTCTGGCTCTATACACTCTTCATTATTACTATTATTTTATTACTATTTTAATTCCATCTTATTATTGTTGCTTTTTATCTCAACACTCTGGCTCTATACACTCTTCATTATTACTATTATTTTATTACTAGTTTTATTCCATCTTATTATTGTTGCTTTTTATCCCAACACTCTGGCTCTATACACTCTTCATTATTACTATTATTTTATTACTAGTTTTGTTCCATCTTATTATTGTTACTTTTTATCCCAACACTCTGGCTCTATACACTCTTCATTATTACTATTATTTTATTACTAGTTTTATTCCATCTTATTATTGTTGCTTTTTATCTCAACACTCTGGCTCTATACACTCTTCATTATTACTATTATTTTATTACTACTTTTATTCCATCTTATTATTGTTGCTTTTTATCCCAACACTCTGGCTCTATAAACTCTTCATTATTACTATTATTTTATTACTACTTTTATTCCATCTTATTATTGTTGCTTTTTATCCCAACACTCTGGCTCTATACACTCTTCATTATTACTATTATTTTATTACTAGTTTTATTCCATCTTATTATTGTTGCTTTTTATCCCAACACTCTGGCACTATACACTCTTCATTATTACTATTATTTTATTACTAGTTTTATTCCATCTTATTATTGTTGCTTTTTATCCCAACACTCTGGCTCTATACACTCTTCATTATTACTATTATTTTATTACTAGTTTTATTCCATCTTATTATTGTTGCTTTTTATCTCAACACTCTGGCTCTATACACTCTTCATTATTACTATTATTTTATTACTAGTTTTATTCCATCTTATTATTGTTGCTTTTTATCCCAACACTCTGGCTCTATACACTCTTCATTATTTCTATTATTTTATTACTAGTTTTATTCCATCTTATTATTGTTGCTTTTTATCCCAACACTCTGGCTCTATACACTCTTCATTATTACTATTATTTTATTACTACTTTTATTCCATCTTATTATTGTTGCTTTTTATCCCAACACTATGGCACTATACTCTCTTCATTATTACTATTATTTTATTACTAGTTTTATTCCATCTTATTATTGTTGTTTTTTATCCCAACACTCTGGCTCTATACACTCTTCATTATTACTGTTATTTTATTACTACTTTTATTCCATCTTATTATTGTTGCTTTTTATCCCAACACTATGGCACTATACACTCTTCATTATTACTATTATTTTATTACTAGTTTTATTCCATCTTATTATTGTTGCTTTTTATCCCAACACTCTGGCTCTATACACTCTTCATTATTACTATTATTTTATTACTAGTTTTATTCCATCTTATTATTGTTGCTTTTTATCTCAACACTCTGGCTCTATACACTCTTCATTATTACTATTATTTTATTACTAGTTTTATTCCATCTTATTATTGTTGCTTTTTATCCCAACACTCTGGCTCTATACACTCTTCATTATTTCTATTATTTTATTACTAGTTTTATTCCATCTTATTATTGTTGCTTTTTATCCCAACACTCTGGCTCTATACACTCTTCATTATTACTATTATTTTATTACTACTTTTATTCCATCTTATTATTGTTGCTTTTTATCCCAACACTATGGCACTATACTCTCTTCATTATTACTATTATTTTATTACTAGTTTTATTCCATCTTATTATTGTTGCTTTTTATCCCAACACTCTGGCTCTATACACTCTTCATTATTACTGTTATTTTATTACTACTTTTATTCCATCTTATTATTGTTGCTTTTTATCCCAACACTATGGCACTATACACTCTTCATTATTACTATTATTTTATTACTAGTTTTATTCCATCTTATTATTGTTGCTTTTTATCCCAACACTCTGGCTCTATACACTCTTCATTATTACTATTATTGTATTACTATTTTTATTCCATCTTATTATTGTTGCTTTTTATCCCAACACTCTGGCTCTATACACTCTTCATTATTACTATTATTTTATTACTAGTTTTATTCCATCTTATTATTTTTGCTTTTTATCCCAACACTCTGGCTCTATACACTCTTCATTATTACTATTTTTTTATTACTAGTTTTATTCCAATTTATTATTGTTGCTTTTTATCCCAACACTCTGGCTCTATACACTCTTCATTATTACTATTATTTTATTACTAGTTTTATGGTATCTTATTATTGTTGCTTTTTATCCCAACACTCTGGTTTTTATTACTAGTTTTATTCTATCTGAATAATGTTGCTTTTTATTCCAACACTCTGGCTCTATACACTCTTCATTATTACTATTATTTTATTACTAGTTTTATTCAATCTTAATAATGTTGCTTTTTATCATAACACTCTGGCTCTATACACTCTTCATTATTACTATTATTTTATTACTACTTTTATTCCATCTTATTATTGTTGCTTTTTGTCCCAACACTCTGGCTCTATACACTCTTCATTATTACTATTATTTTATTACTACTTTTATTCTATCTTATTATTGTTGCTTTTTATCCCAACACTCTGGCTCTATACACTCTTCATTATTACTATTATTTTATTACTAGTTTTATTCCATCTTATTATTGTTGCTTTTTATCCCAACATTCTGGGTCTATAGACTCTTCATTATTACTATTATTTTATTACTACTTTTATTCCATCTTATTATTGTTGCTTTTTATCCCAACACTCTGGCTCTATACACTCTTCATTATTACTATTATTTTATTACTAGTTTTATTCCATCTTATTATTGTTGCTTTTTATCCCAACACTCTGGCTCTATACACTCTTCATTATTACTATTGTTCTATTATTATTATGAAAAAATTGAAATGTAATGTCTATCCTTATTTTCTGGCTTATATTTCCAGTTTTTTTAAAAAAAATCTCTCTCTGTTTTCTTCATATTCTCTGACATTCAGTAACCTTTTTCATCTTAGTGGTTTTATTGCCTTGCTTGGGGTGAATTGATTCAATGTATCATGTCTAGGAAAAGTTGTAATAAATACACGGAACTTGACCTCATTTTCAGGAAATCGTTTATTTAAAACACATCAATTAAAAAAATGACCTTCAAGCATGAATACAAAATTCACAGGAAATTCGATCTTTAGAAACTTTTTCTTTCGCTGCTTGAAAATTTAAAATTTAGGAAAATCTCTGGAGGATATTCGTCATTCTTATCTTTTTGCTTAGCTTCTCATAATTTTCGTTGGGATATAAAGTATATCGTTTATTTTCTCGGGAGATTTGCATGTGGTTTACTAATGTCTTTTCAAACAGTCCGATACCGTGTTCAAGTACACTTCAGGGCGGTCGGGGCAATGCCAAAGCTAGCTAACATCTTAGATATTAGTGATACTAATTTTTAATATAGAATCGATATAGTTTTTACAGTCAGTATCACCCCATGCAAGGCAGTAAAGCCACTAAGACACAAGGCGTTACTGGGTGTGGAAGAATTAAGAACAGAAACATTAATAAAGAGCGGGAAGAGAAAAGTAGGTAGTGTTTGATATTGCATTTAAATATTTGAAAATTAAAATTGTCCGGAAAGCATGCAGCCGGAAGGGAGTTCCATAAGCAAGGCAGTAAAGCCACTAAGACACAAGGGGTTACTGGGTGTGGAAGAATTAGGAACAGAAACATTAATAATGAGCGGGAAGAGAAAAGTAGTTAGCGTTTGATATTGCATTTAAATATTTGAAGATTAAAATTGTCCGGAAAGAATGGAGCTGGAAGGGAGTTCCATAAGCAAGGCAGTAAAGCCACTAAGACACAAGGGCTTTCTGGATGTGGAAGAATTAGGAACAGAAACATTAATAATGAGCGGGAAGAGAAAAGTAGATAGCGTTTGATATTGCATTTAAATATTTGAAGATTAAAATTGTCCGGAAAGAATGGAGCCGGAAGGGAGTTTCATAAGCAAGGCAGTAAAGCCACTAAGACACAAGTGGTTACTGGGTGTGGAAGAATTAGGAACAGAAACATTAATAATGAGCGGGAAGAGAAAAGTAGGTAGCGTTTGATATTGCATTTAAATATTTGAAGATTAAAATTGTCCGGAAAGCATGGAGCCGGAAGGGAGTTCCATAAGCAAGGCAGTAAAGCCGCTAAGACACAAGGGGTTATAGGGTGTGGAAAAATTAGGAACAGAAACATTAATAATGAGCGGGAAGAGAAAAGTAGGTAGCGTTTGATATTGCATTTAAATATTTGAAGATTAAAATTGCCCGGAAAGAATGGAGCCGGAAGGGAGTTCCATAAGCAAGGCAGTAAAGCCACTGAGACACAAGGGTTACAGGGTGTGGAAGAATTAGGAACAGAAACATTAATAATGAGTGGGAAGAGAAAAGTAGGTAGCGTTTGATATTGCATTTAAATATTTGAAGATTAAAATTGTCCGGAAAGAATGGAGCCGGAAGGGAGTTCCATAAGCAAGGCAGTAAAGCCACTAAGACACAAGGGCTTACTGGATGTGGAAGAATTAGGAACAGAAACATTAATAATGAGCGGGAAGAGAAAAGTAGATAGCGTTTGATATTGCATTTAAATATTTGAAGATTAAAATTGTCCGGAAAGAATGGAGCCGGAAGGGAGTTCCATAAGCAAGGCAGTAAAGCCACTAAGACACAAGGGTTACTGGGTGTGGAAGAATTAGGAACAGAAACATTAATAATGAGATGGAAGAGAAAAGTAGATAGCGTTTGATATTGCATTTAAATATTTGAAGATTAAAATTGTCCGGAAAGTTTTGAGCCGGAAGGGAGTTCCATAAGCAAGGCAGTAAAGCCACTAAGACACAAGGGCTTACTGGATGTGGAAGAATTAGGAACAGAAACATTAATAATGAGCGGGAAGAGAAAAGTAGATAGCGTTTGATATTGCATTTAAATATTTGAAGATTAAAATTGTCCGGAAAGAATGGAGCCGGAAGGGAGTTCCATAAGCAAGGCAGTAAAGCCACTAAGACACAAGGGTTACTGTGTGTGGAAGAATTAGGAACAGAAACATTAATAATGAGCGGGAAGAGAAAAGTAGATAGCGTTTGATATTGTATTTAAATATTTGAAGATTAAAATTGTCCGGAAAGATTGGGGCCGGAAGGGAGTTCCATAAGAAAGGGAGTAAAGCCACTAAGACACAAGGGGTTACTGGGTGTGGAAGAATTAGGAACAGAAACATTAATAATGAGCGGGAAGAGTAGCGTGGAGCCGGAAGGGAGTTCCATAAGCGAGAAGTGTGAGAAAAGTTGGTCTTCGCATAGAAATTGAGGTACAACTCAATTGTGTATATATATATATATATATATGTGTGTGTGTGTGTGTGTGTGTGTGTGTGTGTGTGTGTGTGTGTGTGTGTGTGAAAATATATAGAAAATAGGAAAGAACTGGTTAGGTAAATAATCCAAAGTTCTTTAGTATTTTTTTATTTTTAAAAAATAGTGCTCGATACAAAAGTAGAGCCTAAATATAATTATTTATTTAAAAATAATATTCCATCGTTTCATAAGAGTTCTCATGTTTCAAAACAGCAATATAATTATTTGAATTATTTTTTTTTCTGAGTAAAAAAAAATGGCTTGAAGATGGAACAGAGCTTGGTAAAGTACCAAGCTCTGTTCCATCTTCATTATATTGGGGTTTCCGGCTTTTGTATTGAACCATGAGAACTCTTATGTAGCGTTGGAATCCTATTTTTAAATAAATAATTATATATATATATATATTCGACTCTTCCGTCGAATTCGACGTATGAGGCTCAAGCAGATCAGTACCTAGGAAACTGACAGCCCAACAACAGCACATGAGATTTGATTATAGTGGCGAAGCGTTCGTGCAGGACCATCGACACTTTTTGAAGGGCCGAATACAGAGACCTGTTGCACTAAGTGCCACAAAGTCCTCAATTCAGAGTTGCCCTTCTCCTAGACCAGTTGCCATCCAAGTCTGTCCTGCTATTTACCAATAGCTGCAGGGATTAATACCTTTCCCAAGGGGATTAGCCCGTAAGTGAATGTAATGGATTCGACTGGAATTCGAACTCGGCTCTCCGATTCCTCAATCCGAGCGGCTATCCATTACTCCATAGTGCCTCCTTTTTATTCTAAATTATAATAAATTGTTTTGTTTGTCTTAATAAATAAATCAGGGCGAGAAAAAGAGGATTAATACCTTTCCCAAGGGGATTAGCACGTAAGTGAATGTAATGGATTCGACTGGAATTCGAACTCGGCTCTCCGATTCCTCAATCCGAGCGGCTATCCATTACTCCATAGTGCCTCCTTTTTATTCTAAATTATAATAAATTGTTTTGTTTGTCTTAATAAATAAATCAGGGCGAGAAGAAGAGGATTAATACCTTTCCCAAGGGGATTAGCCCGTAAGTGAATGTAATGGATTCGAACTGGAATTCGAACTCGGTTTTCCGATTCCTCAATACAAGCCGCTATCCATTACTACACCGTGGCTCCTTGCTCCCCCCTCTCTCTTATATATATATATATATATATATATATATATATATATATATATATATATATATATATATATATATATATATATATATATATATATATATATATATATATATATATATATATATATATATATATATATATATATATATATATATATATGAATAAAGACGAAAAGAAAACTTATCTTAGCCGGCACGTTTCGTCCTTCGGGGGACTTTTTCTTAATATAGTCTCTCAGAGGACCAAACGCGCCGGCTAAGTTTTACTTTTGTCTTTATTCATATTGTCCTTTCTGGGGAGATCCATGATCGCCTATACATTGAAGGAGGGGATGATATAAGTAACTCCTCAAAATAAGGTTCCATTTATACGTGAAATAGAACCTTTCCCGGAAAGAAACAATTTTCACACAGACAGAGAACTAGTTTCATGAAGACACAAGAATAGAAACGAAGCTTTTTCTCAACGGATTTATTTGACGTGTACAGCGAGATGATCGTAAAAGGACGAGAAAACCTTCCAGTAGTGACGTGTATTCTTAAGATACAAGTTGCGCATTACTTATACTATAAAATTACTCTCTACAAAATTAAAAATATCTTTATTTAAGATTAACGTAAAATTTATTTTAGTTTTTTCATACAACGCTTTAATATATATATATATATATATATATATATATATATATATATATATATATATATATATATATATATATATATATAAATATAAAAGTGAACATAGAAGTCAACACTTAGAGGCGACAGTCTGTTTCATGCTATATGCAATCGATTGCATATAGCATGAAACAGACTGTCGCCTCTAAATGTTCACTTCTATGTTCACTTTTATATTTACACACGCTCTATCTCTGATATTGAGCACTTTATTCCATAAATATAGCACACCTTAAGACTATATTTCTTTATATATATATATATATATATATATATATATATATATATATATATATATATATACATACACTGCGTGCCAAATTATTATCGCGATAACTTATTTTGTAATATTTCAAAAAACGTCCAATCAATTCACACAATTTTTTCACACAATGTTGGCAACACTGACCTGCGCAATCGCTGAAATTATCGTACTGATCTGCGTAATGTAAACAAACTGGCGCCATATTTGTTATCAGCACGGTGATTTGAGCGTGCCAAATTATTATAAAAGTCTAAGAATTTAGTGAAGTGATGGGCCGTAAAAGCAGTTTAAATGATGCTGAAAAGAAAACTATTACCTTAGAACTCTCAAAAGGTAAATCTACCCTAGAAATTTTAAAATGATAGGCAGGTGTCATCAAACAGTGAAAAAGTTCACCGCCGACCCTACACAAGTACGCAAAAGTGCAGATAAAGGTAAGCCGAGGGTTATTTCATGTCGTCTCATGTCACGTCTTAAACGAGAGACCACGAATAACCCTGGACTTACCAATCAAGAGCTTTTCAGTGGCATTGGGGATCCTACTGTGTCTAAAAGTACTCGGTGTTGGTATCTGAGGGAAATAGCAACAACATTCAAACCTGTATCGAAGCCTCCGTTGACGAGAAATCACATTCAAAATCGATGGAAATGGGCCGAGGACAATATGAAGGTTGACTTCTCTAAAGTTTTGTTCACAGACAAAACTCGAGCAACACTTGATGGGCCAAATAGATGGTGCAAAGCCTGGGCAATGAACGTACAGAATCGCCATCAGTGTTTGAGACACCAACAAGGCAGTGGAGGCATAATGATCTGGGGTGGCATTATTGGGAAAAAAAGCGGGCCCATGGAGAGTACCGGATGGCGTCAAAATGACTGCTGATGCATACATAGCGTTTATGAATGAGCATCTTGAATCGTGGATGAAAAGGCAAAGAGTTGCCTTCAGAAGGGCCATTGATTTTATGCAGGATAATGCTCCCTCACATGTTGCTCACAAGACTACTGAATATTTGAATCAGTTAGGCTTCGATGGACCTCAAAAAATGAAGTGACCAGCAAATTGTTCGGATTTGAACCCAATCGAAAACCTTTGGAGCATCATGAAGCGAAGTCTGTAGGCCAACGGACGACAATTCAGGAGCAACGCTGAGTTGCGGGTAGCAATTCTTGACATATCTCGCAGCATTACAGCAGATGACATCCTACAATTAAGAAATTCTATTGATCATCGACTTTTTCAAGTAATTTCAAAACAGGGAAAGCACATTCCCTATTAATTTGTTTAAAACTGTGCCTTTGTTTGTATCTGTTATTATTTATTCGATTATATTATTTATTAGCTTCTTTTGATCATAAACATTCACGTGCAACATTAATAAACATTTTGTTTGCTCAATTCTGGGAATTTTACTAAACCTTTCTAATAATTTTGCACGCTCAAATCACCGTGCTGGTAATAAATATGGCGCCAGTTTGTTTACATTGCGCAGATCAGTACGATAATTTCAGTGATTGCGCAGGTTAATGTTGACAACATTGTGTGAAAATTTTGTGTGAATTGATTGGACGGTTTTTGAAATATTAGAAAAAAGTTATCTCGATAATAATTTGGCACGCAGTGTATATATATATATATATATATATATATATATATATATATATATATATATATATATGTGTGTGTGTGTGTGTGTGTGTATTGTATATACTTAAAATATTATCTTATTATTATTGCTTTTTATCCCAACACTCTGGCTCTATACACTCTTCATTATTACTATTAACTTATTATTATTATTATTAAACTTGCTCATCAAAATTTGAAATGTAATGTTAATCGTTATTTTCTGCCTAATATTTCCAATTTTTTAAAATATATAAATATTTGCATTAAAAAAAATGCATCCTGAAGATGTACGGAAATTACTCAACCGAAACTTTTCTTTAAAAACATCAATACACACATACAGGAGAATAGTAAGTTTGGAACTCTCTCAGTATCATCTCACTATAACAGATAGGATTTTAGAAGGTTTTAATTTTGAAATCATAACGAAATGATGTTAATATTGTCGGCAGTTAAAAAAAGTAGACACCTGAAGATGACCGGAGAAAACTTAACCGAAACTTTTCCTATAACAACGTCTATATAATAAAAAGTGTGGACCCTGTGACTCGAATTCTCACGGCATCATCACACTATGACGGATATGATTTTAGAATGGTTGAGTTTTGAGATCCGAAAAAATATTGTCGGTAGATAAAAAAAAATGGACATCTGAAGATGACCAGAGAATAATGAACCGAAACGTTTCTACAATAACATATACACAATAGAAACTGAGAACTGTATTACACACAAACTTTCTCGGCGCCATCACTCTATTATGGATAATATTTTAAATTGTTTCAATTTTGAAATCCTGACGATATTCTTAGCATGGACGAATGACAGACTTACAAATATGTAAGATGCGAGGAAGATTGTATTTATTTTGGAACTTATAGGATAGATATCACGCTAAACCTTTTTTCTTGAACAAGTTTGAAAGAATCAAGAAGACTTACAAATAATGGCATCTGATTAAAAGCTTTTAAAGCAAAAAAGAGAAAAAGATAATAATACTATAAGGTTGGTGCAAAAATAATGACGTAATAATGTCGTTTTTTGACGTTAAAAAATACATCAAAAAACGACATTATTACGTCATTATTTTTACACCAACCTAATAATTATGAAGAAAATTAAAAAGCCAAAAAACAACAAAGTATTACAACTTTAAATCTCATAAAGATTAACTCTTTGATAAGGCTAACAATATAAAAGCATTTTATACCTTCAAAATCATCTACTGTTCTCAGCCAAAATTCAGAAACTAGGAAACAGGATTCTACGTATTAGGTTGGGTGCAAAAATAATGTCGTTTTCTCATATATGTTACTTTGTAAGAAAACGACATTATTTTTTGCAACCAACCTAATATAATTACAAAAACAATCCAGGTTCTTTTATCGTTGTTAAAAGAAAATTTGAATGAATATAGCCTGAATTTAAAAAAAAAAAGGAACCTGAATCCACTCTGATTGCCGGATATTACTTAACCGAAATCTTTCCAGAACAAAATCTCTGCAATCGAATATAATAACAATAAGAGTGGAACGACTTCTACATTATCCCTCTATAACGGATAGCATTTTTGAATTTTGAAATCCTAGCGAAATCACTTGCAGTTAGAAACGTGGACACCTTAAGATGACCGGAGAAAACTTAAGCGAAAAGTTTCTATAATAAAAATCTCAAACAAGACAATAATGAGGCAGTTACCCTGTCGGCATCATCAAACTATGACCGAGAGCATATTATAAGTTTTGAATTTTGGAATCTGACATAATATTTTTGGTAGTTAAAAATAGGCACCTGAAGATGATCGGAGAGTACTTAGTCAAAACCTGTCTATAATAACATCTATAAAATCAAAAACGAGAACAAGGATACTGGAATTCTCTTGGAATAATCACAATATAGTTGATAGCATTTTGGATTGGTTGAATTTTAAAATTCTAGCGAAAACACTTTGTAATTAAAAAAAAATAGGAACCTGTTGATTGCCGGAGTGTAGATAACTGAAATGTTTTGTTTTTTTAAAAGCTATGCTATAAAATGGCAGAAGACTGTGGGTGGAATTCTCTCGGCATCATTGTGTTATGACGGACAACGTTCTAGAAGAGTTGAATTTAGAATTTCCGAAGATATTGTTGGCACTTAAAAAAAGTAGACACCTGTAGATGACCGGAGAACACTTAACCAAAACGTTTTTATAATAACATCTATACAATAAAAATTTTGAACTGTGTGTCTCAAACTCATCAGACTATGACAGATAGGATTTTAGAAGTTTCGAATTTCTTAATCCGAAAATATATTATCGGAGGTTAAAAAAACTAAACACCTGAAGATGATCGGAGATTGCTTAATGAAAGCAAAAAAAAAAAAAAAAAAAAAAGAAAGAAAAAATGAAAAAGAAACAGAAAAAGACAAAAGAAAAGAAAAAAAAAATCAGAAGCACAAAAAAAAAAAAAACTAATAAAGCGTTAAAATTTTAAATTTCATAAACATTAACTCTTTGATAGGGTTAACAGCATTTTGTAGCTTAAAAGTCATAAAAATGATTGGAAAATACGTAATCGAATCATTTCTGTAATAAGATCTATACAATAAAAAAATAAGAAGTGTGTGACTCACATATTTATCGCACTACGACAGATAGGATTTTAGAAGTTTATAATTTCTAAATCCGAAAATATATTATCGGAAGTTAAAAAAAAGTGGACAGCTGACGAAAACTGGAGAGTTCTTTGTGAAAACGTTTCTTGAATAACATCTATAGAATTAAAGAGGAGAATAGCGATGCTAGAACTCTCTTGGCTTCATTGCAATATGATTGATGAGATTTGGGTTGGCTGAATTTTGAAGTCCTAACGAAAACAGTTTGTAGTTTTAAAAAATAGACACCTGTTGATTGCTGGAGTGTACTTAACTGAAATATTCCTATTATAACAGCTACACCATAAAATGGAAGAAGACTGTGAGTCAAAGTTTCTCGGCCTCATCAAACTATGACGGACGACATTTTTGTAGGCTTAAATTTTTATTAGGTTGGTGCAAAAATAATGACGGTTCTTGACGCATTTTTTAACGTCACAAACCGTCATTATTTTTGCACCAACCTAATATATCCGTAAGAATATTGTCGGGAGTTAAAAAAAACAAAAACAAAAAAAAACAAAAAAAAAAAACGTGGATACCTAAAAACGACCGGAGAATACTTAATCAAAAAAAATAGAAGTGTGTAACTGAGACTCTCATCGGACTATATTATAAAATGGATGAAAAATGTGATTGAAATTCTCTCGGCATCATTGCACTATGACGGACAGCATTCTAGACAGGTTGAATTTTGAATTTCCGACAATTAAAAAAAGTGGACACCTGTAGATGACCGGAGAATACTTAAATGGAACGTTTCTATAATATCATCTCTACAATAAAAATTGTGAACCGTCTTTCTCAAACTCTCTCGGTATCATCAGACTATGACAGACAGGATTTTAGATGTTTCGAATTTCTAAATACGAAAGTATATTATCGAAAGTTAAAAAAAGCGGACACTTGAAGATGACCGAAGAGTTCTTTGCGGAAACGTTTCATTAATAACATCTATAGAAGTCAAGAGGAGAGCAGTGATTCTAGAAATCTCTTGGCATCATTGCAATATGAGTGATAGCATTTGGGTTAGCTGAATTTTGAAGTTCTAACAAAAAGAGTTTGTAGTTTAAAAAAAAAAAAGAGACACCTGTTAATTGTTGGAGCGCTCTTAACTGAAATATTGCTGTTATAAGAGTTACACCATAAAATAGAATGTCAATGTTTCTCGGCATCATCACACTATGACGGACAACATTTTTGAAGGTTTAAATTTTTGTATCCGTAAGAATAAAGAAAGTGGATAGCTGAAAATGACCGGAGAGTTATAGAATCAGGTTCCTACATTTTTTTTAAATCTTAAATTTTTTGCAAGTTAAACACATAGAGGCTCCCAACCAAATATAATAACTGATTTATTTTGATTGGTTGTAAAATATTAATTAGGTGTCGTCAACTACGTCCGAAGGTACCGACCCAAATTTTGACCTCTAGTTGACGCCATAAAATGTAAACATGTTCACGAGCCTCACTACGTGACCAAGAGAACTAATAAAAACAAAACTTCGACGCGACTTGGTCAGTGGGCACTTAAAATATTGAACCAATCCACTTGACGTCATTGGAAATCAACACAGCAAAGGAGACGAACTTTATCTTCAATACAACAACAAACCTTGTCAACCATTTCCAGGCTTAACACTCACTCCCACAAAATATTCTATTCCACAAGAAGAATCCCTGGTTAATGAGCGATAACTCTATAACAATCAGTGAGTCAAGAACAATACTTTTTTCTATTTAATACAAAAAAAAACAAATGTTTAATTTTCCTATAAAAACAAATATAGCTAACTACACCTTCTCATTTTCACACATACTCAAAAGTAACTCAAATTCTTTCAGTAACACACACCAAAGGACTCTATTGTGTTTATCAACTTTTGCACTATATATTATGTATTTGTTGTGTTTATAAAAAATAGTTATTGTTGAACAAATTCAGAATTTCTTCTACTTGATTATTTCTCTTGTTGTTGTCTTTGTTACATTTGATATTGTAAAAATTGTAGGGGGTCAGTTTTTATTTCTATTTATAACCAATACAAATTGGCTGACCCACAATAGAGTACTTAATATAAACGTTTGTATAATAACATCTCTACAATAAAAAATTAGAAGTGTGTAACTCAGAATCTGATTGCACCATGACAGATAGGATTTTAGAAGTTTAGAATATCTAAATCCGAAAATATATTATTGGAAGTTAAAAAAAGATGAAGATGACTGGAGAGTTCTTTGTGAAAACGTTTCTTGAATAACATCTATAGAATTAAAGAGGAGAGTAGTGATGCTAGAAATCTCTTGGCATCATTGCAATAAGAGCGATAGCCTCTTGGTTTGGCTGAATTTTGAAGTTCTTGAAATAAAAACTCAAAAAAAATAGATGAATCAAATAAAAACGGGACGCTACTTAATGTAATTATTAAAAAAAGGCGAACTAATTAAACATAAAATAATTTCTCATAATTAGGCAATTAGACGAGGTGAATAAAAGTAAATATAGATGTGGGAAGCGATTAATTGCCACAAAGACTTCAAATTATTGTTCAATTCCAATGGAAATGCTTATTAGCGTGGGAAAAATCAATTCCTACTTGACTGGCTGAAGTACCTTATCCATGAAAGAATTTTCACAAATTTTGCTAAGGCACAAATAATACATTATTGTCCTAATTACGACATTTATTTTCATATTATCTTGTTTGTTATTCAGCATGCTTGTCCGTGCGAACATTACCACATTTTTTATCAAAGATCAGCCTAGTATCTGTGCCTGATGTTTACCGCTTAACAGGAATCAGTTACCCTTTTAAACCGAGAATTTATGTTGATGTCTTTTATTCAAGATCGTTACATTATTCTACCAGAGATAAGAGTGTAGTATCTGCCCAACAGATAGTCTTCGTGTTTTTGAATAAGTTCTGAATTATGATCGATAGACTATTTCGTTTTCTTTATATATGCGAATGTTACCTCTTTTCTATCTATGATCAGAGTGTAGTATCTGTCTCTTGCTTGACTCTTTCATACTGGAATCAGTTACATCTTACGATCGAGAATCTAAACTCATATTCTACTGCTTTGTATATAAGAGACTAGCAGTATAGTCCGGCGTTGCCCGGGGATCTAACAGTAAGAGATAGATCAAGTATCGACCATCATAAAGACTGAAAAATAAAATTGACAAAGATTATTGTTTAAGGTTGACGGACACGCATGTCTTAATAATTTTTTTTTGTTTTCTTTTTTACAAATTGGTCAAACCCAAACTCAAACAAAAACATTGTTTTCAATCGTTGAGTCTACCGATTGAATAGAATTTTATTATAAACAATTGTCTTGTAAATGGGATTTTTAAAGCATTCTGAATGTAAAAATAAAGAAAAAAGTGTGCAAGGCAATAAGAAACACTACCTGCCAAAGAAAAGTGAAGTTTTGTTGAAATCGGTTGAAAAATGTAGAAAATCCGATCCCATACATAAACGAACACGCACACACACAAACTACCTGGGTTTTATAATAAGTATAACTCGATATGAGTTGTCCCCCTTTTGTTCTGGTGACAGAATCGTGTTTTAAGTGTTTTCAAATTGATTTCGTGCAAAAACAATAGTGTCTTTCCCATTTTTGGCGCTGTCAGAACCACCGCAAGGTAATTTTAAGTAGTCCTGTGAAGTTTTGTTGAAATCGGTTGAAAAATGTAGGAACTCCGATCCAATATATAAACGAACAGACACACACACACAATCTGCGTTTTATAATAAGTAAGATCAGAGTGTAGCATCTGCACCATCCCCAGCACATCTTACATGGGATCTGTGTCTCTTACTGTATTATAGATTGATTTTTTACGTGTTATCAACCATTTGCAGGTCATTTAACATCAGAAAATATTTTTAGACTGTAATATATTTTAGAAGCTAATAATGTTTTACTAATACTAATTAACCAATAGCTGGCTGAGAAGAGATGTGTTTATGAAGAGTACTACTGGAATTGGAACTTGGCTCTCAGATTTTCAAAAATCTCTAAATATATAGCAGGATCACCAGACCAAATGTGCCAGCGATATTCAAAAAAATGTCAAATGGTAGACTTAAAAATAAAAGGTACGGCGGTGAGAAAGTGACTGAAGCCGAGATGTCAGGTTAGGATCAATAATATTGCTGATTCCTCTTCGGATTTCATAAAGAATCTCTAAATATATAGCAGGAGCACCGGACCAAATGTGGCAGTAATATTAAAAAAAAAAAATTGAATGGTAAACTTAAAAATAAAAGGTACGGCGATGTGAAAATGACTGAAGCCGAGATGACAAGTCAAGCCCAGTAACATTGCAGATTCTTCTTCGGATTTTACAAGAGTCTCTAAATATATAGCAGGAGCACCAGACAATATTTAAGAGTAATATTCAAAGCAAGGACGAATGGTAGACTTAAAAATAAAAGTTACAGTGAGAGAAAGTGACTGAAGCCGTGATGCCAACTCAGGACCAGTAACATTGCAGATTCTTCTTCGGATTTTATCAAGAAGCTCTAAATATATACCAGGAACACCAGACCAAATGTGGCAGCAATATTCAAATCAAAGACGAATGGTAGATATATAAATATGTAAGATAGATTCTGGCGAGAAAAATTGTCTTTATTTTGTAAACTCCAGTATTGATATCTCGCTAAACTTGTTTTCTTGAATAAGTTTGAAAGAATCAAGAAGACTTACAAATAATAGCTTTTAAAGAAAAAAAAGAAAAATAATTTGAAGAAAATTAAATAATCAAAACAACAACAAATCATTAAAACTTTGTATCTCATAAAAATTAACTCTTTGATAAACATTTTATAGCTAAAGGGCCATTTACGGTCTTCAGCCCAAATTCAGAAACTAGGAAATAGGATTTTTCTTATAATTACAAAAACAATCCAATTTCTCCTATGTTGACTGAAGAGATGACTATGAAACGAAAATCTTCGCTAGAACCAAGTCATCATTCAAAATATGGGTGTAAATGTTTTTAATTGCGGAAACAATATTTATTTTGTTTCTGTACTCTTAAGTAAGAAACTGGCTTTTTTGAATGACACCTTAGAAAAGATACGACCTTATTCTCGGCGAATACCTCGGCAAGTTACTTTTATTTAAAACGCTCGTCCTCATGTTACAAAGGCGACGCAGTAAACAAACATGAGTAGGTTATCTATGAATTTCCATCATATTCTCCAAACGCCTAAACTTCATGATAAAAAGAATCACATTTTCAAACGAAATATCGATAAGTTTTTGATGATCAAAATCAACAAAGATATAGATGTTAGTCTGAAAGATTAATAACAGGAACTTGTCATCAAAAAAACCGTGATGAAGATTCCAGGGATGAACATCCTACGCTATGAAATCTTGTGTTCGAAATACTTCATTTATTAATTGCCATAGTAATGTTTCTGAATCCAATTAGAAAGAATTGTGAAATACTCATTATGTGCATTATAACATGGCCTTGTACCATACTAGGGTAAACGTGAAAAACTCTTTGGTGAAAATTGGAAAAACAGTTGTATTGAATTTAAAATTTAAATACACCTGGTCCAATTTTTCATATTTACGATATATATATATATATATATATATATATATATATATATATATATATATATATATATATATGTATGTGTGTGTGTATGTATTATTTATTTAAAAATATGATTCCATCACTACATGAGAGTTCACATGTTTCAAAACAAGAGCAAAAAATTTCAATATAATTATTTCAATTAAGTTGAATTAAAGGAACAAGCTCTGTTCCATCTTCAAGCGAAATTTTTTGGGGATACCAATTTCTACTCACGAGGCTTGGGTTAACCGGTGGTATGATTTGCAGACACTTTCTAAACGTGTCGCACGCTGGGATCTTCCCCCTCCATCTGACTATACCGATGGCGTCTGGACGTCTCCTTCCTGATAAATCGGCTATGTCATCGGTCTCATGGTCAAAACACGAATATTCTAACCCGACACCTGCCTATATATATATATATATATATATATATATATATATATATATATATATATATATATATATATATATTTAAAGATAAAAGGAAAACTTATCATAGCTGACACGTTTCGTCCTCTGTGGGACTTTTTCTTAATATATTCTCTCAGAGGACGAAAAGCGCCGGCTAAGTTTTACTCATATATATATATATATATATATATATATATATATATATATATATATATATATATATATATATATATATATATATATATATCGGCCATTGATATTATCAATTATGATATATATTATATGTGGATGATTATGGATAAGGGCGTAATATACACGGGGAATTCCGGTGTATATATATATATATATATATATATATATATATATATATATATATATATATATATATATATATATACACACACACCGTAATTCATCAATAATAATCGCCCTCAAGATTGTGCTGAAAGTGTGGAAAAATGCTTCTCTTCGCGCATAATACGCACCCCTTGTTTGGCAATCAAACCCTATAAATTGTACCTTTCCAATTTCATTACAGCCAGCGATTTCTACTCTGATTTTAAAACATAGAATAATATTATTTTAGTTTCGTTTTATCATAATTCTTATTTTTTTCTTTTATTTTTTAAAGACTTTTTCTAGCTGTGTATAATGCGCACCCATGATTTTGCTTATTATTTTTAGATAATTGTTTATATCTAGTTATTCAATTTAGCTACCAATATATATATATATATATATATATATATATATATATATATATATATATATATATACGTGTGTGTGTGTCTGTAAGTCTCTTGATACACCTACCAGGTAAAAAATGCCGGAAATACACATATACTAACTGGAATCAAAACAAAAATAATATTACAGAATATTTGCGTGTGTGATTAGATCTATTCATGAGAATAAGCCCAACTTTTATAAAAGTACAGACAATCACCCATATAATAGATAGATAGATAGATAGATAGATAGATAGATAGATAGATAGATAGATAGATAGATAGAATGAAGGGACTCGGCTAGATAGATAGATAGATGGATAGCTAGATAGATATAGAGATAGAATGAAGAGACTTGCATAGATAGATAGATAGATAGATAGATAGATAGATAGATGCATACACACATAGATAGATAGATAGAGAGAATGAAGAGACTTGGATAGATAGATAGATAGATAGATAGATAGATAGATAGATAGATAGATAGATAGAATGAAGAGACT
>OZ010611.1:12049758-12069758 GCA_963932145.1 Acanthosepion lycidas
TGTCATACGCCATTTCATAATTTCAAGTAACATGTAGATGGTCTAATACCAGTCTATTTTGGACAACCCGTAAAAATAAATCAGTCATTTAATCAATGGAAATATTAAGTCTCGTCCTTTCTCGATTGCGTTTAATCCAGCATTGTCCTATATACATAGCCGGATAAATGAGTAGTCACTCTTGGTCAGAAAATCAGTCAGAATGCAGTGTTAGTTGCTATACATACACACACAAACTCTCATATATATATATATATAACGTCATATATATATAACGTCATCCACAGACAGACTGTTTCGCTGTTTCACAGCTCATCAGTGTGGCTAGACATCAGGTTGCCTCAAGCTCAGATCGAAACCCGACTGAATTGGTGTCAGGGATGTAGGTTGATTTTTAGCATATTTATTTTTAAGACGATTGATAAGGTACTAGGATTAATTTTTTTTCTTGTTCATATATTTTTTTGTTTTATAAATTATGTCACAATTGTCCGACAGTTGTGTTTGTCCAAGGGCTTTCGATTATTCTTTCAAGCATTATCAAGGATGATTTTATTTTTATCTGTATCTGACAGTCATACTAACACCTTCCACATCTTGTATTATTATTTCGTGTAATATACCTTCGTTATTTCTACTCTTGTGTTCGTGTTGTTCTTCCTTGGTCCTAACCTGGACCATAACAGTGGAATCTAGTCGAGCCGATAGTAGTTCACTCCAAACCAGACTGACAGTCATACTAACAACTTTCACATCTTGTATTATTATTTCGTGTAATATACCTTCGTTATTTCTACTCTTGTGTTCGTGTTGTTCTTCCTTGGTCCTAACCTGGACCATAACAGTGGAATCTAGTCGAGCCGATAGTGGTTCACTCCAAACCAGACTGACAGTCATACTAACACCTTCCACATCTTGTATTATTATTTCGTGTAATATACCTTCGTTATTTCTACTCTTGTGTTCGTGTTGTTCTTCCTTGGTCCTAACCTGGACCATAACAGTGGAATCTAGTCGATCCGATAGTAGTTCATTCCAAACCAGACTGACAGTCATACTAACAGCTTCCACATCTTGTATTATTATTTCGTGTAATATACCTTCGTTATTTCTACTCTTGTGTTCGTGTTGTTCTTCCTTGGACAATAACATTTATTTTTGATTTTCCCAATACGTTCATCCTTTTCAAATAGTGAAAACGGAAAAACTCGCTGAGTCTAATGCACTAAATGTTTGAATCTATTCTTTGATAAAAAAACTAGAGAAAACCCAATAACCTCTGATATCATGGTTTAAAAATTAACTAAAATTACATGAGCATGCAAAACCATACTGAGGAGGGTGCTGGACCGTACAATAAATTTGTTGTTAATTCATCTCCATAACACTCGTCAAATAATAATAGCATAAAAACACCTCGTGTTTAGGGCACTAAATGTTTGTATACATTCGTTGTGAGACGAAGAGAAACATCAAGAATGTTTCCTATCATGGATGAAAAATCACTTGAAAAAAGTAATACTGAGTAGGGTGCTGGTGTATAGAATCATCTTGTTGTTACTTGATTTCCATAAAACCTGTCAGATAGTTATAGCGTAAAATATCACGAATCTCAAACAAAAAGTGTTACGATCTTTTCCTTGAGAAAGACAAGAGAATCACCTATCATAGTCTGAAAATCAACAAAAAGCACGTGACCAAATACAACCATACTGAGAAGGGTCCTAGAACATAGGTGTTGTTACTTCATCTACATAAATCCTGTCACATAGTAATAGTCTAAAAAACATTCTTACTCTAAGACACTATGTCTTTGAATTTATTCGGCGAGAAGAGCAATAGAACCTCCAAGATAATTGTTAAGTATCTACTATTCGTTGAGAAAATCAGAATAAACTATAAGGTCTTCTATCATTAGTTGAAAATTTATAAAATCACTTGAACAAAGAGAGCAATACTGAGTAAGGTGCTAGTCTATAGAATAAACTTGTTATTTAATTTCCCTCAAACCTGTCAGATAGTAGCGTAAAACATCCTTAGTCTGGGCCGCTAAATGTTTGATTCTATAGTCGAGAAACGAAATAGAAGCTCCAAGAACGTCTGCTATCTTGGTTTGAAAATTAACAAAAAGCACAGGAACAAACAAAGCCAATATTGAACAAATGTTACCTTCTCTACTTGTTCATCCCGAAGAGTGAAAATTAAAAAGCCATCTCTTTTGTGAGCGCTGATTCAAATCATTTAACTTCAGATATGAACATGAAAGGACAAATATTCTCCCAAGACTAGAAAACTGTTCCAAATAAATTGGTCGTTTGTTAGCGAGACTCAATCTATTGAAATCGCGGTGAATAAACGTTTTGTCGTCTTCCGTCATCACAAGAAAGAAAAAAGGAAATGAAAGGTCTCTTTTGAATTAGTAAAGTTTATAATCATTTTTTAATACACGACTGATTTCTACAATTCAAATGTTCGGCTATACGAACGCATTTTAGCGCAAACATAATTCCTTAGAACCGTTTCATTGAAGTTATTTTCTTATAAACTGCAAAGCTTTGAACTCATTTTTTTTTTTATTTAAAATATTTCTTGCAGTTTTCTTTTTTTTGATTTCCAACCATCGATTTGCAGTAAGAATTGATTTTATTTCAATTCTTTATATTCGACCAAATTTCGATATTCAATGCATTCGAACCGAGCTATATTGATTAAAAATGATTGAATTCTTAACCAAGTGCAGGAGTCGAGTATCAAAAGAAAAAGAAGATTTTTTCCAGTGTTGCTTATGACATCATGTTGATCACTGTTGTATTTGAGAAGAATAAAAGTAACTCCGATAAACATGCACGAAGCTAACCCACTTTCCTAATATATACAATACATCTTACATCCAAAATTAATTTGAACATATAAATATTTATCACATATATACGAGACAAAAAAATGAACGTACCCAGAGAAAGTCGATTTTTGTATTTTTACCAAGACAAAGGAGTAATAGAATCCGTTTAATAATACAGGGTATTAATATAGTTGTATATATGTACATTATAAAAGTCAAAAAATGATTTTTCAGTCAGAGGCAGGCTTAAAGGAAAAGGCATTGTTTCTAAATATTTAAAATAAGAAACCTTTCGTTTCTGGGAAAAATCAACGGGCATTGTTGGTTTAGGGCAAAACTCTTTGACACTGGGCTAAACCTGATTAGGAAGATGTTATATGGAGTCACGAGATCCGCTTTACTCTTAGATATGAAGGACGAATAGGTATTTGGTGTACGCCCGGTGAAACGAGTACCCCAGTGACTACCAAGGGTACTGTTAAACCCCATAAAAATAATCAACCCTTGGGGTGAATTCTCAGCTGAAAATTTACGGCAATATATAAATATATATATATATATATATATATATATATATATATATATATATATTTACGGCAATATATATATATATATATATATATATATATATATATATGGATTTCAGTGGATATTATCAAGTTTGATAAATTGATGATCTCCGCTGAAAAGCCTAGGAATTGAGTTGTATGGCAGATATAAGATGCAACCGTTTACCACCGAATTGTAAACAAGTTGTTCAACTCTCGTAACAATTACTACTTAAAGTTCTTCCAGCAGCTTACCACAAATATATCCCACTAAAATATGACTATTGCATTTATAGTCAATAGTAGAATATTCAATGTGAAATGTCACATGCATTACTTTTAACTAATTTCAGCTCTTCTTAATAAAGACATTGTTTTTTTTTTCAGATAAACTGGCATCTGGCTATTTAGAGAGTACTTCAGAAGTAACTTGTAGCAAATCCTCTTGGAAATGCACAAAATTGGGCATTGTGGACATATTAATTCGCTGTAAGTTACTTTTGAAGTCTTCTCTGAACAGCCAGATGCCAGTTTACTTCAAGAAAAAAACAAAACAATGTGTTTATTAACAAGTAGAGCTAAAATTAATAAAAAGTGATGCATGTGACATTGCCTAGCGCTAACATCTTCACTATCATGCTATTAAGTTTTGACACCGCCCTTGAATATATTGGTCAACCTATTAATTTTTCACACTACTCTTGAATATCTTGGTCAACCTATTAAGTTTTCACACCGCACTTGAATATCTTGGTCAACCTATTAAGTTTTCACACCGGCATTGAATGTCTTGGTCAGACTATTAACTTTTCAGCCCGCCCTTGAATATCTTGATCCACCTATTAAGTTTTCAGCCCAGCCTTGAATATCTTGGTCACCCTATTAAGTTTTCACACCGCACTTGAATATATTGGTCAACCTATTAAGTTTTAACACCGCCCTTGAATATCTTGGTCAACCTATTAAGTTTTCACACCACCATTGAATATCTTGGTCAGCCTAAAAGTTTTCAGCCCGCCCTTGAATATATTGATCCACCTATTAAGTTTTCAGCCCAGCCTTGAATATCTTGGTCTCCCTATTAAGTTTTAACACCGCCCTTGAATATCTTGGTCAACCTATTAAGTTTTAACACCGCCCTTGAATATCTTGGCCAACCTATTAAGTTTTCAGCCCACCCTTGAATAGCTTGGACAACCTATCAAGTTTTCACACCGCCCTTGAATATCTTGATCAACCTATTACGTTTTCAGCCCACACTTGAATATCTTGGTCAACCTATTAAGTTTTCAGCCCACCCTTGAATAACTTGATCAACCTATTAAGTTTTTAGCCCACACTTGAATATCTTGGGCAACCTATTAAGTTTTAAACCCACCCTTGAATATCTTGGGCAAGCTATTAAGATTTTACACCGCCATTGTATATCTTGGTCAACCTGTTAAGTTTTCAGCCTGCCCTTGAATATCTTGATCAACCTGTTAAGTTTTCACACTGCCCTTGAATATCTTGGTCAACCTATTAAGTTTTCACACCGCCCTTGAATATCTTGATCAACCAATTAAGTTTTCAGCCCACCCTTGAATATATTGGTCAACCTATTAAGTTTTCAGCCCACCCTTGAATATCTTGGTCAACCTATTAATTGTCACACCGCCCTTGAATATCTTGGTCAACCTATTAATTTTTCAGCCCATTCTTGAATATCTTGATCCACCTATTAAGTTTGCAGCCTACCTTTGAATAACTTGGTCAACCTATTAAATTTTCAGCCCACCCTTGAATATCTTGGTCAACCTATTAATTTTTCAGCCCGCCCTTGAATATCTTGACCAACCTATTAAGTTTTAAGCCCAACCTTGAATATCTTGGGCAACCTATTAAGTTTTTACACCGCCATTGTATATCTTGGTCAACCTGTTAAGTTTTCAGCCAGCCCTTGAATATCTTGAGCAACCTATTACGTTTTCACACCACCCTTGAATATCTTGATCAACCTATTAAGTTTTCAGCCCACCCTTGAATATCTTGGTCAACCTATGAAGTTTTCAGCCGACCCTTGAATATTTTGGTCAACCTATTAAGTTTTCACACCGCCCTTGAATATCTTGGTGTACCTATTAATTTTTCAGCCCGCCCTTAAATATCTTGATCCACCTATTAAGTTTTAAGCCCACCCTTGAATATCTTGGTCAACCTATTAAGTTTTCAGCTCACGCTTGAATATCTTGGTCAAACTATTAAATTCTCACACCGCCATTGAACATCTTGATCAACCTATTAAGTTTTCACAGCGCACTTGAATATTCTGGTCAACCTATTAAGTTTTCACACAGCCCTTGAATATCTTGGTCAGTATATTAATTTTTCAGCCCGTCCTTGAATATCTGGATCCACTATTAAGTTTTCAGCCCACCCTTGAATATCTTAGTCAACCTATTAAGTTTTCACACCGCCCTTGAATATCCTGGTCAACCTATTAATTTTTCAGCCGACCCTTGAATATCTTTATCCACCTATTCAGTTTGCAGCCTACCCTTGAATATCTTGGTCAACCTATTAAGTTTTCAGCCCACCCTTGAATATCATGGTCAAACTATTAATTTTTCAGCCCGCCCTTGAATATCTTGACCAACCTATTAAGTTTTCAACCCATCCTTGAATATCTTTGTCAACCTATTAAGTTTTCACACCGCCCTTGAATATCTTGGTGTACCTATTAAGTTTTCAGCCCTCCCTTGAATATCTTGGTCAACCTATTAAGTTTTCACACCGCCCTTGAATATCGTGATCAACCTATTAAGTTTTCAGCCCACCCTTGAATATCTTGATCCAACTATTAAGTTTGCAACCTACCCTTGAATATCTTGGTCAACCTATTAAGTTTTCAGCCCACCCTTGAATATCTTCGTCAACATATTAATTTTCAGCCCGCCCTTGAATATCTTGACCAACCTATTAAGTTTTCAGCCCATCCCTGAATATATTGGTCAACCTATTAAGTTTTCACACCGCCCTTGAATATCTTGGTGTACCTATTAATTTTTCAGACCACCCTTGAATATCTTGGTCAACCTATTAATTTTTCAGCCAACCCTTGAATATCTTGGTCAACCTATCAAGTTTTTACACCGCCCTTGAATATCTTGGTCAACCTACTAAGTTTTCAGCCCACCCTTGAATATCTTGATCCACCTATTAAGTTTGCAGCCTACTCTTGAATATCTTGGTCAACCTATAAAGTTTTCAGCCCACCCTTGAATATCTTGGTCAACCTATCAAGTTTTTACACCGCCCTTGAATGTCTTGGTCAAAGTATTAAGTTTTCAGCCCTCCCTTGAATATCTTGAGCAACCTATTAATTTTTCACACCTCCCTTGAATATCTTGATCAACCTATTAAGTTTTCCGCCCTCCCTTGAAAATCTTGGTCAACCTAATAAGTTTTCACACCGCCCTTGAATATCTTGATCAACCTATTAAGTTTTCACCCCCCCCTTGAATATCCTGGTCAACATATTAAGTTCTCACACCGCCATTGAACATCTTGATCAACCTATTAAGTTTTCACAGCGCACTTGAATATTCTGGTCAACCTATTAAGTTTTCACACCGCCCTTGAATATCTTGGTCAGCATATTAATTTTTCAGTCCGTCCTTGAATATCTTGATCCACTATTAAGTTTTCAGCCCAGCCGTGAATATCTTGGTCAACCTATTAAGTTTTCACACCGCCCTTGAATATCCTGGTCAACCTATTAATTTTTCAGCCCACCCTTGAATATCTTGATCCACCTATTAAGTTTGCAGCCTGCCGTTGAATATCTTGATGAACCTATTAAGTTTTCAGCCTACCCTTGAATATCATGGTCAAACTATTAATTTTTCAGCCCGCCCTTGAATATCTTGACCAACCTATTAAGTTTTAAGCCCATCCTTGAATATATTGGTCAACCTATTAAGTTTTCACATCACCCTTGAAAATCTTGTTCAACCTATTAATTTTTCACACCGCCCTTGAATATTTGATCAACCTATTAAGTTTTCAGCCCACACTTGAATATCTTGATCCAACTATTAAGTTTGCAGCCTACCCTTGAATATCTTGGTCAACCTATTAAGTTTTCAGCTCACCCTTGAATATCTTGGTCAACCTATTAATTTTTCAGCCCGCCCTTGAATATCTTGACCATCCTATTAAGTTTTCAGCCTATCCTTGAATATCTTGGTCAACCTATTAAGTTTTCACACCGCCCTTGAATATCTTGGTGTGCCTATTAATTTTTCAGCCCACCCTTGAATATCTTGGTCAACCTATTAAGTTTTCAGCCAACCCTTGAATATCTTGGTCAACCTATCAAGTTTTTACACCGCCCTTGAATATCTTGTTCAACGTATTAAGTTTTCGGCCCACCCTTGAATATCTTGATCCAGCTATTAAGTTTGCAGCCTACCCTTGAATATCTTGTTCAACCTATAAAGTTTTCAGCCTACCCTTGAATATCTTGGTCAACCTATCAAGTTTTTACACCGCCCTTGAATATCTTGGTCAACGTATTAAGTTTTCAGCCCTCCCTTGAATATCTTGAGCAACCTATTAAGTTTTCACACCACCCTTGAATATCTTGATCAACCTATTAAGTTTTCAGCCCTCCCTTGAAAATCTTGGTCAACCTATTACGTTTTCACACCGCGCTTGAATATCTTGATCAACCTATTAAGTTTTCAGCCCTCCCTTGAATATCTTGAGCAACCTATTAAGTTTTCAGCCCACCCTTGAATATCTTGGTCAACCTATTAAGTTTTCAGCGCACCCTTGAATATCTTGGTGTACCTATTAATTTTTCAGCCCGGCATTGAATATCTTGATCCGCCTATTAAGTTTTCTGCCCACCCTTGAATATCTTGGTCAACTTATCAAGTTTTTACACCGCCCTTTAATATCTTGGTCAACCTGTTAAGTTTTCAGCCCGCCCTTGAATATCTTGTTCAACCTATTAAGTTTTCAGCCCACCCTTGAATATCTTGATCCACCTATTAAGTTTTCATCCTACCCTTGAATATCTTGGTCAAGCTATTATGTTTTCAGCCCACCCTTGAATATCTTGGTCAACCTATCAAGTTTTTACACCGCCCTTGAATATCTTGGTCAACGTATTAAGTTTTCAGCCCTCCCTTGAATATCTTGAGCTACCTATTAAGTTTTCACACCACCCTTGAATATCTTGATCAACCTATTAAGTTTTCAGCCCTCCCTTGAAAATCTTGGTCAACCTATTAAGTTTTCAGCCCACCCTTGAATATCTTGGTCAACCTATTAAGTTTTCACACCTCCCTTGAATATCTTGGTGTACCTATTAATTTTTCAGCCCGGCATTGAATATCTTGATCCACCTATTAAGTTTTCAGCCCACCCTTGAATATCTTGGGCAACCTATTAAGTTTTTACACCGCCATTGTATATCTTGGTCAACCAATTAAGTTTTCAGCCCGCCCTTGAATATCGTGAGAAACCTATTAAGTTTTCACACCACCCTTGAATATCTTGATCAACCTATTAAGTTTTCAGCCCTCCCTTGAAAATGTTTGTCAACCTATTAAGTTTTCACACCGACCTTGAATATCTTGATCAACCTATTAAGTTTTAAGCCCACCCTTGAATATCTTGGTCAACCTATTAAGTTTTCAGCCCACCCTTGAATATCTTGGTGTACCTATTAATTTTTCAGCCCGGCATTGAATATCTTGATCCGCCTATTAAGTTTTCAGCCCACCCTTGAATATCTTGGTCAACTTATCAAGTTTTCATACCGCCCTTGCATATCTTGGTGTACCTATTAATTTTTCAGCCCAACCTGGAATATCTTGATCCACCTATTAAGTTTTCAGCCCACCCTTGAATACCTTGGTCAACCTATTAAGTTTTAAGCCAACTCTTGAATATCTTGGTCAACTTATCAAGTTTTTACACCGCCCTTGAATATATTGGTCAACCTATTAAGTTTTCAGCCCGCCCTTGAATATCTTTTTCAACCTATTAAGTTTTCAGCCCACCCTTGAATATCTTGATCCACCTATTAAGTTTGCAGCCTATCCTTGAATATCTTGGTCAACCTATTAAGTTTTCAGCCCACCCTTGAATATCTTGGTAAAACTATCAAGTTTTTACACCGCCCTTGAATATCTTGGTCAACGTATTAAGTTTTCAGCCCGCCCTTGAATATCTTGAGCAACCTATTAAGTTTTCAGCCTGCCCTTGAATATCTTGATCAACATATTAAGTTTTCAGCCCTCCCTTGAAAATCTTGGTCAACCTATTAAGTTTTCACACCGCCCTTGAATATCTTGATCAACCTATTAAGTTTTCACCCCACCCTTGAATATCTTGGTCAACCTATTAAGTTTTCACACCGCCCTTGAATATCTTGGTATACATATAAATTTTTCAGCCCGCCCTTGAATATCTTGATGCACCTATTAAGTTTTCAGCCAACCCTTGAATATCTTGGTCAACCTATTAAGTTTTCAGCTCATCTTTGAATATCTTGGACAACCTATCAAGTTTTCACATCGCCCTTGAATATTTTGGTCAACCTATTAAGTTTTCAGGCCGCCCTTGAATATCTTGATTCACCTATTAAGTTTGCAGCCAATCCTTGAATATCTTGGTCAACCTATTAAGTTTTCAGCCCACCCTGTAATATCTTGATTCACCTATTAAGTTTGCAGCCTATCCTTGAATATCTTGGTCAACCCATGAAGTTTTTACACCGCCCTTGAATATCCTGGTCAACTTATTAAGTTTTCACACCACCCTTGAATATCTTGATCAACCTATTAAGTTTTCAGCCAACCCTTGAATATCTGGGTCAAACTATTAAGTTTTCAGCCCGCCCTTGAATATCTTGACCAACCTATTAAGTTTTCAGCCCACCCTTAAATATCTTGGTCAACCTATTAAGTTTTCACACCGCCCTTGAATATCTTGGTGTACCTATTAATTTTTCAGCCCGGCATTGAATATCTTGATCCACCTATTAAGTTTTCAGCCCACCCTTGAATATCTTCAGCAACCTATTAAGTTTTCACACCACCCTTGAATATCTTGATCAACCTATTAAGTTTTCAGCCCTCCCTTGAAAATCTTGGTCAACCTATTAAGTTTTCAAACCGCCCTTGAATATCTTGATCAACCTATGAAGTTTTCATCCGACCCTTGAATATTTTGGTCAACCTATTAATTTTAAGGCCCGCCTTTGAATATCTTGACCAACCTATTAAGTTTTCAGCCCACCCTTGAATATCTCGGTCAACCTATTAAGTTTTCACACCGCCCTTGAATATCTTGGTGTACCTATTAATTTTTCAGCCCGCCCTGGAATATCTTGATCCACCTATTAAGTTTTCAGCCAACCGTGGAATATCTTGGTCAACCTATCAAGTTTTTACACCGCCCTTGAATATCTTGGTCAACCTATTAAGTTTTCTGCCCGACCTTGAATATCTTGTTCAACCTATTAAGTTTTCAGCCCACCCTTGAATATCTTGATCCACCTATTAAGTTTGCAGCCTACCCTTGAATATCTTGGTCAACCTATTTAGTTTTCAGCCCACCCTTGAATATCTTGGTCAACCTATCAAGTTTTTACACCACCCTTGAATATCTTGGTCAACCTATTAAGTTTTCAGCCCTCCCTTGAAAATCTTTGTCAACCTATTAAGTTTTCAGCCGACCCTTGAATATTTTGGTCAACCTATTAATTTTAAGGCCCGCCTTTGAATATCTTGACCAACCTATTAAGTTTTCAGCCCACCGTTGAATATCTCGGTCAACCTATTAAGTTTTCACACTGCCCTTGAATATCTTGATGTACCTATTAATTTGTCAGCCCTCCCTTGAATATCTTGATCCACCTATTAATTTTCAGCCCACCCTTGAATATCTTGGTCAACCTATTAAGTTCTCACACGGCCATTGAACATCTTGATCAACCTATTAAGTTTTCACACCGCCCGTGAATATCTTGGTCAACCTATTAAGTTTTCACACCGCCCTTGAATATCTTGATCCGCTATTAAGTTTTCAGCCCAGTCTTGAATATCTTGGTGAACCTATTAAGTTTTCACACCGCCCTTGAATATCTTGTTCAACCTATTAAGTTTTCATTCCGCCCTTGAATATCTTGGTCAACCTATTAAGTTTGCAGCCTACCCTTGAATATCTTGATCAACCTATTTATTTTCACACCGCCCTTGAATATCTTGGTCAACCTATTAAGTTTTCAGCCCACCCTTGAATATCTTTGTCAACCTATTAAGTTTTCACACCGCCCTTGAATATCTTGTTCAACCTATTAAGTTTGCAGCCTACCCTTGAATATCTTGGTCAACCTTTTAAGTTTTCAGCCGACACTTGAATATTTTGGTCAACCTATCAAGTTTTTACAGCGCCCTTGAATATCTTCGTCTACGTATTAATTTTTCAGCCCGCCCTTGAATATCTTGATCCACCTATGACGTTTTCAGCCCACCCTTGAATATCTTGGTCAACCTATTAAGTTCTCACACCGCCATTGAACATCTTGATCAACCTATTAAGTTTTCACACTTCACTTGAATATTCTGGTCAACCTATTAAGATTTCACACCGCACTTGAATATTCTGGTCAACCTATTAAGTTTTCACACCGTCATTGAATATCTTGGTCAGCCAATTAATTTTTCAGCCCGCCCTTGAATATCTTGATCCACTATTAAGTTTTCAGCCCAGCCTTGAATATCTTCATCAACCTATTAAGTTTTCACACCGCCCTTGAATATCTTGGTCAACCTATTAATTTTTCTGCCCGCCCTTCAATATCTTGATCAACCTATTAAGTTTTCCGCCCACTCTTGAATATCTTGGTCAACCTATTAATTTTCAGCCCACCCTTGAATATCTTGGTCAGCCTATTAAGTTTTCAGCCCGCCCTTGAATATTTTGATCAACTTATTAAGTTTTCAGCCCACCCTTGTATATCTTGGTGAACCTATTAAATTTTCACACCGCCCTTGAATATCTTGGTCAACCTATTCAGTTTTCAGCACACCCTTGAATATCTTGGTCAACCTATTAAGTTTTCACACCGCCCTTGAATATCTTGGTCAAACAATTAATTTTTCAGCCCGCCCTTGAATATCTTGGTCAACCTATTAATTTTTCAGCCCACCCTTGAATATCTTGGTCAACCTATTAAGTTTTCAGCCCACTCTTGAATATCTTGGTCAACCTATTAAGTTTTCACACCGCCCTTGAATATCTTGGTCAACCTATTAAGTTTTCAGCCCGCCCTTGAATATCTTAATCAACCTATTTAAGTTTTCAGCCCGCCCTTGAATATCTTGGTCAACCTATTAAGTTTTCAGCCCACCCTTGTAAATCTTGGCCAGCCTATTATGTTTCAGCCGGCCTTTGTATATATTGGGCGACCTATAATTTTTTCAGCTCACCCTTGTATACCTGTGTCCGACTATGAATTTTTCCGCCAATCGTCGTAATATTTTAATTTGATTTTCCATCAACATTGTACATTGTTAATAGCCTGACCAAGGTATACCATGGTCGTTTGAAAACACAATAGGCTGACTAAGATATACAAAGGCCGGCTGAAAACTTAATAGGTTGAGAAAGGGATAGAAGGGAGGGCTGAAAACTTAATAGGCTGACCAATATTCACCATGGTGGGCTGAAAACATAATAGGCTGAACAAGATATACAAAGAACGGATGAAAAATTAATAGGTATTTAATTTATAGTCAACAGTTTCTCATCTATAATTATGTGTTGAACACGATCAATGTTTTTCTAGGGGAACATATTTGGCACATTATCACAGAAATTAATATAAAATAAATTAAAAATATATTAAAATAAATTCCGTATTTTATTCACGCTGCACATTGCGTTCAACCCCGGATACACTAAGTGTAAAAACACTGACCGAAGCGCCGTTTAACTCAGACGGCTATTCAAGGGACTAAGGATAGCATCTGTGTCGATTGTGTAATGAATCCAAAGTTTTGTAGTTCGCCCCGTGAGGTTGTTGGCGTCACTGGCTGTTTGATAGCCTGATACTTCTGTTTAATTAGTAGCCGACCCATCACGCCTATCCGATAGTGAATGAATGGGATGCGCGGTCGTTGTTAATTCGAGCAAATGTTGGATGAGTTATAGTGTTTTACAATAACACACGATATGTAGCAGTACTATATTAAAAAAAAAACCTGGTCTTATGTGTAATCTAAGGTATTAATATTTTATAAGAGTTGATGTTGACTTTAATACGTTTATCAGTAGACACGCCGAAGAAGGCACGATAAAATAATGGATTGCGTCTCGCATTAAGCAATCGAACAGCCGAGTTCGAATTCCAGTCGATTTCATTACGGCGTGTGATGTAGGTTGTTTGCTATACAACACATATAGAAAGATATTACTGTTAGTGTCGCAATATACAGGTAACTGGTGTCATCTTATGTAGAGTTGGCACAGGTTATCGTAAGTTTTAGCCTACTGGTAGCCGATAGTATGTTTGGGGGTCAACTTTTACGGTAGGTATAGGCCTAAATCAAAATTTTTAATTTTGACTTTGATTTTTAAAAAGTGGATACTGCATAATATGTAAAAATGTCGTAGAAAATACCTTGGTCTGTACTTAAATAATTCGGAGTCTTTTGCATTATTAAAAATACGTCAATAAACGACATTATTACGTCATTATTTTCGCACCAACCTAATAAGTATGGCATCCGTGTCGATTGTGTAACGAATCCAGTTTTGTAGTTCGCCCCGTGAGGTTGTTGGCGTCACTGGCTGTTTGATAACCAGATACAATGTTTCACAGTAACCGACTCATCACGTCCGTCCTGTAATGGATTAATGGGACGTGTGGTCGTTTTTAATCCGAGCCTCGTCCTATCCGGCATAGTTATAATTTGCTTCTCTTGCTTGATAATCCTTCCAGTGAGCTTGTAGATGACTTGGCGGCGCCCACCTCCTCTCTGACGGCTGCCGTTCAGAGACCGTTGGAGAGGAGATTTAATATGGCTTCTTCATTTGGATCCCCACTCCACGATTACTAAAATCAAGGTGATGATTATGATGATGACGATGATTATTTTAATTTTGATAATTTTAATAATAATTTTAATGGCGGTTGACGAATCTTAGATGTTCACTAAGTTATACTAATTTAATATACGATTTCTTCTGTTATATGTTGTAGGTTCTTTGATAAACAACACACAGACATTAAAATAGCAGAATATTACCAAGAATTCAGAATTCTATTAACATTAAACATTAAACATCGCTTGTTTATTTGCACAACTGATGCAAATGGCGGATGGATGATAGTATGTTTTACAATAACATACGATACATAGAAGGACTATAAAAAACACAACCTTGTCTGATGTGTAATCTAAGGTATTAATATTTTATAAGAGTTGATGTTGACTTTAATGTGTTTATCAGTAGACCTGAAGAGTTTTAAATGTTTGCTAAATTATATCGATACAATATACGGTAGCTAATAGCGTTGTATTGTAAGTTGTTTCCCGGACAACTATTATGGAAACATATTACTGTCAGTGTTTTAATATACTGATAAGTGGTGTGAGCATATGTAGATTTAGTACAGGTTATTAAAAAACCGAAAAAGAAACTGATAATATTGGGTTGGTGCAAAGATAATGAGGTAATAGTGTCGTTTTTACGTATTTTTTAATGGCAAAAAACGACATTATTACGTCATTACTTTTGCACCAACCTAAAATATATAATGTGTATATATATATATATATATATATATATATATATATATATATATATGTGTGTGTATATGTGTATATATATATATATAATGTGTATATATATATATATATATATATAATGTGTGTATATATATATATATATATATATATATATATATATATATATATATATAATGTGTGTGTATATATGTATATATATATATATTTATATATTAGCTTGGTGCAAAAATAATGACGTAATAATGTCGTTTTTTGACGTTAAAAATATGTCAAAAAACGACATTATTACGTCATTACTTTTGCACCAACCTAAAATATATAATGTGTATATATATATATATATATATATATATATATATATATATATATATATATATATAATGTGTATATATATATATATATATATATATATATATATAATGTGTGTGTATATATGTATATATTTTAGGTTGGTGCAAAAGTAATGAGGTAATAATGTCGTTTTTTGACGTATTTTTTAACGTCAAAAAACGACATTATTACCTCATTACTTTTGCACCAACCTAATATATACATATATACACACACATTATATATATATATATATATATATATATATATACACATTATATATATATATATATATATATATATATATATATTTATATATATTTATATATATATATACACATTATATATTTTAGGTTGGTGCAAAGATAATGACGTAATAATGTCATAATATTTAAAAACGGCGTAGAAAAATACTTGAAAATTTCTGGTCTCTACTTTAATCATTCGGAGTTTTTGGGAGCGTTTTTTTTTTTTTTTGCATTAACGACAAACCAAAATCTGTCTCTCATATTTATAAGTCTACTATTCGTCCATTCATTGAATATTGCTGCCATATCCGGTCTGGTGCTCTTGTTGGGAGAAATTAAAAAGGATCTGCCATATAATCGATCCTTGATCTGTCATCTCGGCTTCCGTCACCTTCTCAACAACGTTACGTGGCTTTTCTACAAATATTTTCATGGCAACTAGAAAATATAAACACAAATGCATAATTCTATTAACGCTATATCAAACATGGCTTTTTTTTTTGCATCACTAATGCAAATGGCGGATGTATGATAGCATGTTTTACAATAACAAATGATACGTTTCTACATAAATAAATTGCGTGGTGTCATGTGTAAGCTACGGTATTAATATTTTATAGATGTTGATTATCTTATCTTCTTTTACGTCCATCTTGTTAGTTGTTACGACAAAACAAATCCCCCTTGATTTCAAACATCCCAATGAGGTCTCAATGATAACGTTTCAATTCACGGGTAAGCTCTGCGGTTATCCGGCCGCGTATAAAGGGTGCAGACGTTCCAGGTTTTCGGTTGTAACTTATTCCGTTCGTAACCTGTTACTATTATTTCACAGTAGCCAACTCATCAACGCCTATCTTGTAGTGAATCAACGGGACGCGCGGTCGTTGTTTATCCGGGCCTCGTCCGATCCGGCATAGTTATATTTTGTTTCCCTTGCTTCATAATCTCTTCAGTGGGTTTGTAGATAAATTGGCGGCGCCTATCTCGTCTTCCCAAAAATATCCAAATATATATATATATATATATATATATATATATATGAGATGCGGTATTACGTACACAATTTTCATTGTTCTGACTATCTTGCTCATCTTTGTTGCCATATATATATATATATATATATATATATATATATATATATATATATATATATATATATATTTATGATCGACTCTCCCGTCGAGATTCGACGTATAAGGGTCAAGCAGATCAGTTTCCAGGAAACCGACAGCCCGACACCGGCACATGAGATTTTATTATAGTGGTGAAGGTTTCGTGCGGGACCATCCACACTTTTTGGAGGGACGAATACAGAGACATGGTGCACCGAATGCCACAAGGTTCCCAAACGACCCTCCGCAGGTTTTGAATTCAGAGTTGTCCTTCTCCTAGACCAGTTGCCATCCAAGGCTATAGAACCCAGTCTGTCCTGCTATTTTACCCATAGCTGGATGGAGAAGAAGAGGATTCATACCTTTCCCAAGGGTATTAGCACGTAAGTGAATGTAATGGATTCGACTGGAATAGGAGGCACGGTGGAGTAATGGATATCGGCTTGGACCGAGGAATCGGAGAGCCAAGTTCGAATATATATATATATATATATATATATATATATATATATATAATTGATGTATGTTTCATTAAGTAATATAGACAAGTTTTGTCTATTTATTTTAAGTAAGTTCCTTTCATATTGTCTGATAAGCTTAATAGCATTATCATTGAAAGACGAAAGGAAATAACCATATTGATACATGTTTAAATCCAATCTAAGCTTTCGGCTTACATAAGCCATTATCAAAGATGACAATTACTTTTCAATATATCAACCAATACATGGACGAAACAATAATGATAAACTATTTTTGTTGCATGAAAAATTTCCAAGCAACGACTAACTCGTGCATACGAGACATGGAAACGAGAAGTACTAAGTATGGGATGCTATTGGTATAAACCAATGGCTTCTGTTATCAATTATAGGCATTTAAGAATATTTGTGGAGATTTCGTACTTTATTTTGTTCAGGTTTTTCCGGAAATTGTGTAAGCGGCCACGCATTCCGGAAAATCTTTGTTGAAACAATATGCCTGGCCGCATACACAATTCCGGAAAATCCTTGTTGAAAACACAACTATACTTAAACATGAAAAGAATAAACGAAAACTCAAAATTCTTGAAGCTATATACATAAAACAGTTGAAACCTAACCTGAACAAAATAAACTACGAAATCTTCACAAATATTCATAAATGTCTATAATTGATAACAGAAGCCATTGGTTTATACCAATGGATTTCCATACTTAATACTTCTCGTTTTCACTCTTGCGTGGTCATGTGTGACGTCACCAGCTGCGACGTGATTTGCGCTTCTGCTTTTCATATACACGAGTTAGTTTGGTTTGGTTTGGTTTGTTTTATTTTACGGTATATCAACCTCAATGGGTTATTTAAATGCCGACAAAATTTGTATTGCTGGTAATATTTTAATTTGTCAAAAATCTATTTCTGGTAATATTTTCCTTCAAAAATGTGTTGCTGGTAATATTTATTTTTTAAAAACATTGTTGGCAATATTTTTTCAAAAATTTATTGCTGGTAATAATTTTTAAAACTATTTCTGGTATTAAAACCTATTTTTACACTTTCATATGTTTTTATCACAGTTTCGGGGTGAACTATTTTCCCATAGCTTGGAACCTAACAGCTGCTACTGCCCCGGGTCAGGGCGGACCTGGGAACACCAGAAATTAGGAGGTGGTTCCACGCTCCGCAAGACCTCATAGTCAGAGGCTTTGCTGCTGGACGTAGTTTATCGTCATACCCAGAACAGCCTACCAGACGTAAGAGTTGACAAGTAAATTCATCTCAAGCTCAGTAGGGCATAAAATGAATCAAAATCGACGTATAAACACGTCTGTAGCTGGGTTTTTGACGTTTAAATTCGTCCGTGCCGTGAGAAAAAAAAACACACACACAGGACGTATATACACGTCTATGCCGATAAGGGGCTAACTTGTGCGATGGTACAAGAACCGATGTTTCATCATGATACGGCCATAAGCTTGCTTTTTACAAAAACTTCTCCAGATATTTCCCATTTAAAAGAAAAAAGAGGTATACATTTACTTATAAAATCAACATTTTTATACAGTTTGAATTCATTTACTTTTCTTTTCTGTTATAGCTGCTAACCCCTTTCCGTTACAATAAACACCGTACAGGTGCGTTACCAGGCGAACACTTTGGTCTAACATTTGAGATGAGACAGGTTGTCAATAAAGTTCGTGCGCACTTTAAAAAATTATACTACAAATAAAGTTATAAATTTTTTAAGGTGCACACGAAGTTTATGGAAACCTTTTACATACATACCTGTATATACATTCGACATTTTACTTTGATCTTCTTTTGTATTAGGTCATTGTAATGGAGACGGATGATGGGGTGTTATGGCAACCCATGACGTAGGAAGACCTAATTGATCTCATATTGTTTGTGTCTGCATTTTCTGCTTTAACTTCTCCAGGCTATAAGCCGGTATTAGCAACATATGCGAAGATATGGTGTAGAATTTGTAATCGGCGAAATCGGACGATGGTGTGTGAAAACTGTTTCAATGTTCTTTTTCAGAAAGTCGATGGAAAGACAAGACGTTAGACAAGAGTTCACGAAGACGACATTGACCTTCAAGCCAGAAATGATATTTATTCAAGACAATGTTCCAACGCGTTCCAAGATTAAAATGATCGCCTTTACTGTGTAGCTTACGTGCCGACATCTTAAAAGCCAGCAAGTTCTTAGAAAGACGACATTGGTTGGTTTCGACTGGATCTATGAAATTTTTAACATATCAACCTTTGGAGTTTTACTTAATATAGACTTCATTCTTTTATTATTATTACTATTATTATTATTATTATTATTATTATTTGATTTTACAAGCATTTAGTGCGTCGAGAATAAGTAAATATTAAATACCGGTGGTTTACATTTGTGCCTATAAATATTTCTTCTTTTATATACCGTGTTCCTTCAGGACACAGGCAATCATGGCCCTCCATATCTTCCTGTTCCTCGTAGCACTTAATAAGATTTGTCTTCCAAACCCTGTTTCATCATCCATTTGCCTACATCCATCAAGTATGTTACGCGCTCACCTCTGTCCCTCCTTCCCTCTATGTCCTGTGAGTATCAGATTTTCCGAGCCC
>OZ010611.1:12074758-12114758 GCA_963932145.1 Acanthosepion lycidas
GCCGTAAAGAAGGACAGATATCACGTAACAGTTCAGTATTCTTTCCTTTGTTACCAAAGAAATCCCCCTGTCTCGCAGTACTCTGCCCAGCTTATGGAATATGTCCTTTGCCCTCCCAGTACGTCTACGGATCTCAGTGTCTCCCTTACCGTCCTCTGTCAGAACGCTTTCGTGCTCATCCTCTTACTGACAATATTTTACATAATTGTAAAACTATAAGCATTTTGTCATGTGGGGTCTGTAAACACCGTGTGGACTATCCATTTTGGGAAATTCGAGTTTACTAACGCAGCTTTTTAAGACATCATTCACCCCACCCACAGACTTTTAACATCTGATTTCTTTCTTTTTATATGCCATGTTCTTTCAGGCCGTAGGCGATCATGGCTCTCCACCTCCTTCTATCCTTTGCAGCTCTCAACAAACTCCTTCCCTCTGCATCCTCCCCAAGACCATGTTCTGTCATCCACTTGCTTAACCCCGCCAGGTATGTCACGCATTGTTTTCCTTTGTCTTTCTTTCCCTCTATTCGACTTGTGTGTATCAGATTCTCCAGGCCCTCCTTTCTCATTATGTGTTCCAGAAACTTCAGCTGCCTCTCCCTGATATTAAGTATAAGCCTCCTGCTTCTTTGTAAGCTCTCTAAGACCCCATCGTTTTTTCACACGCTCGCTCCATGATATACTCAGCATCCTTCTGTAGAACCACATCTCTGTCGCTTTGAGTGTCTTCTTCATCTTTGAGGAAATCGTCCAACATTCGCTGTTGCAAAGAAAGACAGACGTCACGTGACAGTTCAGTATTCTTTTCTTTGTTACCAAAGAAATCCTCCTGTCTCTCAATACTCTGCCCAACTTTTGGAATGCCTCCTTGGCCATCGCAATACGTCTACTGATCTCAGTGTCGCACTTACCGTCTTTTGTCAAGACGCTTCCCAGATATTTAAATATCTGCTTCTGCTTAATTCTAATGTTTTCAATCTTCAAATCGCCTTTCAGGTTCTTTCTTTTACTGATGACTTTGAATTCTGTCTTCCTATTGTTTATGCTTAGTCCTTTCTTCTGTCTGTTGCTACCTTCTGTAGGAGATTTTGCAATTTCTTTTTCCGTGTCTGCTATCAGTCATCTGCGTATCTTATGTTGGTAAGATTGTGGCCGCCAATTTAAAATCCCGGTAGAGTTTCCAAGTTACGTGAATGAAAAGAGAGTGTTCCTATCGAATTTTGCCAAAATGTTAAGATTTCTCAAAACACTGAGAGTAAATAGAAGAATTCGAAGAAACATTTTTGGAGATAGAAAAAAAAAAAGAAAAAAAAAGCCAATTAACTTTTTACCGTTTAATGCTCTTCGGAACAATTCCGTTTCTGGGGAAATCATATCATCTCCGGTCAACTATTTCCATACCTTCTTGCCCTTGTCTTTCTTCCTAAGGTGGCACAAACTTAAACCAAGTAAGGCCCGTCCCCATGTGAGTAACTATCGAAGAAAGACATTTAATCCGAAAGAAAATGCATTTACCGGTACTAGCCTCATTCGTCCAAAGTGATTAAAGACGAAACGCCTGTTTCTAATTTCATTTGGTTCTTGACAAGAGACTTAACCCCAGCACAGTAGAATATCCCTATGATTTAATTTATATGGATTAAATTCTTAGTGTCATGAATATTAAATATTTTATGCATATGAAGGCACCCTTTTCATTTGGGAGTCCGTGTTTGCTGCTGATTCACGATTCTGTTGTCGCTTAATTTAGGTGAAGACTAAGGAGCTGTAGTGACTTCTTGCAAATTGTATCTGATTTGGAGTCTGACTGATGGAACCATTTTGAATAATGTAAATTGCGGTCGCTCCACACGTCCGCTTCAAGTGGGAGAAGGAAACCGAGTCAGATAATCAAGCAGCTCTTTGACTATATTTCCTTAGACGTCGTCTGTTGATTAAATTGAATTTCACAGAAACTAGATTCTCTCTGCATGGCAAATTGAGAAACCAGCTGTCAATGGCTTTTGAAACCATCACAATTTATTCGCATTTGTTGACTAAAAATAATGATCCTCTTCAAATGGTTGTCGACTAATTTGAGCTTAGTCAGGAAAAAGGCCATCACCAAAGAGCAAAGACCTAATCAGTCTCACAATGATAGTATTGTTTTAAAAACTAGCTTTTAAATTAATACCGCGCTGTGACACATTAAAGAAGAAAATCATCTCAATATGGGCAATAAAGCAACTAAGATGTAAAGTTAATGAGTGTGACAGTATATTAAAAATTATGATGAAAAGAGGACAATAAAAGAACAAGAATTAAGAAGACAGAAGATAACGATTGACATTGCATTTAAATTTTTGAAGATCAAATTGAGAATATGAGAAAAAGAAAACACTATTAAGGAGAGAGGACAATAAAAGAACAAGAATTAAGAAGCCAGAAGATAACGATTGACATTGCATTTAAATTTTTGAAGATCAAATTGAGAATATGAGAAAAAGAAAACATTATTAAGGAGAGAGGACAATAAAATAACAAGAATTAAGAAGACAGAAGATAACGATTGACATTGCATTTAAATTTTTGAAGATCAAATTGAGAATATGAGAGAAAGAAAACATTATTAAGGAGAGAGGACAATAAAAGAAAAAGAATTAAGAAGACAGAAGATAACGATTGACATTGCATTTAAATTTTTGAAGATCAAATTGAGAATATGAGAAAAAGAAAACACTATTAAGGAGAGAGGACAATAAAAGAACAAGAATTAAGAAGACAGAAGATAACGATTGACATTGCATTTAAATTTTTGAAGATCAAATTGAGAATATGAGAAAAAGAAAACACTATTAAGGAGAGAGGACAATAAAAGAACAAGAATTAAGAAGACAGAAGATAACGATTGACATTGCATTTAAATTTTTGAAGATCAAATTGAGAATATGAGAAAAAGAAAACATTATTAAGGAGAGAGGACAATAAAAGAAAAAGAATTAAGAAGACAGAAGATAACGATTGACATTGCATTTAAATTTTTGAAGATCAAATTGAGAATATGAGAGAAAGAAAACATTATTAAGGAGAGAGGACAATAAAAGAACAAGAATTAAGAAGACAGAAGATAACGATTGACATTGCATTTAAATTTTTGAAGATCAAATTGAGAATATGAGAGAAAGAAAACATTATTAAGGAGAGAGGACAATAAAAGAACAAGAATTAAGAAGACAGAAGATAACGATTGACATTGCATTTAAATTTTTGAAGATCAAATTGAGAATATGAGAAAAAGAAAACATTATTAAGGAGAGAGGACAATAAAAGAACAAGAATTAAGAAGACAGAAGATAACGATTGACATTGCATTTAAATTTTTGAAGATCAAATTGAGAATATGAGAAAAAGAAAACACTATTAAGGAGAGAGGACAATAAAAGAACAAGAATTAAGAAGACAGAAGATAACGATTGACATTGCATTTAAATTTTTGAAGATCAAATTGAGAATATGAGAGAAAGAAAACATTATTAAGGAGAGAGGACAATAAAAGAACAAGAATTAAGAAGACAGAAGATAACGATTGACATTGCATTTAAATTTTTGAAGATCAAATTGAGAATATGAGAAAAAGAAAACATTATTAAGGAGAGAGGACAATAAAAGAACAAGAATTAAGAAGACAGAAGATAACGATTGACAGTGCATTTAAATTTTAGAAGATCAAATTGAGAATATGAGAAAAAGAAAACACTATTAAGGAGAGAGGACAATAAAAGAACAAGAATTAAGAAGACAGAAGATAACGATTGACATTGCATTTAAATTTTTGAAGATCAAATTGAGAATATGAGAAAAAGAAAACACTATTAAGGAGAGAGGACAATAAAAGAACAAGAATTAAGAAGACAGAAGATAACGATTGACATTGCATTTAAATTTTTGAAGATCAAATTGAGAATATGAGAAAAAGAAAACACTATTAAGGAGAGAGGACAATAAAAGAACAAGAATTAAGAAGACAGAAGATAACGATTGACATTGCATTTAAATTTTTGAAGATCAAATTGAGAATATGAGAAAAAGAAAACACTATTAAGGAGAGAGGACAATAAAAGAACAAGAATTAAGAAGACAGAAGATAACGATTGACATTGCATTTAAATTTTTGAAGATCAAATTGAGAATATGAGAAAAAGAAAACACTATTAAGGAGAGAGGACAATAAAAGAACAAGAATTAAGAAGACAGAAGATAACGATTGACATTGCATTTAAATTTTTGAAGATCAAATTGAGAATATGAGAAAAAGAAAACACTATTAAGGAGAGAGGACAATAAAAGAACAAGAATTAAGAAGACAGAAGATAACGATTGACATTCCATTTAAATTGTTGAAGATCAAATTGAGAATATGAGAAAAAGAAAACACTATTAAGGAGAGAGGACAATAAAAGAACAAGAATTAAGAAGACAGAAGATAACGATTGACATTGCATTTAAATTTTTGAAGATCAAATTGAGAATATGAGAAAAAGAAAACACTATTAAGGAGAGAGGACAATAAAAGAACAAGAATTAAGAAGACAGAAGATAACGATTGACATTCCATTTAAATTGTTGAAGATCAAATTGAGAATATGAGAAAAAGAAAACACTATTAAGGAGAGAGGACAATAAAAGAACAAGAATTAAGAAGACAGAAGATAACGATTGACATTCCATTTAAATTGTTGAAGATCAAATTGAGAATATGAGAAAAAGAAAACACTATTAAGGAGAGAGGACAATAAAAGAACAAGAATTAAGAAGACAGAAGATAACGATTGACATTGCATTTAAATTTTTGAAGATCAAATTGAGAATATGAGAAAAAGAAAACACTATTAAGGAGAGAGGACAATAAAAGAACAAGAATTAAGAAGACAGAAGATAACGATTGACATTGCATTTAAATTTTTGAAGATCAAATTGAGAATATGAGAAAAAGAAAACACTATTAAGGAGAGAGGACAATAAAAGAACAAGAATTAAGAAGACAGAAGATAACGATTGACATTGCATTTAAATTTTTGAAGATCAAATTGAGAATATGAGAAAAAGAAAACACTATTAAGGAGAGAGGACAATAAAAGAACAAGAATTAAGAAGACAGAAGATAACGATTGACATTCCATTTAAATTGTTGAAGATCAAATTGAGAATATGAGAAAAAGAAAACACTATTAAGGAGAGAGGACAATAAAAGAACAAGAATTAAGAAGACAGAAGATAACGATTGACATTGCATTTAAATTTTTGAAGATCAATTTGAGAATATGAGAAAAAGAAAACACTATTAAGGAGAGAGGACAATAAAAGAACAAGAATTAAGAAGACAGAAGATAACGATTGACATTCCATTTAAATTTTTGAAGATCAAATTGAGAATATGAGAAAAAGAAAACACTATTAAGGAGAGAGGACAATAAAAGAACAAGAATTAAGAAGACAGAAGATAACGATTGACATTCCATTTAAATTGTTGAAGATCAAATTGAGAATATGAGAAAAAGAAAACACTATTAAGGAGAGAGGACAATAAAAGAACAAGAATTAAGAAGACAGAAGATAACGATTGACATTGCATTTAAATTTTTGAAGATCAAATTGAGAATATGAGAAAAAGAAAACACTATTAAGGAGAGAGGACAATAAAAGAACAAGAATTAAGAAGACAGAAGATAACGATTGACATTGCATTTAAATTTTTGAAGATCAAATTGAGAATATGAGAAAAAGAAAACACTATTAAGGAGAGAGGACAATAAAAGAACAAGAATTAAGAAGACAGAAGATAACGATTGACATTGCATTTAAATTTTTGAAGATCAAATTGAGAATATGAGAAAAAGAAAACACTATTAAGGAGAGAGGACAATAAAAGAACAAGAATTAAGAAGACAGAAGATAACGATTGACATTGCATTTAAATTTTTGAAGATCAAATTGAGAATATGAGAAAAAGAAAACACTATTAAGGAGAGAGGACAATAAAAGAACAAGAATTAAGAAGACAGAAGATAACGATTGACATTGCATTTAAATTTTTGAAGATCAAATTGAGAATATGAGAAAAAGAAAACACTATTAAGGAGAGAGGACAATAAAAGAACAAGAATTAAGAAGACAGAAGATAACGATTGACATTGCATTTAAATTTTTGAAGATCAAATTGAGAATATGAGAAAAAGAAAACACTATTAAGGAGAGAGGACAATAAAAGAACAAGAATTAAGAAGACAGAAGATAACGATTGACATTCCATTTAAATTGTTGAAGATCAAATTGAGAATATGAGAAAAAGAAAACACTATTAAGGAGAGAGGACAATAAAAGAACAAGAATTAAGAAGACAGAAGATAACGATTGACATTGCATTTAAATTTTTGAAGATCAAATTGAGAATATGAGAAAAAGAAAACACTATTAAGGAGAGAGGACAATAAAAGAACAAGAATTAAGAAGACAGAAGATAACGATTGACATTGCATTTAAATTTTTGAAGATCAAATTGAGAATATGAGAAAAAGAAAACACTATTAAGGAGAGAGGACAATAAAAGAACAAGAATTAAGAAGACAGAAGATAACGATTGACATTGCATTTAAATTTTTGAAGATCAAATTGAGAATATGAGAAAAAGAAAACACTATTAAGGAGAGAGGACAATAAAAGAACAAGAATTAAGAAGACAGAAGATAACGATTGACATTGCATTTAAATTTTTGAAGATCAAATTGAGAATATGAGAAAAAGAAAACACTATTAAGGAGAGAGGACAATAAAAGAACAAGAATTAAGAAGACAGAAGATAACGATTGACATTGCATTTAAATTTTTGAAGATCAAATTGAGAATATGAGAGAAAGAAAACATTATTAAGGAGAGAGGACAATAAAAGAACAAGAATTAAGAAGACAAAAGATAACGATTGACATTGCATTTAAATTTTTGAAGATCAAATTGAGAATATGAGAAAAAGAAAACATTATTAAGGAGAGAGGACAATAAAAGAACAAGAATTAAGAAGACAGAAGATAACGATTGACATTGCATTTAAATTTTTGAAGATCAAATTGAGAATATGAGAAAAAGAAAACACTATTAAGGAGAGAGGACAATAAAAGAACAAGAATTAAGAAGACAGAAGATAACGATTGACATTGCATTTAAATTTTTGAAGATCAAATTGAGAATATGAGAGAAAGAAAACATTATTAAGGAGAGAGGACAATAAAAGAACAAGAATTAAGAAGACAGAAGATAACGATTGACATTGCATTTAAATTTTTGAAGATCAAATTGAGAATATGAGAAAAAGAAAACATTATTAAGGAGAGAGGACAATAAAAGAAAAAGAATTAAGAAGACAGAAGATAACGATTGACATTGCATTTAAATTTTAGAAGATCAAATTGAGAATATGAGAGAAAGAAAACATTATTAAGGAGAGAGGACAATAAAAGAACAAGAATTAAGAAGACAGAAGATAACGATTGACATTGAATTTAAATTTTTGAAGATCAAATTGAGAATATGAGAAAAAGAAAACATTATTAAGGAGAGAGGACAATAAAAGAACAAGAATTAAGAAGACAGAAGATAACGATTGACATTGCATTTAAATTTTTGAAGATCAAATTGAGAATATGAGAGAAAGAAAACATTATTAAGGAGAGAGGACAATAAAAGAAAAAGAATTAAGAAGACAGAAGATAACGATTGACATTGCATTTAAATTTTTGAAGATCAAATTGAGAATATGAGAAAAAGAAAACACTATTAAGGAGAGAGGACAATAAAAGAACAAGAATTAAGAAGACAGAAGATAACGATTGACATTGCATTTAAATTTTTGAAGATCAAATTGAGAATATGAGAGAAAGAAAACATTATTAAGGAGAGAGGACAATAAAAGAACAAGAATTAAGAAGACAGAAGATAACGATTGACATTGCATTTAAATTTTTGAAGATCAAATTGAGAATATGAGAAAAAGAAAACATTATTAAGGAGAGAGGACAATAAAAGAAAAAGAATTAAGAAGACAGAAGATAACGATTGACATTGCATTTAAATTTTAGAAGATCAAATTGAGAATATGAGAGAAAGAAAACATTATTAAGGAGAGAGGACAATAAAAGAACAAGAATTAAGAAGACAGAAGATAACGATTGACATTGAATTTAAATTTTTGAAGATCAAATTGAGAATATGAGAAAAAGAAAACACTATTAAGGAGAGAGGACAATAAAAGAACAAGAATTAAGAAGACAGAAGATAACGATTGACATTGCATTTAAATTTTTGAAGATCAAATTGAGAATATGAGAAAAAGAAAACATTATTAAGGAGAGAGGACAATAAAAGAAGAAGAATTAAGAAGACAGAAGATAACGATTGACATTGCATTTAAATTGTTGAAGATCAAATTGAGAATATGAGAAAAAGAAAACATTATTAAGGAGAGAGGACAATAAAAGAACAAGAATTAAGAAGACAGAAGATAACGATTGACATTGAATTTAAATTTTTCGAGATCAAATTGAGAATATGAGAAAAAGAAAACATTATTAAGGAGAGAGGACAATAAAAGAACAAGAATTAAGAAGACAGAAGATAACGATTGACATTGCATTTAAATTTTTGAAGATCAAATTGAGAATATGAGAAAAAGAAAATACTATTAAGGAGAGAGGACAATAAAAGAACAAGAATTAAGAAGACAGAAGATAACGATTGACATTGCATTTAAATTTTTGAAGATCAAATTGAGAATATGAGAAAAAGAAAACATTATTAAGGAGAGAGGACAATAAAAGAAGAAGAATTAAGAAGACAGAAGATAACGATTGACATTGCATTTAAATTGTTGAAGATCAAATTGAGAATATGAGAAAAAGAAAACATTATTAAGGAGAGAGGACAATAAAAGAACAAGAATTAAGAAGACAGAAGATAACGATTGACATTGAATTTAAATTTTTCGAGATCAAATTGAGAATATGAGAAAAAGAAAACATTATTAAGGAGAGAGGACAATAAAAGAACAAGAATTAAGAAGACAGAAGATAACGATTGACATTGCATTTAAATTTTTGAAGATCAAATTGAGAATATGAGAAAAAGAAAATACTATTAAGGAGAGAGGACAATAAAAGAACAAGAATTAAGAAGACAGAAGATAACGATTGACATTGCATTTAAATTTTTGAAGATCAAATTGAGAATATGAGAAAAAGAAAACATTATTAAGGAGAGAGGACAATAAAAGAAAAAGAATTAAGAAGACAGAAGATAACGATTGACATTGAATTTAAATTTTTCGAGATCAAATTGAGAATATGAGAAAAAGAAAACATTATTAAGGAGAGAGGACAATAAAAGAACAAGAATTAAGAAGACAGAAGATAACGATTGACATTGCATTTAAATTTTTGAAGATCAAATTGAGAATATGAGAAAAAGAAAACATTATTAAGGAGAGAGGACAATAAAAGAACAAGAATTAAGAAGACAGAAGATAACGATTGACAGTGCATTTAAATTTTTGAAGATCAAATTGAGAATATGAGAAAAAGAAAACATTATTAAGGAGAGAGGACAATAAAAGAACAAGAATTAAGAAGACAGAAGATAACGATTGACATTGAATTTAAATTTTTGAAGATCAAATTGAGAATATGAGAAAAAGAAAACATTATTAAGGAGAGAGGACAATAAAAGAAAAAGAATTAAGAAGACAGAAGATAACGATTGACATTGCATTTAAATTTTTGAAGATCAAATTGAGAATATGAGAAAAAGAAAACATTATTAAGGAGAGAGGACAATAAAAGAACAAGAATTAAGAAGACAGAAGATAACGATTGACATTGCATTTAAATTTTTGAAGATCAAATTGAGAATATGAGAAAAAGAAAACATTATTAAGGAGAGAGGACAATAAAAGAACAAGAATTAAGAAGACAGAAGATAACGATTGACATTGCATTTAAATTTTTGAAGATCAAATTGAGAATATGAGAAAAAGAAAACATTATTAAGGAGAGAGGACAATAAAAGAAAAAGAATTAAGAAGACAGAAGATAACGATTGACATTGAATTTAAATTTTTCGAGATCAAATTGAGAATATGAGAAAAAGAAAACATTATTAAGGAGAGAGGACAATAAAAGAACAAGAATTAAGAAGACAGAAGATAACGATTGACATTGCATTTAAATTTTTGAAGATCAAATTGAGAATATGAGAAAAAGAAAACATTATTAAGGAGAGAGGACAATAAAAGAACAAGAATTAAGAAGACAGAAGATAACGATTGACATTGCATTTAAATTTTTGAAGATCAAATTGAGAATATGAGAAAAAGAAAACATTATTAAGGAGAGAGGACAATAAAAGAAAAAGAATTAAGAAGACAGAAGATAACGATTGACATTGCATTTAAATTTTTGAAGATCAAATTGAGAATATGAGAAAAAGAAAACATTATTAAGGAGAGAGGACAATAAAAGAACAAGAATTAAGAAGACAGAAGATAACGATTGACATTGCATTTAAATTTTTGAAGATCAAATTGAGAATATGAGAAAAAGAAAACATTATTAAGGAGAGAGGACAATAAAAGAACAAGAATTAAGAAGACAGAAGATAACGATTGACATTGCATTTAAATTTTTGAAGATCAAATTGAGAATATGAGAAAAAGAAAACACTATTAAGGAGAGAGGACAATAAAAGAAAAAGAATTAAGAAGACAGAAGATAACGATTGACATTGAATTTAAATTTTTCGAGATCAAATTGAGAATATGAGAAAAAGAAAACATTATTAAGGAGAGAGGACAATAAAAGAACAAGAATTAAGAAGACAGAAGATAACGATTGACATTGCATTTAAATTTTTGAAGATCAAATTGAGAATATGAGAAAAAGAAAACATTATTAAGGAGAGAGGACAATAAAAGAACAAGAATTAAGAAGACAGAAGATAACGATTGACATTGCATTTAAATTTTTGAAGATCAAATTGAGAATATGAGAAAAAGAAAACATTATTAAGGAGAGAGGACAATAAAAGAAAAAGAATTAAGAAGACAGAAGATAACGATTGACATTGAATTTAAATTTTTCGAGATCAAATTGAGAATATGAGAAAAAGAAAACATTATTAAGGAGAGAGGACAATAAAAGAACAAGAATTAAGAAGACAGAAGATAACGATTGACATTGCATTTAAATTTTTGAAGATCAAATTGAGAATATGAGAAAAAGAAAACATTATTAAGGAGAGAGGACAATAAAAGAACAAGAATTAAGAAGACAGAAGATAACGATTGACATTGCATTTAAATTTTTGAAGATCAAATTGAGAATATGAGAAAAAGAAAACATTATTAAGGAGAGAGGACAATAAAAGAACAAGAATTAAGAAGACAGAAGATAACGATTGACATTGCATTTAAATTTTTGAAGATCAAATTGAGAATATGAGAAAAAGAAAACATTATTAAGGAGAGAGGACAATAAAAGAACAAGAATTAAGAAGACAGAAGATAACGATTGACATTGCATTTAAATTTTTGAAGATCAAATTGAGAATATGAGAAAAAGAAAACATTATTAAGGAGAGAGGACAATAAAAGAAAAAGAATTAAGAAGACAGAAGATAACGATTGACATTGAATTTAAATTTTTCGAGATCAAATTGAGAATATGAGAAAAAGAAAACATTATTAAGGAGAGAGGACAATAAAAGAACAAGAATTAAGAAGACAGAAGATAACGATTGACATTGCATTTAAATTTTTGAAGATCAAATTGAGAATATGAGAAAAAGAAAACATTATTAAGGAGAGAGGACAATAAAAGAACAAGAATTAAGAAGACAGAAGATAACGATTGACAGTGCATTTAAATTTTTGAAGATCAAATTGAGAATATGAGAAAAAGAAAACATTATTAAGGAGAGAGGACAATAAAAGAACAAGAATTAAGAAGACAGAAGATAACGATTGACAGTGCATTTAAATTTTTGAAGATCAAATTGAGAATATGAGAAAAAGAAAACATTATTAAGGAGAGAGGACAATAAAAGAACAAGAATTAAGAAGACAGAAGATAACGATTGACATTGCATTTAAATTTTTGAAGATCAAATTGAGAATATGAGAAAAAGAAAACACTATTAAGGAGAGAGGGCAATAAAAGAACAAGAATTAAGAAGACAGAAGATAACGATTGACAGTGCATTTAAATTTTTGAAGATCAAATTGAGAATATGAGAAAAAGAAAACACTATTAAGGAGAGAGGACAATAAAAGAACAAGAATTAAGAAGACAGAAGATAACGATTGACATTGCATTTAAATGTTTGATGATCAAATTGAGAATATGAGAAAAAGAAAACACTATTAAGGAGAGAGGACAATAAAAGAACAAGAATTAAGAAGACAGAAGATAACGATTGACATTGCATTTAAATGTTTGATGATCAAATTGAGAATATGAGAAAAAGAAAACATTATTAAGGAGAGAGGACAATAAAAGAACAAGAATTAAGAAGACAGAAGATAACGATTGACATTGCATTTAAATGTTTGATGATCAAATTGAGAATATGAGAAAAAGAAAACATTATTAAGGAGAGAGGACAATAAAAGAACAAGAATTAAGAAGACAGAAGATAACGATTGACATTGCATTTAAATGTTTGATGATCAAATTGAGAATATGAGAAAAAGAAAACATTATTAAGGAGAGAGGACAATAAAAGAACAAGAATTAAGAAGACAGAAGATAACGATTGACATTGCATTTAAATGTTTGATGATCAAATTGAGAATATGAGAAAAAGAAAACATTATTAAGGAGAGAGGACAATAAAAGAACAAGAATTAAGAAGACAGAAGATAACGATTGACATTGCATTTAAATTTTTGAAGATCAAATTGAGAATATGAGAAAAAGAAAACACTATTAAGGAGAGAGGACAATAAAAGAACAAGAATTAAGAAGACAGAAGATAACGATTGACATTGCATTTAAATTTTTGAAGATCAAATTGAGAATATGAGAAAAAGAAAACACTATTAAGGAGAGAGGACAATAAAAGAACAAGAATTAAGAAGACAGAAGATAACGATTGACATTGCATTTAAATGTTTGATGATCAAATTGAGAATATGAGAAAAAGAAAACACTATTAAGGAGAGAGGGCAATAAAAGAACAAGAATTAAGAAGACAGAAGATAACGATTGACAGTGCATTTAAATTTTTGAAGATCAAATTGAGAATATGAGAAAAAGAAAACACTATTAAGGAGAGAGGACAATAAAAGAACAAGAATTAAGAAGACAGAAGATAACGATTGACATTGCATTTAAATGTTTGATGATCAAATTGAGAATATGAGAAAAAGAAAACACTATTAAGGAGAGAGGGCAATAAAAGAACAAGAATTAAGAAGACAGAAGATAACGATTGACAGTGCATTTAAATGTTTGATGATCAAATTGAGAATATGAGAAAAAGAAAACACTATTAAGGAGAGAGGACAATAAAAGAACAAGAATTAAGAAGACAGAAGATAACGATTGACATTGCATTTAAATGTTTGATGATCAAATTGAGAATATGAGAAAAAGAAAACACTATTAAGGAGAGAGGACAATAAAAGAACAAGAATTAAGAAGACAGAAGATAACGATTGACATTGCATTTAAATGTTTGATGATCAAATTGAGAATATGAGAAAAAGAAAACATTATTAAGGAGAGAGGACAATAAAAGAACAAGAATTAAGAAGACAGAAGATAACGATTGACAGTGCATTTAAATTTTTGAAGATCAAATTGAGAATATGAGAGAAAGAAAACATTATTAAGGAGAGAGGACAATAAAAGAACAAGAATTAAGAAGACAGAAGATAACGATTGACATTGCATTTAAATGTTTGATGATCAAATTGAGAATATGAGAAAAAGAAAACATTATTAAGGAGAGAGGACAATAAAAGAAAAAGAATTAAGAAGACAGAAGATAACGATTGACATTGCATTTAAATGTTTGATGATCAAATTGAGAATATGAGAAAAAGAAAACACTATTAAGGAGAGAGGACAATAAAAGAACAAGAATTAAGAAGACAGAAGATAACGATTGACATTGCATTTAAATGTTTGATGATCAAATTGAGAATATGAGAAAAAGAAAACATTATTAAGGAGAGAGGACAATAAAAGAACAAGAATTAAGAAGACAGAAGATAACGATTGACAGTGCATTTAAATTTTTGAAGATCAAATTGAGAATATGAGAAAAAGAAAACATTATTAAGGAGAGAGGACAATAAAAGAACAAGAATTAAGAAGACAGAAGATAGCGATTGACATTGCATTTAAATTTTTCAAGATCAAATTGAGAATATGAGAAAAAGAAAACACTATTAAGGAGAGAGGAGAATAAAAGAACAAGAATTAAGAAGACAGAAGATAACGATTGACAGTGCATTTAAATTTTTGAAGATCAAATTGAGAATATGAGAAAAAGAAAACATTATTAAGGAGAGAGGACAATAAAAGAACAAGAATTAAGAAGACAGAAGATAGCGATTGACATTGCATTTAAATTTTTGAAGATCAAATTGAGAATATGAGAAAAAGAAAACATTATTAAGGAGAGAGGACAATAAAAGAACAAGAATTAAGAAGACAGAAGATAACGATTGACATTGCATTTAAATGTTTGATGATCAAATTGAGAATATGAGAAAAAGAAAACATTATTAAGGAGAGAGGACAATAAAAGAACAAGAATTAAGAAGACAGAAGATAACGATTGACATTGCATTTAAATGTTTGATGATCAAATTGAGAATATGAGAAAAAGAAAACACTATTAAGGAGAGAGGAGAATAAAAGAACAAGAATTAAGAAGACAGAAGATAACGATTGACAGTGCATTTAAATTTTTGAAGATCAAATTGAGAATATGAGAAAAAGAAAACATTATTAAGGAGAGAGGACAATAAAAGAACAAGAATTAAGAAGACAGAAGATAACGATTGACATTGCATTTAAATGTTTGATGATCAAATTGAGAATATGAGAAAAAGAAAACATTATTAAGGAGAGAGGACAATAAAAGAACAAGAATTAAGAAGACAGAAGATAACGATTGACATTGCATTTAAATGTTTGATGATCAAATTGAGAATATGAGAAAAAGAAAACATTATTAAGGAGAGAGGACAATAAAAGAACAAGAATTAAGAAGACAGAAAATAACGATTGACATTGCATTTAAATTTTTGAAGATCAAATTGAGAATATGAGAGAAAGAAAACATTATTAAGGAGAGAGGACAATAAAAGAACAAGAATTAAGAAGACAGAAGATAACGATTGACATTGCATTTAAATTGTTGAAGATCAAATTGAGAATATGAGAGAAAGAAAACATTATTAAGGAGAGAGGACAATAAAAGAACAAGAATTAAGAAGACAGAAGATAACGATTGACATTGCATTTAAATTTTTGAAGATCAAATTGAGAATATGAGAAAAAGAAAACACTATTAAGGAGAGAGGACAATAAAAGAACAAGAATTAAGAAGACAGAAAATAACGATTGACATTGCATTTAAATTTTTGAAGATCAAATTGAGAATATGAGAGAAAGAAAACATTATTAAGGAGAGAGGACAATAAAAGAACAAGAATTAAGAAGACAGAAGATAACGATTGACATTGCATTTAAATTGTTGAAGATCAAATTGAGAATATGAGAGAAAGAAAACATTATTAAGGAGAGAGGACAATAAAAGAACAAGAATTAAGAAGACAGAAGATAACGATTGACATTGCATTTAAATGTTTGATGATCAAATTGAGAATATGAGAAAAAGAAAACATTATTAAGGAGAGAGGACAATAAAAGAACAAGAATTAAGAAGACAGAAGATAACGATTGACATTGCATTTAAATGTTTGATGATCAAATTGAGAATATGAGAAAAAGAAAACATTATTAAGGAGAGAGGACAATAAAAGAACAAGAATTAAGAAGACAGAAGATAACGATTGACATTGCATTTAAATGTTTGATGATCAAATTGAGAATATGAGAAAAAGAAAACATTATTAAGGAGAGAGGACAATAAAAGAACAAGAATTAAGAAGACAGAAGATAACGATTGACATTGCATTTAAATGTTTGATGATCAAATTGAGAATATGAGAAAAAGAAAATACTATTAAGGAGAGAGGACAATAAAAGAACAAGAATTAAGAAGACAGAAGATAACGATTGACATTGCATTTAAATTGTTGAAGATCAAATTGAGAATATGAGAGAAAGAAAACATTATTAAGGAGAGAGGACAATAAAAGAACAAGAATTAAGAAGACAGAAGATAACGATTGACAGTGCATTTAAATTTTAGAAGATCAAATTGAGAATATGAGAAAAAGAAAACACTATTAAGGAGAGAGGACAATAAAAGAACAAGAATTAAGAAGACAGAAGATAACGATTGACAGTGCATTTAAATTTTTGAAGATCAAATTGAGAATATGAGAGAAAGAAAACATTATTAAGGAGAGAGGACAATAAAAGAACAAGAATTAAGAAGACAGAAGATAACGATTGACAGTGCATTTAAATTTTTGAAGATCAAATTGAGAATATGAGAGAAAGAAAACATTATTAAGGAGAGAGGACAATAAAAGAACAAGAATTAAGAAGACAGAAGATAACGATTGACAGTGCATTTAAATTTTTGAAGATCAAATTGAGAATATGAGAGAAAGAAAACATTATTAAGGAGAGAGGACAATAAAAGAACAAGAATTAAGAAGACAGAAGATAACGATTGACATTGCATTTAAATTTTTGAAGATCAAATTGAGAATATGAGAAAAAGAAAACACTATTAAGGAGAGAGGACAATAAAAGAACAAGAATTAAGAAGACAGAAGATAACGATTGACATTGCATTTAAATTTTTGAAGATCAAATTGAGAATATGAGAGAAAGAAAACATTATTAAGGAGAGAGGACAATAAAAGAACAAGAATTAAGAAGACAGAAGATAACGATTGACAGTGCATTTAAATTTTTGAAGATCAAATTGAGAATATGAGAGAAAGAAAACATTATTAAGGAGAGAGGACAATAAAAGAACAAGAATTAAGAAGACAGAAGATAACGATTGACAGTGCATTTAAATTTTAGAAGATCAAATTGAGAATATGAGAAAAAGAAAACACTATTAAGGAGAGAGGACAATAAAAGAACAAGAATTAAGAAGACAGAAGATAACGATTGACAGTGCATTTAAATTTTTGAAGATCAAATTGAGAATATGAGAGAAAGAAAACATTATTAAGGAGAGAGGACAATAAAAGAACAAGAATTAAGAAGACAGAAGATAACGATTGACATTGCATTTAAATTTTTGAAGATCAAATTGAGAATATGAGAAAAAGAAAACACTATTAAGGAGAGAGGACAATAAAAGAACAAGAATTAAGAAGACAGAAGATAACGATTGACATTGCATTTAAATTTTTGAAGATCAAATTGAGAATATGAGAGAAAGAAAACATTATTAAGGAGAGAGGACAATAAAAGAACAAGAATTAAGAAGACAGAAGATAACGATTGACAGTGCATTTAAATTTTTGAAGATCAAATTGAGAATATGAGAGAAAGAAAACATTATTAAGGAGAGAGGACAATAAAAGAACAAGAATTAAGAAGACAGAAGATAACGATTGACATTGCATTTAAATTTTAGAAGATCAAATTGAGAATATGAGAAAAAGAAAACACTATTAAGGAGAGAGGACAATAAAAGAACAAGAATTAAGAAGACAGAAGATAACGATTGACAGTGCATTTAAATTTTTGAAGATCAAATTGAGAATATGAGAGAAAGAAAACATTATTAAGGAGAGAGGACAATAAAAGAACAAGAATTAAGAAGACAGAAGATAACGATTGACAGTGCATTTAAATTTTTGAAGATCAAATTGAGAATATGAGAGAAAGAAAACATTATTAAGGAGAGAGGACAATAAAAGAACAAGAATTAAGAAGACAGAAGATAACGATTGACAGTGCATTTAAATTTTTGAAGATCAAATTGAGAATATGAGAGAAAGAAAACATTATTAAGGAGAGAGGACAATAAAAGAACAAGAATTAAGAAGACAGAAGATAACGATTGACATTGCATTTAAATTTTTGAAGATCAAATTGAGAATATGAGAAAAAGAAAACACTATTAAGGAGAGAGGACAATAAAAGAACAAGAATTAAGAAGACAGAAGATAACGATTGACATTGCATTTAAATTTTTGAAGATCAAATTGAGAATATGAGAGAAAGAAAACATTATTAAGGAGAGAGGACAATAAAAGAACAAGAATTAAGAAGACAGAAGATAACGATTGACAGTGCATTTAAATTTTTGAAGATCAAATTGAGAATATGAGAGAAAGAAAACATTATTAAGGAGAGAGGACAATAAAAGAACAAGAATTAAGAAGACAGAAGATAACGATTGACAGTGCATTTAAATTTTTGAAGATCAAATTGAGAATATGAGAGAAAGAAAACATTATCAAGGAGAGAGGACAATAAAAGAACAAGAATTAAGAAGCCAGAAGATAACGATTGACATTGCATTTAAATTTTTGAAGATCAAATTGAGAATATGAGAAAAAGAAAACACTATTAAGGAGAGAGGACAATAAAAGAACAAGAATTAAGAAGACAGAAGATAACGATTGACATTGCATTTAAATTTTTGAAGATCAAATTGAGAATATGAGAGAAAGAAAACATTATTAAGGAGAGAGGACAATAAAAGAACAAGAATTAAGAAGACAGAAGATAACGATTGACATTGCATTTAAATTTTTGAAGATCAAATTGAGAATATGAGAAAAAGAAAACATTATTAAGGAGAGAGGACAATAAAAGAACAAGAATTAAGAAGACAGAAGATAACGATTGACATTGCATTTAAATTTTTGAAGATCAAATTGAGAATATGAGAAAAAGAAAACACTATTAAGGAGAGAGGACAATAAAAGAACAAGAATTAAGAAGACAGAAGATAACGATTGACATTGCATTTAAATTTTTGAAGATCAAATTGAGAATATGAGAGAAAGAAAACATTATTAAGGAGAGAGGACAATAAAAGAACAAGAATTAAGAAGACAGAAGATAACGATTGACATTGCATTTAAATTTTTGAAGATCAAATTGAGAATATGAGAAAAAGAAAACATTATTAAGGAGAGAGGACAATAAAAGAACAAGAATTAAGAAGACAGAAGATAACGATTGACATTGCATTTAAATTTTTGAAGATCAAATTGAGAATATGAGAGAAAGAAAACATTATTAAGGAGAGAGGACAATAAAAGAACAAGAATTAAGAAGACAGAAGATAACGATTGACAGTGCATTTAAATTTTTGAAGATCAAATTGAGAATATGAGAGAAAGAAAACATTATTAAGGAGAGAGGACAATAAAAGAACAAGAATTAAGAAGACAGAAGATAACGATTGACAGTGCATTTAAATTTTTGAAGATCAAATTGAGAATATGAGAGAAAGAAAACACTATTAAGGAGAGAGGACAATAAAAGAACAAGAATTAAGAAGCCAGAAGATAACGATTGACATTGCATTTAAATTTTTGAAGATCAAATTGAGAATATGAGAAAAAGAAAACACTATTAAGGAGAGAGGACAATAAAAGAACAAGAATTAAGAAGACAGAAGATAACGATTGACATTGCATTTAAATTTTTGAAGATCAAATTGAGAATATGAGAGAAAGAAAACATTATTAAGGAGAGAGGACAATAAAAGAACAAGAATTAAGAAGACAGAAGATAACGATTGACATTGCATTTAAATTTTTGAAGATCAAATTGAGAATATGAGAAAAAGAAAACATTATTAAGGAGAGAGGACAATAAAAGAACAAGAATTAAGAAGACAGAAGATAACGATTGACATTGCATTTAAATTTTTGAAGATCAAATTGAGAATATGAGAGAAAGAAAACATTATTAAGGAGAGAGGACAATAAAAGAACAAGAATTAAGAAGACAGAAGATAACGATTGACAGTGCATTTAAATTTTTGAAGATCAAATTGAGAATATGAGAGAAAGAAAACATTATTAAGGAGAGAGGACAATAAAAGAACAAGAATTAAGAAGACAGAAGATAACGATTGACATTGCATTTAAATTTTTGAAGATCAAATTGAGAATATGAGAAAAAGAAAACACTATTAAGGAGAGAGGACAATAAAAGAACAAGAATTAAGAAGACAGAAGATAACGATTGACAGTGCATTTAAATTTTTGAAGATCAAATTGAGAATATGAGAAAAAGAAAACATTATTAAGGAGAGAGGACAATAAAAGAACAAGAATTAAGAAGACAGAAGATAACGATTGACAGTGCATTTAAATTTTTGAAGATCAAATTGAGAATATGAGAGAAAGAAAACATTATTAAGGAGAGAGGACAATAAAAGAACAAGAATTAAGAAGACAGAAGATAACGATTGACAGTGCATTTAAATTTTTGAAGATCAAATTGAGAATATGAGAGAAAGAAAACATTATTAAGGAGAGAGGACAATAAAAGAACAAGAATTAAGAAGACAGAAGATAACGATTGACATTGCATTTAAATTTTTGAAGATCAAATTGAGAATATGAGAAAAAGAAAACACTATTAAGGAGAGAGGACAATAAAAGAACAAGAATTAAGAAGACAGAAGATAACGATTGACATTGCATTTAAATTTTTGAAGATCAAATTGAGAATATGAGAGAAAGAAAACATTATTAAGGAGAGAGGACAATAAAAGAACAAGAATTAAGAAGACAGAAGATAACGATTGACAGTGCATTTAAATTTTTGAAGATCAAATTGAGAATATGAGAGAAAGAAAACATTATTAAGGAGAGAGGACAATAAAAGAACAAGAATTAAGAAGACAGAAGATAACGATTGACAGTGCATTTAAATTTTTGAAGATCAAATTGAGAATATGAGAGAAAGAAAACATTATTAAGGAGAGAGGACAATAAAAGAACAAGAATTAAGAAGCCAGAAGATAACGATTGACATTGCATTTAAATTTTTGAAGATCAAATTGAGAATATGAGAAAAAGAAAACATTATTAAGGAGAGAGGACAATAAAAGAACAAGAATTAAGAAGACAGAAGATAACGATTGACATTGCATTTAAATTTTTGAAGATCAAATTGAGAATATGAGAAAAAGAAAACATTATTAAGGAGAGAGGACAATAAAAGAACAAGAATTAAGAAGACAGAAGATAACGATTGACATTGCATTTAAATTTTTGAAGATCAAATTGAGAATATGAGAGAAAGAAAACATTATTAAGGAGAGAGGACAATAAAAGAACAAGAATTAAGAAGACAGAAGATAACGATTGACATTGCATTTAAATTTTTGAAGATCAAATTGAGAATATGAGAGAAAGAAAACATTATTAAGGAGAGAGGACAATAAAAGAACAAGAATTAAGAAGCCAGAAGATAACGATTGACATTGCATTTAAATTTTTGAAGATCAAATTGAGAATATGAGAAAAAGAAAACATTATTAAGGAGAGAGGACAATAAAAGAACAAGAATTAAGAAGACAGAAGATAACGATTGACATTGCATTTAAATTTTTGAAGATCAAATTGAGAATATGAGAGAAAGAAAACATTATTAAGGAGAGAGGACAATAAAAGAACAAGAATTAAGAAGACAGAAGATAACGATTGACATTGCATTTAAATTTTTGAAGATCAAATTGAGAATATGAGAGAAAGAAAACATTATTAAGGAGAGAGGACAATAAAAGAACAAGAATTAAGAAGCCAGAAGATAACGATTGACATTGCATTTAAATTTTTGAAGATCAAATTGAGAATATGAGAAAAAGAAAACATTATTAAGGAGAGAGGACAATAAAAGAACAAGAATTAAGAAGACAGAAGATAACGATTGACATTGCATTTAAATTTTTGAAGATCAAATTGAGAATATGAGAGAAAGAAAACATTATTAAGGAGAGAGGACAATAAAAGAACAAGAATTAAGAAGACAGAAGATAACGATTGACATTGCATTTAAATTTTTGAAGATCAAATTGAGAATATGAGAGAAAGAAAACATTATTAAGGAGAGAGGACAATAAAAGAACAAGAATTAAGAAGCCAGAAGATAACGATTGACATTGCATTTAAATTTTTGAAGATCAAATTGAGAATATGAGAAAAAGAAAACATTATTAAGGAGAGAGGACAATAAAAGAACAAGAATTAAGAAGACAGAAGATAACGATTGACATTGCATTTAAATTTTTGAAGATCAAATTGAGAATATGAGAGAAAGAAAACATTATTAAGGAGAGAGGACAATAAAAGAACAAGAATTAAGAAGACAGAAGATAACGATTGACATTGCATTTAAATTTTTGAAGATCAAATTGAGAATATGAGAGAAAGAAAACATTATTAAGGAGAGAGGACAATAAAAGAACAAGAATTAAGAAGACAGAAGATAACGATTGACAGTGCATTTAAATTTTTGAAGATCAAATTGAGAATATGAGAGAAAGAAAACATTATTAAGGAGAGAGGACAATAAAAGAACAAGAATTAAGAAGACAGAAGATAACGATTGACATTGCATTTAAATTTTTGAAGATCAAATTGAGAATATGAGAGAAAGAAAACATTATTAAGGAGAGAGGACAATAAAAGAACAAGAATTAAGAAGACAGAAGATAACGATTGACAGTGCATTTAAATTTTTGAAGATCAAATTGAGAATATGAGAGAAAGAAAACATTATTAAGGAGAGAGGACAATAAAAGAACAAGAATTAAGAAGACAGAAGATAACGATTGACATTGCATTTAAATTTTTGAAGATCAAATTGAGAATATGAGAGAAAGAAAACATTATTAAGGAGAGAGGACAATAAAAGAACAAGAATTAAGAAGACAGAAGATAACGATTGACAGTGCATTTAAATTTTTGAAGATCAAATTGAGAATATGAGAGAAAGAAAACATTATTAAGGAGAGAGGACAATAAAAGAACAAGAATTAAGAAGACAGAAGATAACGATTGACATTGCATTTAAATTTTTGAAGATCAAATTGAGAATATGAGAGAAAGAAAACATTATTAAGGAGAGAGGACAATAAAAGAACAAGAATTAAGAAGACAGAAGATAACGATTGACAGTGCATTTAAATTTTTGAAGATCAAATTGAGAATATGAGAGAAAGAAAACATTATTAAGGAGAGAGGACAATAAAAGAACAAGAATTAAGAAGACAGAAGATAACGATTGACATTGCATTTAAATTTTTGAAGATCAAATTGAGAATATGAGAGAAAGAAAACATTATTAAGGAGAGAGGACAATAAAAGAACAAGAATTAAGAAGACAGAAGATAACGATTGACAGTGCATTTAAATTTTTGAAGATCAAATTGAGAATATGAGAGAAAGAAAACATTATTAAGGAGAGAGGACAATAAAAGAACAAGAATTAAGAAGACAGAAGATAACGATTGACATTGCATTTAAATTTTTGAAGATCAAATTGAGAATATGAGAGAAAGAAAACATTATTAAGGAGAGAGGACAATAAAAGAACAAGAATTAAGAAGACAGAAGATAACGATTGACAGTGCATTTAAATTTTTGAAGATCAAATTGAGAATATGAGAGAAAGAAAACATTATTAAGGAGAGAGGACAATAAAAGAACAAGAATTAAGAAGACAGAAGATAACGATTGACATTGCATTTAAATTTTTGAAGATCAAATTGAGAATATGAGAGAAAGAAAACATTATTAAGGAGAGAGGACAATAAAAGAACAAGAATTAAGAAGACAGAAGATAACGATTGACAGTGCATTTAAATTTTTGAAGATCAAATTGAGAATATGAGAGAAAGAAAACATTATTAAGGAGAGAGGACAATAAAAGAACAAGAATTAAGAAGACAAAGGATAGCGATTGACATTGCATTTAAATTTTTGAAGATCAAATTGAGAATATGAGAAAAAGAAAACATTATTAAGGAGAGAGGACAATAAAAGAACAAGAATTAAGAAGACAGAAGATAACGATTGACAGTGCATTTAAATTTTTGAAGATCAAATTGAGAATATGAGAGAAAGAAAACATTATTAAGGAGAGAGGACAATAAAAGAACAAGAATTAAGAAGACAGAAGATAACGATTGACAGTGCATTTAAATTTTTGAAGATCAAATTGAGAATATGAGAGAAAGAAAACATTATTAAGGAGAGAGGACAATAAAAGAACAAGAATTAAGAAGACAAAGGATAGCGATTGACATTGCATTTAAATTTTTGAAGATCAAATTGAGAATATGAGAAAAAGAAAACATTATTAAGGAGAGAGGACAATAAAAGAACAAGAATTAAGAAGACAGAAGATAACGATTGACATTGCATTTAAATTTTTGAAGATCAAATTGAGAATATGAGAGAAAGAAAACATTATTAAGGAGAGAGGACAATAAAAGAACAAGAATTAAGAAGACAGAAGATAACGATTGACAGTGCATTTAAATTTTTGAAGATCAAATTGAGAATATGAGAGAAAGAAAACATTATTAAGGAGAGAGGACAATAAAAGAACAAGAATTAAGAAGACAAAGGATAGCGATTGACATTGCATTTAAATTTTTGAAGATCAAATTGAGAATATGAGAAAAAGAAAACATTATTAAGGAGAGAGGACAATAAAAGAACAAGAATTAAGAAGACAGAAGATAACGATTGACAGTGCATTTAAATTTTTGAAGATCAAATTGAGAATATGAGAGAAAGAAAACATTATTAAGGAGAGAGGACAATAAAAGAACAAGAATTAAGAAGACAGAAGATAACGATTGACAGTGCATTTAAATTTTTGAAGATCAAATTGAGAATATGAGAGAAAGAAAACATTATTAAGGAGAGAGGACAATAAAAGAACAAGAATTAAGAAGACAGAAGATAACGATTGACATTGCATTTAAATTTTTGAAGATCAAATTGAGAATATGAGAAAAAGAAAACATTATTAAGGAGAGAGGACAATAAAAGAACAAGAATTAAGAAGACAGAAGATAACGATTGACATTGCATTTAAATTTTTGAAGATCAAATTGAGAATATGAGAGAAAGAAAACATTATTAAGGAGAGAGGACAATAAAAGAACAAGAATTAAGAAGACAGAAGATAACGATTGACAGTGCATTTAAATTTTTGAAGATCAAATTGAGAATATGAGAGAAAGAAAACATTATTAAGGAGAGAGGACAATAAAAGAACAAGAATTAAGAAGACAGAAGATAACGATTGACAGTGCATTTAAATTTTTGAAGATCAAATTGAGAATATGAGAGAAAGAAAACATTATTAAGGAGAGAGGACAATAAAAGAACAAGAATTAAGAAGACAAAGGATAGCGATTGACATTGCATTTAAATTTTTCGAGATCAAATTGAGAATATGAGAAAAAGAAAACATTATTAAGGAGAGAGGACAATAAAAGAACAAGAATTAAGAAGACAGAAGATAACGATTGACATTGCATTTAAATTTTTGAAGATCAAATTGAGAATATGAGAAAAAGAAAACACTATTAAGGAGAGAGGACAATAAAAGAACAAGAATTAAGAAGACAAAGGATAGCGATTGACATTGCATTTAAATTTTTCGAGATCAAATTGAGAATATGAGAAAAAGAAAACACTATTAAGGAGAGAGGATAATAAAAGAACAAGAATTAAGAAGACAGAAGATAACGATTGACATTGCATTTAAATTTTTGAAGATCAAATTGAGAATATGACAAAAAGAAAACATTATTAAGGAGAGAGGACAATAAAAGAACAAGAATTAAGAAGACAGAAGATAACGATTGACATTGCATTTAAATTTTTGAAGATCAAATTGAGAATATGAGAAAAAGAAAACACTATTAAGGAGAGAGGACAATAAAAGAACAAGAATTAAGAAGACAGAAGATAACGATTGACATTGCATTTAAATTTTTGAAGATCAAATTGAGAATATGAGAAAAAGAAAACATTATTAAGGGGAGAGGACAATAAAAGAACAAGAATTAAGAAGACAGAAGATAACGATTGACATTGCATTTAAATTTTTGAAGATCAAATTGAGAATATGAGAAAAAGAAAACACTATTAAGGAGAGAGGACAATAAAAGAACAAGAATTAAGAAGACAGAAGATAACGATTGACATTGCATTTAAATTTTTGAAGATCAAATTGAGAATATGAGAGAAAGAAAACATTATTAAGGAGAGAGGACAATAAAAGAACAAGAATTAAGAAGACAGAAGATAACGATTGACATTGCATTTAAATTTTTGAAGATCAAATTGAGAATATGAGAAAAAGAAAACACTATTAAGGAGAGAGGACAATAAAAGAACAAGAATTAAGAAGACAAAGGATAGCGATTGACATTGCATTTAAATTTTTCGAGATCAAATTGAGAATATGAGAAAAAGAAAACACTATTAAGGAGAGAGGATAATAAAAGAACAAGAATTAAGAAGACAGAAGATAACGATTGACATTGCATTTAAATTTTTGAAGATCAAATTGAGAATATGACAAAAAGAAAACATTATTAAGGAGAGAGGACAATAAAAGAACAAGAATTAAGAAGACAGAAGATAACGATTGACATTGCATTTAAATTTTTGAAGATCAAATTGAGAATATGAGAAAAAGAAAACACTATTAAGGAGAGAGGACAATAAAAGAACAAGAATTAAGAAGACAGAAGATAACGATTGACATTGCATTTAAATTTTTGAAGATCAAATTGAGAATATGAGAAAAAGAAAACATTATTAAGGGGAGAGAACAATAAAAGAACAAGAATTAAGAAGACAGAAGATAACGATTGACATTGCATTTAAATTTTTGAAGATCAAATTGAGAATATGAGAAAAAGAAAACACTATTAAAGAGAGAGGACAATAAAAGAAGAAGAATTAAGAAGACAGAAGATAACGATTGACATTGCATTGGAATTTTTGAAGATCAAATTGAGAATATGAGAAAAAAAAACAGTATTAAGGAGAGAGGACAATAAAAGAACAAGAATTAAGAAGACAAAAGATAGCGATTGACATTGCATTTAAATTTTTCGAGATCAAATTGAGAATATGAGAAAAAGAAAACACTATTAAGGAGAGAAGACAATTAAAGAACAAGAATTAAGAAGACAGAAGATAACGATTGACATTGCATTGGAATTTTTGAAGATCAAATTGAGAATATGAGAAAAACAAACAGTATTAAGGAGAGAGGACAATAAAAGAACAAGAATTAAGAAGACAGAAGATAACGATTGACATTGCATTTAAATTTTTGAAGATCAATTTGAGAATATGAGAAAAAGAAAACACTATTAAGGAGAGAGGACAATAAAAGAACAAGAATTAAGAAGACAGAAGATAACGATTGACATTGCATTTAAATTTTTGAAGATCAAATTGAGAATATGAGAAAAAGAAAATACTATTAAGGAGAGAGGGCAATAAAAGAACAAGAATTAAGAAGACAGAAGATAACGATTGACATTCCATTTAAATTGTTGAAGATCAAATTGAGAATATGAGAAAAAGAAAACACTATTAACGAGAGAGGACAATAAAAGAACAAGAATTAAGAAGACAGAAGATAACGATTGACATTGCATTTAAATTTTTGAAGATCAAATTGAGAATATGAGAAAAAGAAAACACTATTAAGGAGAGAGGACAATAAAAGAACAAGAATTAAGAAGACAGAAGATAACGATTGACATTGCATTTAAATTGTTGAAGATCAAATTGAGAATATGAGAAAAAGAAAACACTATTAAGGAGAGAGGACAATAAAAGAACAAGAATTAAGAAGACAGAAGATAACGATTGACATTGCATTTAAATTTTTGAAGATCAATTTGAGAATATGAGAAAAAGAAAATACTATTAAGGAGAGAGGGCAATAAAAGAACAAGAATTAAGAAGACAGAAGATAACGATTGACATTCCATTTAAATTGTTGAAGATCAAATTGAGAATATGAGAAAAAGAAAACACTATTAACGAGAGAGGACAATAAAAGAACAAGAATTAAGAAGACAGAAGATAACGATTGACATTGCATTTAAATTGTTGAAGATCAAATTGAGAATATGAGAAAAAGAAAACACTATTAAGGAGAGAGGACAATAAAAGAACAAGAATTAAGAAGACAGAAGATAACGATTGACATTGCATTTAAATTTTTGAAGATCAATTTGAGAATATGAGAAAAAGAAAATACTATTAAGGAGAGAGGGCAATAAAAGAACAAGAATTAAGAAGACAGAAGATAACGATTGACATTGCATTTAAATTTTTGAAGATCAAATTGAGAATATGAGAAAAAGAAAACACTATTAAGGAGAGAGGACAATAAAAGAACAAGAATTAAGAAGACAGAAGATAACGATTGACATTGCATTTAAATTGTTGAAGATCAAATTGAGAATATGAGAAAAAGAAAACACTATTAAGGAGAGAGGACAATAAAAGAACAAGAATTAAGAAGACAGAAGATAACGATTGACATTGCATTTAAATTTTTGAAGATCAAATTGAGAATATGAGAAAAAGAAAATACTATTAAGGAGAGAGGGCAATAAAAGAACAAGAATTAAGAAGACAGAAGATAACGATTGACATTCCATTTAAATTGTTGAAGATCAAATTGAGAATATGAGAAAAAGAAAACACTATTAACGAGAGAGGACAATAAAAGAACAAGAATTAAGAAGACAGAAGATAACGATTGACATTGCATTTAAATTTTTGAAGATCAAATTGAGAATATGAGAAAAAGAAAACACTATTAAGGAGAGAGGACAATAAAAGAACAAGAATTAAGAAGACAGAAGATAACGATTGACATTGCATTTAAATTTTTGAAGATCAAATTGAGAATATGAGAAAAGAAAAGACTATTAAGGAGAGAGGACAATAAAAGAACAAGAATTAAGAAGACAGAAGATAACGATTGACATTGCCTTTAAATTTTTGAAGATCAAATTGAGAATATGAGAAAAAGAAAACACTATTAAGGAGAGAGGACAATAAAAGAACAAGAATTAAGAAGACAGAAGATAACGATTGACATTGCATTTAAATTGTTGAAGATCAAATTGAGAATATGAGAAAAAGAAAACACTATTAAGGAGAGAGGACAATAAAAGAAGAAGAATTAAGAAGACAGAAGATAACGATTGACATTGCATTTAAATTGTTGAAGATCAAATTGAGAATATGAGAAAAAGAAAACACTTTTTAAGGAGAGAGGACAATAAAAGAACAAGAATTAAGAAGACAGAAGATAACGATTGACATTGAATTTAAATTTTTCGAGATCAAATTGAGAATATGAGAAAAAGAAAACACTATTAAGGAGAGAGGACAATAAAAGAAAAAGAATTAAGAAGACAGAAGATAACGATTGACATTGCATTTAAATTGTTGAAGATCAAATTGAGAATATGAGAAAAAAAAACACTATTAAGGAGAGAGGACAATAAAACTCCAGTAATAAGCTAATAATGAAATGTGTATTGACCCGGTGTGGTGTGTAAACAAATAAAAAAATAATGATAAGATTGAATAAAAGTAGTAATAAAATAATAGTAATAATGAAGAGTGTATAGAGCCAGAGTGTTGGGATAAAAAGCAACAATAATAAGATGGAATAAAACTAGTAATAAAATAATAGTAATAATGAAGAGTGTATAGAGCCAGAGTGTTGGGATAAAAAGCAACAATAATAAGATGATATAAAACTAGTAATAAAATAATAGTAATAATGAAGAGTGTATAGAGCCAGAGTGTTGGGATAAAAAGCAACAATAATAAGATGGAATAAAACTAGTAATAAAATAATAGTAATAATGAAGAGTGTATAGAGCCAGAATGTTGGAATAAAAAGCAACAATAATAAGATGATATAAAAGTAGTAATAAAATAATAGTAATAATGAAGAGTGTATAGAGCCAGAGTGTTGGGATAAAAAGCAACATTATTAAGATGGAATAAAACTAGTAATAAAATAAGAGTAATAATGAAGAGTGTATAGAGCCAGAGTGTTGGGATAAAAAGCAACAATAATACGATGGAATAAAACTAGTAATAAAATAATAATAATAATGAAGAATGTATAGAGCCAGAGTGTTGGGATAAAAAGCAACAATACTAAGATGGAATAAAACTAGTAATAAAATAATAGTAATAATGAAGAATGTATAGAGCCAGAGTGTTGGGATAAAAAGCAACAATAATAAGATGGAATAAAACTAGTAATAAAATAATAGTAATAATGAAGAATGTATAGAGCCAGAGTGTTGGGATAAAAAGCAACAATAATAAGATGGAATAAAACTAGTAATAAAATAATAGTAATAATGAAGACTGTATAGAGCCAGAGTGTTGGGATAAAAAGCAACAATAATAAGATGGAATAAAACTAGTAATAAAATAATAATAATAATGAAGAGTGTATAGAGCTAGAGTGTTGGGATAAAAAACAACAATAATAAGATGGAATAAAACTAGTAATAAAATAATAGTAATAAGGAAGAGTGTATAGAGCCAGAGTGTTGGGATAAAAAACAACAATAATAAGATGGCATAAAACTAGTAATAAAATAGTAGAAATAATGAAGAGTCTATAGAACCAGAATGTTGGGATAAAAAGCAACAATAATAAGATGGAATAAAACTAGTAATAAAATAATATTAATAATGAAGAGTGTATAGAGCTAGAGTGTTGGGATAAAAAGCAACAATAATAAGATGGAATAAAAGTAGTAATAAAATAATAGTAATAATGAAGAGTGTATAGATCCAGAGTGTTGGGATAAAAAGCATCAATAAGATGCAATAAAACTAGTAATAAAATAATAGTAATAATGAAGATTGTGTAGAGCCAGAGCGTTTGGATAAAAAGCAGCAATAATTTGATGATGTGTATATCTCCATAATTTGAATTATATTTTTACTTCATCTGGTATATTCTGGAACGATTACGAATACAGTTTCATTTAAACATAAACATCAAACACGTTTCTTTCAGTGTTTTCGTCATCTTCCTTATTTCTGAAATTCAAAGATGTTAACCCAAATTGTGTCGCCATTTACACTGTTCTGCAAAAGCCCTTTACAGTTGTGTGAGTTCTCATATTCATCAAAAGTCAACGATTTATAATTGTCTTGAATGAAATAAATAAAACTTTTTATTGAGTAATTTGATCGTCTCGACGCCACTGAAGAGTCGATTGTGAGATCGACGTGTGTGTATGTAGTGCTTGTCTAATTAGAGTTTATTAACACCAATTAGTTACTCATTAACTTAATTAGCTTCTCTCATCAAAACAAGGTCAAGACAAAATTACGTTTCATCAACTCTGAAATTCGATCAAGTAGAAAATTATGAAACCTTTTTGCTGGACATTTAAAATGTTTGATTTAAATAAACAACTGACGATTTTATTTCTAAGTATTATTTTTATTTTTTTATTTTTTACATCACTTGCTTTAATATGACCGTTTTTAATAAACCTTTTGGTCAGAAACAAATTTGCTATTAACAAGCTGACAGCGTAGACATTTGGCAAACCTATCATCATCATCATCCCCTTGAGTTTTGTAATCGTAGATGGGCGGATCCGAATACAGAAGACACACTAACTCTTTTCCACAACGGTCTATCAACGGCAGGCATAAGCAATTCTGCTATCGTCATACTTGTCAATAGTTTGACATTGCCAAACAGTTTTTGCGTTGGCGTCCTCGCATACGTTCACCTTTAACGGTACCTTGTATGGTCGTCTTGCACAGGCTGTTGTGCCTTTTAAGGTGTCGAAACCACGCAATCTTTATCCATTTGACAGGGGCGAGAAGAGGTTCCTTGTGGCCCACAAATGTTTCATCCCTTTTCCGCACAAGTTCATTGATTTTATGTTCCCCATAGAAAATGCCAAGGCGTTTTCTCATGCATTTGTTCTCAAACGCTTGGATTATTCTCTCTGTATCTGCCAACAATGTCCACGTTTTGGCAATCAAAGTAAAGTTTAAAAATTGTTAAAAGCAAGCAAAGAAATCACATCTTAGACTACCGGTCATAGATTATAGGTTCGTGAGGTTCAAAGTGTACTATCTGTTCTTCCTCTCTCTACCGAGTTTCTTTCTTCGGACAGTGCACATAAATGTTTTAAGAGACGACTGAGACCAGTAATTCCAAATTATGCCGTGATACACCCCTCGTTGCACTGACGTGAGAGGATTGGTGAATAAGCGACGCCAGCATTGCAGGAATTAAGGGAAGTGCCCAGTGTCCGATCTTGAATCAGATGTAGTTATATGTGCCTAGCATATCAAAATCTACCTTGTTTTACATCCCGCAGTCGTGGGGAGACGGTGTAAATAACGGATCAAAGTGTAGTATCGGCGTTGAGTATATTTTATCTCTCAAATTTGTCTATGTCTTCGGACAGAACACAATAGATCAACGTTCCTGGTACCGTCGATTTCAACCATACTGCAGCACCTCCCTCATTGCAGCAGAGAAGGAGGGTCCGTGGGATATCAAACCAGCACTATGATGGTTGCGAATACAGGTCAATTTTTCACCTTAATCCCTGTCCACGGTTTTGGGCACCCCGCTTTAAACCGGCCGTGTGCTATATACCGACACTGCGAGGTTGGTAGCGAGTAACTAACACATGTCGTCCTTTCTTGAATGTTGATAGAGTTCCTGTCTATATTTGCGTGTAAAAGAGACATTTTATTACAAAACAATTCTGTTTTTCTATTTAATCCTTATTAAGAGGATAGGCTGAAATGTTCATAGGCTGACTATGAAGGACTGACGCTAGAGCTGTGAATTTTTGCATGCATTCATTTGGACTCTTCATATTAATAACTGCATTGTCTCTTTCCAGATATGAGTGTCGGCTGAAAAGTTCATAGGCTGACTATGAAGGAGTGATGCTAGAGCTGTGAAATGCTGCATACATTCATTTCAAATCTTATCAATAACTGCATTGTTTCTTCCTAGGTACGAGGGTGATATATATATATATATATATATATATATATATATATATATATATATAGAGAGAGAGAGAGAGAGAGAGAGAGAGAGAAACCGCGAACGGGTTTGGTTCTAATGTAGATTTTTTTAGCACATATATATATATATATATTATATTTTATTCTTCGTATTTCTGCTACACACTGTTCCTGTTTCGTGACCTTCTTCAGGCAAATAAAAGGAATAAATCTTTAAAAGGTATTAATTTTCCTTATGTTCTTTTAATGTCTCGTTGTTGTTTTTCTGCATTTGTTAGTAAGCCATGAACTTCTTTCTAAACTGGATTTCTGCCGAAGTGTTATTGTAACCATTACGTTTGGTAGGAGATGATAGATGTGTTAATACTAAATGTCTTCCTTTCCCTATGTACATACGTGATCCTGTTAACTTCCATACTTATATACTGTCTTGTAATAAGGACTCAGCATACATATATATGCATATTTATATCCACATACACATGTACATACATACCCACACATAAAGAAATCCATATTATAACCAAAAACGCTTACGGTTTCTCTCGTTTTTTAAAATATGCATTTTTCTCTCGTTGGAACAACTATAACCTTTTCCCAGTAATAACATACATACATACATACATACATATATATATATATATATATATATATATATATATATATATATATAGTGAACATAGAAGTCAACACTTAGAGGCGACAGTCTGTTTCAAGCTATATGCAATCGTCAGGCCACATATGATGTTATTTTTCTCGCCTATTTATATATATAAGTGTTAGTGGTGCATTGTGGGTATTCTATTATGGCGGTTATTTTACCGGAAGTCGTTTGTTTATTTATTTGAGTCAAATTATATTGCTTGTTTTTTTTGTTTGTTTTTTTTTGTTTTTTTTTATTTATTTATTAACGTAGTAAAAAATTGTTTATATCATTTATTTAACAGTTTTGTTTTGGTTTGAGAATTTAATTAAAGCTATTTGTTCAATTTTGGGGTTGATTGTTGTAGTTCATTCTAAGTATTATTTTGGCGGGAACAGTTTTTAATTGATTATCTTTATTTGGGATTGGTTTGCTTACTTATTTACTTGGATGAATTTAGGTCAATTTATTTTACTTGTATATTTTCTCTTTTTGGTTTTCGATTTTTAAGTAACATAGTATTTATTTATGTTTTATTTATATTATTTTTTATTGTTATTTTGTTTATTAGTATATGTATTTGTTTTTATTTTATTTTTTCCGTTTTTCATTTTTTAGGTTACGTAGTAAAAATTTATTTTCATGTCTGCATTTTGAGATGAGCTCGGATCTTTTGTTTATAAATTATTAAACAAGCTGTCAAGAATGCCGACATTGGATATTATCTAAATATTAATCTTCCCTCATTTTTTTCCCCAGTCGCAAATATATCAAGGAATCAAAAGAAAATAAACAATATGAACAATATTTTAACCTGTGAAAATATTCTCTTAACAATAATTGACTTTATTTTTCAGTCCACAAATCGAATATACAATATAAATTCGAGTTACTAACGACATTTTGTTTATTGTTTATAGAGACTTTGTTTCAATAAATTCATATCGTTTTTTGCCTTGAAAAATCCACACTGGACTAAATGCGTCGGTTAAAACTGTAAGTTTCGTATTGAATTTTTCCCTTTACACACACAGACACACACACACATATATATATATATATAATTATTTATTTAAAAATATGATTCCAACACGCTACATAAGAGTTCTCATGTTTCAAAACAAGAGCCGAAAACTTCAATATAATTATTTGAATTAAATTAACTATTTTCTATATATTTTCACACACACACAGACACACACACACACACACACACACACACACACACATACATATATATATATATATATATATATATATATATATGAAGAAAAATATACGGAAAAAACAAACAAAAATCCTAATATGCAATTATGCTGTTTTAATATTAATATAATGTCAACGTGAGACGTTTCGGTCTAATAAACGATCTTCAGGACATATTCATAAAATATAATTAACATTTTATATCCATATTTAATTCAGCATGAAAAGACGATGGACATAAGAGTAAGACTATTCAAAACAGACAAGTGAAATTATTCAAGATCAGCGTTCCGTTTAAATATGATTACGTCGGCGTCACGTGGGCGATGTTGTGAAACGTATTCCTAAAATAGAGTATTTTGAAGGAAAATTAAAAGAATTTTATTTAATCTAAAACTTATATGTACGCTTGTCGAGCATTAATCTCGCTAAAAAAGGGGAAATACTAAAGAAGCCAGGTCTAGTATTCACCGTGCGTGAGATGGATATTATACCTGCTTCATAAATCTTCCTAAGATTTTTATTATGAAAATATTTTAAAATCTTCACGGAATCAAAATCGAAATTATGATCTGCTTTAGTTATGTGTACAACTAAAGCATTGTTTAAATTTCCGAGGCGAATATCTTGTTTAAGTTCGAAAACACGAGATTTTACTGACCTACATGTTTCACCCACATATTTTAAGTCGCAGTTGTTGTATGAGATTTGGCAGATGCAAGCATCGGATGTAATATGTTGTTTGCTGGTACTATTTAATAAATGAATATGTCCTGAAGATGGTCTACTAGACCGAAACGTCCGACGTTGACATTATATTAACATTAAAATAGCCTAATTGCATATTAGGATTTTTGTTTGTTTTTTCCGTATATTTTTCTTCATACTGTCGGATCTATATCCATATATTTGCTTACACACACACACACACACACACACACACACACACACATATATATATATATATATATATATATATATATATATATATATATATATATATATATATATACAAGTGAGCATTAAAGTCAACACTCAGAGGCGACAGGCTGTTTCATGCTGGACTCAATCGTCGGCCTGCCGAATGCGCCCAGCATGAAACAGCCTGTCGCCTCTGAGTCTTGACTTCAATGTTCATTTGTATATATATATATTTACGCTCTATCTTTGATATCAAGCACTTTATCCCATAAATATAGCACACCTTAAAACTATATTTCTTCATATATATATATATATATATATATATATATATATATGTTAGTATGTACGTGATGTGCGTATGTGTGTGCGTGTGTGTATGAATATATGTTTGTGTATATTTAAATGCATATGTGTATGTGACCAAAGTCGTGCGCTTTCTAATTATTTAGGACTGAAGCGTCTAAATGAACATTTCATTGTAGAAGACATGATTTCGCGCTGGGCGTTGGGATCGGGGTTGGTGCGGGTCAGTGAAATAGTAGAGTGCAAAAACGATAGTGCTCTTTCACCATAACATCTCTCTATCGGAATATTGAGAAGTGTTGATCATTTGGGCAGGAAGCGAAAAATGAATATGTTAATGATTAATTAAAGAGATATTAATTAAAAAAAAAAAAGGAAAATAAATCTATGTAATTAAAGCGATGAATTTATTTTGTGAAAATCCTTGCCAATGCCTTTCACCAATATTGATTAAAAAAGAAAAAAAATATATATATATATTTATTGTATTATTTTATTTTTCTTCAATTAGTAGAAAGGAAAGTGTTCATTTTTTTTCTTCTTGATTAATTTTTAAATTATTCAGCCAAGAAACGAAAGTTGGATTTGAAAGATTAATGTATCATTCAGGAAGTTTATTTCATCAACTTATAATATTATGAGACGAAATTTAATTTTGAAAAGGAAATAAATTATGAATTGAAATATTAAAAAAAAAAAATATATATATATATATAAATAAAGAAGATATGAGGAGAGGGAATGAAATTATGCGTACTGAATTGGATTTTCATTTTTTGAGCAAGATTAATTTTTCGAAGCCAAATAAAGCTAATCAGTCTGAAATCTTTGAAAAGCAGAACGAGTAATGTTACCCATTGATTACGTTAATAGACACTGGAATATTCTCTAAACATCCCGAAATTTTCAATTAACCTAACCACGTTTAACTTAAATTATCCCAAATATTGACGCCACAAGACGACGACAGTTAAACGTGTTCAAGACCAGTCATCAAGAGGCGTGAGAGAATGGAAATTGTCACAAAGAATGTTAGAAAACATTGATCGATTCTTCCTGAACATGAGACTTATTTCTACAATGAAAATACATTCGTCAATGATTTGCTATGAAGATGTTTTACCAATGATTTGTATTATGTAAATGCATTGGCCAATGATTTGCTATGAAAATGCATTGGCCAATGATTTGTATTATGAAAATGCATTGACCAATGATTTGTATTATGAAAATGCATTGGCCAATGATTTGTATTATGAAAATGCATTGACCAATGATTTGTATTATGAAAATGCAATGGCCAATGATTTTCTATGAAAATGCATTGACCAATGATTTGTATTATGAAAATGCATTGGCCAATGATTTGTATTATGAAAATGCATTGGCCAATGATTTGTATTATGAAAATGCATTGGCCAATGATTTGTATTATGAAAATGCATTGGCCAATGATTTTTAATCAGAAAATGCACTGACGAATGATTTTAATATGCAAATTCATTGGTCAATGATTTTTAATATGAAAATTCATTGGCCAATGATTTTATTATGAAAATGCACTGACCAATGATTTTAATATGAAAATACAATGTCTAAAGATTTTACTATGAAAATGCTTGGGCCAATAATTTTACTATAAAAATGCCATGACCAATGATTTTTAACATTAAAATACATTGGCCAATGATTGTCGCTATGAAAACGCATTGGCCAATGATTTTTACTCCTGGAGTCAACGACAAGCTCCCAACCGCTGTCTAGACCTCAGTATCGACTTTTATACATACATACACTCTATCGCTGTTATTGAGCATTTTTGCCGATAAATATAACTATGGGCAAGGAGAAACTCGGACGAGTTCCACCTCGGAATAGGTGATCGAGCGGTGCTATGTCGAGTTGGATTCGTTACCTTTTCGTCATCGAGGCCCCTTTGTACAGTTGGTATGACATTTGCCTGATAACGTAACTGTCCGGGTTTCAATGCGCACTGCTGAAGAATCTCAAATATAGGACGAAACGGCCTTTCTGCATTCTGTTGATATAATACTTAATATAGGACTGTGCCCCCCAAGAGCCACGGCTACTATCCCTAAGCCTCTCCAACCGGAACATTAGAGCCGCTTCAAGGAAGGATCTACAAGTGATAGAAATTAGAAGGATTTGAGATAATCATAATCAAGTAATATATATATATATATATATATATATATATATAAATATATATATGTGTGTGTGTGTGTGTGTGTGTATGTAGAAAATAGGAAAGAACACGTTAGGTAAATAATCCGGAGTTCTTTAGTATTTTTATTTTTATTTTTAAAAAATAGTGCTCAATACAGAAGTAGAGACTAAATCATAATTATTTTTGAATAACCATATTAGGTTGGTGCAAAAATAATGACGTAATAATGTCGTTTTTTGACGTATTTTTAACGTCAAAAAACGACATTATTACGTCATTATTTTTTTTTAAATAATTAGAATATATATATATATATATATATATATATATATATATATATATATGGAAGAGAAAAGGGTATATTTTAAGGAGAAGAGAGAAACCGCAAACGTTTTTGGTCATAATGTGGTAATATTTAAATATATGTTATATTTTATTTTCCACGCACACACACACCGATTAAAATTTATAAAAAACTCAATGTGTTATAGAAAAGTACTCTTTTTAACCAAATTGATAAATTCATTAACTCTTACAACTATGAACTAACTAAACACCAAAAAGAATTGCTTAACCGTGGACCTGTCATATATAACTAAGTATAATCGACTTTAAAAGAAAAAAAAAACAAACTAAAATTGAGACCGTATAGCAAAACATTGTTCAACTCTAGGATGAACAACTAATACAAACTACACCAGAATTTGAAGACTTACTTAAGGCCGAAGCATTCAAGGCTCGGCATGATGAAAGCAGAAATTCTTCAAAAATACTTTCTAAACAACGAAAAATGGCCGCACAAAAACTACGTAGCCACCCTGACGTTATTGTAAAAAAAAAAAAAAAAGGTGATAAGACCAACATTTTCGTCATCCTAAACAAATTGGATTACAACAAAAAAATTGACCACATACTCCATGATCACATAAAGTTTAAAAAACTTAACAAGAATCCGACCAACCAACTAAAATCAAAGCTTAATAAACTTATTAATGCTAACAATGCTGAACAGAAATCTTTAAAACTCCCTAAAATTGTTGGAGATTATAGACCTGGTTACATATACGGCACTATAAAAACACATAAATCTAACTATCCTCTCCGTCCTATCATATCGCAAATTCCAACTCCTGTATATCAGCTAACAAAATACATTAACCAACATATTACTCCCTACCTTCCTAGTAAATATAGTGTTAAGTCAACATTAGAAGTAATCCAAATCCTAAAAAGTGAAAATCCCGACAATGAAATCATAGCTTCACTTGATGTTGAAAACTTATTTACCAATGTCCCTGTTAGTGAAACTATTGACATAATTATAAGAAATATATACAGTAACTCATCTTTACCCCACTTAAAATTAATCCTAATATATTAAGAATACTACTATTAGCTTGTACTACTGAAGTCCCTTTCTTCGATCATAATAACAATATATATAT
>OZ010611.1:12122258-12149758 GCA_963932145.1 Acanthosepion lycidas
GAGGAATTTTCTCCCAACCAAGTTCTTCGATCTTTTGTGATGTGATTCTTGCTGTGTGGGGTCGCGCATTGTCCTGATGAAACATCACCCCTTTTCGATTCACTAGAGCAGGTCTTTTTTCCCTCAAAGCTTGGTTCAAACGCTCTAACTGCTGACAGTATATTTGAACATTAATTGTTGCATTAGGTGGTAAGAATTCAAAGTGGATTATTCCTTGGCGATCCCACCAGATTGAAAGAAGAGGTTCTTTGCCTATGAAGTTCCCTTCTCGGATGTGGCTGGAGTCCTTCCCCTTTACCAAACCACTGTCTACGACGCTTAACATTTCGATAAAAGATCCATTTTTCGGCGCCAGTCACAAGTCTATCCAAAAAAGGTGAAACAAGTTGGCGAGAATGGAGAGAAGAGCAGATGTCAACTCGGGATTTGTGGTTTTTTCAGACAATTCATGAGGCACCCATTTTCCATGCTTAGGAACTTTTCCAAGTTGTTGAAGATGACGATGAACAGTTGTATGATTTGAACTGAGAACTACTGCCAATTCCTCAACTGATAAAGCAGGATTTTCTTCAAGGGCTGCTTCAAGAAGCAAACTTAACTGGACGTCCGGTTCGATTTTCATCTTCAAGGGTGAAATCTCCACCTTTGAATTTTACAAACCATCTTCTGCAAGTTCTTTCATTTACACATTCCTTTCCATAAACTGAGTGAATGTTTCTAGCCGCTTCGGCTGCTGAGTTTCCTTTCTTGAACTCATAAAGCATTATGTGTCTCAAATGATTCTTGGGTACTTCCATGTTAGCAGGGTTTTAATCAAACAAAATTTAATTTTATTGTTCTCTGAAATAAAATTTGATCAGTTTAAATGCATCTAAATATAAAAATAATGTTCAGCTCCATTAGACATTATAAAATACTCTTTAAATTTCATTCATTTTAACAAAAAAGTTAAAATGCGGACAGAACGTATGGGATGACCGCAGTAACCCCGCATGCTCGCTAATGGCAAAAGTACGCAAGACCTACCGAGGTAGACGGTGCGAATGAAAATGTGGAAATTGTGGAGAGCCATGACCACCAACGTCCTGAAGGGACACGGCACATAGAAGAAGAAGAATGAGTTTGAGTAAATGGATGGCGGAACAAGGCTTAGGCGAGATAACAAAAAGACAAAATTTATTAAGAGCTACAAAGGAGAGGAAATTGTGGAGAGCCATGATCGCCAAAAGTCTTAAATAGACACGGAACATAGAAAATGAAGAATAAGTTTGAGCAAATGGATGGAGGAACAAAGTTTATGAGAGATAACAAAAAGGTAAATTTTATTAAGAGCTAAAAAGGATAAGAAATTAGTGGAGAGCCATGATCTCCAATGTCCTGAAGGGACACGGCACATACAAGAAGAATGAGCTCGAGTAAATGGATGGCGGAAAAAAGGTTTAGGACAGACAACAAAAAGACAAAATTTATTAAGAGCTAAAAAGAAGAGGAAATTGTGGAGAGCCATAATCGCTTACGTCCTGAAGGGAGACAGAACATAGAAGAAAAATGAGTTTGAGAAATGGATGACGGAAAAAAAGGTTTAGGAGAGATAAAAAAAAGGCAAATTTATAAAGAACTACAAAGGGCAGGAAATTGTGGAGAGCCATGATCACCAATGTCCTGAAGGGACACGGCACATAGAAGACGAAGAAGAAGAATGCAATTGAGAAAATGGATGACGGAAAAATGTTTTAGGAGAGATAACAAAAAGACAACATTCATTAAGAGCTACAACGGACAGGAAGTTGCAGAGATCCATGACTGCCAACGTCCTGAAAGCACATAGATTAAGATGAACGCTTCGACCGCAGTTCCTTTTTTTTTATCTCCCCTATACATTATACATATGATGAAGTGAGTAGAATTCGTCAGTCGAAACTTAATTTTCTTTCACCATAATCTGAACTTTTACATATCATGCGCTCAGTTCAATGATGTCGGGAAAACGACTAAATCGGGCTTATTCACGTCAATTCATACCTTGGATTAAACATTGCCGACGCCCCTCTCCCCAATCCGACACGCGGTGTGTAACAGTCTGTCCATCTCCTCGCGGGCAATGTTGTATATACATGTCTGCCCAACAGATGATTGAAGGTGGAGAGTAAGGTTGGAAACGGAAAGTATAAATTAGGTAGTTTGTAGAAATGAGCTTCCGGAAACTCAAAGAGGAGTGGGAAAAAAAAAAGAAAAAAAAAAGGAGAAAGGACGAAGGAGAGTAATACAAAATTTAGAGAGGGGCTGGAAAAATTAAAAAAAAAGTACAAAGAAATAATATTTAGAGAGCCTAAGAATGAACAAAGTAATAAAAAAAGGAGAGCAAGGATATATTGAGAAGGAAAGGGAGAAAATTGCGATATATAAAAAAAGGAGAGCAAAGATATATTCAGAAGGAAAGGGAGAGAATTGCAATATATAAAAAAGGAGAGCAAGGATATATTGAGAAGGAAAGGGAGAAAATTGTGATATATAAAAAAGGAGAGCAAGGATATATTGAGAAGGAAAGGGAGAGCATTGCAATATATAAAAAAGGAGAGCAAGGATATATTGAGAAGGAAAGGGAGAAAATTGTGATATATATAAAAAAGGAGAGCAAGGATATATTGAGAAGGAAAGGGAGAGCATTGCAATATATAAAAAAACGAATATTCGTTATTTAAAACAAAATTATTGTATATAGTAAAAATAATTCTTTATTTGCATTAACAATTATCGGAGAAAACTGGTTTTCCAGATAACAGTTCTAATATTTAACCCATAGATCTCGGGAGGAGATGGATGTATAAGGTTATTTGTGTGGAGGTTAATGTAATGAACCTTACAGGAATTTGAAATCGGCTCTCTTTTCTACTTTTGAATCGCTACAAATTACACCACACGCACATCTTTAGTGAAGAAGATTTTGAAAAAAAGAAAAACAAGGAGAGACATAATTTACAAAAGTGAGAGAAAGTAGAGAAAAATAAAATGTTAGGGAGAAGGAATAGAGGGAAAGATAGATAGATAGATAGATAGAGAGAGAGAGAGAGATAGAGAGAGAGAAAGCAACGGAATATAAGTTAAAATTAAATGATTCAGAGTAAAGTTGTAAAAGGGGATTAAGCACGGATTAGGATGGAAGATTGAAAAAAGGAGAGTAAACATTTACGAGAAGAAAGAGAAAGAGAAAAAGAATAAGAGTAAAGTGGAAATTAAAAAGTAACATTGTCGGGAGGTGTGGAGAGCAAGGCTACATGAAATACGTATTAAAAAAGTAGCATAAAAATGGAGAGTAAGTGTGGCACCATTTAACGAGGCAGAAAGAGAAAAGGAAAGAGAGGAAGAAAAGGAGAGGCTAAGAACCGAATCGTGAGTGTTTAGCAAGAACACACACACAGCTAAGAGACAATGGATAAAAGGATATTTTGATAAGTAACAAATGGCGAAAGAGTGTCATTACAATGACAGGGAAATTCTGAGTAAAAAGAAAGGGAAGGAGAGAAAGAATCAGATATGTTTTGGCATCGGCTGTGTTATCTAAGGATATGAAAACAAACTATTGGTGCGGGAAGACATCTTATTATCAACTACAGACCGACTGGCCAGAGAGAGAAAGAAAAAATCGAATGAAAATGTTGTTTCGTTAAGTGACGAAAAACAGCAACTAAAACGACTTGGACAAATATGAAAAAAAAAAAAAAAAAACACCCACGAGCATCCTTGGCCTGCGATAATAAAATTTTGTTATCGGGAATTGTGCCGAAAGAAAATAATTTTTTTTTTCTTTCTTCGAGGCGACAGACCGACTGGAACTTTGGAGATGTCCTTTTTTGAGACCATGTCGAGAAGACCACACATTCTGATAATTAGCGATAAAATACTTGAAGTAAACCACGTGTAGAACAAGAGTTATGACCGCCATTGTCATATTGTCCCGTTCGCGGCTGGAGAAATGATAAACCATTAAGGGGAAGAAAAAGCAAGATATTTTTTTTTCCTGAAACAAAGCCGCAGATTCGTCCACGCCCGACTAAGACATCATTGGTCGAGTGGTGATCACGTGATGCACGAGGGAGGCTGTTGCCGCCCATCTGGGGGATGAGTAAGAGAGGTTGCCACGAAGATGTGGGGAGGGCGGTTCACGCCCCTCTGAAGTATGATGAGAAGGTGGGAGTGAGGAAAGGTTCCCAAAAATGGAAAAAGGTGGAAATTCCTAACCAGAGAGGTGGATATGTATTTAGAATTATCGAGGAACCCCCCGGTGCCGACAAACCCACCCCGGTTTTGGTCGGCGCCCATATAAACGAAGCCACAACGAGCAATTCCGAGAGTCGAGTCCCAGCAGTCTTCGGTTAAGGCAAGCCTCGCAGATAGCTGACCAGATTCCCGCACATTGGACTCGGTTTGCAGTACGGCCCCGATGACTGATTGATTTCCTCTGCCTAGATCAAATCACAACGTGGGTAAGCAGACTGGGAATCAAAGTAGGACGTCACCGTTGGTGCCGTGGTAGACTGGGATACAACGACACGGTTGGCGCTGCGACCAGGGGACGACGTCACATAAGTATAAGTTATGAAATAAAGGAGGAAAGAAAATGGAGAGCAAGGATGAATAACGTCGGAATGAGAAATGAAGAAGAAAAACGGAGTGCAAGGAAAAATTAGTTTAGAATTAGAAAGAACGAATAAAAAAGGAGAGCATCTATGAAAATTAGAAACGAGGAAGAAAATCGGCAGTAAGAAAGAATAAGGTGAGAATTAGGGAGAGTGAAAATGGAGAGCATTTATGAATGAGTTAAGAATGAGAAAAGAAGTATAAATATGGCTAGGAAAGATGAATAAGGTATTGATTAGACGAGGGGAATGAAAATATATAAAAGACATTCATTAGAAATGATGAATGAAAATGGAAAGCAAGGATGAATACGGGAGGAAATATAAATGACGAATGAAAATTGAGAGCAAGGATGAACAGGGTAAAAACAGAAATGAAAGATTAAAAAGTCGAGCAAGGATGGATAAGATAAGAAATATCCGTGAAGATTGAAAATGGAGAGCAAAGATGAATGAGGTAATAAACAGAAACGAAGAATGAAAATGGAGAGCAAGGATAAATGCGATAGGAAGTAAAGACCAAAAGAACCAACACGATATAACATTGTTATTTCGTTGTTGCCTTGGTTTCATCAACAAATGCGAAACAATTTTATATATATATATATATATATATATATATATATATATATATATATATATATATATATATATATATCGAATCTTCATGATCTATCTTTTGTTTGTCTACTTTTAGGCTTCACTGCATATTTACTTTTTTATTTGAATGTGGAATGTTCTCGAAAGAAACTGCAGTGAAGGAAGTGTTAGAAATGTCTTTCCTTAGCCTCATTGCTTCAGAGGTCTTTGACATGAAGTGATCTGATTCTTAGGGGTCAGCACTTTGGGGTCCACAACTGAATCCCACAGAGCAGGGTTAGAAAATAAACCCAAAACTCCTGAGTTGTTTGCTGAAGGAAGAAATGGAAACGCAAAATAAACAGCATTTGAGGAGAAATTGAATAAATAGACAACAGCCCGAATGATGGGGTTGCTACGGGCGCCTGTCGACATGCCCTTGTAAAATGAAGGGGATGCTTTGAGAATTCGACTTCTAAACGTCAGATTTACACGATAGCTTCATTCCAAAAATCAATCAATCATTCTATCTATCTATCTATCTATCTATCTATCCAAGCCACTTCATTCTATCTATCTATCTATCTATCTATCTATCTATCTATTCCAGTCTGTTCATATCTATCTATCTAGCTAGCTAGCTATGCCAGTCTCTTCATTCTATCTATCTATCTATCTATCTATCTATCTATCTATCTATCAATCCCAGTCTCATTATTCTATCTATCTATCTATCTATCTATCTATCTATCTATCTATCTAATCCACTTCATTCTATCTATCTATCTATCTATCTATCTATCTATCTATCTATCTATCTATCTATTCCAGTCTGTTCATATGTATCTAGCTAGCTAGCTAGCTAGCTATGCCAGTCTCTTCATTCTATCTATCTATCTATCTATCTATCTATCTATCTATCTATCTATGCCAGTCTCTTCATTCTATCTATCTATCTATCTAGCTAGCTAGCTATTTATTCTGTTCATATCTTTCTATCAATCTGTCTATCTATTATTTTTGAACTGAATGTCATCCTGAACAGCCACTCGTCTACATCATTTCCTACAAGCGCGGATGTTTGTCCTGGACTCTGATTATAATTTTTCTTAACTCGGCTGACAACGAAACCATTTACCCCTGCCTCCATAGTAAATCAGATCAGTCTGACAAGGTCAACATGGCAACCGATGTCCAAAATTAGATCCCACTGCGCCTTCCATAAGCATGGCTGATGCTAACCGCCAGAAAAGTGACTCGTTGGGCCTTCTTGAGCAAACATCCTCAGCTGGCATGGAAATGCTATATTGAATTCACTGCTACCAATCACATTTATCTAGAACTCCTTGATAAATTCCCAAAAAAGAATCAGCAATATTATTGTTCCTGATCTGGCACCCCGGTTTTAGTCACTTTCTCACCGGCTTAGGGTTGCTTCTCTTTGTCTTTTCTATGAATATTTTCTTGGTAACTGTTCGGATGAGTCGTTCACTATGGTACCCTAGACTTTTTGAATTTAAGCGCTGTACTAGATTGGCGTCAAGATTTCATCAATTGAGAGTTGAGATGGCTAAATTATTTTTCTCTTCCTGCTCATTATTGTTTCTGTTCCTAATACTTCCACACCCAGTAACCACTTGTGTCTTAGTGGCTTTACTGCCTTGCTTATGGAACTCCCTTCCGGCTCCATGCTTTCCGGCCAATTTTAATCTTCAAAAATTTAAATGCAATATCAAACGCTATCTACTTTTCTCTTCCCGCTCATTATTAATGTTTCTGTTCCTAATTCTTCCACACCCAGTAACCCCTTGTGTCTTAGTGGCTTTACTGCCTTGCTTATGGAGCTCCCTTCCAACTCCATGCTTTCCAGCCAACTTTAATCTTCCTATATTTAAATGCAATGCCAATCGCTATCTACCGTTCTGATTACTCTTTTCTGTTCCCGCTCATTATTAATGGTAAGCCATGAGTGGCAATGGTGTCTTCAGTGGTCTATTCCCAGCATCCTTCTGTAGAATCACATATCTATTGCTTCAAGTCTCTTCTTCATCTTTGAAGAGATTGTACAACATCCTTTTTTTAAAGTAAGGTTCACACTGTACTAGTCCAGAGTGGGGACGACTCGAGGTAAAGAGTTTCTTTAAGGGTCAGTTTATGCGTATAGGAGGGGGAAGATATCGGCTAACCCGAGACTTGAACAGGTTAAGATTGTAGGGATCGGGAAACACCCTCTTGGGTGTCGGTTCCAAAGGGCGATGGTTCACGAGAAAAAGATGTTTGATGGTAAGCCCTTTGTGGCAATGGTGTCTTCAATGATCTATTCCCACCATCCTTCTGTAGAATCACATATCTATTTCTTCAAGTCTCTACTTCATCTTTGAGGAGATTGTCTATTGTTTTTTTATTGAGAGGAGGAGAAGATAGATGTAAAAGTTTAAGATTGTCGTAATCGGGGAAACATCCTCTTGGGAGTCTGTTTCACAGGGCAATGGTTTACGAGAAAAAGCTGTTCGAGTGGAACTTATTTGTCACTGATGGAATATGGTGGGCATGTTGGTGGTTTGCTACCATCCAAATGACATGGTATACCCTAACCATGAAGGTTTGAACTAGTCGAATAAGCGAATGTTTTTTTGTCCGAGATCTTTCCATGGAAGATTTTTCCCTCAGATTTTACGTTCAAATTTCCCTCCCGCCTGTGAGAGTAAAGTTTTAAGGTGGAGAATGATTCGTCAACCACAAGTGATTGAAAACGCTTTTGTAAAGGTTGGAGAGTGTGGTCTGGGTACCTCCCGCTCAAATATGAGAGCAGTACTCCATTTTTGGCCTGATCAGGCTCCTGTAAAGGTAGAGGATAGAATGAAGAATCTGGAGCGTTACAGGAAGCCGATCATTTTACTTACATTCTTAGCTAATGGATCGTATATATTAAGTCCACATGAGGTCAGGTGAGAATTTGAGGACAAATAGTCTTTTAAGGTACGGTAACTCCCCGAAGGGACATCCGTATATCCTGACTGGTGGTAATTTGGGGCACGATCGGCGATTATGTAGTATCACACGTTCGGTTTACGACGCAATAGTGAAATTTGTGATAAACCAGAAGAGAGAGTATTTCTAATTTTCTGACCATTAAGATTTTTATAGGTGAGTCCGTATATAGTTATATCATCGGGTATAGCTTTCTTTTTAAATGATCTGAGTATATACTTAGGCAGAACTTTATGGAAATCAAAAAAAGAGTTGGTCCGAAGAGGTAACCCCTTCGCGACGCCTGTGTTGAATTCAAAGGATCCGGAAGACTGGCTGTCAATAACTAATCCGCGGCAAGATAGTTATTAATGTATTTAAATGTATTTGCATCGATAAATCCAGGTAAAAACTATTAGGTTGGTGCAAAAATAATGACGTAATAATGTCGTTTTTTGACGTTGAAAATACGTCAAAAAACGACATTAGTACGTCATTATTTTTGCACCAACCTAATACTTTTTCTATGGACGAAATGATCATCCGTATGGAGTAAATTGTTTGAATTTCATTAACTGTAATTCATTATATACTCTATAATAAGAATTATATTGAGGTCTCATTTGTGCATCAGTTTTAATATTTTATATTAATTGGATCGACCTGGATTATTACCCAAAGATTTTATACCCATATATATATATATATATATATAGCTACATAGATAGATATATGTATGTATAATAAAATATATATATTATCATAAAAAGAAAGAACAGTAAGATATATAATCCGGTGTTCTTATTGATAGTTTTATTTTTACAAAACAGTGCTCAATGTAAATTTACAGAGCATTAATATTATAAATTAACTGATATAATAATATGGTTTCATCGCTACACAGGAATTACCATGTTTCAAAAACCGAAGATAAAAACTTCAAATTTAATTATATAATTAAATTAAAAGTATTTGTTCTGTTTCACATTCCAGCGATTTTGGAACCAAAATTCGCTCGAAGATTAAACAACTAATGCTTTTAATTTAATTATATTGAGAGTTGAGCTGGCTAAATTCATTTTTTCTCTTCCCGCTCATTATTAATGTTTCCATTCCTAATACTTCCACACTCAGTAACCCCAGTTTCAAGATTTTAGCTTCCGTTTTTGAAACATGGTAATTCCTGTGTAGCGAAGAAACGATATTTTAAATCATTTAATTTATAATATATATATATATATATATATATATATATATATATATATATATATAAGCAAAAGGTTTGTCGCTTACTTATTGATGTTACCTTCAGCATCCTGATTACATCCGTCCACTCCTCAGAGGTATCAGCAATTGACTGTTTATACTTCTCAATTTTTCTTTTTATATGCAGTTTTCATTGGTGCAATTTTTTCGTCGTCTGTGTGTGTGTGTGTGTGTGCGCATGTGTGAGTTTCCGCGCGCATACGACTGTCTGCGTGGATGTGCTTACGTGTATAATGTCGTGATTATTTGTCCTTGTTGTTTTTTCTCCCATTTACACTTCTTTTACTCATCATTTTTTCTTTTTCCTCTTTTCCTTCACATGTCATTTGTTGCTATTTGGTCTCCGCCATTTTTTTTCTAGAGATGTCGTTTTTATTAGCAAAATTGTATTTTGTGTTTTACATAAATAACTGTTTTTAATGTTTAAACGATAAAGTCAGTATTGATATATATCTTCACGTGGCTATCATTTAATTTTCTTATTTATTTCGGTGGTATCTTAAGTAAGCGTACTATTAAAATATTAATATATGCCTGGTCCCATTCCGAAGAGTGTTGTTTGTGTACAGAAAGTCAGCATCTCCATCAGGTTATCTATTGGTATACTGGTCCGTCCTCCTAGGGATGAATCAAAGGCCAGTCTCTCACTGACTAACAATAGTACCTGCTCCGTGGGTACCTTGGTGAACAAACTCTCCATGTCCTGGCATGCTATCTGGTCAAATTGGATGGGAGCATCTATGAATATTTTCTCGAAGTGGGCAGAATTTTAGACATATGAAGGTGACTTGCAAATTAATGTGTAAGTAATGTCTCCAAGGAAGCGACTCTAGGTAGAATACACAGCCTTGCCATCTATCTATCTATCTATCTATCTATCTATCTATCTATCTATCTATCTATCTATCTATCTATCTATCATTCTATCTATCTATCTATCTATCTATCTATCCCAGTCTCTTCATTCTATCTAACTATGTATCTATCCCAGTCTCTTCAATCTATCTATCTATCTATCTATCTATCTATCTATCTATCTATCTATCTATCTATCCCAGTCTCTTCTATCTATCTATCTATCTATCTATCTATCTATCTATCTATCTGTCCTAGTCTCTTCATTCTATCTATCTATCTATCTATCTATCTATCTATCTATCTATATATATATATATATATATATATATATATATATATATATATATATATCCCAGTCTCTTCATTCTATCTATCTATCTATCTATCTATCCCAGTCTCTTCAATCTATCTATCTATCTATCTATCTATCTATCTATCTATCTATCCTCCTCTCCCTTTCTCCCTCACACACTCACACACACATGACGCCTTTCTAACTAACCACAATGTCTACACAAGAGGCCATATCTTCTTTATCCTTTGCATTATTTTGCGCATTGATCTTTTTAACTCCGATTTTTCCCTCAAATTTTACTTTCAACTTTGCCTCTTACGTGTAGCTTTTTTTTCTTCTTCTTCTTTCTTCCCCCTTCTTCAATCCATCCCCCTCCACACACCCCTGATACCCAGAGCCTTGAACGACACTAATGAATCCTGACGCTAACACGAAAACCTCTATTCTACGTCTGTCACCCTCGTAAGAAAAAAGGAAAAAAATAAAACAAAAGAAAAAACGCCCATCTCCTTTTTGATTTTTCAGATTTCTTTTTAGAAAGAGACAAGAATTATCTGGAAATAATTTTTTTTTTTTTTTTTGATCTTTTAAAAAATGTTGAACATTGTATTTGGCATAAAGCTTTTAAGCGAATGTCAAGATAGAAGAAATTTTATTTTCCTGCTTTTCCTTTTCGTTCTGTGATGAAAATATGGCTTTCTCATTATTAATAATGTAAACAGCAGAACACACACACACACACACACAGATATATATATATATATATATATATATATATATATATATATATATATATATATATATATATATATATATTGAGCGAATTAAGTGCCTCGAGCTGGCTGGATCAAGATAAAAAGAATAATGTTATTTCAAATGAGTTAAAAAAAAAACCTTGGAGATCATGGAAGACTATTTCATTGAGATGAGAATACCCTGGAATGATGTCTCTAAGTAGATCGAAGTTTTTAAATGTCATGAATAGATCCGATTTAATAAATTAAAGCTTAAATTGAAACACTGTATATAAAAAAAGAATGTCATATATACGTCGGCAGATCGATAGGTCCATAGCCTCAAGTTTTCAAATAACCAAATATTTATTGTAGAAAGTACACTTAATTGAATATTAATTACATATCAATCACAAAGAACGATTATTTCAGAAAAAAAATTCAGGCCACAGACTTATTGACCCCCTCCCAAATACCCACACCACACACAAAATGTCAACATTTGGTTGATGAGCTTTCTTTCGAGATTGCCCAGTTTCACCTGGAAAATGTTTCCAACACCTGCATCGTGTAACAGCAAATTTGTCCAAATTGTGTAACAGCAAATTTGTCCAAATTGTGTAACAGCAAAATTGTCCAAATCGTGTAACAGCAAAATTGTCCAAATAGTGTAACATCAAAATTGTCCAAATCCTGTAACAGCAAATTTGTCCAAATTGTGTAACAGCAAATTTGTCCGAATTGTGTAACAGCAAAATTGTCCAAATAGTGTAACAGCAAAATTGTCCAAATCGTGTAACAGCAAATTTGTCCAAATTGTGTAACTGGAAATTTGTCCAAATTGTGTAACAGCAAATTTGTCCAAATTGTGTAACAGCAAAATTGTCCAAATCGTGTAACAGCAAATTTGTCCAAATTGTGTAACTGGAAATTTGTCCAAATTGTGTAACAGCAAAATTGTCCAAATCGTGTAACAGCAAAATTGTCCAAAGTGTTTTTAGTCCAATATACAGGGGATAATCATTGAATTTTAAATTGATATCAATATAGTACTGTAGAAAAATGCAAAAAAATTATAAGGTTTAATTAGAGTAATATAAAAAGTATAAAATGCAGGTACATCACGTAGACTACGCTGTAAAATAAACTACGCATCCAGTTCAGGTTGATTTGTAATGTGCATTTCATTACCGCAGTTAGTTCTTTTCCCTTTAACCCATACCGTTACTGTACTGTAGCGTTTAATGTGTTACGGTAAATAAAAAAGCATGGCACGTGGCACTATTAGGTTGGTGCAAAAATAATATCGTATTTTTTCAACGTCAAAACAGAATTGTTTCGACATACGAAATTTCCAGCCACGAATCCACGCCAGGAACGGATTAAATTCGTAGGTCGAGGTTCCAGTCTTGTCCATTATTTGTGTATCATTAGCAGAGGATGTTAACACACGTCTTTCTTTTCTTTTTCACTGAAACCAAGTAGCACTAGAGATCTATCTTTTGTCTTTCGACGCGATCAAAACGGAACAGGTCATGTGGTATTAACAGATGTTAATCACACTTATATTTCTTTCTTTCTTTTTCAGTGAAACCAAGTAGCGTCTCTGATAAGTCTTTTGTCTGTCCACGCGATCAGAACGGAATAGTTCATTATTTGTGAGGTATTAGCATGTTTTAAATCCATCTTTCTTCCTTTCTTTCTTTTTCAGTGAAACCAAGTAGCGTCTCTGATAAGTCTTTTTGTTTGTCCACGCGATCAGAACGGAATAGTTCATTATTTATGAGGTATTAGCAGGTTTTAAATCCATCTTTCTTTCTTTCTTTCTTTTTCAGTGAAACCAAGTAGCGTCTCTGATAAGTCTTTTTGTTTGTCCACGCGATCAGAACGGAATAGTTCATTATTTATGAGGTATTAGCAGGTTTTAAATCCATCTTTCTTTCTTTCTTTTTCAATGAAACCAAGTAGCGTCTCTGAAAAGAATTTTGTTCTTCCACGCGATCAGAACGGAATAGTTCATTATTTACGATGTATTAGCAGGACACAATAAAAAAAAACAAACTAGCACAGTTATTTCATTATACGATGGTTCAAAATCGGTCCGTTCAATATACAATCACTCTTCCTTCTACCCTCTGAATTTACCTCAGCCAAATCAGGTCGAAAATCGAGTACCGCTGCCCTACTCTTCACTTTCCAGCTTCGACAGATCCCAAAATATTTCAATATTCGAGGCTAACAACTTTAACCAATTCTTGGAGGGAACCTATTAAAGAAGCAAATGAAATGATTTGAAAATTTCAATATTTCCATTTCACAGAAGCAGACGTTAAAAGCATGAGAGTGTTATCATCTTATTTAGCCCCCCTTTCTTTCTTCCGTTCTTTTTTCTTTCTTTCTTTCAATGAAATCAAACGGCGTCTCTGAAGATTATAGTTATATCACGTTGAAAAATTGATTTTCGAACGATCGCTAAAGTTAAGCAATGTCGAGCCTGATCGGTAACTAGATGGGTGACCGCTTGACCATACCAGTAAGCTTGGATAAGCGGGTGGTATAACAGGCTTATCTCGCTGTTCGCCGTACCATCACTGAAGTTAAGCAACGTCGGGCTTGATCAATAACTAAAAGGGTGACCCCTTGGGAATACCAGGCGCTATATTCTTGGATAATAGCTTGGAATTGGAAATTGGGAAGCTGAGTTTCAATTCCAGTCGGGTTTGTTCTTTTCTCTGACGCGCAAATACCCTTAGGAATTGTTAAGTTAAAAAACGGCCTCTGTAACAGGTTGATAAACCGTAAAAAACAAATCAATCAGTTAATCAACAGCGTCTCTAATATGTATTTTCCGTTATTCCTAAACGAACGAACAGATATAATGATTTTCCAAGCGTAGCTTAGATGCGGCACAAAGCCGAAAGTATGGGGCACCCCGTGAGGATTGAACGCACTACTCAGTCGTAATTGTTCTAGCGAGACAAGCTTGCTAACCATTACAATATTTATTTCTGTAAAATTACAGAAAATGTGGCACAAGGCCTAAAAAAGAGGATGGGGAAAAGGACGGTCTGCATATGTCTTAATTTGAAACTTAGCTAGCCACAATCCCTGACACAAACATACAAACAATATTCCTAAGACGAAAACAACACATTCTTACTAAACTCTCTTACTACAATCACCGTAATACCCCTTGTCTCTATCAAAAAACATACATAGTCCCTATATGTACAAATCGTCGTATTTGGTGGTAGTGGGGGAATAAAACAACAATGCTAACCATTACTCTGCCTCGAGGTGCACACGGACAGTTATAGAATAATATTCCCTTTACTTTTACGCAGATTCGGAGTGCGCGCGATTGTCGGTATTTCGCAAAAGTGAATTAGCGTAAAGCGAATTTTTAAAAGGTGTGAAAGATATCTGTAATTGTTAGATCTTTATAAAGCAGTTCAATTCCCCACTCCCTAAAGATTCCACACCTTCGTACACTTACCGGGAGAAGATCCGTGGGATAACCAATTTTCCTTAATCTGGTGGAAAGATTAGGTCAGCTGAAATGTACCTGTTTTATGGCGAAGATTTTGAGTTTAATGTATTGGAGACATGTTAACAAAATGGAAGGGAAGCTTTTAGCCCCAAATTGATCTTGACACATTTGACGAGGGACATGTACCACTTTTAATATAGCGAATCATGCTGGAAGGAAAGGCTTGTCGAATTCGTTTAAGGTTTCATCTCTTCGTTCCGATGGACATATGACACTTCGCAACTTTCCCCTTTAACCCATAACCCTGTCGAGCTCCAATTAACAAACACAACGGGAGAGTCTTGAAATATGTCAGCTATTTTTAAGTATGGGTGTCCATAAAAGAAAATATAAACAATTCAAAATATCGGCAAACGGTGGTTAAGCCGGTTCGTACATGTCGCAAAATTTTATGTAGACTTTTGTTGAACATTGCACAAATAGGAGCTACTTTTTATAATAAAACAATTCGAAACACATTTATATTATACATATAATAATTCTATTATAACAGAAAAGCATTCGTTCCTGACCACCGACAATCCCTTTCTTCCTGATTTTCAATGCATTCCTATAGTAAAATCATTAGTAATACATTTCCATTATACATATAATAGCCCTATTCTATCAGTAATGCTTCCATTCATACCTGACCACTGACAATCCCTTCCTTCCTAATTTTCAATGCATTTCTATAGTAAAATCATTAGCAATGCATTTCCATTATACATATAATAGCCCTATTCTATCAGTAATGCTTGCCTTCATTCCTGACCACTGACAATCCCTTTCTTCCTGATTTTCTATGCATTGCTATAGTAAAATCATTAACAATGCATTTCCATTATACATATAAGAGCCCTATTCTATCAGTAATGCTTGCCTTCATTCCTGACCACAGACAATCCCTTTCTTCCTGATTTTCAATGCATTCCTATAGTAAAATCATTAGCAATGCATTTCCATTATACATATAATAGCCCTATTCTATCAGTAATACTTGCCTTCATTCCTGACCACTGACAATCCCTTTCTTCCTCATTTTCAATGCATTTTCTTTATTTAAATAGTGTTGTCCCATTTTTTTGACTTTTTTCAATATGTATCGTTTGAACATTTAATTTAATTTCACAGAATTGAAACTTGTGTGGTATTCCTATTTTGAAAATGAAATTTCAACTCGTATTTCTATAAGACCCGTGTGTGAATTAGAAATTTTAAATGATTTTAGGTTAAAAAAAAAAGTGGAGTGTAGTGGTATGCATTTTTTTCGTGTGAATGTCTTTTTTCAGCCAAGGGAAATGCTTCAATTAACAACAAAATGTCGTTTATATTGAAGGAACCATATCTAAGCTAAATGTTTCTAAGCTAGTTTCAAAAGTGGAAATCATGTGTGGCAAACCGAGATCATTCCGTCGATGATGAACAAATGTAATGGCTGAAGAAAAGAATCAGAAGCACAAGACACGGGACATCGCACAAGTAATCCACATACCCCAAGCAAAGCTATAAAAACCACTAGCGTGAACCCCCCCCCAAAATAAACAGAGGACACTAGAAAACTGCATTGAAGGAAACAGAAGATCACACTTGACGTTTTATGTAAATTTTTTAAGCTTATATGTGACAGGAAAGCAATAAGTTGTAAAATCCCGTTTTGTTTTTTTGTTTTTTTTCAAAAATAAATATTACATCTCTCTACAGTACCTACACTTTTATGAATTTAAGCGCAGTACAAAATTTACGTCACGTTCCCATCAATTTACAGTTGAGCTGGCTAGATATCATCGTAACTTTTATGTTAACAGATTCTTCTCCCGCTCTTCCAACTCGAAAAATGCACAATAAGACACAAGATCAAATGTGGGGGGGGATAGGAGAAGTCTGGTCTCCAATCTGTCTTATCTAAAACTTAGCTAGCCACGATTGCTTATCGAAACTGATCACAGTATTACTTACATCAAAATAACACATTCTTACTTACCATTCTTACTACAGTCACCATAATACCTTCAAGTCTCTATGCAGTCCAAACTAGTTCCCATATGTTCAATTTGTCTGCCATAGCGGAAAGTAATACAAAAATGTGGTACAAGGTCAAAAGTATTGGGGCAGAGATGGCTGGTTTTCAATCTGTCTTTAACTTAGCTAGCCACGATTACTGACCCAAACATTCCACAGTATACCTTACACAAAAACAACACAATCTTACTTACCATTCTTAGTACAGTTATCATGATACCTCAAGTCTCTATGTAGTCCAATCTAGTTCCCATATGTACAATTTGCCTGTGGGGGTGGAGATAAAAATAGGAATTTTTTCATCGAGGAAGTGTATCAAAAAAAATACCATGAAGGTATTTATATATATATATAAAATGGGCACAGAGAAGCTACGTGACGGCGGTGGGAAAAAAGACTGAAGCCGAGATGCCAAGGCAGGACCAATGAAATTGCAGATTCTTTGGATTTTATCATAACTTTAGAAATCCATGGCAGAGAGACCAGACCATATGCGACATTAATATTCAAGGCATGGACGAATGGTTGGTTTATAAATGCGTAAGATAGTTTCTGGAGAGAAAAAAATTACCTTTCACCACACACTGAGCCAACTTTCCTACCAGCAGACCTAGCAATTGATACAATATCATTTTTCCACATCTAGAACAAATACTTTGAATCCGTATGTCGTATAAAGACAGCATTATTTGCTATGATGAACAAACTATTTAACATGCACAAAGTGTCCAGCTTCAGCTATCTATCTATCTATCTATCTATCTATCTATCTATCTATCTATCTATCTATCTATTCTTGCTTTGTTTCTTTCTTTCTTTCTAATTCTGTTCCTTATCTATCTATCTATCTATCTATCTATCTATCTATCTATCTATCCCTCTATCTATCTATCTATCTATCTATCTATCTATCTATCTCAGTCTATTCTTTCTTTATTTATTTATTTATTTATTTCTTCTTTCTTTCTTTCTTTCTTTCTTTCTTTCTTTTCCTTATCTATCTATCTATCTATCTATCTCAGCATGTTATTATCTATCTATCTATCTATCTATCTATCTATCTATCTATCTCAGCATGTTATTATCTATCTATCTATCTATCTCAGCATGTTGTTATCTATCTATCTATCTCAGTCTATTCTTTCCTTCTTTCTTTCTTTTCCTTATCTATCTATCTATCTCATCATGTTATTGTCTATCTATCTATCTATCTATCTATCTCAGCATGTTGTTATCTATCTATCTATCTATCTATCTATCTATCTATCTATCTCAGCATGTTATTATCTATCTACCTATTTAGCTATGTCAGTCTATTCTTTCTTTCTTTCTTTTCATTATCTATCTATCTATCTATCTATCTATCTATCTATCTCAGTCTATCTATCTATCTATCTCAGCATGTTATTATCTATCTATCTATCTATCTATCTATCTATCTATCTATCTCAGTCTATTCTTTCTTTCTTTCTTTCTTTTACTTATCTATCTATCTATCTCAGTCTATCTATCTATCTATCTATCTATCTATCTATCTCGGCATGTTATTATCTATCTATCTATCTATCTATCTATCTATCTATCTATCCCAGTCTCTTCATTCTATCTATCTATCTATCCATCTATCTATCTATCTATCTAATTTTGTTCTTTATCTATCCCAGTATTCTTCTTTCTTTCTTAGACTTTCCCTTTCTTTCTTTCTTTCTTTCTTTCTTTCTTTCTTTCTTTCTTCGTCTTTTCTTATCTTTATTTCTTTTTTCTTTCCTAGTCTTTTCTTCTTTCTTTCTTTCTTTCTTTCTTTCTTTCTTTCTTTCTTTCTTTCTAATACTTAAAGCCTGTGATTGTGTGATTTTCTTGCCGCCGTGTGTGAGGCGTCTGTCCGCGAATAATGATAATTATTTATACAGGCAGTATTTTTATTTTAACTTTCTTCAAATAGAAATTTCTTTTAATTAAAATATTTTTAAGTTAAAGACAGACACAAAGAGATCCCGCTTTGCTGTTTCGTTTTGTTTTTTGTAGGGTAATTATTTATATTTCAGTTTTCTTTAAACAAACGATGTTTTAAATATTTAAAAAAATATTTTTAGCATATTTTAAAAAAATATCTTCAAGTGAAATTGATTTTAAAATATTTTTTGTCATATTAAAAAAATATTTTTAAATTAATCTGATTTTTAAAATATTTTAAGCCAATAAGATTTAAAAATACGAATTGTTTATGTAGTGAATATTTTTATTGCAAGTTTTTTCAAATACAATTTTTTTTATATCCTTAACAGTAATTTATCATATCTCAACTGCAGACTATCATTAGATTGTTATCACAACGGTAAAAGGGCATAGCACCTTACGGGAAGGTAACTGAACTACCCTTAAATATATAATTGACTAGGGGGTCAGCAACTTTTTGCTAACTCTGTGTCGACTTAGGGTGTTAAAATCATTCAGTGTGCCAACAGCATACGTATTTTTATACAAGTCAAAGTTAATATACCTGTTCTACAATATATTTTATATAGTAATATATATATATATATATATATATATATATATATATATATATATATATATATATTTAGTATATATTAAAAATCCGATTTCATGATTACACTAGAATCAATCAGACTCGGAAGTTTAAATATCTTGGAAGCGTTCTGACATACTGGGATGGCCAAGGGCACATCGCAAAAGCTGGGCAGAGTATTGCAAGACAGGAGGATATTTTTGGTAACAAAGAAAAGAATACAGAACTGTTACGGGACATCTGTCCTTTATGGCTGCGAACGATTTCCTCAAAAATGAAGAAAAGACTCGATGCGACGGAGATGTGGTTCTACAGAAGGATGCTGAGAATATCATGATCCGAGCGTGTGAGCAACGATGAGATCTTAGAGAAGTTACAAACAAGGAGAAGGCTTATACTTAACACCAGGAAGAGACAGCTGAAGTTTCTTAGATGAGGAAGGAGTGCCTGGAGAATCTGATACTCACGGGTCAAATAGAAGGAAAGAGAGACAAGGGATGACAGAACGTGGTCTGGGGGAGGGTGACAGAGGGAAGGAACTTGTTAAGAGCTGCAAGGGTTAGAGGGAGGTGGAGAGGCATGATCGCCTACGTCCTGAAAGGAAACGGATGCATAGAAAGATGGAAGGTGTTGACATGTCGTTAAACAAACAATCGAATCATTTGACACATTTTTACATTAATATCAGAAAATTAAGAATTATCAAGTTTGGCGATTATGATGGCCACTCGATTGATGTCTTATTTACCTCATCTCGAAAAAAGGGTCCTGTAGTTGTTTTATTGTGTCGAAATATATGGTTTAACTGTTACTTTATATGTCGAAATATTTTTATTATTATTAATTTAGTCTGTAAGAAATTCAAACTAATCGAAGATCGATTCCGATGAAGATCGAACCTGTTGTATAAAAACTCTGAATTTATCTGCAAGTTCAGGTTACATAGAATACTACCATTCTAGGCGCCCACTAAGTCTGGCTAACAATAGTTGTTTTCCTACGAATGCGTACAGAACAAAATAATTTGACAAAAGAGGCAGTTCTTCCAAAAACAACAACAAAAAAAAAAAAAGAAAAAGAAAAAAAGAAAAGAAAAATGTTTTGTAACAAAAGCTCTGAGCTCTGTTACGTAAAAAAAAAAAAAAAAAAAGCTTGTGATATGTCGGATAAGAAACAGGGTCTTTAGAAATCTGTTTCTTTTTCTGATTCAAGTACGGATTCCCCTTCTGAAGACTTATTGTAAGTAAACGAACAAATACGTAACGCATAAAGAAAGGGGAAAAAAAAAAACAAAAAAAACTAGAATTCTCCACTTCAGAAAAAAAGCAAACATCCCCCACCATCCTACGCGGTATACTAAAACGTGAATGAAACTGGGGATTCCATTAATATCCTTTGGTCGGCTAAAGATCTTGGGGTCAAAGGTAAAACTCATGCGTTAATGTTTCTTTGCTCTAAGAAAAAAGTTTCAGAATTAAACTTACTGAGAAAAAAAAAAACAAAAACAAAAAAACAGGCAAGAGACGAATGGCTCAACGAAAAATGCGCCGAGATAGAAAGAATCAGTAACACATAAAACTAACAAGACAAAAGACATTCGCATCAACAGACTGCATAAAATCCAAGGACGAAACGCTTATATTAGAGAAAGAAAAAAAAAATACTCCAGAAATGGAGGAAATATATAGAAGAACTCTTTCACGACGAAGGAGAAGAATCTGCAATACAGAGAAATGCCGACCAACAGGAAATATTAAAAACCGAAGCGGAAGCTGCACTGGCCAAATTGAATAGAAACAAAGCGGTAGTGCCAGGCGGAAGTGTAATAGAAATGCTAGCAGCCTTGAACAATTTTAACATAGGCAAGATCGCAGAAATAATAACAGAAATCTAAAAGAGTGGGATTATACCGGAAGCACAGGTGAAAACGAATTTGAACTCTACCGAACAATCAGACTAAAGAGCCACATAACAAAACTAATAATCCGTATTCAGATGAATATAGAGATCAACAGAATCAAAGCATAGATAGGACAAGAACAGTACTCGTTCGTTAAAGACACCGGAACAAGGAATGCAATATCCATGCTCAGAATGTTATCAGAAAGAGCAATGCAAGTACAGAAGAACGTGTAGCTGGGTTTTATAGCAAAGGCGTTCCAGAAAAGTACGCCACAAAGATCTGTTAGAGCTTCTCAGTGATTTGACATATTCGGCAAAGACAGAATAATCAAGTATCTATCCTGGCAGAAAACCAGCTGCATACAGATAAAAAATAAGTTCAGCAATAGAAAAGGGTGCAAGAAAAGGATGTCTTCTGAATGGATTTAAACAACTTATACAGTGAGAGAATTAGAAGTCCAACCAGGATTCATTTTGGCGTCCACACTCTTAACCATATAGGATAAGCAGATATTATAGTGCTGATAAAAAACATGGAAAGCAAACTACAAAACCGCCGGCAGAAGATAGCGAAAGAAAAGCCGGAAAAAATGACTAAGAATGAAAAAAGCAAAAAATATTTTTAAAGAGCAAGAACAGCAAAAGAACAAGAATTAAGAAGACAAAAGATAACGATTGATATTGCATTGAAATTTTTGAAGATCAAATTGAGAGTATGAGAAAATAAAAACACTATCAAGGAGAGAGGACAATAAAAGAACGAGAATTAAGAAGACAGAAGATGACGATTGACATTGCATTTAAATTTTTGAAGGTCAAATTGCGAATATGAGAAAAAGAAAACACTATTAAGGAGAGAGGACAATAAAAGAATAAGAATTAAGAAAACAGAAGATAACGATTGACATTGCATTTAAATTTTGGAAGATCAAATTGCGAATATGAGAAAAAGAAAACACTATTAAGGAGAAAGGACAATAAAAGAACAAGAATTAGGAAAACAAAAGATAACGATTGACATTGCATTTAAATTTTGGAAGATCAAATTGCGAATATGAGAAAAAGAAAACACTATTAAGGAGAGAGGACAATAAAAGAACAAGAATTAAGAAGACAGAAGATAACGATTGACATTGCATTTAAATTTAAGAAGATCAAATTGAGAATATCAGAAAAAGAAAATACTATTAAGGGGAGGGGACAATAAAAGAACAAGAATTAAGAAAACAGAAGATAACGATTGACATTGCATTTAAATTTTTGAAGGTCAAATTGCGAATATGAGAAAAAGAAAACACTAATAAGGAGAGAGGACAATAAAAGAACAAGAATTAAGAAAACAGAAGATAACGATTGACATTGCATTTAAATTTTTGAAGATCAAAATTGACTGGAAAACAAGAGACCGGAAGAGATGTCCAGAAGAAAGAAGTGCGTGAGAAGAAACTATTTGCATCGAACTTACGGTAACATTTAGCGATTTCAACTTGAAAATGCTGAGACCGTGCTGCAAATTTAGTACTGCTTTTAAATTCGTAAAAATTGGTTGCCAGGGAGGAAAATTTGTTAGAACACATACCATGAAAATAGAAGACAGAAAAACACAAGGACGCTAAATTACAGTCGGGAGAAAATGATTGAAGCTGAGTGGCCAGGTCAGAACCAATAATAATGCAGATTCTTTTTCTGTAATAAAAATAATATGAAAGATAGATGATTCCATTTTACTATCACTATTATTGGACAGAATAAATATATTAATAATAATGACTGACAATATAATAAAAAAATTTTAACAATAGATTGTGATAAGGTTAAATGACGGAGAGAAGATTCGTTCCTACTGTAGATCTGATTACAAACAATAAGAGATTAAGTGCAATAATTAATAATAAAATACAGGGTGTCCATAAAGTTCGTGTGCACGTTAAAAAATGTGTGTATATATATATATATATATATATATATATAGGGTGTCCATAAAATTCGTGTGCACTTTAAAAAAATTATAACTTTATTTGTATTTACGATATAAATAATCTGTAAAAAATGTTATAAAGTTTAATGTACCTAGTTTTAAGTATAGCTAAAATAACTAATGTGATTTCAGGCATTACTGTAAATCAGTTGGCAAATGTTTACCGTGAACTGCAAAATCGTATTACCCTTTGTATTGCTAATGATGGAGGACATGTGGAAACTTAAATAAAATTTCAAGAAAACGTTAAAAAATATAGAGTTACTTCTTTTTAACCCTTTTTTCAAATTATTTCTATCGCAAATACAAATAAAATTATAATTTTTTTAAAGTGCACACGAACTCTATGGACACCCTGTACAACGTTTCTAACAACAAAATGTAATAAAAATTAAGTGACGTATAGAAGATTCGGTGCTACCATAGATTTTATTAGAGACAATAAGAGATTAAGAACACTAACTACGAATAAAATATAACATTTCTAAGAATTCGACACAATAAGAGATTAGCAAAAATAACTAGTAATAAAATAGAACAATTAGTAGAAGCTCTATCTATAAAAGGCAGGATGTGTGTGTGTGTGTGTGTAACGAATGCGCGGCCGCAATTTTCGACGGATTTGCGCGAAAATTTAAATGCACATGCTCCAAGTTAGCGGTAAGACCAAGACCGACTTTGCATTTCCCAACTCCCATCGATAGTGGAAATAATCGATTTTATTTTCATGCTTCTACGGCAGTTTTCATGTAGTTTGCGACCATTTTCTACTGACCAGAGTGAGAGTCAATAGCTGGCTGTCACAAATAGGCATGAAGATTCTATTGGCCAGCGTGAGAGCCAACAGCTGACTGACACGAATGTTAAGTGGGAAAATTTTAAATCTGCATGGCACTTTACTCCAATTGGCTCATTCGCTTGCTTAAACTCAACATTAATTCTGATTCCGCAGAACTGGGTTGGGTGTGTAAAAGTATTTGTTGTTAACATTCTTTTTTCATTCGTTTTTTCCAGTTACGAGTCCTTTTTTTAAAGCTGATCGTTTTGTGTTCATTTTGTTTAGTTCTTTTTTCGTAACAGATGTAATGTTTAGTATAGAGCTTAGAAAAAATTCGCAGTGCGAGGCAAGAAGTAAGGCATGTAGCAACATCAGTACGGCAAAGGGCACTTCTTTAAAGGCAAGGAAGGCAAAAATATTTTAAGTCAAGTGATAGCGATTGCTGTATGAGTCGTATGATTTTTTAATCAAGCACGGGCAACGCCGGGTCATGCTGCTAGTATACTTTAAAAGCATTCTCCTTTTCTCTCCTCATCAAATCGCATACGATTTTGTATTACCAATTTTCCGACACCACGACTTTTTTTCTTTGAGTCCATTATTAATTAAAAATGAGGCAGTGTTTCTTTCCGGAGTTGACCTCTTCGTAGTTAAAACGCTAATTGATGCCATTGCAAATTTATGCAAACTCACAAAAGTCTTATGGGAGACACAAATATCTGAAAGCGCCTCACCCGAGTGACGCTTAATGCGTAGACTGAAGACATTGCCCATGAGTCAGCCCAAATTTGGCAGATGATAAACTTTTGAGACAGTCTCTTAAAACTACAAAGTTCTGTCTGTGAAAAATCAATATTTATTTATTGTGCTTACTGCGACGAAAGCAAATCCCTTTACACAAAAAGAATAAAAAGAATTTATCATAAGTGGACAAACGCCTAGTCCTATATGGGTGATTGAACATGTCGTTGAAAGTCCGTCATGTACGGAGACGATTTATTTATTCTCGCTTTCGCCACCCGCTTGTTGTTTTGACCAGCGGAGCGTCAGGTAATTGTAATTAGGTCTTTTTATATGACCTGCAACCGATGACACGACACCGGCTTTGGCCACTGACCAGTGACTCAAAAGCAACGCCGAGAGAAACATGTCCATTCATGCAGTCAGGCAACAAATACTTTCGCTGATAAGAGAACCTCCCCTCTGTTGCAAAACCAGAAAATGGTTCGAAAGTAAACAGAAATAAAATATTTGGTAGAACTGCCATATTTCAGATTTGTAACACTGGAATATTTCTAAGTCATTGCGATCAAATTACGATCAATTACATTTGCACTTCGTTTTTTTTTTTTTTTTTTTTAAATAATTTCACCCACAAGCAAGGCGGGAATAGCAATAGTATAGGGTGAAAGTGAGAAAAAGATTGTTAGTAGGGAGGATTAAGACAAGAACAAAAGATGTGTTAAACATGTTTGCCGTAGTCTTTGAATATAGAATCCAGTGCAATACGTAATGTGTTCAATCGAACAACGTTCTTCTGTAATTCTTCAGGTCTTCGATATCAGAGGTTGGCAGTGAAGATATTTTTGGAGAAAAAACAAAATGGCTGTCTTTATACACGTTGGATTGAATATTTTGAGCTTTCTGATTGGTTAACCCTTCTCTTGGTGGACTACAAAATGAGTCAGCTCATTTTGGTTGGCTCACTAACACATATAAGTATAAAAAAAAACTGTAACAAGATGAACGGTACTCAAGAAGATAGAAGATGGCGAATGACGTTGCATTTAAATTTTTGAACATTGTAATTATTGGGAAGGAGGCCCGTTGGATTAATGGATAGCGGCTCGGATTGAAAAGAGCCGAGTTCGAATTCCAGTCGAAACCATTACATTCACTTAAAATGGCAACCTACTGTGGGGAAAAAAGTCTGCCTCGTCAGTCATGTATCTAAAGATACATGATCGTCTAAGCAGGTATCCCGCATGGCAAATAACTGAACTGAGTTATTAGGAAAGCAAGTGAACGGAAGGTAGTTCCTCAGTTGGGAAGCGCTATAAAAAACAATGTGAGAGTAGAATGTGTGGTTTCATTTAGCTATTTCAGCAGTAAAAGGGAGAGACCTAGATGTCAATCGTGTAGTGCCAGGAAAAAAGCTGCCATGAAAATATTTATAGAAAAGGCAAAGGGAAGCCAGGTCGGTGAGAAACTGATGTAAGTCGAGATGCCTACTCAAGGATCGATTACATTACAGATTCTTCTTTGGACTTTTTCAACAAACCTCGAAATCAATAGCAGGAGATGATATATATATATATATATATATATATATATATATATATATATATATATATATATATATATATATATATGCCTCAGCCTGTTCATATCTATGTCAGTTTGTTCATATCTATCTATCTATCTATCTATCTATCTCAGTCTATTCATACCCATCTATCTTTCTCTCTCTCTCTCTCTTTATATATATATAGCTCTGTACTTATCTTTCTATCTGTTTCAGCCTGTTCATATCTATCATTCTATTGAGATATATACCTCAGTCTATTCATGCGTACCTAGCTATCTGTCTCAACTAGTTTCTATCTATCTATCTATCTATCTATCTATCTATCTCAGTCTATTACTACCTATCTCTCTCTTTCTCTCTCTCTCTCTCTATATATATATATATATGAAATATATATATATATATATATATATATATATATATATATGAAATATATATATATATATATGAAATATATATATATATTTCATATATATATATATATGAAATATATATATATATATGTAATATATATATATATGAAATATATATATATATATATATATATATATATATATATATGAAATATATATAACTATGTATATATATATATATATATATGAAATATATATATATATATATATATATATATATATATATATATATATATATATATGAAAGGGACTGTGTCCGACAATTATTTTCAGATATTTTTGATGTTTATACGTTCTTTTTATACATACAAATATTTAAGTAAATGCTCGGTTTATAATAAACAAAAATCTCCTGAGCCGACCAAGCATAGAAATAAATACAATATGGGAACCAGTAATAAGGAGTGCCAGAGAAAAGCAATGATAACAAAGTTGCAATATGAGCTCTGGTAAAAACATGGAATGATAACAGCAAAATTGCAATATGAGCACTGCTAAAAAATGATTCCTGAAGACATTAGGTTTATAATACCCAGAAATTCATGCCCAGATGTCCTCAAGGACACATGGCACACAGTGGATAAAGGCTTTGATTAGATCCAGTGACACCCAAAGAGTGTGAGTTCAATACCCGGTTAAGGCAGTGGAGAACTTTTCAGAGATAACTGACAATCAATCATGGCACGTGGAACTAGAACAGT
>OZ010611.1:12154758-12187258 GCA_963932145.1 Acanthosepion lycidas
AAAATACAAGATTATTAAAGAAATTTTGAACGTGCTAGAAATTATTAAAAAATGTAATAAAATAATGAAAAACATTTTGATCTTTCCTCTTTATAATAACATTAACATTTAGACGATAAAAAATATTTTAATCAAATTTAAGGCCTTTTTCATTCATGCTATATTTTTGTATAGATCTTATAAACATACCTATATATATATACATATATATATATATATATATATATATATATATATATATATATATATATATATATATATATATATATATCAGTCTATATTTATCTCAGTCTTATCTATCTATCTATCTATCTATCTATCTCTAGTCTGTTTATCTCAGTCTTATCTATCTATCTATCTATCTATCTATCTCAGTCTGTTCATATCTATGTATCTATCTATCCCAGTCTCTTCATACTATCTATCTATCTATCTATCTATCTATCTATCTATCTATCTATCTATCTATCTATCTATCTCAGTCTCTTCATTCTATCTATCTATCTATCTATCTATCTATCTATCTATATTCTATCTATCTATCTATCTATCTATCTATCTATCTATCTATCCCAGTCTCTTCAATCAATCAATCAATCTATCTATCTATCTATCTATCTATCTATCTATCTATCTATCTATCTATCTATCCCAGTCTCTTCAATCTATCTATCTGTCTATCTATCTATCTATCTATCTATCTATCTATCTATCTATCTATCTCAGTCTATTCATATCTATCTATCTATCTATCTATCTATCTATCTCAGTCTATTCATATCTATCTATCTATCTATCTATCTATCTATCTATCTATCTACCTCAGTCTATTCATATCTATCTATCTATCTATCTATCTCAGTCTATTCATATCTATCTATCTATCTATCTATCTATCTATCTATCTATCTCAGTCTATTCATATCTATCTATCTATCTATCTATCTATCTATCTATCTATCTATCTCAGTCTATTCATATCTATCTATCTATCTATCTATCTATCTATCTATCTATCTCAGTCTATTCATATCTATCTATCTATCTATCTATCTATCTATCTATCTCAGTCTATTCATATCTATCTATCTATCTATCTATCTATATATCTATCTCAGTCTATTCATATCTATCTATCTATCTATCTATCTCAGTCTATTCATATCTATCTATCTATCTATCTATCCATCTATCTATCTATCTATCTATCTATCTATCTCAGTCTATTCATATCTATCTATCTATCTATCTATCTATCTATCTATCTATCTATCTATCTCAGTCTATTCATATCTATCTATCTATCTATCTATCTATCTATCTATCTATCTATCTATCTATCTCAGTCTATTCATATCTATCTATCTATCTATCTATCTATCTATCTATCTCAGTCTATTCATATCTATCTATCTATCTATCTATCTATATATCTATCTCAGTCTATTCATATCTATCTATCTATCTATCTATCTATCTCAGTCTATTCATATCTATCTATCTATCTATCTATCTATCTATCTATCCATCTATCTATCTATCTATCTATCTATCTATCTATCTATCTATCTCAGTCTATTCATATCTATCTATCTATCTATCTATCTATCTATCTATCTATCTATCAACTGTAAATATTCGGGTTCGGGTGAAAATCATAATTTCGAATTCCAGTTGTTTTATTACATATCATTTTTTTTTTTTTTTGATATCCTTACAGTTTTCATGAAGTGTTTTTTCTATGTTCTCTTCTGTAGAAATTTCTAGCATTTCTAAGCTATGCTAGATTCTGTGTGTTAGTAATTAACCGCAAGCGCTTAAGACAGTTTAGTTCCTATAATCTGTTTAACATAAGAAAAACGCCAATAAGTTAAAATTGAAGAACATTAGAAAAACCGATGAAAAATTCAATGAAACGTCTGTTGTCCTTATGATTGTTGTTGTCATAACAAAATTTTGGCCGTAGAACTCTCCGGACGATGATATGTCCATATCTAGGTATATCTCGTCTCATTCTTATTTTAGAACTGCTCAGTTATTGCTCGGCCTGTAGGCTACCTAGATCGATATAATCTGAACTAATCCCTTTATTTAATCTACGGAGTTAGGCTATTCTCGTTTTACAACCCATGTCTCGGGATATCTCGTCTAGTTCTTATTTTTAGTACTGTTCATTTATTGCTCGCCCTGTAGGTTACCTGGATCGATATATTCAGGGAATTCCGAACTGAACCCTTTATTTAATCTCCGAGGGCAGACTGTTCTCGTTCCATTGCTCTTGTCACGGGATATCTCGTCTAGTTCTTATTTTTAGAACTGCTAAGTTATTGCTCGCCCTGTCTTCAATGAGACCAGGCACACACTGCCCGACCCAGAGACTGGGCTCACAGTTATATATCACCAAAGTCCCGAAGAAACACCTTTATCTACTAGGTTTTTTTTTGCGTTTAGTCGTACAGATATATAGGAAGGTCGTAACGTTGTGATAACAAATATATTCGAAATATAAATAGTGCAATTGATGATAATTTATCATCCAAAAATTCAAAGGGATATGAAGCAAACATGTATAATAGAAGGTTTGATACCGGAATATATAATATTATATCTGTATAGAGATTGAGTGAGACAGACAGACAGAGAAAGACAGAAAGAGACAAATAAATGAGACAGAGACAAAGAGAGCAAATCTAAGATTACATTCACACAATGGCGGAGATCTCTCCAGGTTTCTATCTATACTCTGTACCTTGAAGCATATTGTTTGTCCAAACAGAAACTCAATTGAGAACGTCTTCCAATTCATAAACGCGGGGTCTGTGCCCCGTTGTGACAAGTCCTGCATGGTCGTTACCCGACGGCCGTCACGTGAAGCCGGGACGTCCATTTTTGTAAAAGAGCTTCCGTTTGTCGCCGTTTCCTATCTCCTCATTGAATATCCGGGTCTTATTCTTGTCGTCTTGCCTCGAAAATCGCACTCGTGTCTGCTTGACATCTCTCTTGGTGGCATTGTTACGACCGGAAGTTGACATCTTTGGTTGGTGGAGCGAACAACCCGATTTGTCCTGATTTGACCGTTGGCGATGTTTAATTTCTATTTTTTTTCTTCTTTTAAGATTCTCGTAGAATTCATTCCCTTATCGTGTGCCTGATGATACAACTAAAGATATTTTCTTTCATTAACTACTTTAAATAGTATTTTGATATTTAACTATTTTTTTTTATCAATTCCCATAAGCAAGGCGATAATGTCACTAAGACGCAACGACTGGGAGTGAAAGAGAATAAAAAATACTTTAGAATGAATCGAAAACGCAATGGATAAACATCTACTCCTGTACAAAAAATGGGGAGGAGTTTGAACTGGGCGATCGATAAACCTGCCTACGCCTGTTGACGAGAAACATAATTAAAAGAAGTGTTCTCGTAGATACGCTAGAAGATTTGAAGTTGTCTTAAACAGGGAACAAATAAATAACTATTTAGTCTTATTAAAAAGACTGGGAAGGAGGGTGAACCGGGAGATCGTTGAAACTGTCTATCTTTATTGAGCAGAAAAGAAAGAAATAACTAGTGAATAAAATTTCAGTCTTCAGACGCAGACGTTAGAAATATGGATTTGAAATAGTCTTTAGACCAATGAGGAGTATGATCCGGATAATAGGAAACATATCTACCCGAGTGAGGAGGGACACACACACACACACACACACACATATATATATATATATATATATATATATATATATATATATACATAATTCGCAGATAGTACTGATTCGCTGTATCACAGCGCCTCAGTGCGACTAGACATCGGAATGCCTCAAACAAGGATCGGAACCTAACCGATTTGGTGTCAGTCAGAGTTTCTACCACCGAGCTACCTTCCTTTGTCAGAGAGAAATTGTTAAATCTAGTGTACTGTTTTTACGAATTTAAACAAATGCCAATCAGCTGGAGTGCTCTATTCGTTTTACTGAAGAGCTTTGCATTAACGCATGTGGCTGTTGTTTATAGAATTAGCTCAACTGAAATATATTTTGAAGTGCTAAATTCTGGCATTCGCAGTTCGTCAGTGCTACTAGACATCTGAATGCCTGAGCCCGGGCCGAAACTTAGCCGATCAAACATTTTTTTTAATATAAAGCTCATTCCCCTAGCGACTTGTAAAATAGTAGTAGAGACTGGGTCCTCTAACCTTGGTTGATAAATGTGTAGGAGAAGGTCAATTTTGAGCTCAAAAGAAGAGCGTCGCTTGTATCTTGTTGCATACAATACAGCTATATCCGGCTCTTTCAAAAAGTTTGGTTAGTTCTGCACAGGACTTCACTGCAATATTCAAATTATCTGGGCGTGATGTCTGGTTGTTGGTTCTAAGAACTCAGCTGCTGAAACCTCAAGCATAATCATTTTCTCTTATATAAATTACAAAACATCTATTCTTTTGGCCAATTCAAGAATTACCAGGGGTTGAATCAAACCTTTGAAATGTAGTGTATGTATATTTGATCACCTCATTTCGATCGCTGTTTACTGAGGGCTTCTTCCTCTTGTTATGATATAAAGTACCATTATTGATGATGTTACGACATCACTGACATCTTTCTTGAGACAGAGGTCCTCAGATAAACAGTTATCGTCATTTTTCTTTTTCTGGTTTATGGACTTCTTTTAAGCGTCTAAAATTCTGGGATAAAGTGTTTTCCTTATTCCATCATCGTTTTAAACAGTTATCCTGATCTTTCTTGTTTTTATTATATTATTTGTTGACAACGTGCCTCTGGACTTCATTTCAAACTTCTGTGATGAAATATTTTCTTTATTCCGTGATTAACACAAAAGTTTATCTTGATCATTCTTGTTTTGATATATTTATTTATAACAGCGTACCTTTCTTTTAAGAGATTTTGTTATGAAGTGTTCATTATTGCAAGGAGTAATCTTTATCATTCTTGTTTTGATATCATTATTTATGTTGGTTTGGCTATGAGTTCTCCGATTTTGCAAAATTGCCTGGTTTTCAACTGTCATCCAGCTCATAATCCTAAATGGTCTTTTGAACAGGAGTAGAGATGTGCCTTTGTTTCAGATTCACGCTTGGGTTTCGATTGCAATGTCGTTCACTTCTGGGATAAACTTGCGTCTTAGTGGCTTGGCTGGGAGGGAATAGATTCAAAAAATACATTCGCTGATAGAAGCATTTTTCGATATAATAAAAAGCGTGATGCGGAAAGCAGAAAAGAAAGGAAATTTTAAAAATTTAAATGCAATGTCAATCGTTATCTTCTGTTTACATAATTCTTGTTGTTTTATTGTCCTCCCTCCTTAATAGAGTTTTCTTTTTCTCATATTAAAAATTTAATTTTCCAAAAGTAAATGCAATGTCAATCGTTACGTTCCGTATTCTTAATTCTTGTACTATTATTCTCCACTCTCCTTAATAGTGCTTTCTTTTTCTCATATTATAAATTTGATCATCAAAAATGTCAATGCAATGTCAATCGTTATCTTCTGTCTTCTTAATACTTGTTCTTTTATTGTCCTCTCTCCTTAATAGTGTTTTCTTTTTCTCATATTCTAAATTTGATCTTCAAAAATTTCAATGCAATGTCAATCGTTATCTTCTGTCTTCTTAATTCTTTTTCTTTTAATGTCCTCTCTTCTTAAAAGTGTTTTTATTTTCTCATATTCTCAATTTGATCATCAAAAATTTAAATGCAATGTCAATCGTTATCTTCTGTTTTCTTAATTCTTGTTCTTTTATTGTCCTCTCTCCTTAATAGTGTTTTCTTTTTCTCATACTCTCAATTTGATCTTCAAAAATTTAAATGCAATTTCAATCGTTATCTTCTGTCTTCTTAATTCTTGTTCTTTTATTGTCCTCTCTCCTTAATAATGTTTTCTTTTTCTCATATTCTCAATTTGATCTTCAAAAATTTAAATGCAATGTCAATCGTTAATTTCTGTCTTCTTAATTCTTTTTCTTTTATTGTTCACTCTCATTAATAGTGTTTTCATTATATAATATACTCAATTTCATCTTTAAAAAATTAAATGTAATGTCAATCGTTATCTTCTGTTTTCTTAATTCTTGTCCTTTTATTGTCCTGTGTCCCTCATAATGTTTTCTTTTTCTCATATTCTCAATTTGACATTCTAATATTTCAATGCAATGTAAATGGTCATCTTCTGCTTACGTAATTCTTGTTTTTTTTATTGTCCTCTCTCATTAATAGAGTTTTCTTTTTCTCATATTCTCAATTTCATTTTCAAAAATTTAAATGTAATGTCAATCGTTATCTTCTGTTTTCTTGATTCTTCTTCTCTCGTTAATAGTTTTCTTTTTCTCATATTCTCAATTTGATCCTCGATCATTTGAATGCAATGTCAATCGTTTTCGCTGGTTTTCTTAATTCTTGTACATTTATTGTCCTCTCCTCAATAGTGTTTTCTTTTTTTCATATTTCAATTTGATCATCAAAAATTTCAATGCAATGTCAATAGTTATCTACTGTCTTCTTAATTCTTTTTCTTTTATTGTCCTCTCTCCTTAATAGTGTTTTTATTCTCTCATATTCTCAATTTGATCTTCAAAAATTTCAATGCCATGTCAATCGTTATATTCTGTCTTCTTAATTCTTGGTCTTTTATTGTCCTCTCTCCTTAATAGTGTTTCCTTTTTCTCATATTCTCAATTTGATCATCAAAAATTTCAATGCAATGTCAATCGTCATCTACTGTCATCTTAATTCTGTTTCTTTTATTATCCTCTCTCCTTAATAGTGTTTTCTTTTTCTAATGTTCTCAATTTGATCTTAAAAAATTTAAATGCAATTGCAATCGTTATATTCTGTCTTCTTAATTCTTGTTCTTTTATTGTCCTCTCTCCTTAATAATGTTTTCTTTTTCTCATATTCTCAATTTGATCTTCAAAAATTTCAATGCAATGTCAATCGTTATCTTCTGTCTTCTTAATTCTTTTCTTTTATTGTCCTCTATTCTTAAAAGTGTTTTTATTTTCTCATATTCTCAATTTGATCATCAAAAATTTAAATGCAATGTCAATCGTTATCTTCTGTCTTCTTAATTCTTGTTCTTTTATTGTCCTCTCTCCTTAATAGTGTTTTTATTCTCTCATATTCTCAATTTGATCATCAAAAATTTAAATGCAATGTCAATCGTTATATTCTGTCTTCTTCTTTTTCTTTTATTGTCCTCTCTCCTTAATAGTGTTTTCTTTTTCTCATATTCTCAATTTGAACTTCAAAAATTTCAATGTAATGTCAATCGTTATCTTCTGTCTTCTTAATTCTTTTTCTTTTATTGTCCTCTCTTCTTAAAAGTGTTTTCTTTTTCTCATATTCTCAATTTGATCATCAAAAATTCAATGCAATGTCAATTGTTATCTTCTGTCGTCTTAATTTTTTTTCTTTTATTGACCTCTCTCCTTAATGGTGTTTTTATTTTCTCATATTCTCAATTTCATCATCAAAAATTCAATGCAATGTCAATTGTTATCTTCTGTCGTCTTAATTCTTTTTCTTTTATTGTCCTCTCTCCTTAATAGTGTTTTCTTTTTCTCAAAATCTAAATTTGAACTTCAAAAATTTCAATGCAATGTCAATTGTTATCTTCTGTCTTCTTAATTCTTTTTCTTTTATTGTCCTCTGTCCTTAATAGTGTTTTTATTTTCTCATATTCTCAATTTGATCTTCAAAAATGTCAATGCAATGTCAATCGTTATCTTCTGTCTTCTTAATTCTTTTCTTTTATTGTCTTCTCTCCTTAATAGTGTTTTCTTTTTCTCATATTCTCAATTTGATCATCAAAAAATTCAATGCAATGTCAATAGTTATCTTCTGTCATCTTAATTCTGTTTCTTTTATTATCCTCTATCCTTAATAGTGTTTTCTTTTTCTAATGTTCTCAATTTGATCTTAAAAAATTGAAATGCAATGTCAATCGTTATTTTCTGTCTTCTTAATTCTTTTTCTTTTATTGTCGTCTCCCCTTAATAGTGTTTTTATTTTCTCATATTCTCAATTTTATCATCAAAAATTTAAATGCAATGTCAATCGTTATCTTCTGTCTTCTTAATTCATTTTCTTTTATTGTCCTCTCTCCTTAATAGTGTTTTCTTTTTCTCATATTCGCAATTTGATCTTCAAAAATTTCAATGCAATGTCAATCGTTATCTTCTGTCTTCTTAATTCTTTTTCTTTTATTGTCCTCTCTCCTTAATGGTGTTTTTATATTCTCATATTCTCAATTTGATCATCAAAAATTTCAATGCAATGTCAATCGTTATCTTCTGTCTTCTTAATTCTTTTTCTTTTATTGTCCTCTCTCCTTAATAGTGTTTTTATTTTCTCATATTCTCAATTTGATCATCAAAAATTTAAATGCAATGTCAATCGTTATCTTCTGTCTTCTTAATCCTCTTTCTTTTATTGTCCTCTCTCCTTAATAGTGTTTTCTTTTTCTCATATTCTCAATTTGAACTTCAAAAATTTCAATGCAATGTCAATCGTTATCTTCTGTCTTCTTAATTCTTTTTGTTTTATTGTCCTCTGTCCTTAATAGTGTTTTTATTTTCTCATATTCTCAATTTGATCATCAAAAATTTCAATGCAATGTCAATCGTTATCTTCTGTCTTCTTAATTCATTTTCTTTTATTGTCCTCTCTCCTTAATAGTGTTTTCTTTTTCTCATATTCTCAATTTGATCTTCAAAAATTTCAATGCAATGTCAATCGTAATCTTCTGTCTTCTTAATTCTTTTTTCTTTTATTGTCCTCTCTCCTTAATAGTGTTTTTATTCTCTCATATTCTCAATTTGATCATCAAAAATTTCAATGCAATGTGAATCGTTATCTTCTGTCTTCTTAATTCTTTTTCTTTTATTGTCCTCTCTCCTTAATGGTGTTTTTATTTTCTCATATTCTCAATTTGATCATCAAAAATTTCAATGCAATGTCAAACGTTATCTTCTGTCATCTTAATTCTTTTTCTTTTATTGTCCTCTGTCCTTACTACTGTTTTTATTTTCTCATATTCTCAATTTGATCATCAAAAATTTAAATGCAATGTCAATCGTTATCTTCTGTCTTAATCCTTTCTCTTTTATTGTCCTCTCTCCTTAATAGTCTTTTCTTTTTCTCATATTCTCAATTTGAACTTCAAAAATTTCAATGCAATGTCAATCGTTATCTTCTGTCTTCTTAATTCTTTTTCTTTTATTGTCCTCTGTCCTTAATAGTGTTTTTATTCTCTTATATTCTCAATTTGATCATCAAAAATGTCAATGCAATGTCAATCGTTATTTTCTGTCTTCTTAATTCTTGTTCTTTTATTATCCTCTCTTCTTAATAGTGTTTTTATTTTCTCATATTCTCAATTTGAACTACAAAAATTTCAATGCAATGTCAATCGTTATCTTCTGTCTTCTTAATTCTTTTTCTTTTATTGTTCTCTCTCCTTAATAGTGTTTTCTTTTTCTCATATTCTCAATTTGAACTTCAAAAATTTCAATGCAATGTCAATCGTTATCTTCTGTCTTCTTAATTCTTTTTCTTTTATTGTCCTCTCTCCTTAATAGTGTTTTTATTTTCTCATATTCTCAATTTGAACTACAAAAATTTCAATGCAATGTCAATCGTTATCTTCTGTCTTCTTAATTCTTTTTCTTTTATTGTCCTTTCTCCTTAATACTGTTTTCTTTTTCTCATATTCTCAATTTGATCTTCACAAATTTAAATGCAATGTCAATCGTTATCTTCTGTCTTCTTAATTCTTGTTCTTTTATTGTCCTCTCTCCTTAATAGTGTTTTCTTTTTCTCATATTCTCAATTTGAACTTCAAAAATTTCAATGCAATGTCAATCGTTATCTTCTGTCTTCTTAATTCTTTTTCTTTTATTGTCATCTCTCCTTAATGGTGTTTTTATATTCTCATATTCTCAATTTGATCATCAAAAATTTAAATGCAATGTCAATCGTTATCTTCTGTCTTCTTAATTCTTGTTCTTTTATTGTCCTTTCTCCTTAATAGTGTTTTCTTTTTCTAATGTTCTCAATTTGATCTTAAAAAATTTAAATGCAATTGCAATCGTTATCTTCTGTCTTCTTAATTCTTTTCTTTTATTGTCCTCTATTCTTAAAAGTGTTTTTATTTTCTCATATTCTCAATTTGATCATCAAAAATTTAAATGCAATGTCAATCGTTATCTTCTGTCTTCTTAATTCTTGTTCTTTTATTGTCCTCTCTCCTTAATAGTGTTTTTATTCTCTCATATTCTCAATTTGATCATCAAAAATTTAAATGCAATGTCAATCGTTATATTCTGTCTTCTTCTTTTTCTTTTATTGTCCTCTCTCCTTAATAGTATTTTCTTTTTCTCATATTCTCAATTTGATCTTAAAAAATTTAAATGCAATGTCAATCGTTATATTCTGTCTTCTTAATTCTTGTTCTTTTATTGTCCTCTCTCCTTAATAGTGTTTTCTTTTTCTCATATTCTCAATTTGAACTTCAAAAATTTCAATGTAATGTCAATCGTTATCTTCTGTCTTCTTAATTCTTTTTCTTTTATTGTCCTCTCTTCTTAAAAGTGTTTTCTTTTTCTCATATTCTCAATTTGATCTTCAAAAATTTAAATGCAATGTCAATCGTTATCTTCTGTCTTCTTAATTCTTTTTCTTTTATTGTCCTCTCTCCTTAATAGTGTTTTCTTTTTCTCATATTCTCAATTTGATCTTCAAAAATTTCAATGCAATGTCAATCGTTATCTTCTGACTTCTTAATTCTTTTTCTTTTATTGTCCTCTCTCCTTAATAGTGTTTTCTTTTTCTCAAAATCTAAATTTGAACTTCAAAAATTTCAATGCAATGTCAATTGTTATCTTCTGTCTTCTTAATTCTTTTTCTTTTATTGTCCTCTGTCCTTAATAGTGTTTTTATTTTCTCATATTCTCAATTTGATCTTCAAAAATGTCAATGCAATGTCAATCGTTATCTTCTGTCTTCTTAATTCTTTTCTTTTATTGTCTTCTCTCCTTAATAGTGTTTTCTTTTTCTCATATTCTCAATTTGATCATCAAAAAATTCAATGCAATGTCAATAGTTAACTTCTGTCATCTTAATTCTGTTTCTTTTATTATCCTCTATCCTTAATAGTGTTTTCTTTTTCTAATGTTCTCAATTTGATCTTAAAAAATTGAAATGCAATGTCAATCGTTATTTTCTGTCTTCTTAATTCTTTTTCTTTTATTGTCGTCTCCCCTTAATAGTGTTTTTATTTTCTCATATTCTCAATTTTATCATCAAAAATTTAAATGCAATGTCAATCGTTATCTTCTGTCTTCTTAATTCATTTTCTTTTATTGTCCTCTCTCCTTAATAGTGTTTTCTTTTTCTCATATTCGCAATTTGATCTTCAAAAATTTCAATGCAATGTCAATCGTTATCTTCTGTCTTCTTAATTCTTTTTCTTTTATTGTCCTCTCTCCTTAATGGTGTTTTTATATTCTCATATTCTCAATTTGATCATCAAAAATTTCAATGCAATGTCAATCGTTATCTTCTGTCTTCTTAATTCTTTTTCTTTTATTGTCCTCTCTCCTTAATAGTGTTTTTATTTTCTCATATTCTCAATTTGATCATCAAAAATTTAAATGCAATGTCAATCGTTATCTTCTGTCTTCTTAATCCTCTTTCTTTTATTGTCCTCTCTCCTTAATAGTGTTTTCTTTTTCTCATATTCTCAATTTGAACTTCAAAAATTTCAATGCAATGTCAATCGTTATCTTCTGTCTTCTTAATTCTTTTTGTTTTATTGTCCTCTGTCCTTAATAGTGTTTTTATTTTCTCATATTCTCAATTTGATCATCAAAAATTTCAATGCAATGTCAATCGTTATCTTCTGTCTTCTTAATTCATTTTCTTTTATTGTCCTCTCTCCTTAATAGTGTTTTCTTTTTCTCATATTCTCAATTTGATCTTCAAAAATTTCAATGCAATGTCAATCGTAATCTTCTGTCTTCTTAATTCTTTTTTCTTTTATTGTCCTCTCTCCTTAATAGTGTTTTTATTCTCTCATATTCTCAATTTGATCATCAAAAATTTCAATGCAATGTGAATCGTTATCTTCTGTCTTCTTAATTCTTTTTCTTTTATTGTCCTCTCTCCTTAATGGTGTTTTTATTTTCTCATATTCTCAATTTGATCATCAAAAATTTCAATGCAATGTCAAACGTTATCTTCTGTCATCTTAATTCTTTTTCTTTTATTGTCCTCTGTCCTTACTACTGTTTTTATTTTCTCATATTCTCAATTTGATCATCAAAAATTTAAATGCAATGTCAATCGTTATCTTCTGTCTTAATCCTTTCTCTTTTATTGTCCTCTCTCCTTAATAGTCTTTTCTTTTTCTCATATTCTCAATTTGAACTTCAAAAATTTCAATGCAATGTCAATCGTTATCTTCTGTCTTCTTAATTCTTTTTCTTTTATTGTCCTCTGTCCTTAATAGTGTTTTTATTCTCTTATATTCTCAATTTGATCATCAAAAATGTCAATGCAATGTCAATCGTTATTTTCTGTCTTCTTAATTCTTGTTCTTTTATTATCCTCTCTTCTTAATAGTGTTTTCTTTTTCTCATATTCTCAATTTGAACTACAAAAATTTCAATGCAATGTCAATCGTTATCTTCTGTCTTCTTAATTCTTTTTCTTTTATTGTTCTCTCTCCTTAATAGTGTTTTCTTTTTCTCATATTCTCAATTTGAACTTCAAAAATTTCAATGCAATGTCAATCGTTATCTTCTGTCTTCTTAATTCTTTTTCTTTTATTGTCCTCTCTCCTTAATAGTGTTTTTATTTTCTCATATTCTCAATTTGAACTACAAAAATTTCAATGCAATGTCAATCGTTATCTTCTGTCTTCTTAATTCTTTTTCTTTTATTGTCCTTTCTCCTTAATACTGTTTTCTTTTTCTCATATTCTCAATTTGATCTTCACAAATTTAAATGCAATGTCAATCGTTATCTTCTGTCTTCTTAATTCTTGTTCTTTTATTGTCCTCTCTCCTTAATAGTGTTTTCTTTTTCTCATATTCTCAATTTGAACTTCAAAAATTTCAATGCAATGTCAATCGTTATCTTCTGTCTTCTTAATTCTTTTTCTTTTATTGTCATCTCTCCTTAATGGTGTTTTTATATTCTCATATTCTCAATTTGATCATCAAAAATTTAAATGCAATGTCAATCGTTATCTTCTGTCTTCTTAATTCTTGTTCTTTTATTGTCCTTTCTCCTTAATACTGTTTTCTTTTTCTCATATTCTCAATTTGATCTTCACAAATTTAAATGCAATGTCAATCGTTATCTTCTGTCTTCTTAATTCTTGTTCTTTTATTGTCCTCTCTCCTTAATAGTGTTTTCTTTTTCTCATATTCTCAATTTGATCATCAAAAATTTCAATGCAATGTCAATCGTTATCTTCTGTCATCTTAATTCTTTTTCTTTTATTGTCCTCTGTCCTTACTAGTGTTTTTATTTTATCATATTCTCAATTTGATCATCAAAAATTTAAATGCAATGTCAATCGTTATCTTCTGTCTTCTTAATCCTTTTTCTTTTATTGTCCTCTCTCCTTAATAGTCTTTTCTTTTTCTCATATTCTCAATTTGAACTTCAAAAATTTCAATGCAATGTCAATCGTTATCTTCTGTCTTCTTAATTCTTTTTCTTTTATTGTCCTCTGTCCTTAATAGTGTTTTTATTCTCTTATATTCTCAATTTGATCATCAAAAATGTCAATGCAATATCAATCGTTATCTTCTGTCTTCTTAATTCTTGTTCTTTTATTGTCCTCTCTCCTTAATAGTGTTTTATTTTTCTCATATTCTCAATTTGAACTTCAAAAATTTCAATGCAATGTCAGTCGTTATCTTCTGTCTTCTTAATTCTTTTTCTTTTATTGTCCTCTCTCCTTAATAGTATTTTCTTTTTCTCATATTCTCAATTTGAACTTCAAAAATTTCAATGCAATGTCAATCGTTATCTTCTGTTTTCTTAATTCTTTTTCTTCTATTCTCCTCTCTCCTTAAAAGTGTTTTCATTTTCTCATATTCTCAATTTGATCATCAAAAATTTCAATGCATTGTCAATCGTTATCTTCTGTCTTCTTAATTCTTGTTCTTTTATTGTCCTCTCTCCTTAATAGTGTTTTATTTTTCTCATATTCTCAATTTGAACTTCAAAAATTTCAATGCAATGTCAATCGTTATCTTCTGTCTTCTTAATTCTTGTTTTTTTATTGTCCTCTCTCCTTAATAGTGTTTTCTTTTTCTCATAATCTCAATTTGAACTTCAAAAATTTCAATGCAATGTCAATCGTTATCTTCTGTCTTCTTAATTCTTTTTCTTTTATTGTCCTCTCTCCTTAATAGTCTTTTCTTTTCTCATATTCTCAATTTGATCATCAAAAATTTCAATGCAATGTCAATCGTTATCTTCTGTCTTCTTAATTCTTTTTCTTTTATTGTCCTCTCTCCTTAATAGTGTTTTCTGTTTCTCATATTCTCAATTTGATCTTCAAAAATTTCAATGCAATGTCAATCGTAATCTTCTGTCTTCTTAATTCTTTTTTCTTTTATTGTCCTCTCTCCTTAATAGTGTTTTTATTCTCTCATATTCTCAATTTGATCCTCAAAAATGTCAATGCAATGTCAATCGTTATCTTCTGTCTTCTTAATTCTTGTTCTTTTATTATCCTCTCTTCTTAAAAGTGTTTTCTTTTTCTCATATTCTCAATTTGATCATCAAAAATTTCAATGCAATGTCAGTCGTTATCTTCTGTCTTCTTAATTCTTTTTCTTTTATTGTCCGCTCTCCTTACTAGTATTTTCTTTTTCTCATATTCTCAATTTGAACTTCAAAAATTTCAATGCAATGTCAATCTTTATCTTCTGTTTTCTTAATTCTTTTTCTTTTATTCTCCTCTCTCCTTAAAAGTGTTTTCATTTTCTCATATTCTCAATTTGATCATCAAAAATTTCAATGCATTGTCAATCGTTATCTTCTGTCTTCTTAATACTTGTTCTTTTATTGTCCTCTCTCCTTAATAGTGTTTTATTTTTCTCATATTCTCAATTTGAACTTCAAAAATTTCAATGCAATGTCAATCGTTATCTTCTGTCTTCTTAATTCTTGTTTTTTTATTGTCCTCTCTCCTTAATAGTGTTTTCTTTTTCTCATAATCTCAATTTGAACTTCAAAAATTTCAATGCAATGTCAATTGTTATCTTCTGTCTTCTTAATTCTTGTTCTTTTATTGTCCTCTCTCCTTAATAGTCTTTTCTTTTCTCATATTCTCAATTTGATCATCAAAAATTTAAATGCAATATCAATCGTTATCTTCTGTCTTCTTAATTCTTTTTCTTTTATTGTCCTCTCTCCTTAATAGTCTTTTCTTTTCTCATATTCTCAATTTGATCATCAAAAATTTCAATGCAATGTCAATGGTTATCTTCTGTCTTCTTAATTCTTTTTCTTTTATTGTCCTCTGTCCTTACTAGTGTTTTTATTTTCTCATATTCTCAATTTGATCATCAAAAATTTAAATGCAATGTCAATCGTTATCTTCTGTCTTCTTAATCCTCTTTCTTTTATTGTCCTCTCTCCTTAATAGTGTTTTCTTTTTCTCATATTCTCAATTTGAACTTCAAAAATTTCAATGCAATGTCAATCGTTATCTTCTGTCTTCTTATTTCTTTTTGTTTTATTGTCCTCTGTCCTTAATAGTGTTTTTATTTTCTCATATTCTCAATTTGATCATCAAAATTTTCAATGCAATGTCAATCGTTATCTTCTGTCTTCTTAATTCATTTTCTTTTATTGTCCTCTCTCCTTAATAGTGTTTTCTTTTTCTCATATTCTCAATTTGATCTTCAAAAATTTCAATGCAATGTCAATCGTAATCTTCTGTCTTCTTAATTCTTTTTTCTTTTATTGTCCTCTCTCCTTAATAGTGTTTTTATTCTCTCATATTCTCAATTTGATCATCAAAAATTTCAATGCAATGTGAATCGTTATCTTCTGTCTTCTTAATTCTTTTTCTTTTATTGTCCTCTCTCCTTAATAGTGTTTTTATTCTCTCATATTCTCAATTTGATCTTCAAAAATTTCAATGCAATGTCAAACGTTATCTTCTGTCATCTTAATTCTTTTTCTTTTATTCTCCTCTCTCCTTAAAAGTGTTTTCATTTTCTCATATTCTCAATTTGATCATCAAAAATTTCAATGCATTGTCAATCGTTATCTTCTGTCTTCTTAATTCTTGTTCTTTTATTGTCCTCTCTCCTTAATAGTGTTTTATTTTTCTCATATTCTCAATTTGAACTTCAAAAATTTCAATGCAATGTCAATCGTTATCTTCTGTCTTCTTAATTCTTGTTTTTTTATTGTCCTCTCTCCTGAATAGTGTTTTCTTTTTCTCATAATCTCAATTTGAACTTCAAAAATTTCAATGCAATGTCAATTGTTATCTTCTGTCTTCTTAATTCTTGTTCTTTTATTGTCCTCTCTCCTTAATAGTCTTTTCTTTTCTCATATTCTCAATTTGATCATCAAAAATTTAAATGCAATATCAATCATTATCTTCTGTCTTCTTAATTCTTTTTCTTTTATTGTCCTCTCTCCTTAATAGTCTTTTCTTTTCTCATATTCTCAATTTGATCATCAAAAATTTCAATGCAATGTCAATCGTTATCTTCTGTCTTCTTAATTCTTTTTCTTTTATTGTCCTCTCTCCTTAATAGTGTTTTCTGTTTCTCATATTCTCAATTTGATCTTCAAAAATTTCAATGCAATGTCAATCGTAATCTTCTGTCTTCTTAATTCTTTTTTCTTTTATTGTCCTCTCTCCTTAATAGTGTTTTTATTCCCTCATATTCTCAATTTGATCCTCAAAAATGTCAATGCAATGTCAATCGTTATCTTCTGTCTTCTTAATTCTTGTTCTTTTATTATCCTCTCTTCTTAAAAGTGTTTTCTTTTTCTCATATTCTCAATTTGATCATCAAAAATTTCAATGCAATGTCAGTCGTTATCTTCTGTCTTCTTAATTCTTTTTCTTTTATTGTCCGCTCTCCTTACTAGTATTTTCTTTTTCTCATATTCTCAATTTGAACTTCAAAAATTTCAATGCAATGTCAATCTTTATCTTCTGTTTTCTTAATTCTTTTTCTTTTATTCTCCTCTCTCCTTAAAAGTGTTTTCATTTTCTCATATTCTCAATTTGATCATCAAAAATTTCAATGCATTGTCAATCGTTATCTTCTGTCTTCTTAATACTTGTTCTTTTATTGTCCTCTCTCCTTAATAGTGTTTTATTTTTCTCATATTCTCAATTTGAACTTCAAAAATTTCAATGCAATGTCAATCGTTATCTTCTGTCTTCTTAATTCTTGTTTTTTTATTGTCCTCTCTCCTTAATAGTGTTTTCTTTTTCTCATAATCTCAATTTGAACTTCAAAAATTTCAATGCAATGTCAATTGTTATCTTCTGTCTTCTTAATTCTTGTTCTTTTATTGTCCTCTCTCCTTAATAGTCTTTTCTTTTCTCATATTCTCAATTTGATCATCAAAAATTTAAATGCAATATCAATCGTTATCTTCTGTCTTCTTAATTCTTTTTCTTTTATTGTCCTCTCTCCTTAAAAGTGTTTTCTTTTTCTCATATTCTCAAATTGATCTTCAAAAATGTAAATGCAATGTCAATCGTAATATTCTGTCTTCTTAATTCTTTTTTCTTTTATTGTCCTCTCTCCTTAATAGTGTTTTTATTTTCTCATATTCTCAATTTGAACTACAAAAATTTCAATGCAATGTCAATCGTTATCTTCTGTCTTCTTAATTCTTTTTCTTTTATTGTTCTCTCTCCTTAATAGTTTTTTCTTTTTCTCATATTCTCAATTTGATCATCAAAAATTTCAATGCAATGTCAATCGTTATCTTCCGTCTTCTTAATTCTTTTTCTTTTATTGTCCTCTCTCCTTAAAAGTGTTTTCTTTTTCTCATATTCTCAATTTGATCATCAAAAATTTCAATGCAATGTCAATCGTTATCTTCCGTCTTCTTAATTCTTTTTCTTTTATTGTCCTCTCTCCTTAATAGTGTTTTTATTTTCTCATTTTCTCAATTTGATCATCAAAAATTTCAATGCAATGTCAATCGTTATCTTCTGTCTTCTTAATTCTTTTTCTTTTATTGTCCTCTCTCCTTAATAGTGTTTTTATTTTCTCATTTTCTCAATTTGATCATCAAAAATTTCAATGCAATGTCAATCGTTATCTTCTGTCTTCTTAATTCTTTTTCTTTTATTGTCCTCTCTCCTTAATAGTGTTTTTATTTTCTCATTTTCTCAATTTGATCATCAAAAATTTCAATGCAATGTCAATCGTTATCTTCTGTCTTCTTAATTCTTTTTCTTTTATTGTCCTCTCTCCTTAATAGTGTTTTTATTTTCTCATTTTCTCAATTTGATCATCAAAAATTTCAATGCAATGTCAATCGTTATCTTCTGTCTTCTTAATTCTTTTTCTTTTATTGTCCTCTCTCCTTAATAGTGTTTTTATTTTCTCATTTTCTCAATTTGATCATCAAAAATTTCAATGCAATGTCAATCGTTATCTTCTGTCTTCTTAATTCTTTTTCTTTTATTGTCCTCTCTCCTTAATAGTGTTTTTATTTTCTCATTTTCTCAATTTGATCATCAAAAATTTCAATGCAATGTCAATCGTTATCTTCTGTCTTCTTAATTCTTTTTCTTTTATTGTCCTCTCTCCTTACTAGTGTTTTTATTTTCTCATTTTCTCAATTTGATCATCAAAAATTTCAATGCAATGTCAATCGTTATCTTCTGTCTTCTTAATTCTTTTTCTTTTATTGTCCTCTCTCCTTACTAGTGTTTTTATTTTCTCATTTTCTCAATTTGATCATCAAAAATTTCAATGCAATGTCAATCGTTATCTTCTGTCTTCTTAATTCTTTTTCTTTTATTGTCCTCTCTCCTTACTAGTGTTTTTATTTTCTCATTTTCTCAATTTGATCATCAAAAATTTCAATGCAATGTCAATCGTTATCTTCTGTCTTCTTAATTCTTTTTCTTTTATTGTCCTCTCTCCTTACTAGTGTTTTTATTTTCTCATTTTCTCAATTTGATCATCAAAAATTTCAATGCAATGTCAATCGTTATCTTCTGTCTTCTTAATTCTTTTTCTTTTATTGTCCTCTCTCTTTAATAGTGTTTTTATTTTCTCATTTTCTCAATTTGATCATCAAAAATTTCAATGCAATGTCAATCGTTATCTTCTGTCTTCTTAATTCTTTTTCTTTTATTGTCCTCTCTCCTTAAAAGTGTTTTCTTTTTCTCATATTCTCAAATTGATCTTCAAAAATGTAAATGCAATGTCAATCGTAATATTCTGTCTTCTTAATTCTTTTTTCTTTTATTGTCCTCTCTCCTTAATAGTGTTTTTATTTTCTCATATTCTCAATTTGAACTACAAAAATTTCAATGCAATGTCAATCGTTATCTTCTGTCTTCTTAATTCTTTTTCTTTTATTGTTCTCTCTCCTTAATAGTTTTTTCTTTTTCTCATATTCTCAATTTGATCATCAAAAATTTCAATGCAATGTCAATCGTTATCTTCCGTCTTCTTAATTCTTTTTCTTTTATTGTCCTCTCTCCTTAATAGTGTTTTTATTTTCTCATTTTCTCAATTTGATCATCAAAAATTTCAATGCAATGTCAATCGTTATTTTCTGTCTTCTTAATTCTTGTTCTTTTATTATCCTCTCTTCTTAAAAGTGTTTTCTTTTTCTCATATTCTCAATTTGATCATCAAAAATTTCAATGCAATGTCAATCGTTATCTTCTGTCTTCTTAATTCTTTTTCTTTTATTGTCCTCTCTCCTTAAAAGTGTTTTCTTTTTCTCATATTCTCAAATTGATCTTCAAAAATGTAAATGCAATGTCAATCGTAATATTCTGTCTTCTTAATTCTTTTTCTTTTATTGTCCTCTCTCCTTAATAGTGTTTTTATTTTCTCATATTCTCAATTTGAACTACAAAAATTTCAATGCAATGTCAATCGTTATCTTCTGTCTTCTTAATTCTTTTTCTTTTATTGTCCTCTCTCCTTAATAGTGTTTTTATTTTCTCATATTCTCAATTTGAACTACAAAAATTTCAATGCAATGTCAATCGTTATCTTCCGTCTTCTTAATTCTTTTTCTTTTATTGTCCTCTCTCCTTAAAAGTGTTTTCTTTTTCTCATATTCTCAATTTGATCATCAAAAATTTCAATGCAATGTCAATCGTTATCTTCCGTCTTCTTAATTCTTTTTCTTTTATTGTCCTCTCTCCTTAATAGTGTTTTTATTTTCTCATTTTCTCAATTTGATCATCAAAAATTTCAATGCAATGTCAATCGTTATCTTCTGTCTTCTTAATTCTTTTTCTTTTATTGTCCTCTCTCCTTAATAGTGTTTTTATTTTCTCATTTTCTCAATTTGATCATCAAAAATTTCAATGCAATGTCAATCGTTATCTTCTGTCTTCTTAATTCTTTTTCTTTTATTGTCCTCTCTCCTTAATAGTGTTTTTATTTTCTCATTTTCTCAATTTGATCATCAAAAATTTCAATGCAATGTCAATCGTTATCTTCTGTCTTCTTAATTCTTTTTCTTTTATTGTCCTCTCTCCTTAATAGTGTTTTTATTTTCTCATTTTCTCAATTTGATCATCAAAAATTTCAATGCAATGTCAATCGTTATCTTCTGTCTTCTTAATTCTTTTTCTTTTATTGTCCTCTCTCCTTAATAGTGTTTTTATTTTCTCATTTTCTCAATTTGATCATCAAAAATTTCAATGCAATGTCAATCGTTATCTTCTGTCTTCTTAATTCTTTTTCTTTTATTGTCCTCTCTCCTTAATAGTGTTTTTATTTTCTCATTTTCTCAATTTGATCATCAAAAATTTCAATGCAATGTCAATCGTTATCTTCTGTCTTCTTAATTCTTTTTCTTTTATTGTCCTCTCTCCTTACTAGTGTTTTTATTTTCTCATTTTCTCAATTTGATCATCAAAAATTTCAATGCAATGTCAATCGTTATCTTCTGTCTTCTTAATTCTTTTTCTTTTATTGTCCTCTCTCCTTACTAGTGTTTTTATTTTCTCATTTTCTCAATTTGATCATCAAAAATTTCAATGCAATGTCAATCGTTATCTTCTGTCTTCTTAATTCTTTTTCTTTTATTGTCCTCTCTCCTTACTAGTGTTTTTATTTTCTCATTTTCTCAATTTGATCATCAAAAATTTCAATGCAATGTCAATCGTTATCTTCTGTCTTCTTAATTCTTTTTCTTTTATTGTCCTCTCTCCTTACTAGTGTTTTTATTTTCTCATTTTCTCAATTTGATCATCAAAAATTTCAATGCAATGTCAATCGTTATCTTCTGTCTTCTTAATTCTTTTTCTTTTATTGTCCTCTCTCTTTAATAGTGTTTTTATTTTCTCATTTTCTCAATTTGATCATCAAAAATTTCAATGCAATGTCAATCGTTATCTTCTGTCTTCTTAATTCTTTTTCTTTTATTGTCCTCTCTCCTTAAAAGTGTTTTCTTTTTCTCATATTCTCAAATTGATCTTCAAAAATGTAAATGCAATGTCAATCGTAATATTCTGTCTTCTTAATTCTTTTTTCTTTTATTGTCCTCTCTCCTTAATAGTGTTTTTATTTTCTCATATTCTCAATTTGAACTACAAAAATTTCAATGCAATGTCAATCGTTATCTTCTGTCTTCTTAATTCTTTTTCTTTTATTGTTCTCTCTCCTTAATAGTTTTTTCTTTTTCTCATATTCTCAATTTGATCATCAAAAATTTCAATGCAATGTCAATCGTTATCTTCCGTCTTCTTAATTCTTTTTCTTTTATTGTCCTCTCTCCTTAATAGTGTTTTTATTTTCTCATTTTCTCAATTTGATCATCAAAAATTTCAATGCAATGTCAATCGTTATTTTCTGTCTTCTTAATTCTTGTTCTTTTATTATCCTCTCTTCTTAAAAGTGTTTTCTTTTTCTCATATTCTCAATTTGATCATCAAAAATTTCAATGCAATGTCAATCGTTATCTTCTGTCTTCTTAATTCTTTTTCTTTTATTGTCCTCTCTCCTTAAAAGTGTTTTCTTTTTCTCATATTCTCAAATTGATCTTCAAAAATGTAAATGCAATGTCAATCGTTATCTTCTGTCTTCTTAATTCTTTTTCTTTTATTGTCCTCTCTCCTTAATAGTGTTTTTATTTTCTCATTTTCTCAATTTGATCATCAAAAATTTCAATGCAATGTCAATCGTTATCTTCTGTCTTCTTAATTCTTTTTCTTTTATTGTCCTCTCTCCTTAATAGTGTTTTTATTTTCTCATTTTCTCAATTTGATCATCAAAAATTTCAATGCAATGTCAATCGTTATCTTCTGTCTTCTTAATTCTTTTTCTTTTATTGTCCTCTCTCCTTACTAGTGTTTTTATTTTCTCATTTTCTCAATTTGATCATCAAAAATTTCAATGCAATGTCAATCGTTATCTTCTGTCTTCTTAATTCTTTTTCTTTTATTGTCCTCTCTCCTTACTAGTGTTTTTATTTTCTCATTTTCTCAATTTGATCATCAAAAATTTCAATGCAATGTCAATCGTTATCTTCTGTCTTCTTAATTCTTTTTCTTTTATTGTCCTCTCTCCTTACTAGTGTTTTTATTTTCTCATTTTCTCAATTTGATCATCAAAAATTTCAATGCAATGTCAATCGTTATCTTCTGTCTTCTTAATTCTTTTTCTTTTATTGTCCTCTCTCCTTACTAGTGTTTTTATTTTCTCATTTTCTCAATTTGATCATCAAAAATTTCAATGCAATGTCAATCGTTATCTTCTGTCTTCTTAATTCTTTTTCTTTTATTGTCCTCTCTCTTTAATAGTGTTTTTATTTTCTCATTTTCTCAATTTGATCATCAAAAATTTCAATGCAATGTCAATCGTTATCTTCTGTCTTCTTAATTCTTTTTCTTTTATTGTCCTCTCTCCTTAAAAGTGTTTTCTTTTTCTCATATTCTCAAATTGATCTTCAAAAATGTAAATGCAATGTCAATCGTAATATTCTGTCTTCTTAATTCTTTTTTCTTTTATTGTCCTCTCTCCTTAATAGTGTTTTTATTTTCTCATATTCTCAATTTGAACTACAAAAATTTCAATGCAATGTCAATCGTTATCTTCTGTCTTCTTAATTCTTTTTCTTTTATTGTTCTCTCTCCTTAATAGTTTTTTCTTTTTCTCATATTCTCAATTTGATCATCAAAAATTTCAATGCAATGTCAATCGTTATCTTCCGTCTTCTTAATTCTTTTTCTTTTATTGTCCTCTCTCCTTAATAGTGTTTTTATTTTCTCATTTTCTCAATTTGATCATCAAAAATTTCAATGCAATGTCAATCGTTATTTTCTGTCTTCTTAATTCTTGTTCTTTTATTATCCTCTCTTCTTAAAAGTGTTTTCTTTTTCTCATATTCTCAATTTGATCATCAAAAATTTCAATGCAATGTCAATCGTTATCTTCTGTCTTCTTAATTCTTTTTCTTTTATTGTCCTCTCTCCTTAAAAGTGTTTTCTTTTTCTCATATTCTCAAATTGATCTTCAAAAATGTAAATGCAATGTCAATCGTAATATTCTGTCTTCTTAATTCTTTTTTCTTTTATTGTCCTCTCTCCTTAATAGTGTTTTTATTTTCTCATATTCTCAATTTGAACTACAAAAATTTCAATGCAATGTCAATCGTTATCTTCTGTCTTCTTAATTCTTTTTCTTTTATTGTCCTCTCTCCTTAATAGTGTTTTTATTTTCTCATTTTCTCAATTTGATCATCAAAAATTTCAATGCAATGTCAATCGTTATCTTCTGTCTTCTTAATTCTTGTTCTTTTATTGTCCTCTCTCCTTAATAGTGTTTTGTTTTTCTCATATTCTCAATTTGATCATCAAAAATTTCAATGCAATGTCAATCGTTATCTTCCGTCTTCTTAATTCTTTTTCTTTTATTGTCCTCTCTCCTTAATAGTGTTTTTATTTTCTCATTTTCTCAATTTGATCATCAAAAATTTCAATGCAATGTCAATCGTTATCTTCTGTCTTCTTAATTCTTTTTCTTTTATTGTCCTCTCTCCTTAATAGTGTTTTTATTTTCTCATTTTCTCAATTTGATCATCAAAAATTTCAATGCAATGTCAATCGTTATCTTCTGTCTTCTTAATTCTTTTTCTTTTATTGTCCTCTCTCCTTAATAGTGTTTTTATTTTCTCATTTTCTCAATTTGATCATCAAAAATTTCAATGCAATGTCAATCGTTATCTTCTGTCTTCTTAATTCTTTTTCTTTTATTGTCCTCTCTCCTTAATAGTGTTTTTATTTTCTCATTTTCTCAATTTGATCATCAAAAATTTCAATGCAATGTCAATCGTTATCTTCTGTCTTCTTAATTCTTTTTCTTTTATTGTCCTCTCTCCTTAATAGTGTTTTTATTTTCTCATTTTCTCAATTTGATCATCAAAAATTTCAATGCAATGTCAATCGTTATCTTCTGTCTTCTTAATTCTTTTTCTTTTATTGTCCTCTCTCCTTAATAGTGTTTTTATTTTCTCATTTTCTCAATTTGATCATCAAAAATTTCAATGCAATGTCAATCGTTATCTTCTGTCTTCTTAATTCTTTTTCTTTTATTGTCCTCTCTCCTTAATAGTGTTTTTATTTTCTCATTTTCTCAATTTGATCATCAAAAATTTCAATGCAATGTCAATCGTTATCTTCTGTCTTCTTAATTCTTTTTCTTTTATTGTCCTCTCTCCTTACTAGTGTTTTTATTTTCTCATTTTCTCAATTTGATCATCAAAAATTTCAATGCAATGTCAATCGTTATCTTCCGTCTTCTTAATTCTTTTTCTTTTATTGTCCTCTCTCCTTACTAGTGTTTTTATTTTCTCATTTTCTCAATTTGATCATCAAAAATTTCAATGCAATGTCAATCGTTATCTTCCGTCTTCTTAATTCTTTTTCTTTTATTGTCCTCTCTCCTTAATAGTGTTTTCTTTTTCTCATCAAAAATTGAAATGCAATGTCAATCGTTATCTTCTGTCTTCTTAATTCTTTTTCTTTTATTGTCCTCTCTCCTTAATAGTGTTTTTATTTTCTCATTTTCTCAATTTGATCATCAAAAATTTCAATGCAATGTCAATCGTTATCTTCTGTCTTCTTAATTCTTTTTCTTTTATTGTCCTCTCTCCTTAATAGTGTTTTCTTTTTCTCATCAAAAATTGAAATGCAATGTCAATCGTTATCTTCTGTCTTCTTAATTCTTTTTCTTTTATTGTCCTCTCTCCTTAATAGTGTTTTTATTTTCTCATTTTCTCAATTTGATCATCAAAAATTTCAATGCAATGTCAATCGTTATCTTCCGTCTTCTTAATTCTTTTTCTTTTATTGTCCTCTCTCCTTAATAGTGTTTTCTTTTTCTCATCAAAAATTGAAATGCAATGTCAATCGTTATCTTCTGTCTTCTTAATTCTTTTTCTTTTATTGTCCTCTCTCCTTAATAGTGTTTTTATTTTCTCATTTTCTCAATTTGATCATCAAAAATTTCAATGCAATGTCAATCGTTATCTTCTGTCTTCTTAATTCTTTTTCTTTTATTGTCCTCTCTCCTTACTAGTGTTTTTATTTTCTCATTTTCTCAATTTGATCATCAAAAATTTCAATGCAATGTCAATCGTTATCTTCCGTCTTCTTAATTCTTTTTCTTTTATTGTCCTCTCTCCTTAATAGTGTTTTCTTTTTCTCATCAAAAATTTCAATGCAATGTCAATCGTTATCTTCTGTCTTCTTAATTCTTTTTCTTTTATTGTCCTCTCTCCTTAATAGTGTTTTTATTTTCTCATTTTCTCAATTTGATCATCAAAAATTTCAATGCAATGTCAATCGTTATCTTCTGTCTTCTTAATTCTTTTTCTTTTATTGTCCTCTCTCCTTACTAGTGTTTTTATTTTCTCATTTTCTCAATTTGATCATCAAAAATTTCAATGCAATGTCAATCGTTATCTTCCGTCTTCTTAATTCTTTTTCTTTTATTGTCCTCTCTCCTTAATAGTGTTTTCTTTTTCTCATCAAAAATTGAAATGCAATGTCAATCGTTATCTTCTGTCTTCTTAATTCTTTTTCTTTTATTGTCCTCTCTCCTTAATAGTGTTTTTATTTTCTCATTTTCTCAATTTGATCATCAAAAATTTCAATGCAATGTCAATCGTTATCTTCTGTCTTCTTAATTCTTTTTCTTTTATTGTCCTCTCTCCTTAATAGTGTTTTTATTTTCTCATTTTCTCAATTTGATCATCAAAAATTTCAATGCAATGTCAATCGTTATCTTCTGTCTTCTTAATTCATTTTCTTTTATTGTCCTCTCTCCTTAATAGTGTTTTTATTCTCTCATATTCTCAATTTGATCATCAAAAATTTAAATGCAATGTCAATCGTTATCTTCTGTCTTCTTAATTCTGGTTCTTTTATTGTCCTTTCTCCTTAATACTGTTTTCTTTTTCTCATATTCTCAATTTGATCTTCAAAAATTTAAATGCAATGTCAATCGTTATCTTCTGTCTTCTTAATTCTTGTTCTTTTATTGTCCTCCCTCCTTAATAGTGTTTTCTTTTTCTCATATTCTCAATTTGATCATCAAAAATTTCAATGCAATGTCAATCGTTATCTTCTGTCATCTTAATTCTTTTTCTTTTATTGTCCTCTGTCCTTACTAGTGTTTTTATTTTCTCATATTCTCAATTTGATCATCAAAAATTTAAATGCAATGTCAATTGTTATCTTCTGTCTTCTTAATCCTTTTTCTTTTATTGTCCTCTCTCCTTAATAGTCTTTTCTTTTTCTCATATTCTCAATTTGAACTTCAAAAATTTCAATGCAATGTCAATCGTTATCTTCTGTCTTCTTAATTCTTGTTTTTTTATTGTCTTTTCTCCTTAATAGTGTTTTCTTTTTCTCATAATCTCAATTTGAACTTCAAAAATTTCAATGCAATGTCAATTGTTATCTTCTGTCTTCTTAATTCTTTTTCTTTTATTCTCCTCTCTCCTTAAAAGTGTTTTCATTTTCTCATATTCTCAATTTGATCATCAAAAATTTCAATGCATTGTCAATCGTTATCTTCTGTCTTCTTAATTCTTGTTCTTTTATTGTCCTCTCTCCTTAATAGTGTTTTATTTTTCTCATATTCTCAATTTGAACTTGAAAAATTTCAATGCAATGTCAATCGTTATCTTCTGTCTTCTTAATTCTTGTTTTTTTATTGTCCTTTCTCCTTAATAGTGTTTTCTTTTTCTCATAATCTCAATTTGAACTTCAAAAATTTCAATGCAATGTCAATTGTTATCTTCTGTCTTCTTAATTCTTGTTCTTTTATTGTCCTCTCTCCTTAATAGTCTTTTCTTTTCTCATATTCTCAATTTGATCATCAAAAATTTAAATGCAATATCAATCGTTATCTTCTGTCTTCTTAATTCTTTTTCTTTTATTGTCCTCTCTCCTTAATAGTCTTTTCTTTTCTCATATTCTCAATTTGATCATCAAAAATTTCAATGCAATGTCAATCGTTATCTTCTGTCTTCTTAATTCTTTTTCTTTTATTGTCCTCTCTCCTTAATAGTGTTTTCTGTTTCTCATATTCTCAATTTGATCTTCAAAAATTTCAATGCAATGTCAATCGTAATCTTCTGTCTTCTTAATTCTTTTTCTTTTATTGTCCTCTGTCCTTAATAGTGTTTTTATTCTCTTATATTCTCAATTTGATCATCAAAAATGTCAATGCAATGTCAATCGTTATCTTCTGTCTTCTTAATTCTTGTTCTTTTATTGTCCTCTCTCCTTAATAGTGTTTTTATTTTCTCATATTCTCAATTTGAACTACAAAAATTTCAATGCAATGTCAATCGTTATCTTCTGTCTTCGTAATTTTTTCTTCTTTTATTGTTCTCTCTCCTTAATAGTGTTTTCTTTTTCTCATATTCTCAATTTGAACTTCAATAATTTCAATGCAATATCAACCGTCATCTTCTGTCTTCTTAATCCTTTTTTTTTTTTTATTGTCCGCTCTCCTTAATAGTGTTTTCTTTTTCTCATATTCTTAATTTGATCTTCAAAAATTTCAATGCAATGTCAATCGTTATCTTCTGTCTTCTTAATTCTTTTTCTTTTATTGTCCTCTCTCCTTAATAGTGTTTTTATTTTCTCATATTCTCAATTTGATCATCAAAAATTTCAATGCAATGTCAGTCGTTATCTTCTGTCTTCTTAATTCTTTTTCTTTTATTGTCCTCTCTCCTTAATAGTATTTTCTTTTTCTCATATTCTCAATTTGAACTTCAAAAATTTCAATGCAATGTCAATCTTTATCTTCTGTTTTCTTAATTCTTTTTCTTTTATTCTCCTCTCTCCTTAAAAGTGTTTTCATTTTCTCATATTCTCAATTTGATCATCAAAAATTTCAATGCATTGTCAATCGTTATCTTCTGTCTTCTTAATTCTTTTTCTTTTATTGTCCTCTCTCCTTAATAATGTTTTCTTTTTCTCATATTTTCAATTTGATCATCAAAAATTTCAAATGCAATGTCAATCGTTATCTTCTGTCTTCTTAATACTTGTTCTTTTATTGTCCTCTCTCCTTAATAGTGTTTTATTTTTCTCATATTCTAAATTTGAACTTCAAAAATTTCAATGCAATGTCAATCGTTATCTTCTGTCTTCTTAATTCTTGTTCTTTTATTGTCCTCTCTTCTTAATAGTCTTTTCTTTTCTCATATTCTCAATTTGATCATCAAACATTTAAATGCAATATCAATCGTTATCTTCTGTCTTCTTAATTGATGTCTTTTATTGTCCTCTCTCCTTAATAGTGTTTTCTTTTTCTCATATTCTTAATTTGATCATCAAAAATTTAAATGCAATGTCAATCGTTATCTTCTGTCTTCTTAATTCTTTTTCTTTTATTGTCCTCTCTCCCTAATAGTGTTTTTATTTTCTCATATTCTAAATTTGATCATCAAAAATTTCAATGCAATGTCAATCGTTATCTTCTATCTTCTTAATTCTTTTTCTTTTATTGTCCTCTCTCCTTAATAATGTTTTCTTTTTCTCATATTTTCAATTTGATCTTCAAAAATTTAAATGTAATGCCAATCGTTATCTTCTGTCTTCTTAATTCTTTTTCTTTTATTGTCCTCTCTCCTTAATAGTCTTTTCTTTTTCTCATATTCTCAATATGATCTTCAAAAATTTCAATGCAATGTCAATCGTTATCTTCTGTCTTCTTAATTCTTTTTCTTTTATTCTCCTCTCTCCTTAATAGTGTTTTTATTTTCTCATATTCTTTATTTGATCTTAAATATTTCAATGCAATGTCAATCGTTATTTTCTGTCTTCTTAATTCTTTTATTCTCCTCTCTCCTCAATAGTGTTTTTATTTTCTCATATTCTCAATTTGATCATCGAAAATTTCAATGCAATGTCAATCGTTATCTTCTGTCTTCTTAATTCTTGTTGTTTTATTGTCCTCTCTCCTTAATAATGTATTCTTTTTCTCATATTCTCAATTTGATCATCGAAAATTTCAATGCAATGTCAATCGTTATCTTCTGTCTTCTTAATTCCTCTTCTTTTATTGTCCTCTCTCATTAATAGTCTTTTCTTTTTCTCATATTCTCAATTTGAACTTAAAAAATTTAAATGCATTGTCAATCGTTTTCTTCTGTCTTCTTAATTCTTGTTCTTTTATTGTCCTCTCTCCTTAATAGTGTTTTCTTTTTCTCATATTCTCAATTTGATCTTCAAAAATTATATCCAATGTTAATTGTTACCTTCTGTCTTCTTAATCCCTGATCTTTATTGTTCTAATGAATGAATAAGGTATGACTTTTTCAATTATTTTTTCACATATAAATCAGCCCTTGTTTCTTAATGTTTTTATCTGGGTGAAATAAATATATATATATAGAACTGAGTCATATGTTTTCCAGATCGCGCCAACATGTATAACTATGGTGACAGGTTTTACTAAGACAGTGTGGCGAAATGTTTTCGGTTCAGCGAATGCAATTTTTGACAATAAATTTTAATATTTTGCCGGTTAAGTAGCCTTGGAATTTAATACGGACAAGAATATTTAACCAACCCTTGTACAATAAAATATAATTAAATCTCTGAGATTTGTTTTACTAATAGTGTTGTTGCATTTTTCCCTAAGATATCGTTCTCTTTAGACCTGAAGGAGTATCGCCCAATTCAATGAATCCATGTTTCTGCTATCTTCCCACTGAAGAACTACTTTAAAAGACTTCTTTAGCCTAACAATCTGAAGGGAATATTCGAAGATGTATTTTGGAAAATACGGAATAAAAATAAAGAACTCTTTTAAAAAAACATTGTAATAAAATCTGGGGAAAAATATTTAAACAAATAAACAGCAATGGAAAACCAAAAAAAAAAAAAAAAATGAGAAAGAAAAGAAAAGAAAACCACAAAAAGAATTGTCGAATGAGAAGAGAGATTTCAAGAAGCCATATTTGTTGAAGGTTTTCATGTCGACAGTCTTTTAATGATTTTAATATTGTTTTTCTTTGAAATTCTTTTGTTTTTACTAATATTTTTGTTGGGAGAAGGGTGGATAAGGCAGGAAAAGAAATGACAGTTGAAGAAATATCTTGTACGAAATTAATAGAAGATGGAAATCATAAAGGAAAAGAAAGAGTTAAAGAATCTGCGAGTAAAATTATGAATGAATAACACAGGCCATGTTTACAAGATGTTCAACGGCACAGAAAGGCAGACCACTTTTCAAAATGGCATGAAAAGCAAATGGCACTTGGGCCGGAAACACAAGTTTATTTTTTTCTTTTTCTATCTCTTTCCTTGACACATCATCATCAGCGTCAGCATCGTCATCATCAGCAGCAACAACAACAACGCCAATTAAAATCATTTTAGTTTTGTTTCTTGCAGCTAATTACTTCTTTTTCCTCTTCTTTTTCTTTTTCTTCTATTTCTTCTTCTTTGTCTTCTTCTATTTGTTTTTCTTCTTTTACTTCTTTTCTTCTTCACCTACTAATACTTCTCTACTTCTTTCTCTTCTACGAAGTTTTCTTTTTCTACTTCTTGTTTTTCTTCTTCTTCTTCTTCTCCTCAACCTCCTCCTCCTACTTCTTCTACTTCTCGTAATTGCTTATTTCTTCTTCTTCTTCTTCTTCTTCTTCTTCTTCTTCTTCTTCTTTCCTCCCTTCCTCCACTATTCCTTCTCCTAGACCCACCCTTTCTTCTTCTTCTTCTTCTTCTTCTTCTTCTTCTTCTTCTTCTTCTTCTTCTTCTTTGTCTACTACTACTTTTTTTCATTTTCTTGTTCTTCTTTTCCTCCACCTCCTCCCCCGCCTTCTTCTTTTCTCGTAATTCCTTATTCCCTCTTCTTCTATTTCTTCTTCTTCTCCTCCTCCTCTTTCTTCTTCTTCTCGTAATTCCTTATTTCCTCTTCTTATTCTTCTTCTTTGTCTCCTACTACATTTTTTCATTTTCTTGTTCTTTTTCTTTTTATTCTACTTCTTTTCCTCCAACTCCTCCTCCTCCTCCTTCTTCTTCTTCTTCTTCTTCTTCTTCTTCTTCTCATAAATCCTTATTTCCTCTTCTTCTTCTTCTTCTTCTTCTTCTTCTTCTTCTTCTTCTTCTTCTCCTCCCCCACCTCCTCCTTTACGTAATTACTTATTTTTTCTTCTTCTTCTTCTTTGTGTCCTACTACATTTTTTCTTTTTCTTGTTCTTTTACTTCTTCTTCTTCTTCTCCTCAACATCCTTCTCCTTCTTCTTCTCGTAATTCGTTATTTCCTCTTCTTCTTTTTCTTTGTCTCCTACTACTTTTTTCATTTTCTTCTTCTTCTTCTTCTTCTCCTCCTCCTCCACATCCTCCTCCTACTTCTTCTACTTCTCGTAATTCCTTATTTCCTCTTCTTCTTCTTCTTCTTTGTCTACTACTACTTTTTTTCATTTTCTTCTTCTTCTTCTTCTTCTTTGTCTACTACTACTTTTTTCATTTTCTTGTTCTTGTTTTTCTTCTTCTTCTCCTCAACCTCCTCCTCCTACTTCTTCTACTTCTCGTAATTCCTTATTTCCTCTTCTTCCTCTTCTTCTTCTTCTTCTTTGTCTACTACTACTTTTTTTCATTTTCTTCTTCTTCTTCTTCTTCTTCTTCTCCTCAACCTCCTCCTCCTACTTCTTCTTCTCGTAATTCCTTATTTCCTCTTCTTATTCTTCATCTTTGTCTTCTACTACATTTTTTCTTTTTCTTTTTCTTTTACTTC
>OZ010611.1:12197258-12199758 GCA_963932145.1 Acanthosepion lycidas
ATAGGAACGCCTTAAAGCAATGACAACTGAAATAGATAGATAGATAGATAGATAGATAGATAGATAGATAGATAGATAGAATGAAGTGACTTGGATAGATAGATAGATAGATATATAGATAGATAGATAGATAGATATGAATAGACTGCGATAGATAGATAGATAGATAGATAGATAGATAGATAGATAGATAGATAGATAGAATGAAGAGATTCGATAGAGAGATAGAATGAAGAGACTTGGATAGATAGATAGATAGATAGATAGATAGATAGATAGATAGATAGATAGAATGAAGAGACCTGGATAGATAGATAGACAGACAGATAGATAGAGAGATAGAGATAGATAGATAGATAGATAGATAGATAGATAGATAGATACAGAGATAGATACATAGATAGATAGATAGATAGATAGATAGATAGATAGATAGATAGATAGATAGACAAATAGATAAAACACTCAGATAGATAGATAGATAGATATTAACAGTGATAGATAGATAGATAGATAGACATATAGATAGATAGATATGAAGAGAATAAGATATAGATAGATAGATAGATAGATATTCACAGTGATAGATAGATAGATAGACAGATAGATAGATATGAAGAGAATAGTTATAGATAGATAGATAGATAAATAGATAGATAGATAGAATATGAAGAGAATAAGATATAGATAGATAGATAGATAGATAGATAGATAGATAGATAGATAGATAGATAATTATGAACGGAGATGGATAGATAGATAGTTATGAACATAGATAGATAGATATATAGATAGATAGATAGATAGATAGATAGATAGATACAACACTGAGATAGATAGATAGATAGATAGATAGATAGTTAGATAGATAGATAGATAGATAGATAGATAGATAGATAGATAGATAGATAGATAGAATAAAGAGACTTAGATAGATAGATAGATAGATAGATAGATAGATAGATAGATAGATAGATAGATAGATAGAATGAAGAGATTCGATAGATAGATAGATAGAATGAAGAGACTTGGATGGATAGATAGATAGATAGATAGATAGATAGATAGATAGATAGATAGATAGATAGATAGATAGAATGAAGAGACCTGGATAGATAGATAGATAGATAGATAGATAGATAGATAGATAGATATAAACGAATATGGATAGATAGATAGTTATCAACATAGATAGATAGATAGGTAGATAGATAGATGAGATAGACAAAACACTGAGATGGATAGAGAGATATATAGATAGACAGATAGATAGATAGATAACACACTGAGATAGATAGATAGACAGATAGACAGACAGACAGACAGATAGATAGATAGATAGAGAGATAGATAGATAGATAGATAGATAGATATAAACGGAGATAGATAGATAGATAGATAGATAGATAGATACAGAGATAGATAAATAGATAGATAAACAAAGAGATAACACACTGAGATAGATAGATAGATAGATAGATAGATATTAACAGTGATAGATAGATAGATAGATAGATAGATAGATAGATAGATAGGTAGATATGAAGAGAATAAGATATAGATAGATAGATAGATAGATATATAGATAGATCGATATGAAGATAGTAAGAGATATATAGATAGATAGATAGATAGATAGTTATGAACAGAGATGTATAGGTAGATAGTTATGAACATAGATAGATAGATAGATAGATAAATAGACATATAGATGGATAGATAGATAGATAGATAGATAGATAGAGAGATGGATAGATAGATAGAAAAATAGATAACACACTGAGATAGATAGATAGATAGATAGATAGATAGATAGATAGATATTAACAGTGATAGATAGATAGATAGATATGAAGAGAATAAGATATAGATAGATAGATAGATAGATAGATAGATAGATAGATAGATAGATAGATAGAATGAAGAGACTTGGATAGATAGATAGAATGAAGAGACTTGGATATATATGTATATATATATATATATATATATATATATATATATATATATAGATAGATAGATAGATAGATAGATGGATGGATAGATAGATAGATAACACACTCAGATAGATAGATAGATAGATAGATAGATAGATAGATAGATAGATAGATAGATAGATAGATAGATAGATTGATAATTATGAACGGAGATAGATAGATAGATAGATAGATAGATAGATAGATAGATAGATAGATAACACACTGAGATAGATAGATAGATAGATAGATAGATAGATAGATAGATAGATAGATAGATAGATATAAACGTAGATGGATAGATATATAGATAGATAGATAGATAGATAGATAGATCGATAGATAGATAGAAAAATAGATAGATAGATAGATATGAAGAGAATAAGATATAGATAGATTTATAGATAGATAGACAAATAGATAACCCACTGAGATAGATAGATAGATAGATAGATAGATAGATGGACAGATAGATAGATAGATAGATAGATAGATATATAGATAGATAGATAGAGATAGATAGA
>OZ010611.1:12209758-12217258 GCA_963932145.1 Acanthosepion lycidas
TTGGTGCTTAATGTTCTTAATTGAGCTTCTTTTATGTTTTCACTTTGCTGAAATGATTTTGATTGATTTGCTGAAATTATTGTCTTCATTTTTTTTTACTCGGCTTAAATTTTTCTTCATTTATTTTGCTTATTTCTTAACACTGATTAAATTTTCTTGTCTGGCTTTGCTTAATTTTTCGACTTTGCTTAATTTTTCGACTTTGCTGAAACGTTCTCGCTTGATTTACCTGATTTATTTATTTTTTTTTAACTGCCTTTGCTTCATTTTTGTCTTTCGTTAAATCTTCGTGTCTGTCTTTTCATTAATTAATTTTGCTTATTTTTTTTTTTTACCTTTAGTAAAATTTTCTTGTCTGACGTGAGTTAATTAATCTTGTTCTTTGTAATTTATTTGCTTAACATCAAGAACTTTTTTTAATTTTTTTTGCATAATTGTTGCTTGAATTTTGGAAGTTCATTAAATTTTATTGTCCTGTCTTTGCTAATTTTCGCTTCAGTTTTCTTCCCTGCCTTTGCTTAATTAATTTTATTAAAACTTTTATTTGCCCAAATTTTCTTGTTTGTCATTTGCTTAATTTACATTGCATTATATTTTCTTTGCTGAAATATTCCTGTTTTCGTTTTTATATTATTAATTTTTCTTAATTTATTTGATGATTTTACTAAATTTTAATTACCTTTGTTTAATTAATTTTTGAATTTGCTAGAATTGATTGTATGATTTTCTCAATTTTTTGAGGTAATTTTTCTTGATTTAATTATAGCTCCTTATATGGCCTTTGCTTAATTAATCCTGCCCACTAGTTTAATTTCCTTAAAATTGTGTTGTTTTTTTAATTTAGCTTAAATTTTATTATTTGTCTTTGCTTTATTTTGCTTATTATTTTCACTTTGCTCCATTTTCGTTCATTAACTTTTTTCATATTTTGATTTTGCTCATATTTTTTTCTTTGCCGATTTTGCTAATGTTTTCTTAAACTTTGCTTATTTTCTAGATGTATGGATTTTTGTGGGGATTTTGCTGAAGATTTCTCATTCTACGTTGCTGAAAATTTCATCTTTGTCTTCTTTTGCTTGACCGACTTTGCTTATTTGTAGATTTTACTCGAACTTTTTGCTTATTTTTATTTTATTGCTTTATTATATTTTTGTTTTTATCGTTTTCGGCCTATATTTCAACCTTAGACATTGTTCTAGTCAAAATTTCGCTTTAGTTTTTAAATTTGCTTAAATTTTGTCTCTTGTTTTGCATTAATATTTTTTTATCCCTTCTTTTCCATGTTTGTCTCAGATTATGTTTTTTTTTTTTTTTTTTTGTTTTGTTTTTTTTGGAAATTTTTGCAAATTATTTCCTCCGGAAATGTTTGCCTTTATTCATTGCAAAAATCTTGTTCTTCGTCTGATGCAAATTCCGTCTGTTCGTCAGCCATTTTAATTCATTTACTATTTTAATTCATTTTTTTTTTTTTTAATTTAATTTTAAATATTTTCTTTTCTCTTGCTTTATTTCGTTTTATTTGACATAAAATTGTCCTTTTTGCACAGGCTTCGAGCCTTGGGAACCGTGTTCTGGAAATTCGACACTGATTCCCGTCCAGTTCTTGATAATCAATCGATAACATCATATTTTATAGGAATTTACAATGGCGATTATAAAATGAACTCAATGAAACAAAGACAATATGTAACCATAGCAACAAGTGTAAGGTTTCCGCTTTGAATAGAGTTACGGCTGCTTCCATGAAGCGAAAATATGATTTTGAAAAGGCGTAAGAAAAAATTTAAAATAGTATAAAATGGCTGCTGTTAGCAAAACCATTCCATTTTCAGGAATGATCGCTAGATCATTTTCATGAATATGCGGGTTTGCTTTTTATTTTGTTGAAGAATCTGAAAATTAATTTGTTTTTATTCGTCACCATTTTTCTTGTCATTCCTTTAATGGCTACTAATTATTAACATTTTTCGGATCACGGATTTTACAAAAACAAAACGGAAATGACTGTTTGGAAATATACAGGGTGGATGGTAATTAGTTCTACACTTTTTAAAATAACTTTGACAGAGCAATGAAAGATTTTGGAGAAATAAAATATTAATTTTTTTTTTATAGCTTATCAACCTGTTTGCATGTTATTGAAAGGCAGTAAATATTTTGAAACCATATTGTTTTTTTTTGTTGCTGTTTTTAGATAATGATGGTTTACTGATACAGGTTTTACTATTTAACCCATGGCTGGTAGGGAGAAGAGGCGGATGCATACATAATCAGAATTTGACAAACAAACAAGAAATTATTTTATGGATATAACGCAGGGAATCTATTCTGCATTACAGTCAATATATAAACTGATCCCTCACTTTCTGGCCACGGTAGTTTCTATACATTTATATTCCCGAGACTGTAAATACATCTAAAAGACATGCCTGTGTAGCTAATCAGTATTTCATTGATTGATTGGTTCGTTTTCTACGGCTTATCAACAAACAAGAAATTATAATGTGGATATAAAGTGGGGGATCAATTCTATATTATATTCAATATATAAACTGATCCCTCATTTTGCGACCACACTAGTTTCTATCCATTTATATTCCAGAGATTGTAAATAAATCTAAAAGACATGCCTGTGTAGCTAATCAGTATTTCATTGATTGATTTGTTTTCTACGGCTTATCAACAAACAAGAAATTATAATGTGGATATAAAGTGGGGGATCAATTCTATATTATATTCAATATATAAACTGATCCCTCATTTTGCGACCACACTAGTTTCTATCCATTTATATTCCAGAGATTGTAAATAAATCTAAAAGACATGCCTGTGTAGCTAATCAGTATTTCATTGATTGATTTGTTTTCTACGGCTTATCAACAAACAAGAAATTATAATGTGGATATAAAGTGAGGGATCAATTCTATATTATATTCAATATATAAACTGATCCCTCATTTTGCGACCACACTAGTTTCTATCCATTTATATTCCAGAGATTGTAAATAAATCTAAAAGACATGCCTGTGTAGCTAATCAGTATTTCATTGATTGATTTGTTTTCTACGGCTTATCAACAAACAAGAAATTATAATGTGGATATAAAGTGGGGGATCAATTCTATATTATATTCAATATGTAAACTGATCTCTCATTTTTCGGCCACAGTAATTTCTATACATTTATATCCCAGAGACTGTAAATAATCAGTATTTCATTGATTGATTGGTTCGTTTTCTACGGCTTATCAACAAACAAGAAATTATAATGTGGATATAAAGTGGGGGGATCAATTCTACATTAAATCAATATATAAACTGATCCCTCACTTTGTAGCTTCTATAGATTTCTATTCTAGAGAATGTGAATACATCTAAAAGACATGCCTGTGTAGCTAATCAGTATTTTTGCAGGTTATTTAATGCCAGAAAATATTTTTAGATTTTGGGAATTTGTTTTAGATAATGTTGGTTTAGAGATACAAGTTTTACTAATTAACCCATAGCTGGAGGAAAAGAGTTAGATTCATAACTTATGTTAATTTGATAAAAAAAATACGAATTTATAATGTGGATATAAAGCAGAGGATGAATTCTTCATCAATATATAAACTGATCCCTCACTTAGTTTTCTACAACTTATCAACCCTTTTAAAATTATCTAAGGCCAGAAAATATTTTTAAATTTACGATTTTCTTTTTTTTTCCTTTGTTAAATGATTCAGTGATATTTGACTTAATATTTAAACCATATCTAGGAGAGGGGAAGACGCGAATTCATACCTTCCCCAATGTTATTTGCGCTTAAGTGAATATAAAGCAGCCAACAGGAATTGGACCTCGGTTTTCTGATTAACGATTTACAAGCCACCATCATTGCCCTCACATACAGTCTTACAGCACCTTTTATTTCAAGGCGGTTACCCATTTAGGCACTGACCAAATTTGATGTTGCTTAATTTCAGTGATTGCATGCGAACTCGTGTTTAAATGTGATGTGACCGTATACCAGTTATATGTCTTCTCATTTCCGGTGAGAGTAGTCTTATTAACACATGGAACGCATCAATTTCCTACCGGTGAAGTAACATTTAGATTCAAACTGATTTCCTTAATTATATTTTGAATTTTCGGTCACATTCATCACAAAATGATCGAATGAAAAAAAAAAAAAAATCTCTCTTTTTAGCGACATGACGGACACCCTGTGTCGTGCTAGACAATTCTAACCGTCAGAATCTATCTTCCCTACAGGATGCGGCATAGATGATGTTGTTGTTCATTACATTATAATTTACGGTTTATCACCCATCATCAGCAGCATCCTTCGACCTTCCTATAGGTGGTCGGAACTCAATTGACAATCTCTTTTCACATTCTTCAGTCCTGTACCCAAATCCTCAATGTCCAACCCCGAGTCCCGGGCCATGGTTTCTTGGAAAGTCAGCTTTCGTGAGAAGACATTTCCAGAAGGATGCCATAGGAGTAAGGATTAGATGATTTCCCTGTCCATTCCGTGACAGTGGCTAACAAACTCATATCTCTTACTTTCTCTCTCTCATTTATTGCTTATATCTCTTTCTCTCTCTCCCCCCCCTCTCTCTCTCTCTCTCTCTCTTTCATTGCTTCTTATCTCTTCATCATCAGCATCTTTCGACCTCCCTATGGTTGATCGGAACTCCATTGACAATCTCTTTTCACACTGTTCGGTTTTGTATTGCTGTACCCAGATCTCCGATGTCCAGCCCTGAGTCCCGAGCTATGGTGTCTGGAAAAGTCAGCTTTCGTGAGAAGACATTTCCAGAAGGATGCCATAGGAGTAAGGATGAGACGATTTCACTGTCCGTTCCATGGCACTGGCTGACAAACTCATATCTCTTACTTTCTCTCTCTTATTTATTGTTTTATCTCAGCTTCTCTCTCTCTCCCTTTCTCTCTCTCTCTCTTTTATTGCTCCATATATCATCATCATCATCATCCTACGGTTTGTCGGAAATCCATTGACAATCCCTTTCCACACTGTTCAGTCCTGTATTGCAGTCACCCAGATCCCCAATGTCCAACTCTGAGTCCCGGGCGGTGGTTTCTAGAAAAGTTAATTTTCCCAGGAAGACCCTTCCAGAAGGATGCCATAGGAGTAAGGATGGGACGATTTCCCTGTTCGTTCCGTGGCAATGGCCGGCAAACCCATATTTCTTTTTCTCTCTCTCTCTCTCTCTCTCTCTTTCTTTCTTTCTTTCTTTCTTTCTTTCTCTCACTCTCTCTCTCTCTCTCTCTCTCTCTCTCTCTCTTTTACTGCTTTATAACTCTTCCTTTCTCTTTCTCTCTCTCTTCATCTGGTCTGGGGTACCTTTTGTATTATTTGGAGATTCTTGATAAAACCCAAAGAAGAATCTGCAATTTTATTACTCCTCACCCGGCATCTCTGTTTCACTCGAGTTCCCATTGCCGTAATGCATCTTCCCTGTTCCTTTTTGATACTTTCATGCTAATTGTTCTGATGAAATTTCCATCCTCTCTGGTGTCTAGTCTTTAAGAATTTAAACGCAGTACTCGATTGACAAATAGGTCTCATCATCTCACATTAGAAATAGCTAGACATAAACGCAATTTCTATGCAAACAGTTTCGTCTATCGCACTTCTCGCTTGTAGAACTTTCTTCCGGCTTCTTGCTACAGAGTCAACTTTGATCTTCAAAAATTTAATGTCTGCTTAATCCCTCCAGTATCTGTCTATATTTCTGAGATAAGCTATTATGTATACTATTTAGATAATTAGAACTATTGTCATTTGTCGGCATATTTATTACAACGTTTCAGCCCTTGTACGCTCTGGCCTTCTTCAGGTGGTTGGAATGTCGAACTGAAAGCTTTATTTTGCTCGCTAGGGTACACTCTGGATAAACGCATTGGTTAGAACCAGTGACAAAAGCAAAGAGTGTGAGTTCAATACACGTTTAAGGCAGTGAAAGACTTGGAAAGGAAAATTAACAGGAGTTAAATGATAACTGCCATTAAAAATGGCACGTAGAACTAGAACAGTCTAGCACAGTGAGCGAAATAAAGGGTTCAGTTCGACATTCCAACCACCTGAAGAAGGCCAGAGTTTACAACGGACGAAATCGTTTGATAAATATGGCAACAAAGATGAGGACAATAGTCCGAATAATGTAAATAGTGTACATAATACCTCATCTCAGAAATATAGACAGATACTGAAGGGCCGAAATGTTGTAATAAATATGGCAACAAAGATGAGGACAATAGTCCTAATAATGTAAATAGTGTACATAATACCTCATCTCAGAAATATAGACAGATACTGAAAGGCCGAAACGTTGTAATAAATATGGTGACAAAGATGAGGACAATAGTCCGAATAATGTAAATAATGTACATAATACCTCATCTCAGAAATATAGACAGATACTGAAAGGGCAAAACGTTGTAATAAATATGGCAACAAAGATGAGGACAATAGTCCGAATAATGTAAATAGTGTACATAATACCTCATCTCAGAAATATAGACAGATACTGAAGGGCCGAAACGTTGTAATAAATATGGCGAAAATGATGAGGACAATAGTCCGAATAATGTAAATAGTGTACATAATACCTCATCTCAGAAATATAGACAGATATTGAAGGGCCGAAACGTTGTAATAAATATGGCAACAAAGATGAGGACAATAGTCCGAATAATGTAAATAGTGTACATAATACCTCATCTCAGAAATATAGACAGATAATGAAGGGCCGAAACGTTGTAATAAATATGGCGAAAATGATGAGGATAAAAGTCCGAATAATGTAAATAGTGTACATAATACCTCATCTCAGAAATATAGACAGATACTAAAAAGCAGAAACTTTGTAATAAATATGGCGACAAAGATGAGGACAATAGTCCGAATAATGTAAACAGTGTACATAATGCCTCATCTCAGAAATATAGACAGATACTGAAAGGGCAAAACGTTGTAATAAATATGGCAACAAAGATGAGGACAATAATCCGAATAATGTAAATAGTGTACATAATACTTCATCTCAGATATATAGACAGATACCGAAGGGTCGAAATGTTGTAATAAATATGGCGACAAAAATGAGAAACATATATATATATATATATATATATATATATATATATATATATATTCTCTAACGCACAGTACTCGGATGCCTCTCTCTCTCTCTCTCTCTCTCTCATTTTAATCAGGAGAGTTTCTGAGTAATTTGCTTACTGGTAAGGCTTGCCATTGTGCCTGTGCACCGCTACAATTTTCGTGCACTTGGAGTAACTTCCATCGCAGACAATCGCCGAAGGACAACTAATCGACAGGTGAGACATTAGTCTCTGGGCGGGATGAAAATCTAATACAATCACGGATGACGCGCTATATTTCAAGGCCAAACAAACTTCGTCATACACCACTAAGATAAATCCATATTACTGCACACCTCTGCAAATGAAAAAATAGAAATCTATTACACAC
>OZ010611.1:12222258-12247258 GCA_963932145.1 Acanthosepion lycidas
ATGTTTCCTTATAGGGGAACGGATGATATTACCATTACTTTAAGCAAAAATATGTACACACGATTCGAATTAACCTTCATAAAAGGTTAAGATTAGAAAGTACTATAGATGAGGTCTAGGGTAACAGTGAGAAAATCTACTTGATTAATTTTGGTAGATAAGACACCAGAAGTTTCGAAACAAATTTGCACTTTTTATAATGATCTCATAAAATGGATATGTTATAATTTTGAATATATATATATATATATATATATATATATATATATATATATATATGCATGTTTCATTAAAAACGACAAACTAGGTACTACGGCTAAGCTTTTTATTTAATTTTTTTATGTTCTAACAAGAGCTTTCTGTTCTGGACAAAGGGTCGTGTAAAAACTGTCCAAATATTTTATAAATTTCCGAGCGCTTTCGGCTCTACCTTTAGCCATTATCAAGGATGATTCAATTTTTCAGCTTAATTGAGGGTGTATATTATGAGTGTGTATATTATGTGTGTTGTAGAGATGTTTCCGAGTACGGTTAGCACACTGTGGCCTTGTTAAAAAATAATGGAAGCTTTAATAATAAAAAAAGATAAAAGCCAACTCTTAACAAAATTAACAAGTTTGCAGTTGCATTTAACAGGGGCTTAATAAGATGTAGTTGCCAATATAGTACTAGTCTTAAAATTATGCCATCGACGTACCAATGAGGAGAGCTCATGGGAAAAATTACCCTGAAAACATCTGCAGAAAAGAAAAAAAGAACGATACATCCCACGACGGTGGGAAAATAACTGAAGCCGAGATGCCCGGTCAGGACCGATAATATTGCATACCCTTCTTTGCACTACACTGAGAATCTCGAGATATATAGCAAGGGTAGCAGGCCAGATGTGGTAGCAATATTCAGCGCACGGACGAAGTGTAGATTTACAAATATGGAAGATTGATTCCAGTGGGGAAAACATTCTATGGCGCGGCACAGTGAACCGGACTTCTTAGCAATAGACATGGCATTTGATTCAATATAAGCATCCTATTTTATGTTAGAGGAAATCCTGAGAGAAAGAAGAGGAAATGAGATGTTCTCCTGTATATTGATGGTAGGCAAAAAATAAAAAAAAATAGCTCCCTATATTTAATCAAATTATAGCAGTTTCGTTTTGTAGGCGTTAAAATTTACAAGCCATTTCTTGCCCAGTCACCAATTTAAAAAATTGTTTTTCCAGAGCAGCTACTAGTTTTATTTTTATCGAGGCAAAATTAATTAGGAACCGCTGTAATCATAAGATGAGTCTGGCCAACAGAAAATATGTAGGTCATACATACATGAGAAAGAGGTTATAACATATATATATATATATTGAAACAGACAAAGTCCGACACTATTTTAAGACATTTTTATGTTTATACATTCTTTTTATAGATACAAGTAAATGCTCTGTTTATAATAAACAGTATTAACAACATTTACCGGCCTGAGTGTCCGAGAAATTTTCATAGAAAATATTCGTCCTCCGACAGGAATCGAACCTGCATCCTGTACGGAACAGTCATATAGCCTGACGTGCTTTTTACCGATTTCGCCACAGAGGAGCGTTGCGGTTAGCAAGGTCGATTTTATTTGTTTTTAAACTACAATTCTCCATGAATCTCTCACGTACATTCATTTCTGCTCAAAGCGTATCCAAATGTAAACAAATGACGTCGCACATTATGAAAGATTCAAAGTTTAACGCTCCTCTGTGGCGAAATCGGTAAAAGCACGTCAGGCTATATGACTGTTCCGTACAGGATACAGGTTCGATTTCTGTCGGTGGATTCACATTTTCTATGAAAATTTCTCGGACATTCTTGTCGTTGAGGATAGGCTTGAGGGTTCCGATGACTCTGAGAACGATGCTTTCAGGAGTTCTAAACTCTTAATAGGGCCACCTTTGACGACAAGGTTGAATTTGAGGACCCATACAAAGCGCGTCCAACCCAAAACAAAGTCCCCATCGATGGAACAATCGGATGACGATTACAACAGATCTCAACGGCTGAACCAGCTGGTGAATAGGGCTACGTATGGCGGACATGCTACAGAAGGCCCCATTCGAAATTCTGACAGAATCTGTATCAGCACGTTACAGTTTCTTGACTGTAGTCTGCATGTCTCATTCCATATTTGCCGCGGAAGGTCATGAAATCAAATGTGTAGGTCCCTTCCTGGAAAACTTAGGTACACCTTAAACAAATTCATGGCATCGGGAATTTCTCCTACTCTGATTCACCTCCAACTAAAACTTGGAAAGCTAAACAGCGATAAGGAACGGCTGACAGGAACAGGTTTTTATGAAATTGAAAGATTTTTGGTCTTGAATTTACGCAATGATGGCGAATTTATTCGTCAACGCCATCAATAATGAATAAATTCGCCATCATTGTATCAACTTAAAGTAGGGCAATCGGCAAAAAAAAAAAAATTAACTTCTTTGATATGTAATACAGCGGACGACGACAAATATGGAAAAAAATTGACCAGCACCTCTTCCAAATAGTCTTCAAGCTCCACCATCCATTTATTCAAGATCATTCTCTTCTACGTGCTGTGTTCCTTCAGGACGTTCGCGATCATGGCTCTCCACAATTTCCTGTGCTTTGTAGCTCCTAATAAATTGTGTCTTTTTGTTATCTCACCTAAACCTTGTTCCGCCATCTGTTTGCTCTAGCTCATTCTTCTTCTATGTACCGTTTTCATTGTGAATGTTGGCGATCATGGCCCTTCCCATTTTCCTGTCATTTGTAGCTCTTAATACATTTTGTCTTTTTGTTATCTCTCCTAAACCTTGTTCCGCCATCCATTTACTCAAACTCATTCTTCTTCTTCTATGTGCCGTGTCCCTTCAGGACGTTGGTGGTCATGGCCCTCCACAATTTCCTCTCCTTTATAGCTCTTAATAAATTTTGTCTTTTTGTTATCTCTCCTAAACGTTGTTCCGCCATCCATTTACTCAAACTCATTCTTGGTCTTCTATGTGCCGTGTCCCTTCAGGACGTTGGTGGTCATGGCCCTCCACAATTTCCTCTCCTTTATAGCTCTTAATAAATTTTGTCTTTTTGTTATCTCTCCTAAACGTTGTTCCGCCATCCATTTACTCAAACTCATTCTTGGTCTTCTATGTGCCGTGTCCCTTCAGGACGTTGGTGGTCATGGCTCTCCACAATTTCCTCTCCTTTATAGCTCTTAATAAATTTTGTCTTTTTGTTATCTCTCCTAAACGTTGTTCCGCCATCCATTTACTCAAACTCATTCTTTTTCTTCTATGTGCCGTGTCCCTCCAAGACGTTGGCGGTCATGGCTCTCCACAATTTCCTGTCCTTTGTAGCTCTTAATAATTTGTCGTTTTGTTATTTCTCTTAAACCTTGCTCTTCCATTCATTTACTCATTCTCTTCTATGTGCTATGTCCCTTCAGGACATAGGCGATCGTGGCTCTCCACAATTTCCTCTCCTTTGTAGCTCTTAATAAATTTTGCCTTTTCGTTATCTCACCTAAACCTCTTCTTCTTCTTCTTCGTACTCTTTCTGGGCGTTTGCGATAATGGCTCTCTACAATTTCCTTTCCTTTACAGCTCTTATATATATGGTTTGTTGTAAGAAGTTTATCATGCAAACGTTTTGTAGGACCAGATGTTCAAATTAAAAAAAAAAACAATTCGTTACTTCAAGTCTAACGTAGCAAATTTGTCACCTAACGGTGAACAGCCGAATGAAGAGCTGAACTAAACAAAACAGAAGAAATATCCTTTATCGATGACGAAGTGTAGATAAGAAACGATACAATTGAAATAGCGTGATGATAATATCTCAGCGTTTATGGATAGAATTATTATCTGAAGAAAGTAACAGCGATTACAGATTAAAAAAAAAACATTCAGTGACAATAAATGTCTGACTGATGATCTGGGAAAGAAAGCGTTTAGGTGTAATTTACAGCGACTAGAATGAAATATTTCCGTATTTTCCGTGTCGGAATTATGATGATGTAGGTTAATAAATTGAGAAAGCACTATGCCCAAAATCGATAGAGAGATAAATGATAGATATATTGACGTGAATAGGTATATATCTATATATACCTATTTATGAAATGGACAAAGTCCGACAATTGTTTTAAGTCATTTTTATGTTTAACATTCTTTTTATGCTCTGTTTATAATAAACTAGGTACCTCCACTTTTTGGCGGGAAAACAGCATAGCGTAATAAAAAAAATGCCACAAACTTACCGAAAATAAATTTTTATCGTCAAAACGCTTATGTTATTATTAAGATGAAAGACCAAAGTATATTTTAATTATTTTTTGAAATTTTTTAATATTTTTTAACACGTTCGAAATTTTGGTTAAAGTTTTCATTTTTTTACGTCATCGCGGTGCTATTAAAATAACATTGGTTTTTTTTTGCGCTTTTTTTCCCGTTGCAAACCCATTGATTTGGAAATTCTTGTAAAATTAAAGTAATTGTCCGATTTTAATGAAATTTTCAGAACTTATTCACAAATGAATGAAATTATTTTTGAAATATTTCTTTTTAGAAAATTTTGGTTAAAAATATTTTTTTTAAATATGTTACACCCCACTTAATTATTGTCCTGAAATTTAATTCAAAACCTTTTTATATCCTGACAATTTTTTTTGTTTAAAGTAAGAGTCATTAGAGATGGTAAATCACCTACATTTTTTTTTCAAATTTGTTCCAACTAACGGAAAATGAGCTCTGAATAGAAAAATAATGAATCCAATAAAACTATGATATTACTTAATTAGAAAAGCTTTTAATTGCTTTTGTAAATAAGTAATATTAAGGTCATTATTGCCTGAAGAAATAAATTTTTTCTGATGAATAATTAAATTTTACAAGAATTTTTTATTTGTTTTACATTTTAATTATAATAATTTATAATAGTTTAAAAATCGTGCAAAACTCTGTATTAGCCTATTTCCTTGTGATAATTAGTAATTAAGTAGAAACAAAATTTACGAGTTCAAAATTGCAAAGTTTAATAAATTTAGTGATTCCACTTTTTTTTCAAATAATTTTTTATGTTGTATTTTTCTACTTAATACATTCCTTATTTCCATGTACGGTAGACGGAAATTGCCATTATTATAAAAAGAGTTTTGTCCCTTTATTCGAATAAATAAACATAACAGTAAAACTAAAAATAAAAGGGTTCACTCAGATTTCTAGTAATTTTCATTTATGGTCATCCGTAGTAGCTGTCATCACTTGTCAATCAACACATGGATCAAGTATCGGATCAAAATTACGGTACCAATCGTTAATAATTCGTTGTATAGTTCTTTTTTATGCTATAATTAAGTAATATTTTTTTTTAAATCAGATTAATTTAACATTAAATTTTCTAATTTTACTAAAATGACGTGTCAGAAATTTTTTTAAATATTTTTAAAATCGATAAATTTGTGTTTGCTTACAAATTTCTTAAAATTAAGAAAATGGCGATTTTTAAGAAAATTTAAAAATTTGAAATTAAATTTGACATTCCAATGTATATAGTTTCTATCTGAAATATACTAGAATTGTTTACTTAATGGAAATAATAAATTTAATGATTCAACTTTCAAGTAAAGCTAAAATGAAATCTTCAAGCATATTTTTCATTTTAAACTTAGCTATCGATAATTTATGCCGAAAAAGTGGAGGTACCTATAATAAACAGTATTAAACAACATTTACAGGCCTGAATGTCCGAGAAATTTTTCACAGAAAATATTCGTCCTTTAACAGGTTCGAACCTGTATCCTATACAGAACTATCATTTAGCCTGACGTGCATTTAACCGACTTGGCTACAGAGACGCGTTCGGTTAGCAAGGTCGAATTTCACTGTATTTAAACTTCAATCTTCAATTAATCTTTCATGTGCATTCATATCTGCACATGGCGTATCAAATGTAAACAAATGACGTCACACATTAGGAAATGGACAAAGTCCGACAATTATTTTAAGACATTTTTATGTTTATACGTTCTTTTTATAGCTACAAATATTTAAGTAAATGCTCTGTTTTATAATAAACAGCATTAACAACATTTAACGGCCTGAATGTCCAAGAAATTTTCATAGAAAATATTCCTCCGCCGACAGGATTCGAACCTGTATCTTATACGTAACCGTCATTTAGCCTGACGTGCCTTTAACCGATTTGGCCACAGAGGAGCGTTCGTTTAGCAAGGTCGAATTTACTGTATTTAAACTTCAATCTTCCATGAATCTCTCACGTACATTCACATCTGCTCATGGCATATCAAATATAAACAAATGACGTCACACATTATGAAATGGACAAAGACATTTTTATGTTTAACGTTCTTTTTATAGATACAAATATTTAAGTAAATGCTCTGCTTATAATAAACAGTATTAAACAACATTTACCGGCCTGAATGTCAGAGAAATTTTAACAGAAAATATGCGTCCTCCGACAGGAATCGAACCTGTATCCTATACGGAACCGTCATATGGCCTGACCTGCTTTTACCCATTTAGTCACAGAGAAGCGTTTTTGGTTGGCAAGGTCGATTTTACTGTTTTTAAACTACAATTCTGCATGATTTTCTCTCGTACATTCATATCTGCTCGATGCGTATCCGGATGTAAAAAAAAAAGACGTCACACATTATGAAATGGACAAAGTCCGACAATTTATTAAAGACATTTTTATGTTCATACATTCTTTTTAGAGATCCAAATATTTAAGTAAATGCTCTGTTTATAATAAACAGTATTTAACAACATTTACTGGCCTGAATGTCCGAGAAATTTTCACAGAAAATATTCGTCCTTTGACAGGATTCGAACCTGCATCTTATACAGAACCGCCATTTACGCTGGCGTGCCTTAACCGACACGGCCACAAAGGATCGTTCGGTAGGCAAGGTCGAATTTACTGCTTATAAACTTCAATCTTTCATGAATCTCGTACATTCATAACTGCTCATGGCGTATCAAATGTAAACAAATGACGTCATACATTAAGAAATGGACAAAGTCCGACAATTTATTTATTAAAGACATTTTTATGTTTATACGTTCTTTTCATAGATACAAATATTTAAGTAAATGCTCTGTTTATAATAAACAGTATGAAATAACATTTATCGGCCTGAATGTCCGAGAAACTTTTCACAGAAAACATAACATAGAATTTGAAATATGTTAAAACTGACTCAGAAAAGAACGCTCAATCTTTATTTTCATTAAACAGAGCAAATTTTCTTTACAAGTGGAGTCGGTTAGTATTGCTCAAGCTATCGAACCTTTAACCGAAAAGTAACCGTCACACACACACACACACACACACACACACACACACACACACACATATATATATATATATATATATATATATATATATATATATATATAATATAAAAGGCTCAAACACTGATATTCCATGGTTATAATTTATTACATTGGAATCGTAATCACGATCCACTTCATCAGATTTACAAATTCGAAAAGAAATCGGAAAATATTTTTTGAATTTGTAGGACTGATGAATTGGATCGTGATTACTATTCGAATGTAATAAATTATAACCATGGAATATTAGGGTTTGAGCCTTTTATATTATATTCTTACTCTGTCGTGGACATGGAGTTCTGCCTGGATTCTATCCTCTTGGGAATTTATATATATATATATATATATATATATATATATATTGACCACTAATATTATCAATATATATATATATATATATATATATATATATATATATATATATATATGTTGATAGATAGATTTATGATGTTTGTGGCCAGGTAGCGAGGATTCAAAGCAAATCGTTTAGAAATTATATTCTTCAAAGTGACAGATTCCTAAAAGATACGCCAATGTTTGACTAGTATTGGAGGTAGAGAAGTTGGGAGCATAAGGACAAGTTGTAGAGAGAAGAAGCGAGATGGAGAGGAAAAGAATGGGAAAGAAAAGAAAGTCAACCAGAAATAGAGAAAGATTGAGAGAGAGCGAGAGAGCGAGAGAGAGAGAGGGAGAGAGAGAGAGAGAGAGAAAGGGGGTGTTGCGAATCCAAGAAAACCGGTGCGTGTGAGCTGTATTGAAAGCCGGCACAGTTGAAAATGCTCTGTGAATACTTCACGCCGCGGGCTGTTAGCACACATAAAAGGCGTTGATTCAATTTTCGAGTTTACACAACGGTGTTCGCTGCTGTCTTCTGTTCGACTCCAGGGCCGATTACGTCATCGAAATTCCATATCGGGTCTCTATTGCATAAAAATGAATGATTTCTCGCTTTGACAGCAGGAATATTGCATCCTTCAATTTTCTGTGAGTGTGTGCATCCAACGATTTTGCTAAATGGCTTATTTTCTCGTTGGATCACTAATTGTCAAATTGGAAATAAAAACGAAAGGAACATTCAAAGTACTAGCATGTGAGTAATGATGACGGGAAAACAATTCATTACCTACCTAGCAAGCATCAGTATGCTGATGGTGGAACAATGCTTAAGAGAGATAACAAAAAGAGAAAACTTATTAATACCTACAAAGAACAGGAAATTGTGGAGAGCCACGATCACCTATTTTCTGAAAGGTGATGGGCCAGACAAAAGAAAAGATGATAATAAATAAGAGAAAATAAAATATAAAACAGATATGGAGATTCAATATGAGACATATTAAAAAAAACTATACGCAAATATTACTACCTTTCCATGAATTCAAGTTTATTATATTTGTGTCTCAAAATGCTCAGGTGGTTCAAGAGGCAAATTGCTCAACAGAATCTTTCTTCAACCATTATATATCTACCATTTGTCTGTGTATTGAATACTGGTGGCCATTCTGTACATTTCTATTCGGTCGGAATCTGATATACATGAAAAAAAAACACCAATGTTTCATACATTCCCAACTATGTTGGATAGTTGAACTCCTATATAAAGATTTTGCTAGTGTTATAGCCTTGATATACAAGATTAGTAACTTTATAATATACAACATACATATATATTTTTGTTGAATAAAATTATTAACATAGGCATTCTATCTAGATATTGGAACCTAAACCCTTGTACAAATTAATTGAAACAACGGCTTTCTTTATCATTTCTTTCACCGTACGGTCAGTAGAGTGACAGGGTGTAATCGCTTTCTACTTTTTCATCAGATTAGTTTATTTGCAGTGGTGTGCATTAATATGAACCTGTTATTGGTGTAATCCGTGATTCCAACATAATTTTATCACGCGCAGACACTATTATCTCGACTGTCGATTAGTTGTCCTACGAGATGGACGTTACTCCAAGGAAGCATATGAAAATTGTAACAATACACGAAAACAATGGCAAGAATTACCAGTGAGCAAATCAAAGTTCTATAGACTGATCCGGAAATTCTCCTGATTTAAATCCGGTTAAGGAATAGACATACGAAGTCCTAATATGTGAACTGGGTTATACATCATTGTAAAAATACGAAACAAAAGCAAATAACGTAATTATTCGTTTGGGATAAAAATGAAAAGATAATTTTTTGTATCTCCTTGAGGCATGGACTTCCAGGAATCCCTTCAATTAGTCTACTGCAATCATTTCCAACCAGTCCTAGGGCTCCAACTACAACAGGGATTGTTGATGTTCCCATATGCCACATTTTCGAGATTTCTATTTCAAGGTCCTTGTATTTTGACAGCTTTTTGAATATCTTCAAAGATACATTGCAGTCAGCAGGGCCTGCCATATCAATAAGGAGGCAGTTTTTTGTTTGTGGTCTTTAATAACAATATCTGGGCGGTTGGCCTTGATTGTTCTGTCAGTGTGTATTGTGTAGTCCCATAGAATTGTAACAGGTCCTATCTCCGTAACCTGGTCTGGGTGGTGTTCATACCAGTTTCTTTCAGTTTCCTTCCCGTAGAAGTTGCAGATTTTCCAGTGCAGATATTGGCCCACTCTGTCAATATCGTGCAACCTGATACAAGATGATCAATCGTTTCTGGATATTTATCACAGAATCTGCATTTTGGGCTGACACAATATTTTAGTATATGTGCTTGATAATTCCTAGTTAGCAAGCATTGGTCCTGCGCAGCAAGGATAAAACCTTCAGTTTCCGCTTTCAACCCTGCGCTCCGTAGCCACTGATGGGTACGGGTTTTGTCTACGTCAGCTTGTTTGGTACGGGCAGAGTATTGGCCATGAAGCGGTTTATCTTGCCATCGCTTCTGTATCTGGTCGGTTGCATTCGTCTTTGCTGTCTTTTTAAAGTATTTTGTCTATTGTGCTTTGTACATTTCCAAAGTCTTAAGGATCCAAGAATGTGGAACACTATCAAAGGCTTTACGATAATTAATCCACGCTGCACTGAGATTTCTGCGTCGTCTCCTGCAATTTTCCAGGCTCATTTTATTTATCAGTTGATCTTTGCAGCCATATGAACCTCTACTGCATCCCTTCTGTTCCAGCGGGAGAATGCTGTTTGTTTCGAAGAAGGAGTAAGTACGGTTCGTCAGTACAGACGTGATCAACTTATACGTTGTGGAAAGACATGTTATCGGTCTATAATTTTTCGGGTCGTCTGTTTCAGTTGTTTTTGGTATGAGGTATGTAATACCTTCAGTAACCCATTCCGGGATTTTATTGGGATTATCTACAAGCGTTGATAATGTTTTTGCAAGTATGCCATGGGTAGATGAGAGATGATACAGCCAGAAATTGGGCAACTTGTCATTTCCTGGGGATTTCCAGTTTTGGGATTTCGTTAGTGCTTGCCTAACATCATCTGTGGATATATTTTCCCATTCTTGCAGAGGTGTATCCAGCAGTCGTTCTTCTTCACGGCGTATCCATTCTGCATTTGGGTTATATTCCTTTGGGTTGCTCCAAATATTTTCCCAAAATGTCTGTACATTATCAATCGATGGTGGCGTTTCGACATGTAGAGGTGCTTTTCCAATTTTCCTGTAAAATTTCTTAAGATCTGTTCGGAATATTTTATTTTGGCGATAGAATCTACAACGTTTCTCGTATCGTCTTGTTCTCTGTGCTTTTAGCTGAAGTTTCTGTTTCAGCATTTCCTTGATCGATGGAATATCAATTAGGGATTTAATGCTATATTTCCGTTTGATCTTTTGGCACTTGTGTGTGGAAATATTAGCGTTTCTGGTGAGCTCATATATTATTATTATTATTATTATTGTTATTATTATTATTATTACCATCATTATTATTATGACTTCATGTGAAACATACTTTTTGTTATTATTGTTTTTATTTACTTTGTCTTCTGCTGTAAACTCATTTCTTTCCGGGCCCCAACCAGAAACCTAAGGTCAGAAATGGCATATTGACTTTTTTTAGAGGTACCTTCAATGAGTCTATTGGAAACTTTTCCAATCAATCTGAGGGCTCCAAGTACAACTGAAATTATTAATGTCCTTTTGCGACTTTGATAGTCATGACAATAAGGAGGCATTTTTTGACTTTGCGGCCTCTAATCACGATGTCGGGGCGATTACCTTTGAGAGTTCTGTCTGTGTGTATTGTAAAGTCTCATGAAATTATTACAGGTCCTATCTCCGTAACCGGAACTGGGTGCTGTTCATACCAATTTCTGGCAGTTATTATTATTATTATTATTATTATTATTATTTCTGATTTCATAAAATATGGTCTTTGTTGATGCCCAGACAACTTTAGAATATTTTCTAGAACGATCTATTATTATCTGTCTATATTTCTGAGATGAAGTATTATGTACAATATATACATTATTCAGATTATTGTCATCATCTTTATCGCCAAATTTATTATAAAGTTTGGGCCTTTCGGTATCTGTCTATATTTCTGAGATGAGGTATTATGTACATTATTTACATTATTCGGAATATTGTCCTCATCTTTGTCGCCATATTTATTACAACGTTTTGACCTTTCAGTATCTGTCTATATTTCGGAGATGAGGTATTATGTACACTATTTACATTATTCGGACTATTGTCCTCATCTTTGTCGCCATATTTATTACAACGTTTTGACCTTTCAGTATCTGTCTATATTTCGGAGATGAGGTATTATGTACATTATTTACATTATTCGGACTATTGTCCTCATCTTTATTGCCATATTTATCACAACGTTTCGGTCGTTGTACGCTCCGGCCTTCTTCAGTCGGTTGCAATGTCGAACTGAACCCTTTATTTCGCTCACTGGGGTAGACTGTTCTAGTTCCACATGCCATGTCTAATGGATGTCAGTTATCAGTTATCTCCCCTCTAATTTCCCCTCTGAAAGTTCTCCACTGCCTTAACCGGGTATTGAACTCACACTCTTTGGGTTTGTCACTGGATCTAACCAAGAAGTTTATTCACTGTGTCATGTGTCCTTGATGACATTTGTGTGTGAAAAAATTTCTTGGTATTATAAACCTAATGTCTTCAGAAACCATTTTTCACCAGTGCTCATACTGCAATTTTTGCTGTTATCAATGCATTTTTTTTTTACCAGAGCTCATATTGCAATTTTTGTTGTCATTATCGCTTTTTCTCTGGCACCCCTTATTACTAGTTCAAATATTGTATACATTTCTATGCTTGGTCGTCTCATGAGATTTTTGAGGCCTAAGATATGTACTGATCTGCTATTATTATTATTATTATTGTAAATTCGTTCGGTTTGACAACATAGGAATTTATCTCAAAACACAAACTGTGTCCCAAAACTATCTATGAACTAAAGATCAGGAAAAAAAAATCCATTGTTCGGAATTCGAAATGCTTTGGTTTCTAAGACAGAAATATTTGCTTTTAAGCACAATTTCCGTTACCATAGTAACAAGAACATTTTCCACGGGGTTTCGCCTCAAATCTTCTCACTGCATTTTTGTTTTGTAAGCAATAAGACTGTGAGTTCCTGAAGCTCCAAGAATGACAAAATCAATTTGCTTTTTATTTTGGATGCGGGTCATTTTTTTTTCGCCCGCAAATGTTCGAATAATTGGATAGAGTAAGAGACCTACACTTTGAGAAGATTGGTTGAAAAATACAACGAATACTGATCCTTCTCCCAGTAGTTTGGTTAGCTTGGGTTATTTTTATTGATTTATTTTAATTTAAAAAATTATCGTAGCGATTTGGGCGCGACTAGCTGGATGTTTACCTGCTCGTATGCAATTCAAGTCAAGCGAACATCGAAAGTAAACATACATACGAAACGGAAGTGACGTTTATGTGAAAAGAAGAGCATGTATTTCTGGACTGCAAGCAAGATTCAATAAATTTTCAGAAAACAGTAATTACCTGGAAGGCTGATGTCTACACGAACGAGATGGCAAATACACCGAGAATATGTGGTTGAATTAAAAAAAAAAAAAGAAGACTTTTTACTCATATTTCTAACAGAATCAAATATTATGTCCTTTTTATTTGTTATGAATTCGATCCACTTTTGGTGCTCCAAAACTAAAAGAATAAACACACACGCATATATATATATATATATATATATATATATATATATATATATATATATATATATATATATATATATATATATATAAAACAAGAGGAAAACTCTAATATTAGTCCATAACATTACGTGAATACCCTTGGGAAAGGTGTGAATCCACTTCTTCTCCCCACTAGCTACCGGTAAATAGACTTGGATGGCAACTGGTCTAGGAGAAGAACAACTCTGAATTCAAAACCTGCTTAGGGTCGTTTGGGGACCTTGTGGCACGTAGTGCACCAGGTCTCTGTATTCGGCCCTTCAAAAAGTACGGATGGTCCTGCACGAAACCTTCACCACTATAATCAAATCTCGGATGGATGGGCTGTCGGTTTCCTGGGAACTAATCAACTTCGACGGGAGAATCGAGTATATATATATAAAATATTTTTCAAATCGTAATTAAATAAAATGTATTCTGACCTACCCCCCCCCGCCACAAAATCTTTAAATATACAAATAGAAAAAAATGACCGTAAGAATTTTTGCCGTTAACAATAAAATTTTTAAAAAATCCAGACGGCATGCATTTAACGGATGTCAGATTTCATTGAAAAATACATCCCTACCCCCTACCAAAACGTAACTAATAACTGATACATCAAATTACAGACATAATGAACACCCAGACACCCCTTGTCTAGTTGAAGTGGATTTATCTGTAACCTTGGAAACGTGAATTATGATTTTAGCTGTGTTTTTAAATCCCTGTAATTTTAAAAGTTACTCCAAAATTCGCTTGAGGATGAAATGGAACTAATGACTTTAATTTAATTACAAAATTAAATTCGGAGCTTTTAGCTTCTACTTTTGAAAAAATGGTTAGAACTGTGTAGCGGAAAAAAACATTTAAAATCAATTAATATATATATATATATATATATATATATATATATATATATATATATATATATATATATATATATATATATAGTTATACTTTGAAATACTGATTTCGAAGGCAATATTGCTGGTTTTTCAGGAATTTGCTGATGAAGAGGCATTTAAAGCAAGCAAGTTCTTAATATCGAAGACAGAGATAGAGCGTTAATAGAATTAATGCGTGAATTTTTTTCACTTAACTCCTGTTTACGTCGAAGTTTTTTAGTTACATAGATGTGACCACTCCTCAGAACAGACTTGAACTGCTGATATTTCTCAATTGTTTGTACTGTTATTTTGGTACGAGTGTTATTTTCCTTTTCACTTGATGGTTGTTCATTACTTGTTGCTTTATCTTCCTTTCCTTATATATCAACACATTTCAGGAAATAAACATAGGAAGAACGCCTACACAAACGTCATCTGACCAATCTTCAGAAACACCACCATTCAGATTGAATATTGTGTTCGGTTCAAAATTCCAACAAATATCACCTGAAGAAGGCTGGGGCACAGAACGGCCGAAACATCGTGAATATGGCAATAAAGATGAGGATAACTGTCTGAACAATGTAAATGAAATTTTTAAGTGTATCTTTTACAAACACTTAATGAAGAAAGATACCGTATTTAATGTTGACTACTTTTCTTTTATTTTGAGTTTTTCTTTGTGTACTAAATAAAATTATATATATATATATATATATATATATATATATATATATATATATATATATATATATATATGCGTGTGCATGTGTGTGTGTGTAATAAACCGTTGGTATATAATCCAAGTAAATCCTAATAATATAATATATTAAAAAGAATGTCAATCAATCGACTCCCTACTTAGGCGTTTCTTCCATGGTCACGTGATCACCTGTGTTTGTTCACTGGCGATCAATGTTCGAACTCAATTGTCAGCAACATAAAATATTTAAACGACACAGTGTGGATAACATCTGCAGAAAGGTAATCAAAACAAGACCTACATAAGGAAAGCGAGAAGAAAGGACTAAGCCTCAATTGCAAGAAGACAGAATACCTGCAAATTGGAGATATGAATCGAACATGTGAGCAAAAACAAAGAAAACAAAAAGGACAGTTGAAATTTCTACGCCACGTAATGAGGAAAGAGATTTCGGAAAATTTGATACTCACAGGAGAGATTGAAAGCAAGAAGGACAAAGGAAAACAGGGCATAACCTGCCCAGGGAACTTGAGTAAATGGATGGCGGAATAAAGTTTAGAAGAGATAATAAAAAGACAAAAGGAATTGTGGAGAGCCATGATCGCCAATGGATACGGCACATAGAAGAAGAATGAGTTTGAGTAAATCGATGGCGGAACAAGGTTTAGGAGAGATAACAAAAAGACAAAATTTATTAAGAGCTACAAAATACAGGAAATTGTGGAGAGCCATGATCGTCAACGTCCTGAAGGGACAAGGCACATAGAAGAAGAATGAGCTTGAGTAAATGGACAGCGGAACAAGGTTTCGGAGAGATAACAAAAAGAAAAAATTTATTAAGACCCACAAAGGACAGGAAGTTGTGGAGAGCCATGATCGCCAACGTCCTGAATGGACAAGGCGCATAGATAAAGAAGAATGAGCTTCAGTAAATGGATGGCGGAACAACGTTTAGGAGAGATAACAAAAACACAACATTTATTAAGAGCTACAAAGGACAGGATATTGTGGAGAGCCATGATCCCAACGTCCTGAAGAGACAACCCATAGAAGAAGAATGAACTTGAGGAAATGGATGCGTGAACAAGGTTTAGACAAGAAAATTTATCAAGAGATACAAATGGCGGGAAATTATGAAGAGCTATGATCGCCAACGTCCTGTAGGGACACGTCACCTCAAAGAAGACGGAGAGATTATCTGTTTATTTTAGGATCGTATGATTTGTTAATTGTTGCTAACGCGAAATGGGGCCAATGACAGTAGAGATAATGAAAATCGATCGGAATGGCGTCATGAAATGAGAGAGGCTTGCGTCAATTTGGGGACATAAAACAGTTAGTTTGGAACATGGCGTCAAGTTGGGTCGAAAACGAGGTCATTAAAAATTCAAAACTCAATAGATGTCGTTGCTTTTATGTTAACACAAGTTATCCTTATCTTTGTAATCTGTTTGTGTGCCATACAAATCCTATCTATCTATCTATCTATCTATCTATCTACTTATATATATATATATATATATATATATATATATATATATATATATATTAGGTTGGTGCAAAAATAATGTCGGTTTTTGATGTAATTTTTAACGTCAAAAATCGACATTATTTTTGCACCAAACTAATATATATATATATATATATATATATTAGGTTGGTGCAAAAATACTTTCGTTTTCTAACATATGTTACTATGTGAGAAAACGAAATTATTTTTGCACCAACCTAATATATATATATATATATATATATATATATATATATATATATATATATACCACATTCTGTTCATATCTATCTCATTGTCTTCGCATCTATCTATCTCATTCTGCTCATATCTATCTATGTATCTATCTGTCTATCTATCTGTCTGTCTGTCTGTTCTCCTCCCCCATGTTTAATTCAGGTTACCTGAATAGCTGCCAAGTAATCGCTGAATAGATGACTACATCTATAATATTCAATAAATTTTGTTCAAGTGACTTATCTGGCCTGCCGAATGCATTTTTTCCCAAGCCACGCAAGTAGCGACGCTCTTTGGAACAGCTGTGCTGAGAAACGAATTGCAGATATGTGTGTAAATATTTTGTCCAATAATAGGTTTAATAGGCTTATCAAAACTCTGGCCCTGATGAGCGTTTCGATGCGAAAAAGTTGAGTTGGTCATCCATTTAATCACTTTAACTTTTCGTAACTTACTGAAAATTACATTAACGTTGGTTTTAGAGTTGAATGCACGCAATACACGACTGACCAATAAAAATCAAACCCCACAAAAATAGGAATTACAGTATTTCCTTTTTTCCTGTATCCCAGCTTCAATAAAAGTGAATCATGATAGATTGATGACCGTTTCCTATTTGTTATGTCAATTTTCAAATCATATTTGATATATATATACATATATATATATATATATATATATGGGGGGGGGTTAAATAATGATATCCTTAAGGACGCATGGCACAGTGGACAAAGACGTCAGTTATACCCAGTGACAGGACCCAAAGTTTGTGAGTTCAATACCTGGTTAAGGCAGTGGAGAACTTTGAGAGGAAAATTAACAGGAGATAACTGATAACTGACATCCATTAGACATGGCACGTGGAAGTAGAACAGTCTACCCCAGCGAGCGAAATAAAGGGTTTAGTTCGACATTCCAACCACCTGAAGAAGGCCGGAGCGTACAACGGTCGAAACGTTGTGATAAATATGACAACAGATATGAGGACAATAGTCCGAACAATGTAAATAATGTGTTCCCAAGTGTTATCCTTTTTATATAAATTCTTTGATATCTTCGTCTCTCTCTCTCTCGGGTATCTAGTGTTTAACCTGCAATCAGTTATGGGAATCCAACTGTGATGTATTACCTGATTCTCCCCTTTAATCGATGTAAATTTGCTACCAAACTCTGCATCTGTCATTGTATAAAATCCGCAGGAAATTACTTTTCAGGAAGAGAGCTAATTGTATTTGCCCATCACTTCAAAACTTACCAAACAAATCGTCCAGATATTCATATTAATAGGGAATAACCCCTTATATAATTGAACTCATTTCTTTAACAAATTTCTTTTATTCTTATGCTCTCTGAGAAATCAGACACCAATTTTGAAAGTTAAATCGATCCGCAGTTTTAACCAGGCTGAATTGAATGAACTTGTAAGGGATCAATTAATTTATCAAAAAACCCTGTGGGAATATTCGATTCATAAAAGTTTCTTGTCTATTTGCTTTTTTATGGTTTAGTTTGTTTGTTTTACGGCATATCAACCTCAGTGGGTTATTTAATGCCAACAGGATTTTTATTGCTGGTAATAATTTTTCCAAAAAGTATTGTTGTTATTTGAACCAATTTTTACACTTTCATTGTTTTGACAACTTTATTTATTTATTTTTTTTTGGCGGAGAAGGGGTTACTATTTGACCATAGCTGCGACCCTGACAGGTGCTACCACTCCGGGTCAAAACCCCAGGAATTAAGTGATGGTTAAATATCTCTTAATCAAAGACCTTAAGGTCGGAGGTTATCGGGATAAATATGGCAACAAAGATAGCCCGAACAATGTAAATATTGTTTTTTTTTTAGTTTTGTTTTTGCTGTTGTAAGCTGCTTTCCATATAAGTACAGAGGAACAGCCATCTTGAAAAGAGGATTATGGGTAAGAAATATTAAGATAACTCCATCAATATTTCTTTTGTGCATTTTATGGTTTATAGTTTTAAAAAATCCCGAGGAATTCTGATTCATGAATATTTTAAATTAAATTAAAACAGGCATTAATCTTTGACTGATCCTCCTAGTTTTCTTAGTAAATATATATGTGTGTGTGTGTTTAAAAGTATGTATACAGTAAGTTCGATGGATTTCACCCCTATGGATTACTCTTTGGAAGAGGTTATTTTACCGGTAAATATTTTTTATTTATATGAAGTCGTGTAATGTGATAAATAACCGCAGATTTAACGCAGAAGTTTATTTATTTTCATCAATTGCCAAGTCAATTTAGAATCTTTTCCAAAATTAATTGTTGAAAAACAAATCAAAATTCGTCATCAAAAATTAAAATATAGAAATAGTTTAATCACTTCAGGCATAACAGTCTTTGCAAATCCAAACTAGCCCTTGGGCATAGTTCTCTTGCAAATACAATACACATACATCGTCTGACGACACAAATCAAGGGACACAGGATCAAAGTCATTCAAGTTCTGCCTACACAGCTCATATAAACATTGCTTTGACGATCTCAAGGCTCTATAGATATGTCGCACGTCTCTCCAACTATCTAGGTCAAAACGTCTACAGATCTTCTGGATTGCCCCGTTTTTATCCAGACAGGCTTTTGGTGTTGAAGAATGGTTTTGTTCCACAGAATCTTCAGAAAGAAGCTGTCCACACATAGGAAAAATGGCATCTTTATCACTGACAAAGCAGTTAAATAACTGTAGGTCCCTGTCATAGGATGATTGCTTAATGAAAGGAATTGGCTTATCTTGTCTTAGGAAGTTCCTTTCATAAAATCAACATCAAATTACCAGACAGCAGGAAAGACTTTGTATCACAACACATCTACAAATGTAATGATGGTAAATTTGAAATTATGACAATATAACAAAAACACAATTATTCTTACGTACAAATAAAAAGATAAAATCCTTCATAGATAAATTGTAACCCCACACACCTAAACACATACCAAACACGCATAATGGACACACACACACACACACACACAAACAGAAACACTACAAATATTTATGCAAAACGAATATATACGCATACTGGAAAAAAAAAAAGTTAGACGGACCGCACGCACACACGTACCCTACATATCATAGGAAATGTGTATATATATATATATATATATATACTATTCCTTATAAGAAAACAATATATATATATATATATATATGTGTGTGTGTGTGTGTGTGTGTGTGTATGTATGGAGAAGGAATATGTACACCACATACTAGACACATACTAGCAAAAACACACACAATACACACAAATTTAGAAAGGTTTTAAAAGATCCAGAGTTCATTAAAATTAAGAACAAACACACCTTTCCTTCCCCTTTTCTATGACCAATCCTAATTATTTTATTACCCATTAAGCAAAGGAAGATTTTTCCAGCAGTCCAAGAAAATTTGGATTACTACTACACACAAAAGACAATGGATAAACATACAGGAAAAAAATAATTCCTTTAAATAATATGTGGAAATAACCAATCTTCGCCTGATGAAGGTCGCAAGACCCGAAACGTATGTAGCAAAAAAATGGAAAATAAAATGTAATATATATTAAAAAAAAAATCCACATTGTAACCAAAAACTTTTTCCCCTTCTCTCTTCTCTTTAAAATATACACTTTTCTCTCATTGGAGCAACTGTATGCAGTCCCTTATATATATATATATATATATATATATATATATATATATATATATATGTGTGTGTGTGTGTGTGTGTGTGTGTGTGTGTGTGTGTGTGTGTGTGTGTGTGTGTGTGTGAAAATATATAGATAATAGGAAAGAACTGGTTAGGTAAATAATCCAAATTTCTTTAGTATTTTTGTTATTATTTTTTTAAAAAGTGCTCGATACAAAAGTAGAGCCTAAATATAATTATTTATTTACAAATATGATTCCAACGCTACACAAGAGGTCTCATGTTTCAAAACAAGAGCCGAGAACTTCAATATAATTATTTGAATTAAATTGAATACCAAGTACCAAGCTCTGTTCCATCTTCCCAAAAACAATTTCGCTAGTAAAAACTTATAAAAAATGTTTATTATAGATTATTAAGTTGTCATCTCTATCCGTTTGAATTTTGTTAATGAATTTAACTCGTGACTGTTTCTAGATAGGTAATCTCTTTTACTTAAAGTTTAGTTAAGTTAATATGGGGTAATATTTGAAGGTAATATTAAAGATCTTGCTCTGTCATGTACTGTATACACACCCATGCAAATCTCACATATACACACGTTCCTTTACATATTCAATCACTCATACAGGTACCCATGTACCGATATACACAGGTAAATTCATATATTAACACCTACCTAAAAATCGAAAATTTTTCCAATTTAAATATTTTATCATCAATAATGATTATTAAAGGGTATCAGATTTATATGAAACATTAATCTTTATGAACCCCCAAAATAACAATTTCAAAGTAAAGCAAAATAACAGTATCTGTTTCTAGTTTTTTTACAAAAAAAATTAGTGACATCTTCTCATCTCTTCTCTCTTAACTTCCTTCTCTCTTTTTTTCTCTCTATGAGTTTTTTTCTTCTCTACCCCTTCGATATCAATATATAACTTCCGTTAAGTTAACCGTTTAAATGTGTCAATATCTGCTAACTCACTCATGTCTTCTCTCTCACCCTCACATCCTGACTTCGTTAATTTTCATATGTTTAATACGGTCCGTCAAAAATGTGTAAATTTTCTTTTCATTTTTTGTTTGGAAGTAAAGTCTGATGATCCGCAGTCCATTTAAAAAGGCTGCGGTGAAATAATTTATTACATGGAACCTTAAAGTGGTGTGTTTATATATATATATATATATATATATATATATATATATATATATATATATATATATATATAAAGAAAAACAGACCACAGGCTCCTTTGTAATAGTTTATTTCACCAGAGACTTTTTAATGGAGCCTTAATTGGTCTGTTTTTCTTTAAATTATTAGCTCTGAATTTACATTGAGCTCTCAGGATTTCATTTTCCTTGGGACTACCCATACGGATTACCAAGTTTTTCGTAACTTATATATATATATATATATATATATATATATATAGTACTCTTCATTCCCAATTCAAGAAAGACATTCGGCTTACTAACACAAAAAAAAAAAGAAAGTCTCATATCGAGAATATTTAACATTGAAAACATAAGGAAAAAAATAATTATTTTTAATAATATGTGGAAATCTCCGCCTTTTACTTGAAGACGGTCGCGTGACCAGAAACACGTGTAGCAAAATTATGGAAAATAAAGCATAATATTTTTTAAAAACATCCACATTCCAACCAAAATCTTTTGCAGCACCTCTCTTCTCTTCTTTTTAATAAACATACTTTTCTCTCGTTGGAACCACTACAACCTCTTTCTTTTATATATATATATATATATATATATATATATATATATATATATATATATATATATATATATATATATATACGGGTATATTTGGGTATGAACCTTTCTTTTAAACATATTTCGCTCTTACAGTTTTCCGTTCGGTGGCTGTAAAGGTCTACAAAAATTGTCTGTTGTCCCTGTCACTTTTGGATATTTTTTAGCCATTTTCAAGCGGCAGGGTCTTTACCTGTTGTTAATTTCTGTTTTGTTCTGTTATGTGTGCTTAATTTATATTATTTGTGCCGTTTTGAATATAGTAGGAGCGTTTATTCCGAGCCTTCGGTTGTTGAGCACAGCTGGAATTCGAGTGAGCGTCTTTCTATGTCTTTCTTTCTTTTCAGTATTTCCCCCAAATCAATGCACTACCCCTTATATTAAAAACTCCTTGATTATTATGTGATTTTATTGAATGAATTTATTCTTTACTATTTCAAGATATTTTTGTGTCATTTTGGTAAATATATCTGTTAAAATTAGGAACCTCTACTTTTTCGGCATAAATTATCGATACCTAAGTTTAAAATGCATTTTTTAAAATGAAAAATATGCTTGCAGATTTCATTTTAGCTTTACTTGAAAGTTGAATCATTAAATTTATTATTTCCATTTAAGTAAACAATTCTGGTATATTTCAGATAGAAACTATATACATTGGAATGTCAAATTTAATTTCAAATTTTTAAATTTTCTTAAAAACCGCCATTTTCTTAATTTTAAGAAATTTGTAAACAAACACAAATTTATCGATTTTAAAAATACTTAAGAAAATTTCTGACACGTCATTTTAGTAAAATTAGAAAATTTAATGTTAAATTAATCTGATTTTAAAAAAATATTACTTAATTATAGCATAAAAAAGAAATATACAACGAATTATTAACGATTGGTACCGTTATTTTGATCCCGATACTTGATCCATGTGTTAATTGACAAGTGATGACAGCTACTACGGATGACCATAAATGAAAATTACTAGAAATCTGAGTGAACCCTTTTATTTTTAGTTTTTTTTTTTTTTACTGTTATGTTTATTTATTAGAATAAAGGGACAAAACTCTTTTTGTAATAATGGCAATTTCAGTCTACCGTACATGGAAATAAGGAATGTATTAAGTAGAAAAATACAACATAAAAAATTATTTGAAAAAAAAGTGGAATCACTAAATTTATTAAACTTTGCAATTTTGAACTCGTAAATTTTGTTTCTACTTAATTACTAATTATCAAAAGGAAATAAGCTAATACAGAGTTTTGCACGATTTTTAAACTATTATAAATTATTATAATCAAAATGTAAAACAAATAAAAAATTCTTGTAAAATTTAATTATTCATCAGAAAAAATTTATTTCTTCAGGCAATAATGACCTTAATATTACTTATTTACAAAAGCAATTAAAAGCTTTTCTAATTAAGTAATATCATAGTTTTATTGGATTCATTATTTTTCTATTCAGAGCTCATTTTCCGTGAGTTGGAACAAATTTGAAAAAAAAAAAGTAGGTGATTTACCATATCCAATGACTCTTACTTTAAACAAAAAAAAAATTGTAAGGAAATAAAAAGGATTGAACGAAATTTCGGGACAATAAGTAAGTGGGGTGTAACATATTAAAAAAAATATATATTTTTTACTAAAATTTACTAAAAAGAAATATTTCAAAAATAATTTCATTCATTTGTGAATAAGTCCTGAAAATTTCATTAAAATCGGACAATTACTTTAATTTTACAAGAATTTCCAAATCAATGGGTTTTCAACGGGAAAAAAGCGCAAAAAAAAAAAACAATGTTATTTTAACAGCACCGCGATGACGTAAAAAAATGAAAACTTTAACCAAAATTTCGAACGTGTTAAAAAATATTAAAAAATATCAAAAAATAATTAAAAAATACTTTGGTCTTTCATCTTAATAATAACATAAACGTTTTGACGATAAAAATTTATTTTCGTTAAGTTTGTGGCATTTTTTTTATTACGCTATGCTGTTTTCCCGCCAAAAAGTGGAGGTACCTAGTTAAAATGCGATGTCAGTGTTACTTTCATTTTTGCGTAATTTAGACAATTTATCCATCGCACCCCATATATATGTAAATATTATATATATATATATATATATATATATATATATATATATATATATAGAGAGAGAGAGAGAGAGCTAGCATATTTAGTTGTACGGATATGAGTTTGTGACTCTGGGTTTCACGCTTTTTTGGTCATCAAACAAACTGAAGATTTTGTGTGATGATAGCAAAAACGTGAAACTAAGGGTTCCAAACTCATATCCATACAACTGAAAAAATATATATATATATACATATATATATATATATATATATATATGTCGTTCAAATAAAATATCGAAATATATATCGTTTCTTTCTTTTTAAAGGTCAAGTAAAGAGACATTAGATAGCGATTAAATTTTTTACGAGATCTTGTAGAAGTTATGGTCCTTTAAATTTACTTTCGAGAGCCTTTAGGAGGTTGCCAAACTATTAGGTTGGTGCAAAAATAATGACGTAATAATGTCGTTTTTTGACGTTAAAAAATATGTCAAAAAAACGACATTATTACGTCATTATTTTTTGTTTCTGTTGGGTTTTTTTTTCTTTTGTTAAAAGACATTTTATTCTAATTCTAGAAAAGCGATGTCTTCGTGGGAAAAATAAAAAGGAAATCTTTGAGCGATGATTTGTAGGAAGTATCC
>OZ010611.1:12252258-12264758 GCA_963932145.1 Acanthosepion lycidas
GGTAGCGACATTAAATGCGCAAATTGAAGAATAGAGTTCGATTTCCAATCGGGTTTGTTAAATTCAGTTCGGCACAAATAACCTCAGGAATTGTATAAATATGTTGCCTCGTCCAACATATTGGCTAAATAGGATTGTTTTGGTTTTTTACGGTTTAGCCACCTTTTGCAGTTTATTTAAAGCCAGAAACTACTTTTTAGATTGTAATAGATAATGATAATTTGATGGTACACAGCCTACTATTTAACCCATAGCTGGGGGAGAGGACACATATTCATACCTTTCACAATGGTATTTGCGCGTAAGATAGATAGACAGATATGAATAGGTTGAGATACATAGATAGATAGATAGATAGATAGATAGATAGATAGATAGATAGATATGAACATGTTGAGATAGATAGGAACAGGCTTAGACAGATAGATAAGTAGGTATGTATAGGCTGAAATAGATAGATAGATAGATAGATAGATAGATAGATATGAACAGGCTGAGAATACGTGAGCAATGATGGAGGTTTAAATAAAATGGAAACAAAAAGGACCCTTACAATTTGCATAAAAAAGAGACAGTTGAAAATTCACAGGCACATAATGAGGAAAGCAGGCTTGGAAATGATGATACTCACAGTACAGATTGATGGCAAGAAGAACAGTAGAAAACAATTTAGAATGTAACTAGCGAACTTTAGTAAATCAATGTTGATGCAAGATTTAGTAGAGATAAAAAAAAAATTATTAAGCGCTACAGAGAACAGGAAGTTGTGGAGAGTCATTATCATCAAAATCCTGCAGGGACACGGTACATAGAAGAAGAAGAATGAGCTTGAGTAAATGTAACAGAACTAACTTTAGGGGAGATAAGAAAAAGTCAAACTTTATTAAGAGCTACAAAGGACAGGAAATTGTGGAGAGCCATAATCACCAACGTGTTGAAGGGACACTCACATTAGAAGAAGAAGAATGAGATTAAGAAAATGTATGGCCGACCAAGGATTAGGAGAGATAAGAAAAAAACAGAATTTATTAAGAGCTACAAAGGACAGGAAATTGTGGAGAGCCATGACCACCAACGTCCTAAAGGGACAGGGCACATAGAAGAAGAAGAATGAGTTTGTGTAAATGGATGGCGGAACAACGTTTAGGAGAGATAACAAAAAGACAAAATTTATTAAGAGCTACAAAGGAGAGGAAATTGTGGAGAGCCATGACCACCAACGTCCTGAAGGGACACGGCACATAGAAGAAGAAGAATGAGTTTGAGTAAATGGATGGCGGAACAACGTTTAGGAGAGATAACAAAAAGACAAAATCTATTAAGAGCTACAAAGGACAGGAAATTGTGGAGAGCCATGACCACCAACGTCCTAAAGGGACACGGCACATAGAAGAAGAAGAATGAGATTGAGTAAATGGACGGCGGAAGAAGGTTTAGGAAAGATAAAAAAGACAATTTATTAAGAGCTACAAAGGAGAGGAAATTGTGGAGAGCCATGATCGCCAACGTCATGAATGGACAAGGCACATAGAAGAAGAAGAATGAGTTTGAGTAAATGGATGGTGGAACAAGATTTAGGAAATATAACAAAAAGACAAAAATTTATTAAAAGTTACAAAGGAGAGGAAACTGTGGAGAGCCATGATCGCCAACGTTTAGGAGGGAAATATTTATTTAGATATTTGAAGCCTTCAGATGAGACTTCAGAGAAAAACATTGAGGTTTTTAACTTGATTCCGAGGTTTCTTTTTGTTTTCCGTCTTGTAAAAAGAAATTCAACTTCCGGTTTTGCGCCCTTGAACACGTAATTTGCATAACACGCACCTAGTTAAATTGGTAAATTCTCTAGAAGAGCTCAAAGAAAAGTTTGCAAGATCTGTTTGAACGGCATTGCTCGAAGATGCTCCCATTACCACCCCCCACCACTCCGCCTCTGATGGCTCTGTTTGTTGCAGTGACCTATGTAAACCCTGGCCAGAAATACAAGAGGAGGATTATTGTGCGCTCAAGTAATATTCGTGGTTCTAATTTCTTTTTAGATTACAAGAATGTCTTCTTTTTTTCTCAGAAATCAGTCAAGTAAGCGCTTCGGTTTAGAGCGAAGCCTTTTTTTTTGTGCGCGACAATAGAAAAATGAGATGAGTTATTCGCCAATTGACATTCATGAAATTCATACGCTGCTTCAGAGGGACCTTATAAATGTCTTTCGATCGACAAGTATTTGCGGAAGTGTTTCTAGAAAATTCTGAAATAGTTTGTGCTCTTTGGATCTAGGCAGTTCGTAGGATTTTCTGTTTGCTAGATTTGTCTTTTCTTGAATTTTATTTAGCAAATGAGATCGAACAGAAGCGAGATGTCGTGAACGGTTCAAATATTACAATGAATAATAAATAATCTTCATTCCTAAACTTAAAAAAAAAAATATCTAGAAAGCCCGAAGAAAGTATCTGGCGAGGATAGAAATAATGAATATTAATTATAGAACTTTCAGGAAGCCCTAAGAGTGTATCTGCTAAAAATCTCTTGCAAGTGTTTTTTAGATTTTTTTCTTGAATTTTATTTAGTAAATGAGATCGAACAGAAGCGTTTTTTTTTTTTTTAAATTAGATGACATGGACGTTCCAAATATAAAAATGAATATTGAATAACCTTTATTCGTAAACTTTAAAAAAATGCAGGAGGGCCGGAGAAAATATCTTGCGAAATGTTTTCAAACAAGAAAGAGAGAAAAAAAAAAATAACAGTAAAAAAAAATTGAAAAGAATAATGACTATATAACGAATATTAATTATATAAATTTCAGGAAGCCTGAAGAGTGTATCTACCGAAAAATAGTTGCAAAACACATTAAAAAAAAAATGTATTAAATTGCATAGAATAATTTAAATTCATTTACTAATTTTAGAAATTTCAAAATGGCCGAAGACTGCATCAGTCGAAATTTTATTGGAAAACAAAAAAAGATGAAGATAACATGATTTTTTTTTAGAAATAATAAATAAATATAAAATATATAATTTATACAACGTCTTTGAAAAGCAGAAAAAAAATCTTTGAAAAGCAGAAAAAAAATCTTTGAAAAGCAGAAAAAAAAAATCTTTGAAAAGCAGAAAAAAAAAAATCTTTGAAAAGCAGAAAAAAAAAAATCTTTGAAAAGCAGAAAAAAAAAAATCTTTGAAAAGCAGAAAAAAAAAAAATCTTTGAAAAGCAGAAAAAAAATCTTTGAAAAGCAGAAAAAAAATAATCTTCGAAAAGCAGAAAAAAAAAAATCTTTGAAAAGCAGAAAAAAAAATCAAAAAGCAGAAAAAAAAAATCTTTGAAAAGCAGAAAAAAAAAATCTTTGAAAAGCAGAAAAAAAAATCTTTGAAAAGCAGAAAAAAAAAAATCTTTGAAAAGCAGAAAAACAAAAAAAAACTTTGAAAAGCAGAAAAAAAAAATCTTTGAAAAGCAGAAAAAAAAAAAATCTTTGAAAAGCAGAAAAAAAAAAATCTTTGAAAAGCAGAAAAACAAAAAAAAACTTTGAAAAGCAGAAAAAAAAAATCTTTGAAAAGCAGAAAAAAAAAAAAATCTTTGAAAAGCAGAAAAAAAAAAATCTTTGAAAAGCAGAAAAAAAAATCTTTGAAAAGCAGAAAAAAAATAATCTTCGAAAAGCAGAAAAAAAAAAATCTTTGAAAAGCAGAAAAAAAAATCAAAAAGCAGAAAAAAAAATCTTTGAAAAGCAGAAAAAAAAAATCTTTGAAAAGCAGAAAAAAAAAAATCTTTGAAAAGCAGAAAAAAAAAAATCTTTGAAAAGCAGAAAAAAAAAAATCTTTGAAAAGCAGAAAAACAAAAAAAAACTTTGAAAAGCAGAAAAAAAAAATCTTTGAAAAGCAGAAAAAAAAAATCTTTGAAAAGCAGAAAAAAAATCTTTGAAAAGCAGAAAAAAAAAATCTGAAAAGCAGAAAAAAAAAATCTTTGAAAAGCAGAAAAACAAAAAAAAACTTTGAAAAGCAGAAAAAAAAAATCTGAAAAGCAGAAAAAAAAAATCTTTGAAAAGCAGAAAAAAAATCTTTGAAAAGCAGAAAAAAAAAAATCTTTGAAAAGCAGAAAAAAAAAAAATCTTTGAAAAGCAGAAAAAAAAATCTTTGAAAAGCAGAAAAAAAAAATCTTTGAAAAGCAGAAAAAAAAAATCTTTGAAAAGCAGAAAAAAAAAATCTTTGAAAAGCAGAAAAAAAAAAAATCTTTGAAAAGCAGAAAAACAAAAAAATCTTTGAAAAGCAGAAAAAAAAAATCTTTGAAAAGCAGAAAAACAAAAAAAAACTTTGAAAAGCAGAAAAAAAAAATCTTTGAAAAGCAGAAAAAAAAAATCTTTGAAAAGCAGAAAAAGAATCTTTGAAAAGCAGAAAAAAAAAATCTTTGAAAAGCAGAAAAAAAAAATCTTTGAAAAGCAGAAAAACAAAAAAAAACTTTGAAAAGCAGAAAAAAAAAATCTTTGAAAAGCAGAAAAAAAAAATCTTTGAAAAGCAGAAAAAGAATCTTTGAAAAGCAGAAAAAAAAAATCTTTGAAAAGCAGAAAAAAAAAAATCTTTGAAAAGCAGAAAAACAAAAAAAAACTTTGAAAAGCAGAAAAAAAAAATCTTTGAAAAGCAGAAAAAAAATCTTTGAAAAGCAGAAAAAAAATCTTTGAAAAGCAGAAAAAAAAAATCTTTGAAAAGCAGAAAAAAAAAAATCTTTGAAAAGCAGAAAAAAAAAATCTTTGAAAAGCAGAAAAAAAAAAATCTTTGAAAAGCAGAAAAAAAAAAAATCTTTGAAAAGCAGAAAAAAAATCTTTGAAAAGCAGAAAAAAAATAATCTTCGAAAAGCAGAAAAAAAAAAATCTTTGAAAAGCAGAAAAAAAAATCAAAAAGCAGAAAAAAAAAATCTTTGAAAAGCAGAAAAAAAAAATCTTTGAAAAGCAGAAAAAAAAATCTTTGAAAAGAAGAAAAAAAAAAATCTTTGAAAAGCAGAAAAACAAAAAAAAACTTTGAAAAGCAGAAAAAAAAAATCTTTGAAAAGCAGAAAAAAAAAAAATCTTTGAAAAGCAGAAAAAAAAAAATCTTTGAAAAGCAGAAAAACAAAAAAAAACTTTGAAAAGCAGAAAAAAAAAATCTTTGAAAAGCAGAAAAAAAAAAAAATCTTTGAAAAGCAGAAAAAAAAAAAATCTTTGAAAAGCAGAAAAAAAAATCTTTGAAAAGCAGAAAAAAAATAATCTTCGAAAAGCAGAAAAAAAAAAATCTTTGAAAAGCAGAAAAAAAAATCAAAAAGCAGAAAAAAAAATCTTTGAAAAGCAGAAAAAAAAAATCTTTGAAAAGCAGAAAAAAAAAAAATCTTTGAAAAGCAGAAAAAAAAAAATCTTTGAAAAGCAGAAAAAAAAAAATCTTTGAAAAGCAGAAAAACAAAAAAAAACTTTGAAAAGCAGAAAAAAAAAATCTTTGAAAAGCAGAAAAAAAAAATCTTTGAAAAGCAGAAAAAAAATCTTTGAAAAGCAGAAAAAAAAAATCTGAAAAGCAGAAAAAAAAAATCTTTGAAAAGCAGAAAAACAAAAAAAAACTTTGAAAAGCAGAAAAAAAAAATCTGAAAAGCAGAAAAAAAAAATCTTTGAAAAGCAGAAAAAAAATCTTTGAAAAGCAGAAAAAAAAAAATCTTTGAAAAGCAGAAAAAAAAAAAAATCTTTGAAAAGCAGAAAAAAAAATCTTTGAAAAGCAGAAAAAAAAAATCTTTGAAAAGCAGAAAAAAAAAATCTTTGAAAAGCAGAAAAAAAAAATCTTTGAAAAGCAGAAAAAAAAAAATCTTTGAAAAGCAGAAAAACAAAAAAATCTTTGAAAAGCAGAAAAAAAAAATCTTTGAAAAGCAGAAAAAAAAAAATCTTTGAAAAGCAGAAAAAAAAAAATCTTTGAAAAGCAGAAAAACAAAAAAAAACTTTGAAAAGCAGAAAAAAAAAATCTTTGAAAAGCAGAAAAAAAAAATCTTTGAAAAGCAGAAAAAGAATCTTTGAAAAGCAGAAAAAAAAAATCTTTGAAAAGCAGAAAAAGAATCTTTGAAAAGCAGAAAAAAAAATCTTTGAAAAGCAGAAAAAAAAAAATCTTTGAAAAGCAGAAAAACAAAAAAAAACTTTGAAAAGCAGAAAAAAAAAATCTTTGAAAAGCAGAAAAAAAAAAAATCTTTGAAAAGCAGAAAAAAAAAAATCTTTGAAAAGCAGAAAAACAAAAAAAAACTTTGAAAAGCAGAAAAAAAAAATCTTTGAAAAGCAGAAAAAAAAAAAAATCTTTGAAAAGCAGAAAAAAAAAAATCTTTGAAAAGCAGAAAAAAAAATCTTTGAAAAGCAGAAAAAAAATAATCTTCGAAAAGCAGAAAAAAAAAAATCTTTGAAAAGCAGAAAAAAAAATCAAAAAGCAGAAAAAAAAATCTTTGAAAAGCAGAAAAAAAAAATCTTTGAAAAGCAGAAAAAAAAAAATCTTTGAAAAGCAGAAAAAAAAAAATCTTTGAAAAGCAGAAAAAAAAAAATCTTTGAAAAGCAGAAAAACAAAAAAAAACTTTGAAAAGCAGAAAAAAAAAATCTTTGAAAAGCAGAAAAAAAAAATCTTTGAAAAGCAGAAAAAAAATCTTTGAAAAGCAGAAAAAAAAAATCTGAAAAGCAGAAAAAAAAAATCTTTGAAAAGCAGAAAAACAAAAAAAAACTTTGAAAAGCAGAAAAAAAAAATCTGAAAAGCAGAAAAAAAAAATCTTTGAAAAGCAGAAAAAAAAAATCTTTGAAAAGCAGAAAAAAAAAATCTTTGAAAAGCAGAAAAAAAAAAAATCTTTGAAAAGCAGAAAAACAAAAAAATCTTTGAAAAGCAGAAAAAAAAAATCTTTGAAAAGCAGAAAAACAAAAAAAAACTTTGAAAAGCAGAAAAAAAAAATCTTTGAAAAGCAGAAAAAAAAAATCTTTGAAAAGCAGAAAAAGAATCTTTGAAAAGCAGAAAAAAAAAATCTTTGAAAAGCAGAAAAAAAAAATCTTTGAAAAGCAGAAAAACAAAAAAAAACTTTGAAAAGCAGAAAAAAAAAATCTTTGAAAAGCAGAAAAAAAAAATCTTTGAAAAGCAGAAAAAGAATCTTTGAAAAGCAGAAAAAAAAAATCTTTGAAAAGCAGAAAAAAAAAAATCTTTGAAAAGCAGAAAAACAAAAAAAAACTTTGAAAAGCAGAAAAAAAAAATCTTTGAAAAGCAGAAAAAAAATCTTTGAAAAGCAGAAAAAAAATCTTTGAAAAGCAGAAAAAAAAAATCTTTGAAAAGCAGAAAAAAAAAAATCTTTGAAAAGCAGAAAAAAAAAATCTTTGAAAAGCAGAAAAAAAAAAATCTTTGAAAAGCAGAAAAAAAAAAAATCTTTGAAAAGCAGAAAAAAAATCTTTGAAAAGCAGAAAAAAAATAATCTTCGAAAAGCAGAAAAAAAAAAATCTTTGAAAAGCAGAAAAAAAAATCAAAAAGCAGAAAAAAAAAATCTTTGAAAAGCAGAAAAAAAAAATCTTTGAAAAGCAGAAAAAAAAATCTTTGAAAAGCAGAAAAAAAAAAATCTTTGAAAAGCAGAAAAACAAAAAAAAACTTTGAAAAGCAGAAAAAAAAAATCTTTGAAAAGCAGAAAAAAAAAAAATCTTTGAAAAGCAGAAAAAAAAAAATCTTTGAAAAGCAGAAAAACAAAAAAAAACTTTGAAAAGCAGAAAAAAAAAATCTTTGAAAAGCAGAAAAAAAAAAAAATCTTTGAAAAGCAGAAAAAAAAAAAATCTTTGAAAAGCAGAAAAAAAAATCTTTGAAAAGCAGAAAAAAAATAATCTTCGAAAAGCAGAAAAAAAAAAATCTTTGAAAAGCAGAAAAAAAAATCAAAAAGCAGAAAAAAAAATCTTTGAAAAGCAGAAAAAAAAAATCTTTGAAAAGCAGAAAAAAAAAAAATCTTTGAAAAGCAGAAAAAAAAAAATCTTTGAAAAGCAGAAAAAAAAAAATCTTTGAAAAGCAGAAAAACAAAAAAAAACTTTGAAAAGCAGAAAAAAAAAATCTTTGAAAAGCAGAAAAAAAAAATCTTTGAAAAGCAGAAAAAAAATCTTTGAAAAGCAGAAAAAAAAAATCTGAAAAGCAGAAAAAAAAAATCTTTGAAAAGCAGAAAAACAAAAAAAAACTTTGAAAAGCAGAAAAAAAAAATCTGAAAAGCAGAAAAAAAAAATCTTTGAAAAGCAGAAAAAAAATCTTTGAAAAGCAGAAAAAAAAAAATCTTTGAAAAGCAGAAAAAAAAAAAAATCTTTGAAAAGCAGAAAAAAAAATCTTTGAAAAGCAGAAAAAAAAAATCTTTGAAAAGCAGAAAAAAAAAATCTTTGAAAAGCAGAAAAAAAAAATCTTTGAAAAGCAGAAAAAAAAAAATCTTTGAAAAGCAGAAAAACAAAAAAATCTTTGAAAAGCAGAAAAAAAAAATCTTTGAAAAGCAGAAAAAAAAAAATCTTTGAAAAGCAGAAAAAAAAAAATCTTTGAAAAGCAGAAAAACAAAAAAAAACTTTGAAAAGCAGAAAAAAAAAATCTTTGAAAAGCAGAAAAAAAAAATCTTTGAAAAGCAGAAAAAGAATCTTTGAAAAGCAGAAAAAAAAAATCTGAAAAGCAGAAAAAAAAAATCTTTGAAAAGCAGAAAAAAAAAATCTTTGAAAAGCAGAAAAAAAAAATCTTTGAAAAGCAGAAAAAAAAAAAATCTTTGAAAAGCAGAAAAAAAAAAATTCTTTGAAAAGCAGAAAAAAGCACAAAGTCCTGGAGGGTAATTTATTCACGTCGCGGATAATCTGATATCTGATCTACTTTTAATTGTCTCCTCTCTAGCATTATTCCCTGTCAATTCTGTGGACATCATTCAAGAGAAAATAATGGATGCTCCTTTCTTTTCATTTATGCTTTGCTATACCAGATTGTCTGTCATCTCTGTCATTAGAAATTCCTTGTGTTCTACGTACAAGGAATTGGCGAGTTTAAAACCTCGTGAGAATGTTACAAAACAGTGACGGATTTTTTGAAAACCAACATGAAAAAGAGGGTAAATTTACAGTTAAAGCCCCGAACACCAATTGTAATTCAAATTTCCGGAAAATCTCGATTTCGGTGTAAATTTTCATGCTTATTTCGAAAATAAGAGTAAAATTTGCGGATATCTACGGCTTTCAATTTATCGACTCTGAAAGTTCGACCACATTCGCGATGTATCCTTTTATCGGTTTACATAACTTTGCTTCGAGAAATCATCTGCGGAAGCTTACTTTTTTAACAGCCTTTTTACTCATCTTCTTGTCTTCTTACACGTCCCAATTACTGCGCAAAACCAAAAGAAGTCTTTAGACACTTTTGAAAATGAAGCTTTTATTGAATATTTTTTTAAAGAATTCTTTAGAAAAGCAATGACAAGCTGTAATGATAATGGATTCTTGTTTAGATAGTGTTATCCAGTGACATTTGGATATATACCGTACCTATGAACATCAATGGGTATGTCCCAATCCTCATAAATACGTTGGACACTCTTGTGATGGTAATACGCTAAGTGGTCTACTACTATCAGTGGTTTACCTACTTTTCGCCGCTGGCGAGTATTTTATTTTCTTCATGTTATAAAGATCACCATTTCATTTCCAACCTCCGTTTTGGTATTTTCTCATTCAGTATCCTTTTCTAGGTTACAACACTATCTATCTATCTATCTATCTATCTATCTATCTATCTATCCCAGTCTCTTCATTCTATTTATCTATCTATCTATCTATCTATCTATCTATCTATCTATCTATCTATCTATCTATCCCAGTCTCTTCATTCTATCTATCTATCTATCTATCTATCTATCTATCTATCTATCTATCTATCTATCCCAGTCTCTTCATTCTATCTATCTATCTATCTATCTATCTATCTATCCCAGTCTCTTCATTCTATCTATCTATCTATCTATCTATCTATCTATCTATCTATCTATCTATCTATCTATCTATCTATCTATCCCAGTCTATTCATTCTATCTATCTATCTATCTATCTATCTATCTATCTATCTATCTATCTATCTATCTATCTATCCCAGTCTCTTCATTCTATCTATCTATCTATCTATCTATCTATCTATCTATCTATCTATCTATCTATCCCAGTCTCTTCATTCTATCTATCTATCTATCTATCTATCTATCCCAGTCTCTCCATTCTATCTATCTATCTATCTATCTATCTATCTATCTATCTATCTATCTATCCCAGTCTCTTCATTCTATCTATCTATCTATCTATCTATCTATCTATCTATCTATCCCAGTCTCTTCATTCTATCTATCTATCTATCTATCCCAGTCTCTTCATTCTATCTATCTATCTATCTATCTATCTATCTATCTATCTATCTATCTCAGTCTCTTCATTCTATCTATCTATCTATCTATCTATCTATCTATCTATCTATCTATCTTATGCCCTCCCTTATAAACACTAATTGGTATGGTCCAATCCTCATAAATACGTTGAACACTTTTGTAAGTGGGGCTAACATGGTGTCTAAGTAGTCCACCACTGGCAGTGGTTTACCTACTTCACGCCGCTGGCGAGTATTGAATTTTGTTCATGTTATAAAGATTATCATTGTATTTCCAACCCGTTTTGGTTACTCCTCATTCAGTAACATTTTCTAGGTTACAACAGATAATAAAACAAATTTTAATAATAATGAATTCTTGTTTAAATACTAAAACAAATTTTAATTTACAAGTTTTCACGTTCACCATGATAGATAAGAAAAATTTTGAACCTTAAAATAGTTCTTCTTATTACTAAATCCTTTGTAGCATTTTGTGGCACCATTAACGAGGCAGAAAGGGAAAATAAAGAAAAGAAGAAAAGGAGAGGCTAAGGACCGAATCGTGGGTGATAAGCAAGAACACACACATGGCTAAGAGACAATGGATAAAAGGATATTTTGATAAGTAACAAATGGCGAAAGAGTGTCATTACAATGACAGGGAAATTCTGAGTAAAAAGGGAAAGAAGGAAAGAATCAGATATGTTTTGGCATCGGCTGTGTTATCTAAGGATATGAAAACAAACTATTGGTTCGGGAAGACATCTTATTATCAACTACAGATCGGCTGGCCAAAGAAAAAAAAAATCAAATGAAAATGTTATTTCGATAAGTGACGAAAAACAGGCAACTAAAGGGACTTTGGACAGATATAAAAAATTAAGGACCACCTACGAGTGTCCGTTGACCGATTTTCCTTCGACGGAACATCCTTGGCCTGCGATAATAAAATTATGTTATCAGAAATATATACCGAAGGAAAATGAATGGGAACCTAGAAGTGTTTTTTTTTTCTTTCTTCGAGGCGACAGACTGACTGAAACTTTGGAGATGTTTCTTTTTGAGACCGTGTTAGGAAGACCACCCATTCTGATAATTAGCGATAAAATACCTGACGTAAACCACGTGTAGAACAAGAGTTATGATCGCCATTGTCATATTGTCCCGTTCGCGGCCGGAGAAATGATAACGGCGATTAAGAGGAAGAAAAGGGAAAGAGAAGAGATAATTTTTTTTTTTTTTTTGTTAAGCAAGATATTTTTTTTTCTTCCTGAAACAAAGCCGCGGATTCGTCCACGCCCGACTAAGACATCATTGGTCGAGTGGTGATCACGTGACGCACGAGGGAGGCTGTTGCAGCCCATCTGGAGGATGAGTAAGAGAGGTTGCTACGAAGATGTGGGGAGGGCAGTTCACGACCTTCTGAAGTATGATGAGAAGGTGGGAGTGAGGAAAAGTTCCCAAAAATGGAAAAAGGTGGAAATTCCTTACCAGAGAGGTGGATATGTATTTAGAATTATCGAGGAACCCCCCGGCGCCGACAAACTCACCCCGGTTTTGGTTGGCGCCCATATAAACGAAGCCACAACGAGCAGAAATGAGTCGAGTCCCAGCAGTTCCCAGAGTCAGTCTCCGGTTGAGGCAAGCCTCGCAGATAGCTGACCAAGATTCACGCACATTCCGGGCCTCTCTTCAACCCAAGAACAATTATTTTGAAGAGCGACTTAGATCCAGATCACCGAAATAAGTTTTTCTTTTGACTTTCGTCCAAAGACCCACCGAAACACCAATTTCTTAGAGAGCAGACGACTTGAAGTGTTAAAACTTGCCTAGCGGAAAACGACGTGTCACAATCCATAGAACGGGTCGGGAGATAGATGCAGTCCTATGTATCGAACAACTAGACATAAAGTCTGTTACCTTTTTCTTTGATACTTTGAACTTTTGAGTTTTCATTTTATTGTCTTTTATGCATATTTGTGTGGTATCACCCCCGTTTAACTCGGTTTGCAGTACGGCCCCAACCACTGTTTGATCTCGTCTGCCTAAGATCAATTCCCAACGTGGGTAGGCGGACTGGGGGATCAGTGCAGTTACCTTGGTAACCAGGCGTTGGAAGCGAGTTGGGAACGACGAGGCTGATAT
>OZ010611.1:12269758-12272258 GCA_963932145.1 Acanthosepion lycidas
GCCAGTAGAGAGAAGATGCGGGCCATGGGCACTGACCAAGAATGAAATGACATTGGATTGAAGCTTTCGAGAGGTGGGCATATCGCAGAGACTTGAGAGGGCAACGGACAGCGAGACAGACTAATAAGGTAGGTGAGAGATACCCCTAGAACAAGGCACGTACTGAGATAGAGGATGGCATAAGGAAACTCTGTTATTTTGAACCCATTATGCGACGTGTAGACTTCGATAAGGACATCCTGCTGGGCTCAGTGTCGATCAAGTTTCGCCAGAAAAAAACAAAAACGTCAGAATGTATTACCCAGAATGCATCACTGACATATATATAAATAATCGAGAAAAGATCCAACACTCTCGGTCTGACGATTACGTCTAGCATGAAACAGCCTATCGCCTGTGAGTGTTGACTTCAATGTTCACTTTTATATTCAGATTTACATACGCTCTATCTGTGATATTGAATCTATCCCATAAATATAGCACACCTTAAGAGTATAATTCTTTATATATATATATATATATATATATATATATATATATATATATATATATATATATATATATATATATATATCCTTGTGCAGGTATGCAGAAAATAGAAAAGAACACGTTGGGTGCGTAATCCGGGGTTCCTTAGTATTTTTGTTTTTATTTTTAAGAAGACAGTGCTACATACAGAAGTAGAGCTTATATTATAATAATATTTTTTGTTTAAAAATATGATTCCTTCGCTACATAAGAGTTCTCATGTTTCAAAAACGAGAGCCGAAGCGATTACTACTCTTTTAAGAGTAGTAATCGCTGTAGACGCGCCATAAAAATATCCTTCACTGGGAACCAACTAAAGGATGACCGTAAACATTAGCCTTGAAATGGATACCCTACCCAACCTTAGCAAAACCTCTCAGAGGATGATGAATCTACTGATAAGAATTAACTCCCTGACCACTTAAAGAAGGAAAATAGTCTAGCCACTCCCACAATAACAAATTCTGTAAAAATACACGTAAACCGAGAGATAGCTTATTCCTAAAATTTCGCTTGAGGATGAAACGGGACTAAACAGCTCAATCCAACTTAATTTTATTAATTATTTGAATGATTTCGGCTCTCGTTTTTGAAACATGAGAACTCTTATGTAGCGAAGGAATCATATTTTTAAACAAAAAATATTATTATAATATATATATATATATATATATATATATATATATATATATATATATATATGCCTGTGTGTGAGTGTGTGTTGAATTAGATAGATAGATAGATAGATAGATAGATAGATAGATAGATGAACAGCCTGAGATACATAGATAGATACTCTGAGAGAAGTGTAAAGATAAATAAGCAGACCTATATATAGCACCCCTTCGATATTTCTTATCACTTCATAAGACACCAGATGTGTTGAAACAAAATGTCTATTTATTTAGTGATTTATAACATATTAAGTTATGTTATAATTTTTAAATAAATATTAGGCTGGTGCAAAAATAATGACGTAATAATGTCGTTTTTTGACATATTTTTTAATAATAATAATGTATTAGGTTGGTGCAAAAACAATGACGTAATAATGTCGTTTTTTGACATATTTTTTAACGTCAACAAACGACATTATTACGTCATTATTTTTGCACCAACCTAATACATTATTATTATTATTAAAAAATATGTCAAAAAACGACATTATTACGTCATTATTTTTGCACCAACCTAATAATTATATTCGCTCTACTCTGTATTGAGCAATCTTTTAAGAGTAGTAATCGCTGTTTATTGCAATTTATTCCGTATACACCAATCATATACTTGTATATATATATATATATATATATATATATATATATTGATTGATTGATTGATTGGTTACAGTTATTAACTGTTGTTCATCATGACGGTCGTCTTCGAGTATAGAATCCAGAGGTTAGCAGTGAATATTTTGAAGACAGTAGGAAAGCGTTGTTCAGGTTAGCAGTGGATATTTTGGTAAAAGTAGCAGAGCGTAGTTCGTCCTTCTGTTTCTCTTCGCCTGACAAGCTGGAACTAGACATTCGGGTAGAGTGAACAAAAATGGCCGCCTTTTCACACGAATTATTGAATGTTCTACGTCTTCTGATTGGTTAATCTTCTATTGGTGGACTATAAAGTGAGTAAAGTCATTTGGATTGGCTCACTAGTACATATTATACACAAAAAACTGCAACATTAACATCTTATATGAACAGGCTTTATTCAACAGTTGCATATTAATTTAGCAAATAATTCTATACGCTGAAATTATTCTTAAATAAGCTATTTATTATCAACTATAAAAAAATATGTAGGAAATACATAAAGCATATAACTTGATTAACCTTTTGTTAAATTACCTCTCCGCCCCATTTTTATTTATTAGGAAACGGCATTGTCTGGTTTCTATAATTTATGTAACCATTTGTATCCGCTTTAGTTTATGTCTGGCTGCCGTTAGCTGCCAATCTACCGGTCATGGCCC
>OZ010611.1:12277258-12322258 GCA_963932145.1 Acanthosepion lycidas
GGGCCTAAGCAAGTGGATGACAGACTGTGGGGAGGTGTCAGGGGGAAAGGAACTTGTTGAGAGCTGCAAGGGATAGAAGGATGTGGAGAGCCATGGACATGTCACAAGAATGAAAGAATGTTGACAGTAATTCCTTTTTTTGACATCTTGCTGTGCCCCCCTAAAAATCAAATTCTTTAAAATTCTCTTAGTTTTCTTTCGCGCATTTTAACAGATTTTTCTTTTTCAGCAGAGACGAAAAGTTTTGGTTCAGATTTAACGGAAATAATTGACGAAATAAAAACGTATTTAGAATGTTCCTATCTTATATGTTGTTCCCATATTTATTGTCATGTTCACGACGTTTCGGCTGTTGTATGCTCCAGCCTTAGCATTCGGAAGAGGCAGGGTACGTCGAAATAGCAGGGGAACGAAATAGAAGGTTCAGTGTGAATTCCAATCACCTGAAGAAAGCCGGAGCATACAACGGCCTAAACCTCGTAAATATCTCAATAAAGACGAGGACAACAGTCCGAACGATGTAAATAGTTACAAGACCTCATCTTAGAAATACAGACATATCCTGAAGAAGACCAGAGCATACAACGGCTAAAACGCCGTGGATATGGTAACAAAGATGACGACAACATTGCAAATAGTTACAATACCTCATCTCAGAAATATAGACATATCTCTAGGAAGGCCGGAGCGTACAACGGCCGAAACGTCATGAATTTGGCAATAAAGATGAGGACAACAGTCCGAACAATGTAAATAGTGTAAATAGTTACAATATCTCATCTCAGAAATATAGACAGATTTTTTTTTTACTTTGAGAGTCACCCTTTATAAGCCCCTGGTACTTGAGGTAGAGGGTTACGCTAAGAGACCGTTTATGCGTATAGTTGAGGGAGATAACGTTTAACCCGAGATTAGGTTAAGATTGTAGTGACCCGGAAAAGATCCTGTTGGGTGTCAGTTGCACAGAATAGTGGTTCTCGTGAAGAAGCTTTATCGAGTGGAACTAAACTTCTTACTGATGGAATACGGAGGAAATGTGGATGGTTTGCTACTATGTAAGTGGCATGGCGTGTTCTTACTGTGAAGGTTTACCTTGGCGGGACCAGGGAATGTATTTCGTCCGACGAGAGAGAGAGAGAGAGAGAGAGAGAGAGACTGGGGTGGATATACATGGAACATTTTTCCTGTTACAACAGCACATGAGATTTTATTATAGCGGTGAAGGTTTCGCGCAGGACCATCCAAACTTTTTGAAGGCCCGAATACAGGTCACACAAGGTCCCGAAACGACCCTCCGCAGAGTTGTCCTTCTCCTAGACCAGTTGCCATCCAAGGCTATAGAACCCAGTCCTGCTAGCTGGAGGGAGAAGAAGACGATTCACACCTTTCCCAACGGCATTCCTCAATCCAAGTCGATATCAATTATTCCGCCGTTCCTCCTCTACATACATACATACATATATATATATATATATATATATATATATATATACACACTCACCCACCCACACGAATATACACACTTACACACATCATACGCACTCACTCCCTAATGAGCCAAATGATAACACACACCCACAGCAATACACACGCTTACACACATCATACTCACTCACTCCCTAAGAACCAAATAACACACACACAAACACTAAACAGAGACACATCCCCTCACCAAGTCAAACTGACCAGAGAATTCATAGCAGCATGTATCCATCCAGCTCTTATCTCAAATAACAACTTAAAAGAGACTGTTTGACCAACACAAGGAATGTTAAAAGATTCATGTTAAAAAGATAAAAAAATAAAAAAAACAAATGAAAACTACAGACAAAAGTTCATTTTCTCCATCAAGACATTCATTTCTGTAGTTTAGTGCTAACAGCAAGCAGAAATATTTCTCCTCCCGATGATGGCCATTTCGGCCGAAACTAGTCGAGGAATCTAAATGGAATAATAATAAAAAAATGAAAGAATATTAATCTACAACCCAGTGTGTCTGAAGATTTTAATTTTTTTTATTGTTCAATACATATATATATATATATATATATATATATATATATATATATGATCTGAGAAACAAATATATATATATATATATATTTGTTTCTCTGATCATATCTATATCAATATATTCATATCTATCTGTCTATCTATAGTTTGTTGATATCTATCTATTTATCTATCTATTAGGTTGGTGCAAAAATAATCTTTTTCTTTTGAACGTCAAAAAACGACATTATTTTTGCACCAACCTAATATCTCAGTCTATTTATATCTATCTATCTACCTTTCACAATCTTTTCATATCTACTATCCATCTCAGTCTATTTATATATATATATATATATATATATATATATATATATATATATATATATATATATATATATGTATCTGTCACAATCTATCTATCTATCTATCTAGCTATCTATCTATCCCAGTCTCTTCGATCTATCTATCTATCTATCTATCTATCTATCTATCTATCCCAGTTTCTTCATTCTATCTATCTCATTCTGTTCCTTATCTATCTATCTATCTATCTATCTATCTATCTATCTATCTATCTATCTATCTATCTATCTATCTCATTCTGTTCCTTATCTATCTATCTATCTATCTATCTATCTATCTATCTATCTCAGTCTGTTCCTTATCTATCTATCTATCTATCTCTCTATCTATCTATCTCATTTTCTTAATTCTATCTATCTATCTATCTATCTATCTATCTATCTATCTATCTCAGTCTGTTCCTTATCTATCTATCTATCTATCTATCTATCTATCTATCTCATTCTGTTCCTTATCTATCTATCTATCTATCTATCTATCTATCTCTCTATCTATCTCATTTTCTTAATTCTATCTATCTATCTATCTATCTATCTATCTATCTATCTATCTATCTGTGTCCGTTCATATTCCTTCTGATTGGATGTGTCTTATTAATTCCCCAGCCAATCGAATCTCACTTTGCTAATTCGATCTTGATTACATTTAGCAAATCGAATTCTTCCGAAGTAATCAAAAGGAATTTATTCAAACATAAATTCATTCGTCGATTAAATATACACAAAATAATGTCACCCAACCAGAAAATGATGCCAAGATTAACCGGATACTGTCCGTTGGTAGCTTCCGGTTTTGCTTCGAGCCGTTCTTGACGAAAATAGCTATCCCCGAGTTTTAGTTTAATGGACTGAAAAGTTGGCGCAGTAGCTGAACCAATACAATTTATCGATGAGATTTAAGAGCTATGATATTTATTTGACTCAGTCATAACAGGCCTACTGCCAGAAGGTGATTTTTCTCTAGCGCTAAGGGTGATTTTGCTTTTTCGATGTAATGGTAAGTCTCATGAGAAAGGTTCTACTTACAAATTCAGAAACTTCATGGCGTTCAACAGAGAGTAATGTATAAAAAGCTTATCTTACAGTCTGTTGGTAGTGTCGTCTATTTAATTCTCATTCTGTATACAGGTACTATAGATTCCTCAAACTCTGAATCTCCTAGATATTGCGATGACCAGACATAAATTTTTTTAAATTTAAATTACGTAACGGTCAGTCTATAGCCAGCACCTCCGTCGTGCGCATATGTAGTCCTTCCAACGTAACAAATTTACTCCGATAAAGTCCTGAAGGACGAAACGCCTTACAAGTAAACCTTTTTCATACAATTTGCCCAATATATATATATATATATATATATATATATATATATATATATATATATATATATATATATATATAATATAAATTGATTTATTTAAAATGTTTTTTTCACTACACAGTCCTGTTTAGGTTAGAATACGTTTTATTTAACTACGATTTGAAATATTTTCTTTTTTTAATTTTTAATTTTTATTATACTATATTTTTTAAGAACAATTAAATGTATTAGAATCCCTTATAGTATGTAGAATTATTTTTACATTTTTGTATTATTACGTTACAATTTTTTTTTTTTTTTATTTAAGTAAAATTTATGAAAATGACGGCAAAAATAGTTACTTAATTTCACTGATTTAGTAAACTTTTATTTTTTTATATAAACCTAGTAATATATTGTTTAGGTTTATATAAAAAAAATAAATAAATAGTAATACAGTGTAACCCGGATATAAGAGACCCGGATATAAGAGAAACTCGGATATAAGAGAGATTTTATATGGTCCCAAATTAGAGCCATACTTACCTAAACAAAATAGACCAAACCCGGATATAAGAGAAACTCGGATATAAGAGACTTCTTCTCCGGTCCCGACAACTCTCTTATATCCGAGTTACACTGTATATTGTTTAAACACCCTCAAAAATCTTTAAATATACAAATAGAAAAAAATGCCGTAAGAATTTCTGCCGGTAACAAAAAAGTTTTTAAAAAATCCAGACGACATGCATTTAACGGATGTCAGATTTCATTGAAAAATACATCCCTACCCCCTACCAAAACGTAACTAATAACGGATACATCAAATTACAGACATAATGAACACCCTGCCACCCCTAGTCTAGTTGAAGTGGATTTATCTGTAACCTTGGAAACGTGAATTATGATTTTAACTGTCTTTAAAACCCAGTAATTTTAAAAGTTACTCCAAAATTCGTTTGAGGATGAAATGGAACTAATGACTTTAATTTAATTACAAAATTAAATTCGGGGCTTTTAGCTTCCATTTTTGAAACATGGTTAGAACTGTGTAGCGAAAAAAAACATATTTCAACATTTACCGCTGGACGAATATTTTCTGTGAAAATATCTCGGACAGTCAGGCCGGTAAATGTTGTTTAATGCTGTTTATTATAAAACAGAGCATTTACTTAAATATTTGGATCTATAAAAAAAAAGAATGTATAAACATAAAAATGTTTTAAAATATATACATAGATACATACATACATACATACATACATATATATATATATATATATATATATATATATATATTTGAAGTTATATATGTATTTATTATTATTATTATTATTATTACATCCTTTCACACTATTATAGTTTTTTTATGTTTTAGTATTTATTTGTTTTTCTACAACTAACCCGAAGATCGTTTATTTTGTTTTTACTTTCTGTTTTTGTTTACCTAAGGTTATATTTTTTATTTTTATCAATTAATAGTTTAGATGTTAGTTCTGTCAAAATGGTAATATAAATTATTTTATGCTATCTTAAATAATGACTTTATAATCTCTGAGTATTTTAGGCTTTAGTCCCATATTTTCATTTTTTGCTTCTTTTATCTTCTTTTTGATATTTGTGTTTATTTTTGACCAATTTCCTCATTTATCTTCCTTTCTATTATTTTCGTTTGCGTAACATTTTATATATTTAAAAAAAATGTTAATTTTGTTTCTTTTTTTCTGTCTTAATATTTATTTGTTTTTCTCCAACTAACCTGAATATCGTTTATCTTATTTTTACTTTCTTAGCTAAAATTATATTTATCAACTAATCCCGTTCATTTTTTCATCAGTTGATAGTTTAGCTGTTACTTCTGTCAAAAACGTTATATAAATAATTTATTCAATGTTAAATTGTGAGAAATTCTGCAAGTAAGGCTACTAATGGCTGAATTATAACGACCAGTTTCATTGGTCGAATTTTGATTTGGGTTTTTTCGCGGGCTTTTTTGACGTCTCGTGCCCTGTTGAAATTAGTTGCAGCAATTTGATGGAAATGTCCGGACGCATTTTTTAATGTTTCGCAGGGCCTTTAGCGCCCTAAAATCAAGCCTAAATAATTAGGCTATGACTCTTTCAGCAACCCAATGTGGTAATGCTATACAGACGTTGTCTTGTCTCAGCTTAATTTCAACGAGGCTGTAGAATTCAGTCTTTTGTTGGCTGTCGTCGAACGTGTACATTTACACGTAGAACTTTGCCGGTGATCGCGACGACAGCCGAACTTCAACTTCGCAGAGACCTATAGAGTCCCACTGAAGTAAAAGACTACCTACTCACAGAGAACTACCCCACCCTGTTCCCAGGGGCAAGAAAGGGCAAAATCCTTTTTTGCAAGGATTCAATAAAGGATGCTGTAATTTTTAAGGTAAGCCTTGTTCTTGTAAGTTTTTCTTGTCTCTGCCAGGGTTGAACTGTGTGCGAAGAAATTCTCACAAAATAATGACTTTATAATCTCTGAGTATTTTAGGCTTCAGTCCTGATATGTATTTTTTTTTTTTTTGCTTCTGTTATCTCTTTTTGTATATTTGTATATTTATAGCCGAGTTCATAAGTGCTTTTCTTTTCCTAACGTTTTATATATTAAAAAAAAAATATTTTTTTTCTTTTTCTGTATTAGTATTTATTTGTTTTTATCCAACTAACCTAAGATTATTTGCCGTATTTTTTTTTCACTATTTTTGCTTAACTAACATTATATTTTTCAACTTTGCTTTGTCTACTCTCGTTTTGTTTGATAGTTTCAGGGTTAGTACTGTCAAAAACGCTATATAAATTATTTTATTCTATGTTAAATAACGACTTCATAATCTCTGAGTATTTTAGGCTTAAATCCCGGCATAGATATTCATTTTTTTTGTTTCTGCCATCTTTTTCTAAAATTAATAAACTTTTCGATATTTCTGTCTGCTTACTTACGGACCACTTCGTGATTTGTATTGCTTTCTGTTTTTTATATATATATATATGTGACATCCAACCTCTACGTCAAATTGTGACGTCAGCCGATCCCGGGTCTTGTCCTGCTGTCACAGCACCAATTGTGGCATCCAAAACCCATCCAGAGTCTTATCCCGGTCGCCTCGCCAATTGTGATGATCTAACCTTTAAGTGATTCGGATGGGAATCTGGTTAGATTCGATATCAGCCTCGTCGTTCCCAACTCGCTTCCAACGTCTGGTTACCGAAGTAACTACTTTGATCTCCAGTCTGCCTACCCACGTTGCGAATTGATCTTAGGCAGACGAAATCAGTCAGCGTTGGGGCCGTACTGCAAGCTCGAGTTCGAATGAGGGCGGTATCGCACAAGTACGGACAATAGAAAAGAAAATAATAAGTCGAAAATGGTATCAAAAAAAAGGATAACAATACTTTATATCTGGTTGCTGGATACATAGGACTGCGTCTATCTCCCGACCCGCTATATGGATTGTGACACGTGATTTTCAGGCGAAATTCACAAAGCTTATTTTGGTGGTGTGAGTCGAAGTCGTTCTTCGAAAAATAATTTGTTCTTGGTTTGAAGATGTGTTCGGAAGTTGCGCGAATCTTGGTCAGCTCTTCGTAGCGGGGCTTCAGAGCTCTCAACCGGAACTCTCTCTCGAACTCAAAACTAAACTCAACTGAAACTCTAACTCTACTGATTTTTGCTCGCCGCGAATTTGCTTATATGGGCGCCGATTCAAAACCGAGGGTGGGCTCGTCGGGGTTTGAAGTTCCCTGATAAGTCTAAATCCATAAACTCCTTCTTTTGTTTTTGGCCAGGAAAAATTCATTATTTCCATTTTTGGAAGTCTTCTCTTACTCCCACCTTCTCTTATTTTCATATGGACACTCCACCATGCTCCAGAGGGGCGTCGACGATCCTTCCCACTTCTTCGTAGTAATCCCTCATACTTAAACTCTCTGCGGCTGCCTCCTTGCGTCACATGATCACCTCCACCTTTTCCTTTTCTTTCTTTTTTTCTCTCATCTTCTCTTGCCGCCAAGAGTACAATACGACCCGTAGAATGACAATCTCAATTCTTATCCTAACGTCACGGCATATGGAATTCTCCAATCAGATTTTCGCCAGCACCAAGAGGCTAGTCAACCAGACACACTCATTCTTCGGCGCCAACTAAATATTGTTTCGCTGTCATATTCAAATTCCAACACAGCCCAGATGTGTTTTCTCTCAATGACACCTCCCATCGACAAAGACCCAACCTAGAGATGACTCTCTTTGTGTGTGGTCAACAGATGACTTATTAAATTGTTTTCAGACAGCATCATGACACAAGTAAACCTTTATTTATTTAAAACTCTGTATCACCTGGTGTATGTCAATTAGCTTTATGACAATGGCCATAAGAATTTTCACCATTCTTCATTTATCAAAACAACATTTTCAAATGTCTCTTCTCGTAGGTGACTTTATCTTTAAAATTTTCCTCGCGGGGAACCATACCACCCCCCGACAATCCGCCTGTCACAAAGACACAGTTAATTTTTTATCTATCTAAACAAAACAATGTATTAACCTGGACCCTGTCAGCCAGCCCCAAGACAATGGCCGACAGAACCCTCACCAGTGTCTTCCATTATCAAAATAACATTTCAAATGATATTTCTTGTGGGTGGCTTTATCTTTATCATATAAGTTAAGTCTCGCTTCCTCTCTCTTTTCCTTCTTTTTTTCCTTTCCTTCTTTTTGCGCCCCTAAATGGTGTCATATATATATATATATATATTAAGTAACGGTTCTTAATTTTATTATCGGACTTTGTCCATTTCATAATATGTGACGTCATTTGTTTACATTTGGATACGCTTTGAGCAGATATGAATGTACGGGAGAGAATCATGGAAGATTGAATTTTAAAAGCAGTAAAATTCGCTTTACTAATCGAACGATGCTCCGTGGCTCCATCGGTTAAATCACGTCAGGCTAAATGACGGTTTCCGTATAGGATACAGGTTCGATTCTTTTCGGAGGACGAATATTTTCTATGAAAATTTCTCGGACATTCGAGTCGGTAAATGTTATTAATACTGTTTATTATAAAACAGAGCATTTATTTAAATATTTATATCTATAAAAAGAATGTATAAGCATAAAAATATCTTTATATATATAGATGTTAAAAGAGAGAGAAACTTTAAATGTTTTTAGTCATAATGTGAATTCGTTTTAGCATATATATTTTATATTTTATTCTTTATAATTTCTCTACACGTGTTTCCGGTCTCGTGATCTTCTTTAGGCAAATAAAAGGAATAGATTTTTAAAAGGAATACATTTTTCTTATGTTTTTTAATGTCTAATTCTTCGTTTTCCGCATTTGTTTGTGAGCCCATTTCTGCACAGATATCTACCACAAACCTAAAGACACCCAACCATATCTTCATTTCAAGAGCTATCACACAAAAAAGCTGTCTGAAATCCATCCTCTATTCCCTAGTGTGTAGGGTTTCCAATATAGAGATCGACAAGCTCTCCTATACAGAACTCTAAAAAATGAGACTACCCCACAACGCTAATAAAAAAAATGTTTTAAACTAGCAGAAAAAAACCTCTGTAAAGCAACTATGAAATCCCCACTAAAAAAAAAACGTCGAAAAAGACCCTATCATTTGTCTCAACATACAATAACAACAATCCAGAATTATTTACAGAAATTACAAGAAATCTAAACTTACTTAACAAGAATGACCAAATGAAAAAAATATACTAAAAACAAGCAAAAAAAAAAAAAAAAAATTAGACGCCAGTCTAAAAACCTGAAAGACATATTAACCTCATGCAAATTTAGCCAATACACAATAAAGTGGGTGAAAGAATGCAGCAAAAAAGACATGGGATTTGTGATATCATTAGAGAAGGAAACTACTACACTTTTGAAAACCACAAAACGATATACATAATAAATAATAATTTAAACTCCAACTCACAAAATATGATTTATGCACTCAAATGCACAAAATGCAAGTCATGTATAGGTATCAGCCAACATCTAAACAAAGAGGTCTCCCTACAGAAAAGGGACATAAAATTACCAGACAACAGAAAACTCATTGTATCGCAACACATCTAGAAATGCAATCAAGGCAAATTCAAAATTATACCACACAGTTACTCTTTCCTACAAAATCAGGAAAAAAAAACTTCATAAACAAATTAAATCAAGCACGAAACACATCATAGCCCCACACACATATACACATAAAAGCCAGACACACTGGTCGGACCGCACACATATATGCGCAAACGCACGCGTAAACAGGTATATATGGAAAACAAATATATATATATATATATATATATATATATATATATATATATATGATACCAGAGGTGTTGAAACAAAATGGCTATTTTGTAGTGATTTCATAACATATTTATGTTATAATTTTTAAATAAATAATTATATTCGCTCTACTTTGTATTGAGCACTTTTTAAGAATAGTAATTGTTGGTTATTGGAATTTATTCCGTATACACCAATCATATACTTGGTGATATATATATATATATATATATATATATATATATATATATATATATATATATCTGACAGAAACAAATAGTCTGCTCACGGGCACACACAGGGACAGGAAGAGTGTGTATGTATGTATGTATGTATATGTGGAGAGGGAGTATACATATGCAAGCTAACAGGAACACGCACGCACACAGGGATAGAATTATCTCTCATCAACATATCTATCATCACCGTCTATCTTTTGCTAATGGTCCAGAATGGAAATCAGGGCTCACTAGCAAATACAGACAACGATGAATGAGGCATTAAAAGAACATAAGGAAAATTAATTCCTTTTGAAAATTTAATCCTGAAGAATCGCAAGATGCCGGAAATATATACATATATATATACTAAAACAATTCCCCATGATAGGCAAAAACTTTTCTCTCTTTTTTCAAAAATATACATTTGTCTCTCGTTGTAACAACTATAACTTTTCCCTAAATATATATATATATATATATATATATATATATATATATATATATATATATAGAGAGAGAGAGAGGACGTAACAGGCAAACTGTCCAACAGCATGATGTTTAATATGTAAAGTAACTACTGACACCGATTGTCGTAAGAATCGCTAAAAAAAAAAAACAACATTTGAATTATTTAGCTTAAAAGAGAACAGTGTAAATTCGTTTTGGTCAAAGCCCCACTCTCTTCCCCACTAAGCACTGGTGAGAGGAAAATGCTCATTCAGGCCGTCAGTAATGGTACCGACATTCATACTGTGGCTTACATCTTTAATATTCCTTTAAGAAACATCATGAGAACGGTGAATAAGTTTAAAAAAATGAAACAGTAGAGAGAAAAACTGGATCGAGATGTTACAACAGGAAGCGGCATGAACATTTCATCTTACAGCTAAAGAGATCAATTAGAAAAGATCCAACTCAATCCAAGCTATTTGGCATGTCAGAGAGGAGTTTCAGCTATGACAGCACATATAGCAATGAAAAAAGACATGAAAATGATATCGTACGTGTTATTCTATGACAGAAAATTAGAAGATTAAAGAGGGCGAAGATCATCTTGAGTAAGTTAGAAATTAATGCTGGAATAATATTTATTTATTTCAATCCTTGATGAGCTTCCGATCCTTAGCTATGATTATTCGATGATGAACATATATAGCCCAATAGTGTTATAAAAACCACGGGGAATTCCAGTAAGTTATCTTTAATCATTTCTACAATGTTTCAAAGCTTAACCTAACAACTGGACAATTTTGCTGTTACATGATTTGTAGAATTTTGCCGTTTCCCCAGTTATATATATATATATATATATATATATATATATGTCTATATATATATATATATATATATATATATATATATGTATATATGAACTGTACTCTTCATGAGTTTCCGATTCTTAGCTAAGATTAATTAATTCTAATAAATGTCATTTTCGTTTATGATTAATTTCAGCACAATTCTTCCATTAATCCTGGAGAATAATTATACATTCTTATTGCTTAAAATATAGTCCAATAGTATTATAAAAAAAACACGCGGAATTCCAGTAAGATATCTTTAATCATTTCTACAATGTTTCAAAGCTTAACCTAAAAATTGGACAATTTTGCTGTTACATGATTTGTATTAGGTTGGTGCAAAAATAATGTCGTTTTCTCACATGTAAGAAAACGACATTATTTTTGCACCAACCTAATACAATTTTGCGGTTGCACCTGTTCTATATATATGTGTGTGTGTGTGTGTGTGTGTGTGTGTCTGTGTGTGTGTGTAGATATGAAAAATGTGTGTCTGCGTGTGTGTCTGTGAACACAAAAACCAAGAAAGAAAAAATGAATGATTTTAAGTTTATTATTATATTTTAAAATAGAAACTCTTTATTTCTGCCTACAATAAATTCTGTTCTTTGTTGTTTTACTAAAGATGGGCGAAAATGTCACGTCCAACATCGACTCGCTTCCGAGTGGAATTATAGTTGAATATAAATGTTGCTCTAGGCGAAAATGAATAAATAAATAAACACCTAAAAAAAAGAAAACAAAAGAAAAGGCATCTGCCAATTCCACAATTTGCCGCCATTTTCACTATGGCACGAACAGAGATATCACTCCCCGGCGGCCATCTTTATTTTCTACTTTTCTCTTTTGCTTTTCTTCCTATTTGACAATTGTTGCATGCAAACTACTGAAGCTACCAATGAAAAAAAAATCTCACTTTTCTCTCTCGTCAGGATATTCATTCATCTTTAAATTGTCACAAAATTGAAGAAAACGTTTTATTTTATTTATTTTTTTTAACCAAACGTAAGTTTTCGCTTTTATTTTGACAGTAAACACCATCTTGTCTACGTTTTAAACTTACGTGATCGTTTCATCTAACCTTTACGGTCGATGGTGTGCAGTGCCGAGTTATTCTCTTTCAAGGCATTTAACAAGGAAATTCGGGCTATTTAGCAGCTCTATCTACAAGGAAGATAAATCTAGCGCCGTTTGTTAAGAATTCAGTCGTTTGGTAGTGATTGGAGTGACTCAAACCTGAGCAATGAAGTATGAAGGCCGTGTGTTGAAAAGACTACATGCACCCACACAGTGTCATCAGTACCGGTAACATCGAATGGAATGCAGGTCATTGCATTTGGGGCCGGATTATCTGTGGGAGTTGCCGGTAAGTTGACAAAATATAGGCATTTGTTTGGTCCATATTGTTTTAACTGAGATTTTGGGGATCAGAAAAATGTTTTCAAAATGGGTCCCAAGAATGCTGACAGCAGAGCAGAAACTGAAAAGGGTCATCATTTCAAAGACACATCTGAGTCACTTCCCGGTTGACCCTGAGAATTTCCACTGCAGATTAGGAACTCAAGATCAAGTCTGGATTCACTACTTTTTAACCTGATTCAAAGATTAAAAGAAAACAATGGTAACACTCTGGTTATCCACCCCGAAGAAGTTCAAGCAGGCAGCATCTGTTGGCAAGTTGGCAAGGTGACGGCTTCTGTTTTTATTATTATTATTATTATTATTATTATTATTATTATTATTATTATTATTATTATGAAGGCCTAATCATGATAGAATATCTGGAAAAGGGAAAAAAAACTATTAATAAACAGCACTATGCATCATTTTAAGACAATTGAAGGAAGCAATCAAGTCGGAACGCAGAGAGAAGCCAAGGTTAGGGGTGCTCTTACTCCAGGATAAAGTGCCCCTTCACACTGCTCAGGTTGCAATAGCTGAATCAGCTAACAGTGGATTTTAATTGTTATATACGAATAGAAACTATCATGGCCACAAAGTCAGGAATCAGCTTATATGTTGATTGTAATGTAAAATATTCCCCAACTTTATATCCACATTATAATTTCTTGTTTGTTGATAAGCCGTAGAAAACGAACCAATCAATCAATGAAATACTGATTAACTACACAGGCATGTCTTTTAGATTTATTTACAGTCTCTGGAATATAAATGTATAGAAACTACTGTGGCCGCAAAATGAGGGATCAGTTTATATATTGAATATAATATGGAATTGATCCCCTATTTTATATCCACATTATAATTTCTTGTTTGTTGATAAACCGTAGAAAACGAACCAATCAATCAATGAAATACTGATTAGCTACACTGGCATGTCTTTTAGATTTATTTACAGTCTCTGGAATATAAATTTATAGAAACTAGTGTGGCCGCAAAATGAGGATCAGTTTAAATATTGAATATAATATAGAATTGATCCCCCACTTTATATCCACATTATAATTTCTTGTTTGTTGATAAGCCGTAGAAAACGAATCAATCAATCAATGAAATACTGATTAGCTACAAAGGCACGTCTTTTAGATTTATTTACAGTCTCTGGAATATAAATGTATAGAAACTAGTGTGGCCACAAAATGGGGGGTCAGTTTATATTGACTGTAATGTACAATTGATCACCCACTTTATATCCATATTATAATTGTTTTGAAGCCCCCCACCCTCTGGCCGCCACTGACTGTGGAGTAGTTTTGGGAGGACCAGGATGCCGCCTTCTGTAATGGGATAGCAATGCTTAAACATCTTTGGACCAAGTGTATTGATGTCAACGGGGACTATATTGAAAAATATTTAAAAGCTGTCTTGTTTTTCCAACTCCTTCGGGGTGAGGCTTAGGACTTTTTGGACGACACCAGTGATATGTATTTTTTGTGTATTGTAGGTTTTTAGCTTTCGCCGTGAAATTATTAATTCTCCGATCTATGTCTCTCAGATTTGAAATAGCGAATAGCCTTGGATAACTTCCGTCGCAATGAAATGCTAGCACTATTAGACAACCATGACATACAGGGTGTTGCAGCATAATCCGACACTTAATAAAAAACAAATAGTTGTATATGCAGATAACCGACAGTTTATTTAGCAACAGTTAGAATTACACACTACATAATTTTTCAATGTAACTGCCTCCGGCGGCGACGACCGTCTCAAGGCGGGCGCGAAATGAGTCACACGCTTTGGCGACCATGTCCTTGTCCACAGCGCCGAACGCCTCCACGATGGCAGCCTTCAGAGAGTCGACTGTGTTGTGGGTGTGCTTGTTGGTCTTGGACCCGATCACGCCCCAGAAGAAATAGTCAAGAGGGTTGCAGTCAGGTCAGGAAGGTGGTAACCATTGGTGAGGAACATTGTTGAGCATTCACGCCTGGGTTGTGTGCTGGAAGAAATAGGTGCGTCCGGCGGTGTCCATCCACAGTTTCACCACGCTTCTCAGTACCTCATGGTAGATCTCAGCGGTGACTCTCAGGCCCTTTCGGAAGAAGAACGGAGACATGACGTCAACCCCAATCTGCAGACAAGTCCAAGACGACCAGGCGTGGCTGCTCAACAATGTTCCTCACCACTGGTCACCGGACTTGTGGCCGCCCTCCTCACCTAACTGAAACCTCCTCGACTATTTCTTCTGGGGTTTGCTCGAGGCCAAGACCAACAAGCACGCCTACAACACGGTCGAGTCTGTGAAGTCTGCCATCGTGGAGGCGTTCGCCTTTATGTACAAGGACATGGTCGCCAAAGTGTGTGACTCATTTCGCGCCGCCTGGAGATGGTCGTCGCCGCTAGCGGCGGTTATATTGAAAAATAATGTAGTATGTAACACTAACTGTTGCTAAATAAACTATCGGGTCTCTACATATACAACTTTTGCTTTTATTGCCTATTTCGTTTTCTTTTTGTCAAGTGTTGGATGTTGCTGCAACATCCTGTAATTAGGAAGGCTATTCGAATTATCCAGAACCTATACTGAAGTTAGTAAAAGAAATCATGAAAAAGAAATAAACACCAATAGGTCAAAATAGGTCTAGTTCACACGAGACTCAGAAAGATCGATCTAGGTCCGGTTTACACTATAGTCAATTAGGACAAACTACCGTCTGGTTTACACGAGGTTCAAAAAGATAGACAAAGGTCCTGTTAATGCTAGAGTCAAATACGTCAAAATAGGTCTGGTTTAAACGAGATTCAGAAAAAGTGACACAGGCCTGGTTTGTATAATAGGTTAAAATTGGTCACGTTTACACGCTTTTCAGAAAGAGAGGCATAAGTGATTTATAAACCCAAATAAATCGAAATAGGTCTGGTTTAAATAAGATTAATCAGGTCATCCCATAAGTTCTGTCCGAATTTTAACCTTTTTTTAAAATGAACGAAATTTAAAGAGTATTTTATAATGTCTAATGGAGCTGAACATTATTTTTATGTTTAGATGCATTTAAACTGATCAACTTTTATTTAAGAGAACAATGAAATTAAATTTTGTTTGATTTAAACCCTGCTAACATGGAAGTACCCAAGAATCATTTGAGGCACATAATGCTTTATGAGTTCAAGAAAGGAAACTCAGCAGCCGAAGCGGCTAGAAACATTCACCCAGTTTATGGAGAGGAATGTGTGAATGAAAGAACTTGCAGAAGATGGTTTGTAAAATTCAGAGGTGGAGATTTCACCCTTGAAGATGAAGATCGAACCGGACGTCCAGTTGAGTTTGATGAAAAGCTTCTTGAAGCAGCCCTTGAAGAAAATCCTGCTTTATCAGTTGAGGAATTGGCAGTGGTTCTCAGTTCAAATCATACAACTGTTCATCGTCATCTTCAACAACTTGGAAAATTTCCTAAACTTGGAAAATTGGTGCCTCATGAATTGTCTGAAAACAACCTCAAATCCCGGGTTGACATCTGCTCTTCTCTCCATTCTCGCCAACTTGTTTCACCTTTTTTGGATAGACTTGTGACTGGGGACGAAAAATGGATCTTTTATCGAAATGTTAAGCGTCGTAGACAGTGGCTTGGTAAAGGGGAAGGACCCCAGCCATAGCCGAGAAGGGAACTTCATGGGCAAAAGATTCTTCTTTCAATCTGGTGGGATCGCCAAGGAGTAATCCACTTTGAATTCTTACCACCTAATGCAACAATTAATGCTCAAATATACTGTCAGCAATTAGAGCGTTTGAACCAAGCTTTGAGGAAAAAAGACCTGCTCTAGTGAGTCGAAAAGAGGTGATGTTTCATCAGGACAATGCGCGACCCCACACAGCAAGAATCACGTCACGAAAGATCGAAGAACTTGGTTGGGAGAAAATTCCTCATGCACCTTATTCTCCCGATCTTGCTCCTTCAGACTACCATTTGTTTCGTAGCTTACAGAATCATTTGGAAGAAACAGCTTTTGTAAGACAGGAAGAGGTTAAAACTGACATTTGTGAGTTCTTCGAATCAAAGCCAAAAGAATTTTACAGTAATGGAATTAGTAAGCTTGTTAATAGATGGAAGGAAGTCATAGATAATCAGGGAAAATACATTGTTGATTGAATCTGTAATTAAATGTAACATTTGGTCACTTGTTTTCTTTATTCAAAATTCGGACAGAACTTATGGGATGACCTGATAGAAAGAGCGCCATTGGTCCAGTTTACACTAGATTCAAATCGGTTAAAATTGGTCTGGCTTGCACGATATTCAGAAAAGAGTGATATAGTTTCTGTTTATGCTAGAGTAAAAAAAAGTGAAAATAGGCCTGGTTTACACGAGATTCAATCAGGGTGACATAGTTCCGGTTTACGCTAGGGTTTAACGCGTAGATATAAGTCCGATTTACACTTGAATCAAACAGGTCAAAATAGGTTCGGGTTACACTCGAGTCGGAAAGATATACATAAGTCCCTTTTACTCTCGAGTCAAAATTGTTAAGCTATGTTCCGTTTATACTGTAGTCCGATTTACGTCAGAACAGGTATGGGTTCTTTTGCTTAATATTAAAGCTCTGCAACTGAAGTATTCAATGACCCCTACCCCTACCCCAAAAGGACTGAAACACGACGAAGAAATTAGTCTTTATATCAGTTTTATGCGGGATGCCCAAGATCGGGCACCCAGGTCAGGTCTCAATTAGCCCCCTCAACCGTCAATTGTGTTGGCATCGGTATTACGTCTAATACTCCTCTTTAGGTAGCGGTCAGTTCTCCACGGGACCGGGCACCTTTCAATATTTTTTTAGTTGCGGTCTGCCCAGAGAGGTACGTCTCAGTTACGCTCTGTCCGAAGACAGAGACACAGTTGCAAGACAAAATACAGCGTATCCATCCGAGGGCATGGACTATACTTTGATCCCTGTCCGAACAGCAGGTAATGCAGTCTGATCCGCGGTAAAATGCAGCCTGATCCGCGGTAAAGTACAGCCTTATCCGCGGTAAAATGCAGCCTGATCCGCGGTAAAATGCAGCCTGATCCACGGTAAAATGCTAACGTATCCATGAGTAAAAGTCATTTTTGACGACCACTTGTCTTTTTATGAAAAAAGAAATTTATTTTAGCATTTCAGAACTTTAGGGTTTAATTTTCTTTGTGGGATAACCTGTTTCGATGTCCAGCTCTTAATTATTTTAAAATTTATTCAAATGTCAAACAATACAAAGCATTAAGTGGAACTTGTGAGTTTTCGCATTTTACAAGGTATGGTTCTTATTCATTTAGATTTAAATATCAAATGTTTCTTTCAATACAATTAAAAATATACAAGGGGCTCTTCAATATTTTTTTATTTAATTACGATATTTACAGTTTTTCATCATTAAGGTTTCTGACAAATATGGATGTTCGCATTTTCAAACAAATTTAATTTGAATCTTGTCCTCGATTTAAGAATGGCGACAGAGAACACTGTTTGATACACGAAGACATATTCGTTGCTCAAAACACATTACGATAAATAAGAAATACCTGAGGAAATTTCAAGGGTTTCCTATGTGAATTTTGTGATGAATCTTAATTCTTATGTTAATAATTAAATAAACACATAGCGAATTCTGCGATGATGAGATATCCGCAGACATTCTTCAGTTTCAACATTTAACCCTGTACTACGAAGCCACTGATGTATACGGGGTTTGTCTATATCAGTTTCTTTGATATGCGAAGAGGATATTAACAGTGAAGCGGGTTATCTTCACATCGTTTCTGTATCTGGTCGATTGCATTTGTCTTTGCTTTCTTTTTCTTTTTTTTAATATTTTGCAGCTTCTGTAGTAAGCGACTTTATGCAGTAATAAACGAAGCCAACAAGTTCAAAATGGAGTTTCAAATGGGTGTAGAAATACAAAAAAAAACCCAAAAACTGTACTCACAAATACAGCCAGCACCTTACAAAGGGCTATTTCTATGTAAAAAAAACGTGTAATTTTTTTGTACACAGCTCTGTGGAAAATGTCATTATTTCATTTCTGACCTTAGGTCCCTGGTCGGGATCTGGAAAGAAATGAGTGAACACCAGAAATCAAAGGAAATAATAATAATAATAATAATAATAATAATAATAATAATAATAATAATAATAATTTTAAAGTGATAAAACCTGTTATGCACACAGACAGAACAATCAAAGCTAATCGCCCAGACATTGTTATTAGAGACCAAAAACAAAAAAAAGTGCCTCCTTATTGATATGGCAGTCCCCGCTGACTGCAATGTATCTTTGAAGATATTCAAAAAGCTGTCAAAATACAAGGACCTTCAAATAGAAATCTCAAAAATGTGGCGCATGGAAACATCAACAATACCAAGCAACCTGATACAAGATGACCAATTGTTTCTGAATATTTATCGCAGAATCTGCATTTTGGACTAACACTACTTTTTCAACACTCGTGTTTGATAATTTCTAGTTAACAACCATTGGACCTGTGCAGCAAGAATAAAACCTTTAGTTTCAGCTTTTAACCCTTCACTGGTGGGTACGGGATTTGTCTACGTCAGCTTGTTTGGTACGGGAAGAGTATTGGCCAAGAAGCGGGTTATCTTGCCATCGTTTCTGTATCGAGTCGATTGCATTTGACTTTGCTTTCTTTTTTTTTAAATATTTTGCAGCTTCTGTCGGAGTACCATGCTTTAATTGTATTTCTTCACACATTTTGAAACGCCATTTTGAACTTGTTGGCTTCCTCGATTACTGAATAATTTCGCTTACTGCATTCATGATCTTTGATACATATCATTATCCAGTCTTCTATTATTATTATCATTTTTATTTTCTTTGCTTTCTGGCGTTTACACATTTCTTTCCGGGTCCCACACAGGGACCTAAGGTTAGAAATGTCATCATGACACTTTTCACTGACAAAAAAAAAAAAAAAAAAAAAAAAAATTACATAGATAGAGCCCTTCGTAAAGTGTGGGCTGTACTTGTCAGAACAATTTTTTGTATCTCCTTGAGGCATGGGCTTCCAGGAATCCCTGCAATTAGTCTACTGCAATCTTTTCCAACCAGTCCTAGGGCTCCAACTACAACAGGGATTGTTGATGTTCCCATATGCCACATTTTCGAGACCTCTATTTCAAGGTCCTTGTATTTTGACAGCTTTTTGAATATCTTCAAAGATACATTGCAGTCAGCAGGGACTGCCATATCAATAAGGAGGCACCGTTTTTGTTTGTGGTTTTTAATAACAATATCTGGGCGGTTGGCCTTGATTGTTCTGTCAGTGTGAATTGTGTAGTCTTATTATTATTATTATTATTATTATTATTATTATTATTATTATTATCACAGGTAAGAGAAGAGAGTGATTTAAGAAGTGAAAAGAAAAAACACAGTGTTTGAAAATGGTAAAAAATATTTCAGCGGAATGACTGTCTTCAAATTATATTTAAGAAGTTTTTTAAGTTCCAAGACAGATATTCTTTTTATAAATCGCAAACTTCTCTTTTGAAAAATATTGGAAGATTTAAGGAAATCATTTTCTTAATTATTATTATTATTATTATTATTATTATTATTATTATTATTAAAAGAATTTCAGGGTTTTCCTATTTGAATTTTCTGATGAATCTTAATTCTTCAGTTAATGATTGAATAAGCTGATGGCGGGTTCTACGGCAATAAAATATCTGTAAAAATCCCCTAAATCTGCAATTCACTGCTACTAACAAGCAGAATTTTTTCTCTCCTGATGATGGCCATGTTGGCCGAAACTAGTCGAAGAATCTAACTGAAATAACAATAAAAACGAAAGAATGTTAATATACAACCGAGTGTATCTGAAGATTTCAATTTTTTAAATAATATTAAAAAATTGATATATATTGAACAATAAATAATATTAAAAAATTGAAATCTTCAGATACACTGGATTGTATATTAATATTCTTATATATATGTGTGTGTGTGTGTGTGTGAATTAAAAGGTGCAAATGTAATTTATAAATTCATGAATCATTCATACAAAAAACAAATATAGAGGTTAATGATTTAAATGGCGAGAATACATCATCGCAAACAATATAAATAAGATAAACCAACCCCGAACCTGTATATGAATGATATGATCGCTGTTAATAAAAAACAGTTGCATAAGGTCTTTTTAATTTTTACAAGCTTTCGTCTGTTCCTACAAAATCTACTTCCATACCTGATGATGTCCGTAGGAATGAATTTATTTATATATATATATATATATATATATATATATATATATATATATATACCTAAAACACAATTAAAAAGAGAACTATCCCATTATGTCAGACGTCTTTTCCTAATACACACACACATACAATCGTACATGCATATTACAAAATGGTTTAAATTTGAATATGTGTTGTTTTTCAATAATAATAATAGTAATAATAAGAAGAAGAATAAATAGGAAGACCCATGAAAATTTCAGTTTTCCTATTTAAATTTTTTTGATACATCTTATTTCTTCAAATTGTTACCCTTTCTCTCCCTTTGTTCCCCTTTCTCTCCCTTTGCTCCCCTTTCTCTCCCTTTGCTCCCTTTTCTCTCTCTTTGCTCCCCTTTCTCTCTCTTTGTTCCCCTTTCTCTCCCTTTTCTCCTCTTTCTCTCCCTTTGTTCCCCTCTCTCTCCCTTTGTTCCCCTTTCTCTCCCTTTGTTTCCATTTCTCTCCCTTTGTTCCCCTTTCTATCCTTTTGCTCCCCTTTCTCTCCCTTTGTTCCCCTTTCTCTCCCTTTGTTTCCTTTTCTCTCCCTTTGCTCCCCTTTCTCTCCGTTTGTTCCTTTTTCTCTCCCTTTCTTCCCCAAACCAAATAGTGTCTCTGATATGTGTTGTTTTTCAATAATACAGTGTAACCCGGATATAAGAGAAACCCGGTTATAAGAGAGATTGTATCTGGTCCCAAATTAGAGCCATACTTACCTAAACAAAATAGACCAAACCGTGATATAAGAGAAACCCGGATATAAGATACTTCTTCTCCAGTTCCGACAACTCTCTTATATCCGGGTTACACTGTAATAATAATAACTAGGAAGACCCATGAAAATTTCAGTTTTCCTATTTAAATTTTCTGATGCATCTTAATTCTTTGGTTAAAATATCCATAGAAATTCCCCTATCACATTGTTAAATATTTGAGCCTAACAAATTTAACAAAATATTGCAATAATAATAATACTTATTATAAAACGCAGATTGTGTGTGTGTGCGTGTGTGTCTGTTCGTTTATATATTGGATCGGATTTCCTACATTTTTCAACTGATTTCAACAAAACTTCACAGGACTACGTAAAATTACCTTGCAGAGGTTCTGGCAGCGTCCAAAATTTGAAAAGCACAATTGTTTTTTCGCGAAATCAATTTGAAAACACGATTAAGAGGCATCGCTGTCGAGAATGAAAGGGGGACAACTCATATCGAGTTATACTTATTATAAAACCCAGGTTGTTTGTATGTGTGTGCGTGTGTGTTCGTTTATATATGGGTTCGGATTTCCTACATTTTTCAACCGATTTCAACAAAACTTCACTTTTTTTTAGCAGGTAGTGTTTTTTATTGTTTTGCACACTTTTTTCTTTATTTTTACATGCAGAAAACTTAATTATGCCAGGTTCAGTGGACCGAATATTCTCAGTACTCTCGCCCATCATCATCTGAAGAACACGATGAATGTTTTCGTCGCATTTGAAGGACGGCCAGATATTGAGTCGTCTTCAAGATTCTCGGTTTCCGTAAACTCGCCACTTTTGCACTGTTGATAAAGCTGCAGCGTCATACTCTGATGTAGAAACACGATCAGCATGAAAGTACTTGCAGGCAAGGTACATTATTCTATGGCAATTTCTTAAAAATCACGATGCCAGTATTGGTCGATTTTCAAAAGAAGTCGCCACGAGTTAAAGTTGAAGTAAACTTTGAACAATCAGATATCAATTTAATTTGAAAGAAACAAGAAGAGCTTACAGCTCTAGAATTACTCCTTCATCGCCGGCCTAGTGTGACACTATTTGGCTTGCTAAAAGGGAAAAAGAAAGAAACAGAAAGGCGAGAATTAAATTTAGGTGATAAGAAGCCATCACGAAAAAGACACTAAGTGGTGTTATTTTTTCTGACAAGGAAAATTGGTAAAATTTTTTATTCCCATTGTCGAGAAGATAAAAAGGAAGATACTGGAATTAATCTGATTTAGATTACGGGGCGGGTGGAAATTACAGGTTGTCCAAATAATCTCAGAGACAGAATTCTAAATAGATAAAAATTAACTGTGTCGCAGAATTACAAAAAACAAAAGTGTCCACTGACGACCATGAAGGAAAGGTTAAGCCTTTGTCTATATGTAGAAATCATTGAGAGGAGCATCTGTTTATCGTCAGGCTGGCTATGATAGCGAAATTATTTTATCGGGACGAAAAATTGGCTGTGTTTCGCCAGATGGCCACCCACTTGATAATTGGCGAAAATCTCGTCGACGAATTCCATATGAAATCCGGCTATAATAGCGAAACTGTTTTATCGGATCAGTGGTTGGCGCCAGGAGTGCAGGTACGTCTGGGGGGCCACCCGCTTGGTGATGGCGAAAAGCTAATTGACGAATTCCAGGTAATTCGGTTAAAAGATAAAAGAATCTAGGGTGTGATGTCTCCTCGAAGAGAAGAAGTAAAAGGAAAAGTGAAAAAAAAAAAGGACAAATTTTTTTTTTCTTTGAGCAAGATTTTTTTAAACCGAGGCTAGTCTGGCCACACAAACGCCGCTGAGCGCCCATTGGCTGAATAATAGCAGGAGTATTGGGCGGAGGTAATCATGTAAAGAAGAAGGGGAGGCCTGTTGCGCCCCCCTGAAGGGATAGGTGTGAGATGCCACTGTGAGAGAGAGGGGAAACCCGTTGACACCCTCTGAGGGTATGGGTGAGATACCAATATGAGAACGGAAGAAGGTGGGAAGACGGAAGACTTCCAAAAATGGAAAATAATAAAATTTTCCTGACCAAAACCAAATAAGTGGATTGTGGGTTGAGAATTATCAAGGAACCTCAAACCCCGACAAGCCCACCCCGGTTTTGGTCGGCGTCCATATAAGCAAAGTCGCAGCGAGCGAAAATCAGTTCGAGTTAAGTTGCAGTTGGGGTTGGAGACAGAGAGGCAAGCAGTTGCAATGAGCTGAGCGCTCTGAAGACCCGCCTCACAGAAGCTGACTAAGATTCCAGGCATCACGACCTCAACTTCTAGCCAAGAACCATTTATTTTTGAAGAACGACTTAGACTCACACCACCAAAACAAGTTTCACGAATATCGTCTGAAGATACACCAAGAAGCAGTTTCTTAAAGAACAAACTACTTAGGATGTTAAGACTCGCCTAACAAACACAAAGTGTCACGAATCCATATAGCGGGTTTGGGAGAAAGACGCAGTCCTGTATTCAGCAGCCATATATAAAATATTGTTATCCTTTTTTAACACATTTGAACTTTTCGAGTTATCATTTTATTTTCTCTTACATATACTTGTGCGATATCGCCCTTTTTCGAACTCGACTTGCATTACGGCCCGGTGACTGATTGATTTCATCTGCCTAAGATCAATTCACAACGTGGGTAGGTTAGACTGGAAATCAAAGCAGTTACTTCGGTAACCAGACGTTGGAGGCGAGCTGGGAACGACAAGGCTGATACCGAATCTAACCAGATTCCCATTCGAATCACCAAAAGGTTAGAACGTCACATTTGGTGCCGCGACCAATACCAAGCCAGTTGGTCGTCACAGGACAGGATAGCACGACGGATGCGGCTAGGCAGACGTCACATTTGGCGCAGCGACACCGGGGGGACGTCACAATTGGTGCCGTGACAGCAGGATAAGACCCTGAATCAGCCGCTGCCACAGGAGTTGCAGAAAAATTTCGACCAGGACAACACACGGCGTCTCAAGGACTCAAATTGAAACAGGCTAGAGTGGGAACCAAAGGATTTTGGTTGGCTATAACCATACGGTTCCAGATACTCTAGTACGACAACCCGGAACCTGAGAAGAACGAGCGGAAATTGTCTGTTAGGTAGGACACTTTATTTTCGGTTGATCTCCCAATCTCGATTGTTGCTGCTCAGATTGTTTTTCTTTTGCTGTGTTAAATATGTCTGACTACGATTCAGATAGGATAGACATAGAGGAAGAGGGGTCTGGACAAGGATTGCCGGCAGACCTAAGAAAACTATTGGGTGGAACGAGGGTCCCGGCCTTTGATGGGAGTTCAAGGGATTTTAGGGACTGGCTGGCACTCCTGGATAAGAGCCGGGTAATATATAGACTCTCAGACGAAGAGGCCCTATATTTGGCGTATGATGCCATCAGGGAGAAAGCGTCTGAGTTTATAAAAGGACTCTTAGCCAGTGAGTCCCACTTGACATGGGAAAGGTTGGAAGAATTATTAACTCGGGAGTTCGCTGACGAGGGGACGGCGATAGAGGCCATGAGAGTCTTCCTGAAGTTGACGCAGCTGAGAGACGTAACCCCTGGAGAATTGGGGACCCGAACGGAGAAGCTGTCGTCATTAGCTTTCCCAGAGGTAGTGAGAAATAATGCGGTCATGCAGGCCCAGTTGGCTGATCTGTATGTGGAAGTGCTCAGTGACAAGCGTGTTCGTCACGATGTTTTGAAGGAAGGACTGCTAAGGTTATCGGCAGCAGTGGCGCTGGCCAAAGAGAGTTTGGGAGAAGGTAAAAAGGTGTGGGAAGAAGCAAGAGCTAAGTCGAGAGGTCGGAAGAAGGGGGGAAGGAGGAAGAGCCCCCGCGTGGAATCGGAAGGTCAAGCTAGAGGTGGATGAGCCTGAGGTGTGGGAAGAGGATCCCACAAGAAAGGCTTGGTCAACAAGGCATGGGTTCTATAAGCCCACGCCAGGTAGATACGGGTTGGTCTGCTGGACATGTGGGCATGAGGACCACAGAGCAGCGGAATGTCCGACGAAGTGGGGTTTACCCCCAGATTTCGGACGAGATAAATGTGCTAGGTGTGGGAAGAAGGGGCACCTAGCCAAGTGGTGCGGGTTGAGAAAAGGTGCCCCACCGACATTGATAAAAAAAGCCGAGCCCAAGAGACAAGACCAGGGAAAAGCCAGCGGGCCACCCCAGAATTAAGAGGGAGGGTGGCCCAGATAAAAAGAAGAGAAGTAAAACGTTGGACATGTGGTCAGGAGAGCCACTTAGGTAGAGGGCAGTTCCCCCCAGGAATAAGGGAGAGGGTGTCCCAGTTGAAGAGAAGAAGAGTAAAATGTCGGATATGTGGTCAGGTGGGCCACTTTGCGGTAAACTGTGCAACAAGTAGGTGCTGGTTTTGAAGGAGACCAGGGCACCTGAAGAGGAACTGTACTCTTAGGAACAGCCGCAAGAGACTGGGAGAGGTCCAGCCAGGACCGCCCAGGTGCAGAAAACGCAGAACTCCCCCATATGAGAAGAATGAAAGGAGTTAGTTGCTACCGGCGCCTATGTCTGGGATGACCCAACGGTGGGACCCAGGAAAAGGAAAGCCTAAGTATTCTCTTCGCTGACGCAGGAGAGGGAGCTGTCTTATAGGGCAGAGATAGGGGGTAGGCGGGTGAAACGGAAGAGTGGGTTACAGGAAGCGGACATAGAGGTAACGCAGGCAGATGGAGCCCCCCTGGAGATAAAAGGGATGGCGAGGCTCCCTGTGAGGATTGGGAAATTAAGAAGCACCCAGAACTTCTACGTAAGCCCCAACCTGTGTACGGAAGCAATCTTGGGAGAAGATTGGCTTCAGAGCCAGAGGGCTCGGATAGAGTTCAACCCCACTGTGCTGGTAGTGAATGGCGAGAGAACGCCCACCAGAAGAAGATATAACAATAGTGGTGGAGGAAGATGTAAAGCTACCCCCAGAACGGCGGTGTCGGGAAAGGGTAGGCTAATGACAGGGAAGAAAATAGGAAAAGGAACCCTGCAATTGGTACCTGTAGAAGGGAAGGGCCTAGAAGAAAATGAGGTAACTCTGTGTGAGGCAGTAGTGGAGGCAGCTGAATTAGTGCACATTATGATGGTGAACCAGGCACAAAAGATGATAAAGGTTAAGAGAGAAGAGCACTACCTCTACGAACTCTGAATCGAGTGAGATTCGAGGAGAAACGAGGAAAACTCGTAGATCAAACAGAAGGAATAGTGGACGAAGATATATTGGCACCTGATCAATTTAGGGCCAGGGTGGGAGGTCTGCTGAGAAATAATCGAGATGTGGTGGCCAAATCAGATAAGGAATTTGGCCAGACCCACACTGTAAAAATGAAAATCGACACCGGCGATCACCCCCCCCCCACCTGTGAAATTGAAGCCCTTCCGGACACCTATTCATAAGAGACCCCTTGTGGAAGAGGCAGTAGAAGAGATGTTGGAAGCTGGGATGGTCGAAAGATCGATCTCCCCTTGGAGCTTCCCAATCGTGATAGTAGGCAAGAAAGATGCGGGCACCGTTTTTGTGTAGATTTTAGGAAACTGAATTCTATATCAAAGCCGTTGGCGGTGCCATTGCCACTAATCGATGATATATTGGCATTATTAGGGAAAGCGAAGTACTTCTCTACGTTGGACTTGAGGTCCGGGTATTGGCAGGTAGCCCTTGATGAGGCTGACAAGGAAAAGGCCGCATTTGCGTGTCACCTAGGACTGTTTCAGTTCAGGGTGATGCCATTCGGTTTAGCTAATGCCCCGGGAATCTTCCAACAGCTGATGTCAATAGTGTTAGGAGGATACGAGAGCTTTGCCATGGCATATTTAGATGATATTTTGATATTTTCAGAAACAGTAGAACAACATTTTTTCCATCTAAAACAAGTGTTGGGGAGGTTAAGAAATCACGGCTTAAAAATTGAAATTGTCGAAGTGTCAGTTTCTGAAGGAGGAGACTAGATATTTGGGCTTTGTTATAAACGGAGACGGTATTAAACCCGACATAGATAAGGTGAAAGTCATAAGGGAAATGCCAGAACCTAAGACAGTGAGACAAGTAAGAGGGTTTATAGGAGCTATAGGGTACTACCGACGATTCGTCCCGGCATTCTTGAGAATTGCCATACCCTTAGTAGCCCTGACGAAGAAATACGCTAGGTTCAAGTGGACAGAAGACTGTCAACAGGCATTTGATACCTTAAAAGAACAGTTGACACCCGTCCCACTGCTGACGTACCCAGACCTCAGCTAGCCCATGGTACTATACACTGATGCCAGTGAGCAGTGTGTAGGAGCAGTGTCCCAATAAAGAAGGAGCAGTGTCAGGCATACCAGAGGAGGTACCGATATACTTTCTCTCTTATAAGCTCTCAGAGACACAACAGAGATGGCCAGTAATAGAAAGAGAAGCATATGCTATCATGTATGCTCTCCAAAAACTGGACTACTACTTGAATGGTGCGGTCTTTACTATAAAAACAGACGACAAACCTCTGCAGTACCTATTGCAGGCAGAGTGGACAAATAATAATAAGATTCAACAGTGGGCCCTTAAGTTAAGGGGCTACCACTGTAAGATAGAATATTTGGCAGGGAAAGAAAACACGTGTACAGATTTACTCTCAAGAATACCGAAACAACTGGAAGAAAGATCTGTAAAAGTAGCGCAAGGAGTAGATGATAAAGCCTATAGAATCGGAGTAATTAACTCTAATAAGATAAAAGATTGCCCTATGTTAGAATCGAGCGAGGAAGGGGATGCACAGATAATAACAGATCCCTACTGGACAGAAGGAATTGAGAAGGAGCAGGCAGACAGTGAAATAGCTGCCCTTAGAGAAAAGGTGGAGGCAGGAGAGACCACCAAGTATGCAGTTATAGAGGAAAGGCTGTATTATCTCTCAGGTAGGGATGAAGAAGTCAAGCCCAAATTGTATGTGCCCAAAAGTTTAAGACCAGAGATATTGGAACAGTGCCACGAGAGGTTGGGTCACATGAGAATTGATAGGACATGTGATCTAATAGGAAGAAAGTACTATTGACCCAAACTGTACGGAGACTAACTATGTTCGGAGCTGTGTAGTGTGCCAATCGCAAAGCAGAAGGCAGGAAATGGCACCATTGGAGGAGATGGACGTGTCGAACTTCCCCTTCGAGAAAGTTACTATGGATGTATCAGGACCATATGGGGAAACTGCACACGGAAACAACTATATAGTGAGTTTTGTCGATTGGCTAACAAATTGGCCTGAGGCATTTGCAGTACCAGACAAGAAGGCTAGAACTGTGGCCGGTTTGATAATAAGTGAAATCTTCCCTAGGTATGGTGCAGCGACACCGGGCGGGTGGCGTCACACTAGGAACATTTCAGCCCAACCTCGTACCTGGAATGAAACAATGCAGTTAATAAAAGAATTGAAATTAAATCACGCAAGATTCCACAACTCTGGCATCACGCCTTTATAGTGAACCTCGGAATTCTTCAGCCTACCATCGTGCCTGGAAAGAAACAATGCATTTATTAATTAGAAGAGTTGAAATTAATGCATGTAAGATTTCACTGCTCTAGCATTATTATTTATAAGCAGCCTATGAGGATTTCAGCTCTCCCTCCGACCTGGAAAGAAACAATACAGTTATTAATAAGATTTGAAATTAATGTATGCAAAATTTCATAGCTCTAGCATGACTACTTCATAGCCTAGGAACTTTTCAGACAACCCTCGTACTTAGAAAGAAACAATGCTGTTATTAATAAGAAGGGTTGAAGTTAATGCATGCAATATTTCACAGTTTTAGCATTCATCCTTAAAAGTCAGCCTATGATTTATTTTAGCTAAACCTCGTATATGCAAAGAAACAATGCAGTTATTAATTAAAAAGAGGAGCTGAAATTAATTCATGCAAGATTTCACAGCTCTAGCATCACTCCTTTAGAGCCTATAAACTTTTCAGCCCAGCCTCGTGCCTGGAAAGAAACAATGCAGTTATTAATAAGAAGATTTGAAATTAATGCATGAAGGATTTCACAGCTCTAGCATCAATCCTTCATAATCAGCTTATGATTTTTTCCTCCCACCATTTTATCCGAAAAAAAAAACAAAAAAAAAACAATGCAATTATTAATATGTAGCGTGAAATTAATGCATGCAAGATTGACAGTGAGCCTATGAACTTTTCAGCCCACACTCCTACCTGGAAAGAAACAATTCAGTTCTTGATAAGACGAGTTGAAATTAATATATGCACGATTTCACAGCTCTAGCATCGCTGTTTAATAGACTATGAACTTTTCGTCCCACCTACGCACCTGGAAAGTAACAATGCATTTATTAAGATGTCACAGCTCTAGCATCACTCCTTCGTAGTAATTCTTGTTTTATATTTAATGTTTTGATTTTTTTTAGCCATGGGTGAAAATCCTATTCTATTTTCAATTTCCTTGTCACTGTAGCTAAATTTGTTATAACTAATCAAGGTAAGTGTTTATTAATTAACACCGATATATTTACATTGTTCATTTTTATTGTCATATTCACGACGTTTCGACCGTTGTATGCTCCGACTTTCTTCAGATGATATACGTTGGAATTTCGAACCGAACCCTTTACTTAGTCCACTGTGCTAGTTCCACGTGCCATGCCTGTATATCTCACTTTTAGTTATTCCCCTTTAGTAACTCAAGTTTTTATTCACCTCTGCTGTGGCCAGGTATTGAACTCAGACCTCTTTGCGTCAAGTCACTGGATTACTTTAACCAACGCCTTTACTGGGCCATCTATCCTTGGGGACATCAGTGAATGAATTTAGGGACCTCTAAACGTAATATCTCAGTAACCATTTTTACCAGAGCTCATATTACAATCTATTTTCTTATTATTGCTTTTCTATAGAACACTATTCTGGTTCCCATATTGGATTTATGTCTACGCTTGGTCGGCTTAGCAGATTTTTGTGGCGTAGAATGTGTGTTGATTTCTTAAGTTTTCGCAATTCCAGTGGTTTTCTTTGTCTATTATTTATATAATAAACACTCCAATATCTATCTATATAGTCGGGATTTCAAGTTTGACTGTTATGGGAAAGAGAAGGTAGAAAATCTCTAATGGCAACTTTAGCATTTGAAGGGAAACTCAGCGAACAAAGTGAGAAATGATAACAAATTCTTACTTGTAACCGGCGTAATCACGGGGTGACAATAGTTTGTGTCAAATTGCAACAAAAAAACATTATATATACCAATAATTCTCTGTCTCCTGAATATAAAGATAAACTACATCCGCGTCCAGGGTAAGACGATTAACTACATCCAGCAGCAAGGCCTCTGATCAGGAGGTTTTGAAGAGCGTGGAACCACCTCTTAATTGCTGGTGTTCCCAGGTCCACCCCAAACTGGGGTGGTAGCACCTGTTAGGGTCCCATCTATGGGAAAATAGTAAACCCCGAAACTGAGGTTAAAAAGCATTATCTAAAAATAGGTTTTAATACCTGAAATACTTTGTAAAAAAAACTATTACCATAAATAAATTTTTAAAGGAAATAAAAGTATTACCAGCAATACATTTTTTGAGGGAAAATATTACGAAAAATAGATTTTCTACAAAACAAAAATATTACCAGAATAAAAAAGCTGTCGGCATTAAATGACCCATTGAAGTTGATATGCCGTAAAAGTAACCAAACCAAACGATGTTATTCTCCTTGTAGAGAATAAAGATTATTAACACGTCCAGTCAGCAAGTTTAGAAAAAAGAAAAAAAAAAGCAAGGAAGAGAAAAAAAATATTACTACCTTTGTCTATTTTGGCATTTTTATATCGCTCTTCAAAGATACATGCAATTTTTTTACCCCGTCTTTCAATCAGATGGGGTCAACTGGAACTGATTTCTATAAATTTTCTGTGAAAACCAAATATCTTTCGTTATATTCGCGTCATAAGATTATAGTTGATTTCCTTTATGTCTGGCTTTCCACAAGATTTTCGCTATTGCACAACGTTTCTACAAAAGATAACAGAAAAAAAAATATCGGTAAATATTAAAAATGTTTCAAAAATAAATTTTATTATTGGGTCAGATCAGAATCGTCAATATCTTTCCTCTCTTTCAAATATTTATCAACAACAATAACAATAATAATATTCTCGTATATTTGATGATAATTTTATACTTGTACTATTTTCTTATTTACTCTCTCCCTCCATCCCAACATTTGGGGTCAAGTCACTGGATTACTTCAACCAACGCCTTTACTGGATCATAGATCACTGGGGACATCAGAGAATGCATTGAAAATCAGGAAGAGAGGGATTGTCAGTGGTCAGGAATGAAGTCAAGCATTACTAATAGAATAGGGCTAATGTATGTATAATGTAAATGCATTGCTAATGATTTTACTATAGGAATGCATTGAAAATGAGGAAGAAAGGGATTGTCAGTGGTCAGGAATGAAAGCAAGCATTACTGATAGAATAGGGCTATTATATGTATAATGGAAATGCATTGCTAATGATTTTACTATAGGAATGCATTGAAAATGAGGAAGAAAGGGATTGTTAGTGGTCAGGAATGAAGGCAAGCATTACTGATAGAATAGGGCTATTATATGTATAATGGAAATGCATTGATAATGATTTTACTATAGGAATGCTTCAATGCAGGAAGAAAAGGATTGTCTGTGGTCAGGAATGAAGGCAAGTATTACTGATATAATAGAGATATTAAATACATAATTTAAATGTATTGCTAATGATTTTACTATAGGAATGCATTGAAAATCTTGAAGAAAGGGATTGTCAGTGGTCAGGAATATTGAAGGAATGTATTGAAAATGACTAAAACGGGATTGTCGTTGATGATTTTTGGCGAAACATTCTGACAGAATCAAGCTAATTCTCAAATCTAAACACACACACGCAAACGCACATATATATATGTATACACACAGCTGTACACACACACACACACACATATATATATATATATATATATATATATATATATATATATATATAAAAATACATTTACATATATATATATAAATACATTTACATATATATATATATATATATATATATGTGTGTGTGTCTGTGTGTGTTAATTTAGGTATGTATGAAACACCTGTGAGCAATTTATTATTATACAAGTGAAATATAAGATACCTTACGGGTTTCTTTCGCGGAATATAACATTAAAAATAATCAAATTGTTTATTGCGCATTTTTGAGAGCTGTATAGGAATTAGATTGCTTCCCCGGATTTCATTTCTTTACATTTTGGAGTAAATAAATATTCTTTTGCCCGGTGGACGGGGAAATAAGTTTTTTTTTGTTATTTTTTTTACTAATTTTTGAATCAACTTTTGTAGCCCCCCCTCTCCACTGCAGAATGATAATATGTAAACCCACGTCAACAAATATATTTTTGAATATTTACAAAAATTTGCAACGTTCACCAAATGTCAGTTTGATTTCTTGAATTTTCAGTCTCTCTCGATTATCCTCATCTTTGTTATTTTGATACGTTTTCATCCGTTAATCTCTGTGAAGATCCGTTTGCGTGCAAGCAGACCTTTCTCAGATTCAGTGGGGAGAGATGGGCGATGTAAGGAGTTGAAATGCCTGGACGGTCAAGGGCCATTTTCGAATTCTGATCACCCAAGAGCACTGGAAAACTAATGGGGATATAACCAACCGAATTTGAACTTGAGCTGTGATCAATTGTATCAACCACACATTCATCCTTATTCAGATCGACGTAGCTTAAGTTCATTCATTGGAGGGAATCTATCTATCTATCTATCTATCTATCTATCTATCTATCTATCTATCTAACTGTTGTGAGACCGTAACATAACTACAACATGGACTCTTCCAGGACCATATAAAGTATGCGATATAACACTCTAGGGGAAGAGGAGGAAAGAGAGAGAGAGAGAGAGAGAGTATTCTAATACCGTAGTATCAGCCGCGTACGACTACAAATATTGGACACTAGCACATAGTAAGCTCCGCTTACACTTACACTATCTTTGTTACCTTTTTGTTTAATATATCTTTCTTACCTCTAATCTGTGTTCCGTGTTTTCCTTCCGTGGTCCAGACTTTGGGCCCACATCAGTGGCGACGAAGAATTCGAGAAACGCACTCAGGCCGAAACCTCAATACCTTACCAGCCCCGCATCAGTGGCGACGAAGAATTCGAGAAACGCATTCACGTCGAAAACCTCAATACCTTGCCAGTCCCACATCAGTAGCGACAGAAAGATTGGAGAATTTCGTTCTCACCATATTAATAGCGACAGAGTACTCGAAAAATACACAGAAACTGCACGCGTTCCTACAGCAGTGTTGAACGAGAAATTAAACTGTTATTACTACATTAGCGATTTAAACGCGACACCGAGCGTCTACATATAAAAAAAATATTCCGATACCAAACAGCAGTGACGAACTAGCGATTCGACATCTACGGAATATTAAACTCTGTCCAAATAACATTACGAGAACGATTTCCTACACACCCACACACAGAAAAAAAAACAGTTTGTTCATAAAACAAACTGACAACACAAGAGCCGAAGTACTACTTACGACTCAAGTTTTCGAAAAAAAAACTATCTAAAAAATTTTTTTATGTGACTGAGTTGAATCTCGTGCATAAAATTATTCTCCCTTCAAATTCCCTGAGGCGAGTTTTCTCTTTTTTGTACCCCTATAAAAAATACATAATAAGTGTGGGGAAAACTTATACAATTACGTTAAAATTAAAGCTAAACACATAATTAGTTTAGTTTAACTAATTGTCTGTCCATATTTTTTTTTTTTTTTGTAAAAAAAAAAAAATATCTACCAAGATTTTTTTGTGAACTTCCCCTTGGTACACGGGTTTCAAAGCAACAAAAAAGTCGCTGTCATTTTTGTTTGTCTAAATATGGAAGATTTTCAAAAAGTAATCGTCCAAATGCTAAAAGTACATTTGGATCAGCAACAAAAATCATAAGAAAGACAACAACTATTTTTGGAATTACATAAACAGCAAATGGAATTCCCCAAAATTACGCTTCAGAATGCTGAACTACAACAAAAACAACTTAAAGAATTACTCGTAAATGCATTAAAAGGCTCAAACTCTGAAAAAGATACAATATTCTCCCAGAGTACAATCTACAATACAATGGAAAACTTTGAATACGTACCAGAGAACGACAAAACGTTCGAGGCGTTTTACAGGCGCAACGAAGATATTTTCAACGTAGACTGTGAACAATGGCCCAGTAAAAAAAAGATACGTCTACTACTACTCTCTTCCCCACGTATAATTACTATTGCTATTTAAATTACATATGGCAAAGAAATTGTCTTGGGTGAATGTTTAGTTTAGATTATTTCAATTGAATGGACGAAATCTGCGACAAACTAGGTCCCAAATCGGTTTTTGCCATTTAGCCAATAGTTTCTTCATATAATTCCATCCTAAATTGGTATTCGAAAAAATGTTGATGCAGAGATTGTTTGAGAAGGATTATTAACGTGTTAAAACATCTTAAACGCAGCTTTCCAGTAAATGTGCGAAGAAGTTTCAGTTGACGATTCATCACTGTTTTTGTTTGATTATTAGATTTCTTAGATAGGAAATTTACTGAATATCTAAAACATTGAAACAACTTAATCACAAGCAACGACCTGTTCAGAAGATTTTATCGATGGAATTCCTTTATTAAGAACAATCAAAGTCTTGTGAAAGACATCGCGTAAAAAAGATGAAGGGGAGTAGATAAGTATACCAAAGGATGATGCATGACAGCGAGGATGCAGACAGAGATTTCTAGACAGTAGGTGCGGGTATAAAGTGGGTGTGGTGATACAATTGCAGCCATGTATATCCGATCAGGCCGGGTAGCACACACACATATATATATATATATATATATATATATATATATATATATATATATATATATATATATATATATATATATATATATATATATATATATATATATATATATATAAAAAAGTGATATGATGATAGATATGAAAATTGAGATAGATAAAACAGAATACAATACATAGATTGACAGATGTGTACATAATGATATATATGTGTGTGTGTGTTCAGACATTTTTTTATGTTTATACGTTCTTTTTATAGATACAAATATTTAAGTAAATGCTCTGTTTTATAATAAACAGTATTAACAACATTTACCGGCCTGAATGTACGAGAAATTTTCATAGAAAATATTCGTCCTCCGACAGGAATCGAACCTGTATCCTATACGGAACCGTCATATAGCCTGACGTGCTTTTACCGATTGAGCCACAGAGGAGCGGTTCGGTTTGCAAGGTCAATTTTACTGTTTTAAACTACAATTCTCCATGATTTTCTCTCGTACATTCATATCTACTCGATGCTTATCCAAATGTAAAGAAATGACTTCACACATTATGAAATGTTCAAAGTCCGACAATTGTTTTAGGACATAAACATAAAAAAATGTCGTAACATAATTGTCTGATTTTGTCCATTATATATATATATATATATATATATATATATATATATATATATATATATATATATATATATAAATAGATAGATAGATATTGGTATATAGATATGAACAGATTTAGATAGATCTGTCTACACCATTCTGTTCATATTTATCTATGTATTTCTCTCTCTCTTTCTCTCTCTTTATATATATATATATATATATATATATATATCGGATGTGGAATAATTAAATACTGACCACTTCAGATACCTCGGCGCATAATAAATATAATATAATAAATTATATTATTAATAAATACAATATAATAAATTATATTATATTAAGTTATAATAAATTTAGTATAGCGGAAAAGGCAATTGAACGTAAAATATGATACGCAAGGAGTAATCTCGCCTCACAGAGTAAAATTACTACTAAACCAAAACATCAGCCTGAAAACTCTACTCATGTTCTGAAATAACTTCGATGGAGACTTTCATATGAATATCATGCCTGGTGCCAGACCCCTTCAGAAATATCTAATCTATCAGCTGTATACACCCACTTTCTCAGACCAATGGTGAAAAATTCTTCGAGCGAGTAAGACCCGAGGGCTAAGATCATCCACCTTAGATCATTGAAGACTGGCGCTACACAATCCCAAACAAAGTACTGTATCAAGTAACAGAAACCACATCTCTTGGTGGCTACCAACAGCAATTGACTCATCAGGTGGAGACTTTCATATGAAAGATATATATATATATATATATATATATATATATGTTGTGCATTCCGGGATGAAATCCGGTCTCAAATGAATGACAAAACGCAGGAATGAAATATAGCAAATAAATGTATTGACGTAATAATACAATTGGTAATACGGTTAGTAGATCCAGAAATGCGGTTAGTAGCAATAATAATATATATACAGTCTGGGAAATTCAGTATCGAAGTAGGACTTCCTTCTGAGTCTACGTGCTCGCAACTGTGACTCCTACAAAGCGGTTACCTCACACTCTTATTCTCTCACTCTCTCACTGCATCACTGTCTCTCCTGGGTATTAACCGGCAGCAGTATAAGTACACACTGGGCGAGTCCACTTGTATAAAATAAGATGGACCCCTTAACAATATATATATATATATATATATATATATATATATATATATAGGGAGAGACAGAGAGAGAAATAGAGAAAGCCATAGAGAGAAAATGAGAGAAATAAAGGAAAAAGGAGAAAGAAAGAGGAAGAAGGAGATAGAGAGAGATAAAAGAGAGAGGTGCATTATATATATATATATATAGAGAGAGAGAGAGAGAGAGAGAGAGAAACAGAGCAATAGAAAGACCTAGAGAGAGAGAGAGAGAGAGAAACAGAGCAATAGAAAGACCTAGAGAGAGAGAGAGAGTGAAAAACAGAGTGAGTAAAAAGGAGGTATATAGAGAGAAACAGAAAGAATGAAAGACAAAAAGATAGCGAGAGAGAGAGACAGACAGACAGAGAGAGAGAGAGAGAGAAAATAACGGAAAATTTTTGCTATGGAGGGCGCCAAATGGTGATAAATGGTTTTGAGCGAGTAAGACCTGAAGGCTAATAGCACCCGTCTAAGAACATTGAAGACTGGCGCTACACAATCTCAAAGAAAGACATGTATCAAATAACAAAATCCTCATCGATGCCTACCAACAGCAAAGTCATGTTCTTAAATAGACTCATCAGATGAACACTTTCATATTGATGCCATGTATAGCGCCAAATCCGTTCAGAAAAATCTAAAATGTAATCGTGATACAACTACTTTCTAAGATCAGTGATGATAAAAGGGTTTCAGTAAGTAAAACCTGAGGGTCTTTGCGAAAATGATCTGTCTTTGAACGTTGTAGACTGGCGCTACAGAATCACAAACAAAGAACTGTATTAAAGAACAACACATCAAACCAGAGAAGAAGTTGCAGTTGACGTTTCATCCCTGTTTTTGTTTGATTATTAGATTTCTGAACAATGTCTTGCTATTTGAATGTTATAGCGACAATAGGAAATTTACTGAATATCTAAAACATTGAAACAAATTAACCACAAGCAACGACCTCATAAGAAGATTTTATCGATGTAATTCCTTTATTAAGAACAATCAAAGTCTTGTGAAGGACATAGCGTAAAAAAGATGTGTGGGGAGTAGATAAGTATACCAACGGATGATGCATGACAGCGGGGACGCAGGTAGAGATTTCTAAACAGTGGGTGCGGGTATAAAGTGGATGTCGTTATACAACTGCAGCCATGTATATCCGGTCAGGGCGGGTAAGTCTTATATATATATATATATATATATATATATATATATATATATATATATATATATATATATATATCACATTCTATCTATCTACACACACACACACACACACACACATATAGAGAGAGAGAGAGATACATAGATAAATAGATATGAACAGAATGGAAATATGTATAAACAGAGAAAATGATAGATATGAAAAGTGAGGGATAAAACAGAATACAATAAATAGATTGATAGATCTGAACATAATATATATATATATATATATATATATATATATATTAAGACATTATTTTTGTTTACACGTTCTTTTTATAGATACAAACATTTAAGTAAATGCTTTGTTTATAATAAACAATATTAACGACATTTACCGGCCTGAATGTCAGAGAAATTTTCATAGAAAATATACGTCGTTCGACAGGAATCGAACCTATATCCTATACGGAACCGTCATATAGCCTGACGTGCTTTTACCGATTGAGACACAGAGGAACGTTTTGGTTATCAAGGTCGATTTTACTGTTTTTAAACTACAATTGTACATGATTTTCTCACGCACATTCATATCTGCTCGTTGAGTATCAAAATGTAAACAAATGATGTCACACATTATGAAATGGACAAAGTCCGACAATTATTTTAAGACATAAACATAAAAAAAACGTTGTGAATATGGCAATGAGGAGGAGGATAACAGTCCGAATAATTTAAGTGATGTATATAATTATAATACCTCATTTCAGAGATATAGTGAGATACTAAAGAAAGTTTGTTGAAAATCTATCAAACCGTTAAGAGATTGTAGTCTGTTATAAACAAGCCTGTAGAAGATATAAAGAAACATATATGTAGATCGAGAGATAGATAAACCCGTGAGCTGAAAGGGTTTATCGCTTCTTCTTTCATATTGAAAACTTTTGTATTTTGTTATTTTTATATTTTTGTATATTTGGTTATTTTGTTATTAATCCCAAAAAGCTTGCGAAAAATGACATGTCAAAATATGTTTTTTATTTTGTGCCGGAGATAATGTAAGCTATTTAGAGTTGGATAAATGAATGGTTGGAGTTCATTCTCTATGTGTGAACACTGTATGTGTAAAACCTCGCAATCAATCCGGGGTTGTTTTTTTTTTTATTTTTTTAAATTCTATTTTTCTTCTTATTCTTTTATTAAAATTATTAAAAAATTTTATTTAAAATTGGTTATCTAGTCACGATTTGGTTCTTTGCTGTTCCTGGACTTTTCACATATGTAATTATCTTTACTTTCTTTTTTTTTTTTTTACTTATTTATTTATTTATTTTTTTGAGTTGCTCATTGCATCTCTCTCTATCTCCCCTTCTCTCTATCTCTCTTTCGCTGTTTTGCTCTATATATCTATTTTGTCTCTCTCTGTTTCATTCTATATTTTTCTCTCTCGCTATCTTTTTGTCATTCATTCCTTGTTTCTCTCGATACATCTCCATTTTCTACTCTCTCTCTCTCTCTGTTTATCACACACTCTCTCTCTAGTTATTTCTCTTTCTCTGTTTATATATATATATATATATATATATATATATATATATATATATATATATTAAAGAAAAACAGACCACTTTAAGGTTCCATTATAATATATATATATATATATATATATATATATATATATATATATATATACATATATATATATATATATATATATATATATATATATATATATATATATATATATATGAAGAAAAATATACGGAAAAAACAAACAAAAATCCTTATATGCACTTATGCTGTTTTAATGTTAATATAATGTCAACGTCAGACGTTTCAGTCTAATAAACCATCTTCAGAACATATTCATAAAATATAATTAACATTATCAATTCAACATGACAAAGACAATAATAATGTTAATTATATTTTATGAATATGTCCTGAAGATGGTTTATTAGACCGAAACGTTAGACGTTGACATTATATTAACATTAGAACAGCATAATTTCGTATAAGGATTTTTGTTTGTTTTTTCCGTATATTTTTCTTCATACTGTCGGATCTATATCCATATATTTGCTTACACACACACACACACACACACACACACATATATATATATATATATATATATATATATATATATATATCTTCCTCTTATTTTATTTCTCTCTATATATATATATCCTTCTCTCGCTTTCTTTCTCCCGCCCCTTTATCATTTTCCCTTTCTTTCTCTGTTGCTTTTCTCTCTTTGTTTCTCTCTCTCTCTATATATATATATATATATATATATATATATATATATATAGAGAGAGAGAGAGAGAAGAAGATATATATGTATATATATATATATATCTTCTTTTCCTCTCTATATATGTCTTTCTCGCTCTCTATCCATATCTCTTTCCCCCTCTTTTTCTTTCTCTCAATGTTTATCTCTCTCTCTCTCTCTCTGTTTATCAATCTCTTTTTTCGCTCTCTCTCTGTCTATATCTTTCTTTCTCTTTCTTTTTCTTTCTCTTTTTCTCTCTTATTAAAATAATTAAATACAACTCTTCTTTCTTTCTTTTTCTCTCTTTCACCTTTCACTCTCTATCTCTTCCTCTTTTTTCCTCTGTTACTTACTCTCTCTCTCAAACTGTTTCTCTCTGTACATATAACTTTCTCTTTATCTCTCTCTTTCTTCCTGTGTATTTCTTTCTCGCTCTCTATATTCATAACTCTTTCTCTTTCTCTCTGTTTCACTCACTCTTTTTCTTTCTCTATCCTTTTCTCTCTCTCTCTCACATATTCTCTCTCTCTCCATATATATATATATATATATATATATATATATATATATATATATTTCTCTCTATGTTTCTATCTATATATCTCTTACTCTCCCTCTCTCTCTCTCTCTCTCTATATATATATATATATATATATATATATATATATATATATATATATATATATATATATATGTATATTAATAAAAAGAAAGAACAGTAAGATGTATAATCCGGTGTTCTTATAGATATTTTTATTTTTACAAAAACGGAAAACTTAGAAAAATTATTAAGAACCATAATGCTAATATCTTAAAAAAACACTTATACCAAAAATTTGGACAATGGAAAAATAAAAATAAAAATAAAAACTGATGAAAATAAACAAAAATTATGTAACTGTAGAAACCTTAATAATTGCCCTCTACAAAATAAATGTTGCACTGAATCATTAGTATACCAATGCAATATCTCTTCGATTGAAAGACCAGAAAACATAAAAATATATATAGGTTGCACTAGCCATGAGTTCAAAAAAAGATTCAACCAACATCAAAGCTCATTTAGGATAAATAATTATAAAAATCAAACATCTCTATCGAAATACTTCTGGCACCTAAAAGAATCAAATAAAACACCTACAGTAAAATGGAAGTTAATAAGAAAAGCTAGTATATGTAGGTCATTAAATGACTCATGTCCTTTGTGCATACATGAGAAACGATATATTACTAAGTTTATAAAAAATAAAAATTTACTGAATCAGAGAAATGAAATAGCTATTTTATGCCGTCATTGTCAAAAATTTTCCTTAAATAATATTTAAAAATAAAAATAAATTTATAAAATAGGATCAGGTAATATACATACTTATATTTAACATGAAAAATTAATTTTATATACTGTAAGTAATTCTATTATATTTAATTGGTTTTTCCTAAAAATAGTCTATTAAAATAATTGTGAAAATATTTTAAAGTTGTATTTAAAATTGTAGTTAATACGAATTCTAAACCTAAACATCTTTTAAAATGATACATAGTTAAATAAAACGTATTCTAACCTAAACACCCACCCAAAAGAAATACCGACACTCAAATGATTCCTATAAAACACCTACAGAAAAATGAAATTATGACGAAAAGCTAGAGGATGTGGACCATTGAATGACCCATGTCCTTACTAATATATAGTTTCACCTGTATGTACAAAGTTTATATTTAAAAAAAAAATAAAATAAAATAAATAAAAAAATATTTAAATATAAAATTTTTAAAAATCGTAATATACTTATACTTGATATAGAAATTAAATGTAATATAGTCTAGAAAAACTAACAATGAAAATATTTTAAAGTTGTAATTATAATTATAGTTAATTAAAATGAATTCTAACCTAAACTTTTTTTAAATTGAAATTAAATAAATAAAGTTTACTAAAACAGTGATTGAATTAGCTATTTTGGCCATAAAAAAAAAAAAATTTACTTAAATAATATTTAAATATAAGATTTAAAAAATCGTAATACAAACATACTTGATATAGAAAAATAATTTTACTTATTGTAAGTAATTCAAATATTGGGTTGGTACAGAAATAGTGGCGTTGTGATGTCGGTTTTTGACGTATTTTTTAACATCAAAGAGCGGCGTTATTGCGTCATTGTTTCTGCCCCAGCCTTATACATTTACTTCAATTAAATAAAATATAGTCTATAAAAACTAATAATGAAAATATTTTAAAGTTGTAATTAAAATTGTAGTTCATTAAAATGAATTCTAACCTAAACTTCTTTTAAAATTGTAATTAAATAAATAAATAAAGTTTACTAAATCAGAGAAATGGAAATTTTACTTAAATAATATTCAAATATAAAATCTTTAAAAAATCGTAATATACTTGATGTGATAATAATTCTACAAACTGTAAGGGATTCTAATTACATTTAATTGTTCTTGAAAGAAATATAGTATATTAAAAATTAAAAGTAAAAATATTTCAAATCGTAGTTAAATAAAAAGTATTAATCTGACGTAGACACCTTCCAAAAATCTTTAAATATACGAACGAAAAAAATGCCGTAAGAATTTTAGCCGTAAAAAAAAAAAAAAAAAAAAAATCCAGACGACCCGCTTTTAACGGATGTTAGATTTCATTGAAAAATACATCCCTACCCACTACCAAAACGTAACAATAACTGATGCATTAAAATATAGACAAATTGAACACCCAGACACCCCTAGTCTATCTAGCAAAATAGATTTATCTGTAACCTTGGAAACATGAATTTTGTTTTAGCTGTGTATTTAAAACCAGTAATTTTTAAAGTTACTCCAAAATTCGCTTGAGGATGAAATGGAACCAATGTCTTTAATTTAATTACAAAATTAAATTCGGGGCTTTTGGCTTCCATTTTTGAAACATGGTTGGAACTGTGTAGCGAAAAACCATATTTTAAGTCTATTAATTTATAATACATATATATATATATTTTTTTCTCTATATGTTTCTATCTCTCCGTCTCTCTCTCTCTCTCTCTCTCTCTCTCTCTCTATATATATATATATATATATATATATATATATATATATATGCATGCATATGTGTGTGTGTGTGCGTGTTTCTCTATGTTTCTATCTATATATCTCTTACTCTCTCTCTCTCTCTATATATATATATACATATATATATATATATATATATATATATATATATATATATATATATATACATATATATATATATATATATATATATATATATATATATATATATATATATATATATATATATATTAGGTAGGTGCAAAAATAATGACGTAATAATGTCGTTTTTGACGTTTACGTCAAAAAACGACATTATTACGCCATTATTTTTGCACCAACCTAATATATATGTTTCTCTCTATGTTTCTATCTCTCTCTCTTTCTCTTTCTCTCTCTCTCTCTCTCTCTCTCTATATATATATATATATATATATATATATATAGATAGATAGATAGATGTTTCTCTCTTTGTTTCTATCTATTTATCTCTTACTCTCTCTCTCCCTCTCTCTCTCTCTCTCTCTCTCTCTATATATATATATATATATATATATATATATATATATATATATATATGTTTCTCTCTATGTTTCTATCTATATATCTCTTTCTCGCTCTCTTTTGCGGGAGAAGAATTATTTTCCAACCTCTCTCTCTCACAGGGGAGATGTCGCGAGTCTCTCACTGCTCTGTCGATACTTCCGTAGAAAGAGCTCAGTAGAACTGCCAGGTCAGACCTTCACGGCTAGGACCTGTCATCCCACCCTTTCGTATTCCATCGGCGAGACCTAAGTTCCACTCAATCAGCTTCATCCTGTGAACTACTACCCTGTGGAACCAACTCCCAAGAGGATGTTTTCCTGACCACTACAATCTTAACCTGTTCAAGTCTAGAGCCAACCGCTATCTTTTCCCTACTTTCCATATAAACTAGCCCTTAATGTAAAACCTCTACCTCGAGTGACCCTGAGC
>OZ010611.1:12327258-12382258 GCA_963932145.1 Acanthosepion lycidas
GGTTAGATCCAGTGACAAGACCCAAAGAGTGTGAGTTCAATACCGGCTTAAGGCAGTGGAGAACTTTCAGAGGGAAATTAACAGGAGATAACTGATAACTGACATCCATCAAACATGGTCCGACTAATGTAAATAGAGTACATAATACCTCATCTCAGAAATATAGACAGATACTGAAAGATACCGAAATGTTGTAATAAATATGGCAACAAAGATGAGGACAATAGTCTGAATAATGTAAATAGTGTACATAATACCTCATCTCATCTCAGAAATATAGACAGATACTGAAAGGCCGAATTGATGTAATAAATATGGTGACAAAGATGAGGACAATAGTCCGAATAATGTAAATAATGTACATAATACCTCATCTCAGAAATATAGACAGATACTGAAAGGCCGAAACTTTGTAATAAATATGGCAACAAAGATGAGGACAATAGTCCGAATAATGTAAATAGTGTACATAATACCTCATCTCATCTCAGAAATATAGACAGATACTGAAAGGCCGAAACGTTGTAATAAATATGGCAACAAAGATGAGGACAATAGTCCGAATAATGTAAATAGTGTACATAATACCTCATCTCAGAAATATAGACAGATACTGAAGGGCCGAAACGTTGTAATAAATATGGTGACAAAGATGAGGACAATAGTCCGAATAATGTAAATAGTGTACATAATACCTCATCTCAGAAATATAGACAGATACTGAAGGGCCGAAACGTTGTAATAAATATGGCGAAAATGATGAGGATAAAAGTCCGAATAATGTAAATAGTGTACATAATACCTCATCTCAGAAATATAGACAGATACTGAAGGGCCGAAACGTTGTAATAAATATGGTGACAAAGATGAGGACAATAGTCCGAATAATGTAAATAGTGTACATAATACCTCATCTCAGAAATATAGACAGATACTGAAGGGCCGAAACGTTGTAATAAATATGGCGAAAATGATGAGGATAAAAGTCCGAATAATGTAAATAGTGTACATAATACCTCATCTCAGAAATATAGACAGATACTGAAGGGCCGAAACGTTGTAATAAATATGGCGAAAATGATGAGGATAAAAGTCCGAATAATGTAAATAGTGTACATAATACCTCATCTCAGAAATATAGACAGATACTGAAGGGCCGAAACGTTGTAATAAATATGGCGAAAATGATGAGGATAAAAGTCCGAATAATGTAAATAGTGTACATAATACCTCATCTCAGAAATATAGACAGATACTGAAGGGCCGAAACGTTGTAATAATTATGGCGACAAAGATGAGGATAAAAGTCCGAATAATGTAAATAGTGTACATAATACCTCATCTCAGAAATATAGACAGATACTGAAATGCCGAAACGTTGTAATAATTATGGCGACAAAGATGAGGATAAAAGTCCGAATAATGTAAATAGTGTACATAATACCTCATCTCAGAAATATAGACAGATACTGAAAGGCCGAAACGTTGTAATAAATATGGTGACAAAGATGAGGACAATAGTCCGAATAATGTAAATAGTGTACATAATACCTCATCTCAGAAATATAGACAGATACTGAAGGGCCGAAACGTTGTAATAATTATGGCGACAAAGATGAGGATAAAAGTCCGAATAATGTAAATAGTGTACATAATACCTCATCTCAGAAATATAGACAGATACTGAAATGCCGAAACGTTGTAATAATTATGGCGACAAAGATGAGGATAAAAGTCCGAATAATGTAAATAGTGTACATAATACCTCATCTCAGAAATATAGACAGACTAGGAAAATTACTTATGTTAGAGGCAAGTATTTTATGTTATTTCATTTTATATTTAGTTTTAATATTTTCTTCATATCTCACTATTATGAGGGTGAAATATTATTTAAATAATTTACTTTTGAAATGTTGTTCTTATTATTAGGGTTATACCATCAAGATAATCTTTCTCTTCCCATACGATGAAAATCCTATATTTACCTGGCACAGATGGTATCACATCTACGACTACCTTACGCGAGCTCTGACCACCTTGTAAAAGCTATGCCCTGTGAAAGCCAGCTCTGTCTATATTAGACAAGCTTAGACCAGAGTCAAGACTGGAAACATTCTGTTCTTCACGTTAAATACCTTCCTTGTGTCATAACCTGACTCAGTTTTGTCAACTAAATCACCTTACCTGACACAGGTGGCATTACGGGTATGACTAAATTAGACGAGCACTGATAGCTTGGATAAGCTTAGACCAGTGGCCCGAGTGGGAACACTCGGGTCCCCACTTTAGAAACCTACCTTGTGTTACAACCTGACTCAGTGGAGGGTCAAGTAAATCGCCTTACTAGGCACAGGTGGTATCACGGCTATGACAAGCTTGGACAAGCTCTGACCCACTGGGACAACCTATGACCAGCTATAAGCAGCTTCGACGTGCTCTGACCCTCTTGGACAACATATGAACAGCTATAAGCAGCTTCGACGTGCTCTGACCCTGTTGGACAACCTATGACCAGCTATAAGCAGCTTCGACGTGCTCTGACCCTCTTGGACAACCTATAAACAGCTATAAGCAGCTTCGACGTGCTCTGACTCGCCTGGACAAGCTATGACCAGCTATAACCAGCTTCGATGTACTCTAACTAGCCTGGGCAAACTATGACTAGCTATAAGCAGCTTCGACTTGCTCTGACCCACATGGCCAAGCTAAGACCAGCTGCCTGAGTGTTTCCAATCGGGTCCCCACGCTAAAAACCGTCTAGTGTCAAAACGTATTTCAGCGGGAGTCGGGGTCAAGTAAATTGCCTTACTTGGCACAGGAGTTTTTCCTGGTGTGCAGGTACGTCTTATCATCTCTCAGCCGCGGGAATGTCTTCCGGAAGAGTGCGATTCAGTTGCAGCTGCTGACAGAGGACAGAAGACCAGCTGAGGAAAACACACTGTGAGCTCCCCAGCCTTGGTGAACAGATGCTCGAGGCTGCACCCTTTCATTACACGAGAGAGAGCGATCGGTGCTCGTACAGAGGCCAGCGCAAATGACGGTTGTGTGTGCTCGGATAATTTTTGTTGTTGGTCCGTGTGTACGCGATCGGGTTCCCCAAATTAAACCAAATTTTGAGCCGCATCCCGTCTTACGGGGGATGACCAGGGTAAATATCTACTTATTTAGCACAGAAGGTTTCCTGGTGCCCAGGTACGATTTAACATCTCTCAGTTACGGCTATATCTTTGGGCAGAGTACGACGCAGTTGCGGCTCCGTCATATGACAGCGGTGCAACTGGTAAAACTGTGAGGTGGCTAACCCTGGGGAACAGCAGCTCAAGGATGCACCCTATCATGAAAATAAATAGAAGTATCGGTGCTCGCCATCAACGTTGGCTCGTGGAATTTTTGTCCTTCGCCAGAATATACGAGCTCGGCTTCCCCACATTAAACTCGACCTTGTTTCAAAACACGTCTGCAGTCGGGCGAAAGGCTAAATACACTTACATGCCGTGTAGGGTTTATCATCTGTCAGTTGCGTTTCCGTTTTGGGGCAGAGGCTCAACTGATAAAAATAATACTCTGAGGTACCTGACGCTGCGGAACTGGTGCACAAGGCTACACCCCCTGATGATACTAGAGAGAGGGTTCGAGGCTAGCGCAACTGACGTTTACTTTGGAAAATTTTTGTTCTTTGCTCGCGTGTACACGCTCGGGTTCTTCTCACAATGAACCCGACATTGTGTCATATCAAGCTCCAGTGGGGAGACGAGCGTAAATATCTACGATGAAAATACCAGGGTACTTCCATGTGGGGTAATGGTTACCAACCTTGTCTGACTAGAACAATTGCCACTGTATAGTGATTTAAATCGTTAATAGTTGTCCCATACATTCGGCCTTGCCGTCCTGGGTAAGACGATAAACTACATCCCATAGCAATGCCTTTGATCAGAAGATTTGAGAAGCGAGAAACTACCTCTTCATTGCAGGTGTTCCTAGGTCCACCCTGTGAAGGGGTGGAAGCACCTGTATAGATCAGCGCTATGGGCAAATAGTTAACCCCCACAAAAGGGGTCAAAACACTAGGAAAGTATAAAAATAGGTTTTAATACCAGCAATAATATATTTTTGGAAAAAATATTACCAGCAATTCATTTTTTGGAAAATATTATCAAAGATATATATTTTGGAAAAAATATTACCAGCAATAAAAATCTTGTCGACATTAAATAACATTAAATGAGATTAATATGACGTCAAACCAATCCAAACCAAACCAAACCAAACCAAACCATTCGGCCTTGTGCTACATCTAAGCTTCTCTTACAAAAGCACTATACAATGGAAACCCTACGGAACCTCGACATGGTGTAATCGTTAACAGGCTTGTCTTACGAGCACAATTACGAGTAATGAGTTCGATCCTCACAAGGTGCGCTTTGTGTCCTATCTAAGCTAACCTTAGAAAATCAGCATACAATGCAAATCGATTTCCAATCTCTGAGTGTCTTGATCTTATAGAGACACCATATTGGTTTACATGTCTGGCGAAAAGATCAAATGCCGAAACGTTTCAAACACCATCAGAAGCACTTCATCAGAAGTGAGAAACAAGAACAGAATCTATTTAATCCGTTCCTAGCGTACGCTCTATAAAAAGTGGCCTAGTTCATGTCGCGGAAAGTATTTATAAAAAAAAAACGGGCAGGAATTTCGCAGTGGGAAAGAAACAGAAGACGAACCGCCAGACAAGGTACAGAGAAATTCACAAGACTAGGTACAAAAAAAAGGAAAGTCTGTAGAGTAGTGATTTGCCAAGCGTAGCTCAGATGTGACACAAGGCCGAAAGTATGGGGCACCTAGTGAGGATCGAACTCACTACTCAGTCGTAATAGTTCTAGCGAGACAAGGTTGTTAACCATTACACCGCCTCAAGATGCCCCCCCCAAAGTTTGTAGAGTAAACGGTTAAATGGAATTGGCAGAAATACTCAAGAAAATATAATTAACATTATTAATTCAACATGAATGTCCTGAAGATGGTTTATTAGACCGAAACGTCCGACGTTGACATATTAACATTAAAACAGCATAATTGCATATAAGGATTTTTGTTTGTTTTTTCCGTATATTTTCTTCATACTGTCGGATCTATATCCATATATTTGCTTACACACACACACACACACACACACACACACATACATATATATATATATATATATATATATATATATATATATATATATATATATATATATATATATATCTGTGGCGACTGTAGCATGCAAAAGTGGGAGAGGGCAAAAGGTGCGACTGACCGGGTATCCATATTGGAAGGCTATCCAATCAAAGAGTGAAATAAAAATTTAGTTTTTGAAATAAAGGCTTTATTTCATGTTTCAACTGTGTTGGAACTGTTTTGACATATTTAAAATGCCTTCCTTTCTCTCATTTTTCTGTACGAGGCCTTATATGCCCCCCTACTTGAGTCTTAATGACATACAATCAAGGAGTTTATTCCGAGTATCACCAAATATCAACATGTTACTGAAGCAAAAGAAAGTTCACAAAAAATAAAGGGATTAACGCAAAAAGGGATACAAACAAGTGATCGCAGCGTTCTGACTTCAAGACAAGAAAGATCAGAAAATAAATCAGATGAGACTGAGAAGTGGCCTATTTCATTGGCTTAGAAGAAATCCCAGAATGCATCTGTATGGTTTGTCTATAAATTTGGGGAGTGGGATGTTTTTGCAAGCAATTCTAACATGATTGAAAAAGAAAAAAACAATTCAGATAATTCAAAGCTGTGAATATTAATTTAATCAACATTACTTTGGCCATAACTTTCATCCATCGACACACAATTCTTTGGTCGTCCAATATAGAAAATTTAAGAGCTGTGTTAAGGTTTTGAATAAAGTTGCAGTATTTTCAGCTCTAATAATATAATCCGTAAGACTTTCGCCATTGCTCACATGCTTTCCGTAGACTAGAAAATTATATTCGGCTTTCTTTTTGATAAGCAGTCTTCTCTCAAAATAAAAATAATATTGGACAAACCATATATACAAGGCAAAGCGACAGTAATAAGGCAAAGCGGCAGTAATAAGGCAAAGCGACGGTAATAAGGCAAAAAGTTCACAAACTAATAATTGGTGTTGACACACAAAAGTGAATACAGACAAGTGATATATATATATATATTCACAAATAAAATTTTAATCTAGCTTTACAGTCATTGCATGTAATTTGAAAGATATCGATATATTATATTGATCAGAGACATAGCAGATACTAATGATTTTTGAGGGGGGGGGACAAGATTTTGAATTTAGTCTGCAGTTATCAAAGTTTGCAGACCTGGTAAGCAGCCAAAATCATTAATATTTCCACTACCTCTTTGCTTTGATCGTTTTTTTTTTTTTACTTTCTTAGATATCTTTCTCTGTTGCATTTTGTTAAAATAAAACCCAGTAAAAAAAAAACAAAAAACAATTGGTAAAAAATTTGGGTGAGTCAATTCTTCTAAATGGTACAATCATTAGCTACAATTTCTAGAAACAAATATTGCAATAGAACTCGATTCCATTTACCGAAGTGTCTTGCACTGTTAGCCGAAATAATCACTGTTAACAAACCTACACTTCCTCCTCAACCGATATAAATTTTTCAGGAGCATATATATATATATATATATATATATATATATATATATATATATATATAATAGACGCGCGCGCACACACACACACACGCACACACAAATACACACACACATATATATATATATATATATATATATATATATATAATACACGCGCGCGCACACACACACACACACACACGCATATATATATATATATATATATGATACACGCGCGTGCGCACACACACACATGTATATATATATATATATAATACACGCGGGCGCGCACACACACACATATATAGATATATATATTTATATATAAATATATATATATATAATTACACACGCGCGCACATACAGACGCACACACACGCACATATATATATATATATTTATATATATATATATATATATATATAATACACGCGCGCGCGCACACACACACATGCATATATATATATATATATATATTTATATATATATATATATATATATATATATATATATATATATATATATTTATATATATATATAAATATATATATTTATATATATATATATAAATTCTCCGAATTAATCTGTAGAAAAATGCACTATGCATGAAGTAACAAAGACAATAGAAATGATTTAAATAGTTTAAGTTGTCAAGAATGCCTCTATTGGATATTATCCAAATATTATTCTACCACACGGTATTTCCCAATATCACCTTTCCTAAGAGAATCACAACTCTCTCAAGTTAAAGTACACAACAAATACATCAAGAAATCAAAAGAAAGCAGCGAAATCCTTCAACAGAATACAAAGAAATATTATCATCAGACAAAAAGTAATTGACGCATTACTTTTTGCAGTTGAACAAATGAATATACAATAGCATTTCTAAATCCTTTACTAAGGACATTATTTTGTTGGTTATACACCATCATCATCATCATCATCATCATCCCCTTGACTTTTGTAATCATGGGGGCTGAATGCAAATGACATACCAAATCCCCTCCACAAAGGTCTATCAACGTCAGCCATCAGCAATTCTGGTATGTCATACTTATCCATTGTTTGACATTGTCCAAACAGTTTTTGCATTGGCATTCTCTCCAACGTCCACCTTTAACGGTGCCTTGCATGATCGTCTTGCAAGGGCTGTCGTGACTTGAAACCACGCCACAAAGGTATTAACATATAATCTATATTAATGATTAAAATCCATCACCCTCCTCCTCATCATCATCATCATCATCTACTCTTTGACTTTTGTAATCGTAGCTGGGATCCAAATGCAGAAGCCATATTGAATCTCCTCCACAACGGTCTATAAATGGCAGCCATCCGCAATTCTTGTACAAGTCTTACTTGTCCATTGTTTGATATTGTCCAACCAGTTTAAGTGGTGGCGTCCTCTCCTAGGTCCGAACTTCAATGGTGCCTTGCATGATCGTCTTACAAGGGCTGTCGTGCCTTGAAACCACGCCACAAGGGTATTAACATATAATCTATATTATTGATTAAAATTCATCCTCCTCCTCCTCATCATCATCATCATCATTTACTCCTTGACTTTTGTAATCGTAGTTGGGATCCAAATGCAGAAGCCATATTGAATCTCTTCCTCGGTCTATAAATGGCAGCCATCCGCAATTCTGGTATACTTGTCCATTGTTTGAAATTGTCCAACCAGTTTTTGGGGTGGCGTCCTCTCCCAGGTCGACGTTCAACGGTGCCTTTCATGATGGTCTTGCACAAGCTATCGTGCCTTGTAATGGGTCCATACCACGCAATTTTTCTCCGTTTGACAGTGGGGAGAAGAGGTTCCTGGTGACCCATAAATGTTTAATCCCTTTTCCGCACAAACTCATTGGTTTTGTGTTCCCAGTGGAAAATGCCAAGCAGTTTTCTCATACATTTGTACTTAAACGCTTGGATCCTACTCTATGCTTCTGCCAACAGTGTCCACGTTTCAAATCCATAGAGGAGAAAAAGAGCACATTGGATGTTGTTTTATGTTAATTTAATAAGAGAAAGTTTGCAATAAACATTAGGAAAGAAACGAAAAGAACAAGACAAAATAATACTAATAATAATACTGGTCGATCAGAAAAAAACGTTCAATTAGAATGGAACAAAAACAGCATCAAGTTTAGATGTAACAGATTTTATCTTCAATCATTTTTAAAAAAGAAACATTTTTGATTAATGTAGTTACTGATGTAACAGAAGTAGTCTGTATTTGTTCAATCGAATTTAGCCCAGCACATGAAGGGATCAAACAGGCAACCCTACTCCAGAGCACAATTATTTTGGTGTCCTTCAAGTTCAATTTGTCAGTGTGCTATCAGGGATATAAAAGAGGATATATTTATAAAGCAATTGTTAAGATTGATGAAAATTAGTTGAAAGATCAACGAAAAATAAGATAGAAAGAATGCCATTTTTCTCTGTTTACGCGGGTTTTCACTATATGGGTGAACTCAATTATCAAGGTAAACAATCAACTTATTGTTGACTACAACTGAAGGTGAATTGCCTGAAAATGGAGGGAGATTTTACTTAAAAAGTTGTGTTGTAATCGAGTTTTTTTGTTCGCGATCTTTTGCTAAACGGAATGGCGTAGAAATAAAAATGAGTTATCGTTGAGCTCGTCATGATGTAAGTAGCCTAAGTAACGAGTTTGAACGAAATCGGAGGAAAATGATGAATTTAACGATTTGGGATCAGCTTTAACTATTATTGATTTTTTGAAAAAATACCGATTTTTTACACTAAGATCCTATCTCTTACATTGTAAAATGCGTATGCCAAGTTTGGTCAAAATCAGTTGGATGAATCTCGAATGAAAAAGTATCACACAGACAGACATACATCCTTTGTTGTATATATATATATATATATATATATATATATATATATATATATATATATATATATATATATATTAAGAAGAAAAGAGAAGCCGCAAATATTACGCTTTATTTTCCATAATTTGGCTACATGCGTTTCTGGTCTCGCGACCTTCATCATGCAAAGAGTGGATATTTCGACATATTATTAAAAGGAATTAATATTTCTTATGTTTTTCGATGTTAAATTTTCTCGATATTAGACAATGTCTTTTTCGTGTGTTAGTGAACCAAACAGGCCATTTCAAGGAAGACATTTAAAAATAAACCCTAATATTTTTTTTTAAAAATCCACATTACAACCAAAAACTTTTGCGGTTTCTCTCTTCTTTTTAATATACACACTTTTCCCTCGTTTGAACTACTATAACCTCTTCCCTTTAAATATATATATATATATATATATATATATATATATATATATATATATATATATATATATATATATATACTAGCAGCTTGGCCCGGCGTTGTCCGTGCTTGATTCAAAAATCGTACCATTTATACTGCAATCGCTATCACTTGACTTAAAATATTTTTGCCCTTCCTTGCCTTTAAAGGAGTGCCCTTTGCGGTGCTGATGTTGCTACATGCCTTACTTCTTGCCTATCTCACACAGCGAATTTTTTCTAAGCTCTATACTAAACATTAAATCTATTACGAAAAAAGAACTAAACAAAATGAATACAAAACGATCAGCTTTAAAAAAGGACTCGTAACTGGAAAAACCGAATGAAAAAAGAATGTTAAAAACAAATACTTTTTCACACCCAACCCAGTTCTGTGGAATCAGAATCAACGTTGAGTTTAAGCAAGCGAATGAGTCAATTGGAGTAAAGTGCCATGCAGATTTAAATTTTTCCCACTTGTGATGAATGCAGCTATCGATTTTTTTTGCATGCTAGCATGCTAGTTAACATTCGTGTCAGTCATCTGTTGGCTCTCACGCTGGCCAATAGAATCTTCCTGCCTATTTGTGGAAGCCAGCTATAGGCTCTCACTCTGGCCAGTAGAAAATGGCCGCAAACTACATGAAAATGCCGTAGAAGCATGAAAAAATCGATTATTTCCACTATCGATGGGAGTTGGGAAATGCAAAGTCGGTCTTGGCCTTCCCGCTAACTTAAAGCATGTGCATGTAAATTTTGGTGCAAATCCGTCAAAAATACGGCCGTGCATTCGTTACATACACACACACACACATACACACACACACACACATCCTGCCTTTTATAGATAGATATTGTGCACACTGGTAGCCGTTAATTCTTATATTTCGTATATGAGGCGTTAAAAGTATATTAGCCGTTTGGGGCGAGTCCGTAAGTCTTTCTGGACGGGGAGGTAACCAACAGCACGTGCTGACGAGAGTGAGCACCTCTTCGCTTCAAGATTGTCCGTAAAAGTGTCATAAGGAGATCGTCTTCGTGTGCATTCGTTGCAATTGAGACTGTCACTACGTTGTTGGCCTGTACAGCTATAAGAGATACAGCGGCTCCATCAATAGCTGAGGCATAACTCTGCGCTCAGATCCAGGGGGTCTCTCGAAACCGACAGATGTCAAATACACACGACCTTTATGGCCTCTCTTGTCATAAGACACGAAGCAGTTCTTAAAAAAGCCAATCCCAGAAACATTAACCTGTTCCCTTTACACACACACACACACACACGCGCGCGCATATATATATATATATATATATATATATGGATGTCAGTTATCATTTATCGCCTGTTAATTCCTTTATAAGTCTCAGAAATCCACGCACAAATGTCCTCAAGGACACATGGCACATTGCATAAAGGCGTTGGTTAGATCCAGTGACAGGACCCAAAGAGTGCGAGTTCAATACCTGGTTAAGTCGGTGGAGAGCTTGGAGAGGGGAATTAACAGGAGATCACTGACAGCCATTAGACATGGCACGTGGAACTAGAACAGTTTACCACAGCGAGCGAAAAAAAGAGTTCAGTTCGACATTCTAATCACCTGAAGATGGCCGGAGCGTACAACGGTTGAAACATTGTGATAAGTATGGCAACAAAGATGAAGGAAGTTGTACGAATAATGTAAATAGTGAGCAACTTTGTACTGGCAATTTTCAGCTCTTCACCGAAAGAGTGAAATTCTCCCAAAATCTCAAGGAAATATGCATCCCTATCTCCCAGGCTTGTTCGACATCTGATCAATTTTTATAAACCTCAAAATAAAAACTGTCTCTGGCCCAGAGGGCGTTTCTCAACAGATGAAAAGAATCGAGCCAGGGCGAAACAAGCTGATTTGGGAGTTGGCCAGTGAAAACTGAGTTGATTTTGTCGAATCGGCAATAATGTTGAACTTTACCCAAAATATCCCGGGTTAGGCTATTTGGCTAAAGATCAGTTTTCAGGATGTCACAGAGAATGAATTGTTGAAAGAAACCGCCGATCATAATTTTTCGGCTCGTGGTGTAAATTTCGGCAATTCAGAGTTCAGATTTCTTGACTTTTTTTTTCCGTCTGTCTATTAATCAAATTTCCCGAGTTTATAGGAAGAGTGACGAACAATATCGTAAAGGTACCGATCATAAAGGTATAGAACTTCAAAAACAACCTTATTTATCAACGACGATCTCCGTGGCTGAGTCGGTTAAAAGCATGTCGGGTCTAACGGCGGTTTCTCCTAAAGAAAGGCGAATTTTTCTTTAATAAGATTTGTTGAGTATTCGGCCCGGTAGGCGGATATAAATATAGTGTTTTAACAATAAAGAGATCAACTACTCAAATATGAGAATCCACTAAAAATAACATTTAAAGTGATATATATATATATATATATATATATATATATATATATATATATATACACACACACACACACACACACACACACACACACATATATATATATATATATATATATATATATACTAGCAGCATGGCCCGGCGTTACCCTTGCTTGATTCAAAAATCGTACGGCTCATACAGCAATCACTTTCACTTGACTTAAAATATTTTTGCCCTTCCTTGCCTTTAAAGGAGTGTCCTTTGCCGTGCTGATGTTGCTACATGCCTTACTTCTTGCCTATCTCACACTGCGAATTTTTTCTAAGCTCTATACTAAACATTAAATCTATTACGAAAAAAGAACTAAACAAAATGAACACAAAACGATCAGCTTTAAAAAAGGACTCGTAACTGGAAAATCGAATGAAAAAAGAATGTTAACAACAAATACTTTTTCACACCCAACCCAGTTCTGCGAAATCAGAATCAACGTTGAGTTTAAGCAAGCGAATGAGCCAATTGGAGTAAAGTGCCATGCAGATTTAAATTTTTCTCAATTGTGACGAATGCAGCTATCGATTTTTTTTTTGCATGCTAGTTAACATTCATGTCAGTCAGCTGTTGGCTCTCACGGTAGCTAATAGAATCTTCCTGCCTATTCGTGGGAGCCATTTATAGGCTCTCACTCTGGCCAGTAGAAAATGTCTGCAAACTACATGAAAACTGGTGGAGAAGCATGAAAAAATCGATTATTTCCACTATCGATGGGAGTTGGGAAATGCAAAGTCGGTCTTGGCCTTCCCACTAACTTGGAGCATGTGCATTTAAATTTTCGCGCAAATCCGTCGAAGATTGCGGCTGTGCATTCGTCACGCACACACACACTGCCTTTTATATATATATATATATATATATATATATATATATATATATATATATATATATATATATGATGATGATCCTAAGGAGCCAGGCAAACCTACTTAGGTTTCACCTAAACGGATCTTCAATGTAACACTCGCTGAAAAGTAAATTATGTAACAGTATTTATTGCTACTTTACATACTTCTCTTTTTATTCGTTTTGGGGGTTTTTTTGGGGGGGGATTTGGATCTTAAACACTAGATGATTGTTTTAATGTTCTTGGTTCATTCTTTTTTTATTCCCCATTTTCCCTCGGGTACCGATTTGTTCAGCAAGTTCAGCTATCCGAGGTTTTTCCAAACGAGACCACCACTGACATATATATATATATATATATATATATATATATATATATATTATATATATATATTTGGTTGGATAGATGTGAGTTTGTGACCCTGGGTTTCACGCTTTAGCGATCGTCAGATAAACTTGTTTGTCTGACGATCGCTAAAGCGTGAAACTTGTTTGTCTGACGATCGCTAAAGCGTGAAACCCAGGTTCACAAACTCACATCTATCCAACCAAATATGTTAGCTCTATCTCTCATATTGAGCGCTTTCTAATAAGTACCGCGCATATAATATATAAATAATTATACATATATATATTTATTTATATTTATATACACACATTTTTCACACACACACACACACACACATATATATATATATATATGGACCGAATATAAGACCAAAATTGTCCAATTGTTAGATTAAGATATGAACCGTTGTCTCTTACAAATGATTAAAGATATCTTACTGGAATTCTCCAAGGTTTTTGTAACACTATTAGACTCTGAAAAATAAGAATGTATTTAGCTCTAAGTTGAAATGATGATCCCTCTTCCTGTTGTGACCTCCTGATCCATTTTTCCGCTCTGCTGTCCCCTCTTTCTTAAACGTATTCACCGTTCCATGAAGGTTCTTGAATAGAAATTGAAGATGGAAGACAGAGTACGAATGTTAGTACCATATCTAAAGGCCTGAATTAACTCTTTCCTCCCAACATCGCTCATTTGTGAAGACAGTGCTGTTAACACAAAACAATTATAACCTGTTCTCTTTCTAGCTGAATAACTCAAAGAGTTTTTCTGTGATTCTTACGACAAATGGTATCAAGTTGGCTAAACGTCTTATGTGAAAACATGGAAAAAAGAAACGCGGTTTTTTAGATATTAAACATTTTGTGGGACGAACAATTATCGCATGGTGTTACATGATTTGAACAATTTTGTTGTTAGACACAGTTCACACACACACACAGACACACAGACACACACACACACACACACAAACACACACACACACACACACCCTCGGTAGCGACTGCGTATTCTATGCAAGATATATCGATGATATATTCTTTGTATACACGGGTAGTGATGACAAACTTACCCAATTCCTTATGACCCTAAACACAGTGCACGACTCAATTAAGTTTGACTATGAAAAATCCACAACATCAGTAACATTTTTAGACACCCGGATTTACATAGATGAAAACAGGAAACTACAAACGACACTACACACTAAAATCACCGACACCCACAACTATCTACACTTTAAGTCTTCCCACCCTAAACACATCAAAGAGAACCTTCCCTATTCACAAGGGCTTAGACTCAGAAAGATATGTTCCAACAATGAAGAATTAAATAAACACATTGAAAATCTGGAGCATCAATTCACAACACGTGGCTATAAACAACACCTAATCAGGGAACAAATAAATAAAGCAATTTCCACACCTAGAGAAGACACCCTAATGTACAAGATTAAAAATAAATCTAGCCGCATCCCTCTAGTAACCACTTTCAATCCCACTCTGCCTCCACTATCCCAAATAATCAAACGTCGCTGGGAAATACTACATCTCAAACAAGACCTAAAAAAACTGTTTAAGGAACCCGGCCTTCTTGCATATCGTAGACCTAAGAACCTAAAAGAAATCATAGGTAGTAACCACATTTCAGGGGACAAGGTAATCCGTAATAAACTAAGAACAAAAACAACAGGATTTTCCCAACCATGCAACAACAAAAGAAGTTTATGTTGCAACCATGTTGAAAACACGAATTCATTCACTAGCTCAGTCACTAAATCTACTTTCAAAATCTACCACGATTCTAACTGTAGAAGTCATAACATAATTTACCTCCTAGAATGCACACTATGCTAGAAACAATATGTAGGAAAATCTGAATGGCCCTTTCACTACAGAATTAATAATTATCGTAAACGAATTAAGTCGACTCCCCATGAAAAATTATTACCTGTAGAACAACATTTCCGCCTGGAAAAACACGATTTCAAAACCCATGCCAAATTCACTATAATTGAGAGAATAGAAAAGTTCAGAGCAGATAACATTAGAAAGATTTTAGAGTCGCATGAAAATAAGTGGATACAACGTCTAAAAACAAAATATCCAGCCGGGCTAAATCACAAATTTAACAATATATAGATAGTAGTATGAATATATAACTCAACAAATCAAAACCTACCCACATTTCTCACCCACACAAGACAGACAGGCTTACGGAGGTGTGGAGGCCTCACACTTATACACTCACCCACACGAATATACACACTTACACACATCATACGCACTCACTCCCTAATGAGCCAAATGATAACACACACCCACAGCAATACACACGCTTACACATATCATACTCACTCACTCCCTAAGAACCAAATAACACACACACAAACACTAAACAGAGACACATCCCCTCACCAAGTTCAATAAAACTATCAAACTGACCAGGGAATTCGGAGCAGCATGTATCTATCCATCTCTTATCTCAAATAACAACTTAAAAGAGACTGTTTGACCAACACAAGGGATGACCAAAATTCATGTTAACAAAAAAAAAAAAACAAAAACAAAAAAAAATGAAACCTACACACAGTTCATTTTCTCCATCAAGACATGCATTTCTTTAGTTCACTGCTACTAACAAGCAGAATTTTTTTTCCTGATGATGGCCATGTTGGCCGAAACTAGTTGAGGAATCTGAAATAATAAAAACGAAAAATATTAATATACAACCCAGTGTGTCTAAAGGTTTTATTTTTTTAATATTTTTATTCAAAACACACACACACGCACACACATATATATGTGTGTGTGTGTGTGTGTGTGTGTGTGTGTGTGTGTGTGTGATTGTGTGCGTGATTGTGCTTCCACGTACTTGTGTGTGTTTGAAGAGAACAGACATATGTTATTGAGGGATATTTTTTATTATTTCATTTTTCATTGTTTATAGCGAAACTTTTTAACTGTTGTTCAAGATTTTAGATATTTTGCCGATAAGATTTCTTCAAGACACCTTGATCCTCTTCGGGGAGTAAAGTTATTTTCAATAGGAGGTGTTATCTGTCTTTGTTTTTCGTGTATTTATTTGTTATATTTGTACGTTTCTGCCTCATATTAGAACTTGGAATTTTAAGTCAAGTCACGCGTTCAGACGTCATATCTAGATTTCGAAACTTTCTCATCAGATTTTCGCATCGTCCCATGTCGGTGACATTTCTAAGTTGTTATTGACGTTGAAAGTTTGTTCCCTGAAGAAAGCCAAAGTGAAATATCTGTAATCTTGAAACATCACTAAAAAAATCTTGTTAGAACATAAGAAAAATTAAATAAAAATATAAAATGATATTCCGCGGATCTTAATCAGGGACAAAAACAAATTTTCCAATAAAAATAACAAATATGAAAAACAGCAGGATGGACACAGATCAAACCCGAGTCGCGACAGGCCGTCCACGCTTGAACGCAATCTTTAGGCCATGCTTATATACATATATATATATATATATATATATATATATATATATATATATATATATATATATATATATATATAGAAGTCAACACTTAGAGGCGACAGTATATATTTACGTACGCTCTATCTCTGATATTGAGCACTTTATTCCATAAATATAGCACACCTTAAGACTATATTTCTTTATATATATATATATATATATATATATATATATATATATATATATATGTATGTATGTATGTATGTATGTATATTTAAATAAAAAGAAAGGACAGTAAGATGTATAATCCGGTGTTCTTATTGATATTTTTATTTTTACAAAACAGTGCTCAATGTAAATTTACAGAGCATTAAAATTATAAATTAACTGATTTAAAATATGTTTTTTTCGTTACACAGTAATAACCATGTTTCAAAAATGGAAGCTAAAAACTTTAAATTTAATCTTATAATTAAATTAAAATCATTAGCTCCATTTAATCCTCAAGCGAATTTTGCAGTAACTTATTTTTTAAAAATATTACTGAGTTTTAACTACATGGGAAATTCATAATTTACGGTTACCAAGGATACAGAGAAATTCCATTATTGTTAAAACTCAGTAAATTTAAAAAAAATAAGTTATTGCAAAATTCGCTTGAGGATGAAATGGAACTAATGATTTTAATTTAATTACAAAATTAAATTTAAAGTTTTTAGATTCCATTTTTGAAACATAGTTATTACTGTGTAGCGAAAAAACCATATATACATATATATGTATGTTTATATATATATGTGTATGTGTGTTTGTGTGAAACGACTGAGACTTGTGACTGTCAAATACGACTTTTTTTACTTTATTTCTTAATCTCCGCGTCTTCTGCGTCCCAGGGACTCGAGTACTTTCGAAAATTATTGTATATTAGCAAGACAGGAAACTTATTGTTTTAATATTGCAGGAAGAGTTTTACATATATTTTTCTGTTAAGGCGTTCCGTTTTAAAAAGATGTACACTTAAATCAGCTTGATTTAAATTAATGATGTGTCAATGTTGCCATTTTCGAGCTGATTACAACAAATATGAAATTATTTACGATATAATGAAGATATAGATCTTGCGTTTCTTGATTAAAGAACGCATTCAAATAACTTGACTACGAAATACACGTTCTTCAAAAAGCAGAAGGAGGCTTACGGCCATATCCGTTGAAACACCGGTTCCCGTACAATCACTCCCCCGTGGCTATGACGATAAACTGCATCCGCGTCCTGGGTAAAACAATAAACTATGTCCAATATCAAGGCCTCTGATCAGGAGGTTTTGAGGAATGTGGAACCACCTCTTAATTACTGGTGTTCCCAGGTCCACCCTGACCAGAGGTGGTAGCACCTGTAAGGGTCCCAGCTATGGGCAAATAGTCAACTCCAAAACCTAGATCTCGTTTGGGTATGACGATAAACTACATCCGCGTCCTGGGTATGACGATAAAATCCATCCATGTCCTGAGTATGAAGATAGACTACATCCGCGTCCCAGGTAAGACGATAAACTACGTCCATCAGCAAGGCCGCTGATAATACGTTTTCGAAAAAATAATTTTGCCAGCTAGACATTTTTGAGGAAAAAAATATTAACAGAAATAGATTTTTGACAAAACAAAAATATTACCAGGAAAAAAAAAAAGTTGACGGCATAAATGACTCATTGAGGTTGATATGCCGTAAAACAAACCAAACCAAACGTACGATCACTAAAGTTAAGCAACGTCGAGTCTAGGTAGTAGCTAAATGGGCGATCGCTTGGGAATACAAGGTTTGTTTGTTTGTTAAGCGGCATACAATCTCTTTAAGGGACATTTATTACCAAAATTTAATTTTCTTGAGAGCATTATTTTCTATTCCAAAAATGCATTCCTGGTAATCTTTTTTTAAGCATTTCACCCCAAACAAGGCAGGAGTGCCATTAGCATGCAAGGGGTTACAGAGGGTGAGAGCAAGAGTAAAGAGTGTGTGTTTGAGGAAAGGATTTAGAGAAGGACGGGGTCAAGATCAAAGTATCAGATGTCGATTGACATTACATTTGAATATTTGAAGATTATGGCTGTCAGAGAAGCAAGTAAGAGGAAGGGAGCTACACTGTCGGGAAGTGCGAGCGAAGAAGCTGTTGGAGTAGAAGAGGCGGTGACATATAACTGATTCGACAGTGAAAGGTTGGGACCGATATGCCTACTTAGTAGCAGGCTTAAATTCATGCAGTAAGAGTACCAGTGAAAGTAGCTTGTCATAGCGGTTGCCAGGACAATATTTGTAGAAAAGACAGAAGAAAGCCACAGCACGTCGGTGAGAAAATGACTGGAGCCGAGATGCCAGGTCAGGACCTATTACATATCCGTCTTTGGATTATTTCCAAAAGTCTATTGCTGGTATCTTTACTATAAAAAAACAAACTAGTTTACCTTGTGTTTTAGCGACAGTTTCGGGTTAATTATTTGCCTATAGCTGGGACCCTGACAGGTGCTACCACCCCGGGTCAGGATGAACCTGGGAACAACAGCAATTAAGCAATTAAGAGGTGTAATTGATAAAGATTTAGTATGACACATGGCACAGTGGATAAAGGCTTTAGTTAGATCCCCGTGACAGGACCCAAAGAGTGTGAGTTCAATCCCCGTGAATTGGTCAAACCCAAACTCAAACAAAAACATTGTTTTCAATCGTTATGAGTCTATCGATTGAATAAAATTTTATTATAAACAATTGTCTTGTAAATGGAATTTTAAAAACATTCTGAATGTAAAAATAAAGAAAAAAGTGTGCAAGACAATAAGAAACACTACCTGACAAAAAAAGTGAAGTTTTGTTGAAATCGGTTGAAAAATGGAGGGAATCCGATCCCATATATAAACGCACGCACACACACGCACACACATACACACACGCACAGAAAATATTACCATGCCCCACCGGTTCGGTATGCGCTCTACATTGAGTGGCTCCTATGTCTTGTACTTGTGAAATTTGTAAAAAAATACAAGAGAAACAAACAAGAAAAAAAATATCGTTTTTTTTATTCAATTTGGAATTTTCCCGTTAAAAACAAACCTTAAACTTCTGCAAGCAAATCGATAATATTTTCCATGTCGATCCATAATTTTTGCAGTCTATTGATGACTGTTCCCACAAAAAATATTGATTACAAAGTCGCACAATGATCGAAGTGTTCACCTTTGCTTTGAGTTTTATCGATTTGGATATATATTCTTATATTTGATTTGTTTTTAGCTATTTTTAATGTTCGCTATCTTTCATTCTTTATTTCATTTTCTAAAAAGATACTTTCTAAATATTTGTTTCATCCTTAATATAAACTAACAATGGCTAATGTGTGAATAGAGCTAAATTTCGTCTGCCTCATCTTTTGTGTTTTTCAGGACTTGGTCGATCACTGTTTCCTATCGTTTTTAACTCTTAACAATATCCTCCCTTATTTGCCATCGATATTTCATGTTAGTCTCAAATTCTCCAAGATATTTTTTTCATTATGTGCTCCCAAAATTTGAGCAGTTTTTTTTTGTTTCTAAGTAAAAGTCTGATCAGTTCATTAAGGTCCCATTGGCAGCTGATGTAAAATAAATGTCCTGTAAAAATCTAAAGCCCCATTAGCAAAAATTGTAAAACATTGAAAAATGTAATGTACAAAATAAAATGTAAAAATTGTAAAATGTAAGGTCCCATTGACAGCTGATGTAAAAAATGTCCTGTAAAAATGTAAGGTCCCACTGGCAAACATTGTAAAACATTGTAAAATGTAATGTATAAAATAAAATGTTTAAATTGTAAAATATAAGATCCCATTGACAGCTGATGTAAAAAAAATATCCTGTAAAGAATAACTTGGTAATTTTAACGATTCCAAAACGAAACTGCTCAATATCAATCTTGTGAGAGAGCCCTTTCTGTCCGCCATCAGCATGGCTGATTCTAAGTTCCAGGAGAGTAATTCATTAAGCCTTGTCGGGCTAACATTCTCAGCTGACATTAAGTGGAAAGTTGATATTGAATCAGTTCTGCTGCTAGGAAAGCTAGTTTCCTGCTTCATAATAAACAATTAATACCAAACGGAATGACTCATGGATATACATAAGTTTACAATTCGTCCATACATTGAATATTGTTGCCATACAAAGAACCGGTGTCCCTAATAATTACTTAGCGATTCTTAATGAAGTCTAAAGAAGTATCTGCAATGTTAATAGTCTTGTCCTGGCATATCAGCTTCAGTCACTTTCCCACCACCTTTAAGTAGTTGCTTGTGACTTTTGTATAAATAATTACATGGTAATTGGTCTGATGAACTTTTCTCCGTGACAAATTGTACATATAGAAACTAGTTAGAAATTCATGGAAACCTTTTGATATTATGGTGTTTGTAGTAAGATTGGTAAGAATGTATCTCTTTTTTTTTTTGTGTAAGGAATACTGTCGTATATTTGGGTCAGTAACAGTGGGTAGCTAAGTTTAAGATGAGATAGATTGAAGACAAGACGTCTACCATTCTACCATTTGGCTTTGTGCAATATTTTTGTATTTTTCCTAAAAATAATATCACTTTTCTCTATGGACAGTCAGTTAATTGCCACCCATAATTACACGCTTGTGTGACCATATATTTTTCGATACATGACTGACAATGCAGAAGAATATTTCCCGCGGTAGGTTGATATATGTTTCTGCTGTAGGCGGGTTCCATTTCTTGCTATTCAACCCAAAATTGGAGGGAGAAGAGAAGGAGTTAAACCTTTTCTAAGGTTGTTTGTGCGTAAGTGAATAGAAACAAATCGATTCGGATTTGAACTCGGCTCTCCAAATTCGTATTCCGAGCCGATATACATTACACTACAAAAGGTTATGAATTTAAGCGCAGTACTAGACTGGCGTCAAGGTCCCATCGTTTTATAGTTAAAATGGTTAAAGGTGAACATATCTTCTTCTATCACACTTTCACCTTTTCAAAGTCCCTTCCAGCTTCTTGCTTCCTAACCAACTTCTAAAATTTAAATGTAATGTCAATCGTTATCTTCTTCTCATATTCTCAAATTGACCGTCAAAAATTTAAATGCAATATCAATCGTTATCTTCTGTCTTCTTAATTCTTGTTCTTTTATTGTCCTCTCTCCTTAATGGTGTTTTCTTTTTCTCATATTCTCAATTTGAAATCCAAACATTTAAATGCAATATCAATCGTTATCTTCTGTTTTCTTAATTCTTGTTCTTTTATTGTCCTCTCTCCTTAATAGTATTTTCTTTTTCTGTTATTCTCAATTTTATCTTCAAAAATGTAAATGCAATGTCAATCGTTATCTTCTGTCTTCTTAAATTCTTGTTCTTTTATTGTCCTCTCTCCTTAATAGTGTTTTCTTTTTCTGTTATTCTCAATTTTATCATCAAAAATTTAAATGCAATGTCAATCGTTATCTTCTGTCTTCTTAATTCTTGTTCTTTTATTGTCCCCTCTCCTTAATAGTGTTGTCTTTTTCTCATATTCTCAATTTGATCTTCTAAAATTTAAATGTAATGTCAATCGTTATCTTCTGTTTTCTTAATTCTTGTTTTTTTATTGTCCTCTCTCCTTAATAATGATTTCTTTTTCTCATATTCTCAATTTGAAATCCGAAAATTTAAATGCAATATCAATCGTTATCTTCTGTCTTCTTAATACTTGTTCTTTTATTGTCCTCTCTCCTTAATAGTGTTTTCTTTTTCTCATATTCTCAATTTGATCTTCAAAAATTTAAATGCAATGTCAATCGTTATCTTCTGTTTTCTTAATTCTTGTTCTTTGATTGTTCTCTCGCCGTAATAGTGTTTCCTTTTACTCATATTCCCAATCTGATCTTCAAAAACTTAAATGCAATGTCAATCGTTATCTTCTGTTTTCTTAATTCTTTTTCTTTTATTGTCCTCTCTCCTTAATAGTGTTTTCTTTTTCTCATATTCTCAATTTGAGGTTCTTAAATGTAAATGCAATGTCAATCGTTATCTTCTGTCTTCTTAATTCTTGTTCTTTTATTGTCCTCTCTCCTTAACAGTGTTTTCTTTTTGTCACATTCTCAATTTGATCTTCAAAAATTTAAATGTAATGTCAATCGTTATCTTCTGTTTTCTTAATTCTTGTTCTTTTATTGTCCTCTCTCCTTAATAGTGTTTTCTTTTTCTGTTATTCTCAATTTGAAATCCAAAAATATAAATGCAATATCAATCGTTATCTTCTATTTTCTTAATTCTTGTTATTATATTTTCCTCTCTCCTTAATAGTGTTTTCTTTTTCTGTTATTCTCAATTTGATCTTCAAAAATTCAAATGCAATGTCAATCGTTATCTTTTGTTTTCTTAATTCTTGTTCTTTTATTGTCCCCTCTCCTTAATAGTATTTTCTTTTTCTCATATTCTCAATTTGATCTTCAAAAATTTAAATGTAATATCAATCGTTATCTTCTGTTTTCTTAATTCTTGTTCTTTTATTGTCCTCTCTCTTTAATAATGTTTTCTTTTTCTGTTATTCTCAATTTGATCTTCAAAAATTTAAATGCAATGTCAATAGATATCTTCTGTCTTCTTAATTCTTGTTCTTTTATTGTCCTCTCACCTTAATAGTGTTTTCTTTTTTCTGTTATTCTGAATTTGATCTTCAAGAATTTAAATGCAATGTCAATCGTTATCTTCTGTTTTCTTAATTCTTGTTCTTTTATTGTCCTCTCTCCTTAATAGTGTTTTCTTTTTCTCATTTTCCCAATTTGATCTTCAAAACTTTAAATGCAATGTCAATCGTTCTCTTCTGTCTTCTTAATTCTTGTTCTTTTATTGCCCTCTCTCCTTAATAGTGTTTTCTTTTTCTCATATTCTCAATTTGATCTTCAAAAATTTAAATGCAATGTCAATCGTTATCTTCTGTTTTCTTAATTCTTGTTCATTTATTGTCCCCTCTCCTTCATAGTATTTTCTTTTTCTCATATTCTCAATTTGATCTTCTTAAATTTAAATGCAATGTCAATCATTATCTTCTGTCTCCTTAATTCTTGTTCTTTTATTGTCCTTTCTCCTTAATAGTGTTTTCTTTTTGTCATATTCTCAATTTGATCTTCAAAACTTTAAATGCAATGTCAATCATTATCTGCTGTCTTCTTAATTCTTGTTCTTTTATTGTCCTTTCTCCTTAATAGTGTTTTCTTTTTGACATATTCTAAATTTGAAATTCAAAAATATAAATGCAATATCAATCGTTATCTTCTGTTTTCTTAAATCTTCTTCTTTTATTGTCCTCTCTCCTTAATAATGTTTTCTTTTTCTGTTATTCTCAATTTGATCTTCAAAAATTTAAATGCAATGTCAATAGATATCTTCTGTCTTCTTAATTCTTGTTCTTTTATTGTCCTCTCACCTTAATAGTGTTTTCTTTTTCTGTTATTCTCAATTTGATCTTCAAGAATTTAAATGCAATGTCAATCGTTATCTTCTGTTTTCTTAATTCTTGTTCTTTTATTGTCCTCTCTCCTTAATAGTGTTTTCTTTTTCTCATTTTCCCAATTTGATCTTCAAAACTTTAAATGCAATGTCAATCGTTATCTTCTGTTTTCTTAATTCTTGTTCTTTTATTGTCCTCTCTCCTTAATAGTGTTTTCTTTTTCTGTTATTCTCAATTTGATCTTCAAAGATTTAAATGCAATGTCAATCGTTATCTTCTGTCTTCTTAATTCTTTTTCATTTATTGTTCCCTCTCCTTAATAGTATTTTCTTTTTCTCATATTCTCAATTTGATCTTCTTAAATTTAAATGCAATGTCAATCATTATCTTCTGTCTTCTCAATCCTTGTTCTTTTATAGTCCTCTCTCCTTAATAGTGTTTTCTTTTTCTCATATTCTCAATTTGATCTTCAAAAATTTAAATGCAATATCAATCGTCATCTTCTGTTTTCTTAATCCTTGTTCTTTTATTGTCCTCTCTCCTTAATAGTGTTTTCTTTTTCTCATTTTCCCAATTTGATTTTCAAAACTTTAAATGCAATGTCAATCGTTATCTTCTGTTTTCTTAATTCTTGTTCTTTTATTGTCCTCTCTCCTTAATAGTGTTTTCTTTTTGTCATATTCTAAATTTGAAATTCAAAAATATAAATGCAATATCAATCGTTATCTTCTGTTTTCTTAATTCTTCTTCTTTTATTGTCCTCTCTCCTTAATAATGTTTTCCTTTTCTGTTATTCTCAATTTTATCTCCAAAAATTTAAATGCAATGTCAATCGTTATCTTCTGTTTTCTTAATTCTTGTTCTTTGATTGTTCTCTCGCCGTAATAGTGTTTTCTTTTACTCATATTCCCAATTTGATCTTCAAAAACTTAAATGCAATGTCAATCGTTATCTTCTGTTTTCTTAATTCTTGTTCTTTCATTGTCCTCTCTCATTAATAGTGTTTTCTTTTTCTCATATTCTCAATTTGATCCTCAAAAATTTAAATCCAATGTCAATCCCTATCTTCTGTCTTCTAAATTCTTGTTCTTTTATTGTCCTCTCTCCTTAATAGTGTTTTCTTTTTCTCATTATCTCAATTTGATCTTCAAAAATTTAAATGCAATGTCCATCGTTATCTTCTGTCTTCTTAATTCTTGTTCTATTTATTGTCCTCTTTCCTTAATAGTGTTTTCTTTTTCTGTTATTCTCAATTTGATCTTCAAGAATTTAAATGCAATGTCAATCGGTATCTTGTGTTTTCTCAATTCTTGTTCTTTTATTATCCTCTCTCCTTAATTGTGTTTTCTTTTTCTGTTATTCTCAATTTGATCTTGAAGAATTTAAATGCAATGTCAATCGTTATCTTCTGTTTTCTTAATTCTTGTTCTTTTATTCTCTTCTCTCCTTAATAGTGTTTTCTTTTTCTCATATTCTCAATTTGATCTTCAAAAATTTAAATGCAATGTCAATCATTATCTTCTGTCTTCTTAATTCTTGTTCTTTTATTGTCCTTTCTCCTTAATAGTGTCTTCTTTTTGTCATATTCTAAATTTGAAATTCAAAAATATAAATGCAATATCAATCGTTATCTTCTGTTTTCTTAATTCTTCTTCTTTTATTGTCCTCTCTCCTTAATAATGTTTTCTTTTTCTGTTATTCTCAATTTGATCTTCAAAAATTTAAATGCAATGTCAATAGATATCTTCTGTCTTCTTAATTCTTGTTCTTTTATTGTCCTCTCTTCTTAATAGTGTTTTCTTTTTCTCATATTCTCAATTTGATCTTCTAAAATTTAAATGCAATTTCAATCGTTATCTTCTGTCTTCTTAATTCTTGTTCTTTTATTGTCCTCTCTCCTTAATAGAGTTTTCTTTTTCTCATATTCTCAATTGGATCTTCAAAAATTTAAATGCAATGTCAATCGATATCTTCCGTCTTCTTAATTCTTGTTCTTTTATTGTCCTCTCTCCTTAATAGTGTTTTCTTTTTCTCATATTCTCAATTGGATCTTCAAAGATTTAAATGCAATGTCAATCTATATCTTCTGTTTTCTTAATTCTTCTTCTTTTATTGTCCTCTCTCCTTAATAGTGCTTTCTTTTTCTCATATTCTCAATTTGATCTTCAACAATTTAAATGTCAATCTTAATCCTCTGTCTTCTTAATACTTGTTCTTTTATTGTCCTTTCACTTTAGCATTTTTCTTTTTTTTTTCACACACTCTATAACAACCAATAACCCCCCTTGAGTCTTAGTGGCTTTATTGCCTTCTTCGTGTGATTTTTTTTTAAATTGTACTTTTAGTCTCCATTTTTCTTGAGACTTTCTCGTTGCCTACGCACCATGTTATTTGTAATCTCAAAATCCTTCTCTAGAACTACATACTTTTAGATTCTAATGTTTTCTGTTACAGAGCATCTAGGAAAACTGCAACCTCTATATTCTAATCCGCAAGTAAGGAGGTATGTCCATTTTATATAAAGGGACACTTCTGAACGCCGGCACCAAGTAAGGTTCTAATTCATTACGTTGCCTTGTTGCTAATGAACTATATTAAAACCTACTGGCCCTTTCAAATAAACACAAAACTGCATCGCTATGCCCATGGCAAGTGATCTGTCGCGCTCAATTCTTTATTTCCTCCTATTTCAGACCTTTAGAGCTAAGACGCTCTATGGTAGCGGTCGGCAAACTTTTGCTAACTTTTTAAAGACTTAGGATTTTAAAATCATTCAATCTGCCAACACCATACGTATTTTTATGCAAGAGAAGGTGAATATACCTGTTCTTACCCACGTACTCGTTAGGGCGATAAACTACATCCGCGTCCTGGGTATGGCGATAAACTACGTCCAAAAATGTTGTTGCCAGCTATACGTTTTTGAAAAAAAATAATGTTGCCAGCTTTACGTTTTAAAAAAATAATAATGTTGCCCGCTATACGTTTACTAGTAATATATATATATAACTAAATTTGGGATTAAATGACCTACCGTGGTTGATATGCCATAAAAACCAAACAAACACCCAACTCAATCGATAAGCCGTCTGGAATCCTTATTCTTGAAGGGACGCACATGTCAGTAAGATCGAAAAGAAAGGACTACAGTGAACGTGACGAAATCCCGAAGACCCCACGCGATCTCAATTGCTACAATGGCGGAAGAAGGCAGCGTCAGTAGGGCTGGCGTAACCAAGGCGGGGACCTTTTGACAGAGCAAGCATCCGACATCCGTTCCTACCTGGTTTGTCTGATCTCGCGTGTCTCAATCCCCTGTGAGCCCCGAGGTAGGCGCTTCTGGTCAATTGAGGGGATTTCTCCGTCGCCCAGATTTGTCCACCAAAATGAAATTCTCGCGAATGACCTCGTCAAACTCTTTCTGATCCGAAGCCATCTCCGCCACTGCTACCCGGGGAGAGAAAGGGGATAGGCAGAAGGGATGACGATCCCGATGTTCGGATGCGAGCGACTGCTGACAATAGCAGTAACAACGAAGCGTGGCTTTTGAAATTTTTTTAGTGAGTGAACATTTGTTAAATAAATAAATAAATAAAAGTAAATTAAAAAAAAAAAAAAAAAAAAAAGCACCATCAAGGTTTGGTCGATGCTCCACCAAATTACATTTTTCTTATAAACGTTTCTACGCCAGCATTAAATAAAGCTATACATATTGATCTTATCAAATCGATATTGCTGTATTCTTCCTTGTGTATTAAACTGAATTTGATTTTTTCCATTCACGTCGATTTTCAGGAATTGATCAATATTTTTATATTTAATAAAACACCAACTATATTCACATATTGATTTATTTGTTTTAGATATATAGAAATAATCTTATTGATTTTTTTTATTCATTACAAGCCAAGGCAATAAAGCCAAGGCAATAAAGCCACTAAGACACAAGGAGTTACTCAGTATTAGAGAATGTAAGAAAATATACTATTAAGAAGGGAGAAAAAAAAAACAAGAATTCTTCAAGAGTGTTCTGGACAACAGAAAATCCACAATAATTCGTCCATGCAATCAATTTGAGGTCTTAGCTTCCACATCTAAATTTTCCCCCTAGAATTGAGCCTATATTGTGTGAGATGGGCATAACCCCGATGGTTTTGGACATCATCTCTAAATTAGACTCCCACAAAGCAAGTAGTGGTGACGGGAAGCCAGCCGTAGGCCTAAAGAAATGTGCTCTTCAGCTGGCTCCATTCTCTCTAAACTATTTCACTATTCCCTCGCTGAATCTTGTTTTCCAACTTGTTGGACGTCCTCATCTGATTTTAAGAACTCTGGAACCCCTTCTGATCTATCTAACTACCGTCCTATCAGTCTCTTTCGGCAATGTTTCGAGTCTTTAATCAACGCCGAAGTGGTTAAGCACCTTACATCCCATGATCTACTCTCTGACAAACAGTAGGATTTCTGATTTGTTCGTTCTATCGCTGACTTGCTTACCGCCATAACTGAATTTATATACCAAACTCTTGATAATAATGACGAAGCAAGAGCCATGGCTCTAGATATCTCTAACGTGTTTGATAGGGTTTGGCATAACGTGCTTCTTCGTAAATTTCAGGGATGCGGTTTACAGGACGATGATATAATTTAATCCAATCATTCCTGTCAAACCGTGAAATGAAGGTCATCCTAAACGGGGTCTCGTCCAGTTCCTTTCATTAGAACGTTGGTGTCTCCCCAAGGCTCTATCCTGGGTCCTACACTGTTTTTGATCTTTATCAATAATCTTCCTGATATCATCAGTTCCCAAGACGACAGACAATTTGTTTACTTATGTCTCAATATTAAATTTGGGATCGCTGACAAAGCTAATCTGGCCGCCAGTTTCGAAAAGGACCTTCAATCTGTAGTTGACTGGTGCAAAGAATGGTTTTAATTCCTTCAAAACGAAACTGCTTTCATTCACCCCCCATAGATGACCCTCCCTGACTTCTATCAGCATGGCTGATGCTCATTTTCCGTCTCACGTTTTCCCCTGACCTGAGGTGGAACAACAAAAATTATTTCCCGCAAGGAAAGTTGGTTCTTTGTGTCGCACCAGAAGATTTTTCTCGCCTGAGTCCATCCTTCAAAGGTACAAATGTATCCTTCATCCTTGGATTGAATACTGTTGCCGTATATGGTCTGGTGCCACCGCTGATCATTTCGAGGTTCTTGAGAAAATCCAGAGACGGATATGCAATGTGATAAGTCCTGGCTTAGCACCCCGACTTCAGTCACTTCTTCACAGACGTATGTGGCTTCCCTCTGTCTTTTCTAGAAATATTTTCATGGCAACCGCTCTGACAAGTTACTTTCACTAGTAACTGGACTGTATGAATATAAGCGTGCTACTAGGTTGGCATCTCAGTCCCACCCTTTCACTGTCGAAAAAGTTAAATGAAACCGCCTCATCTACTCCAAAAGGTTCTTCCCTCGCACTCCTCGACAGTGGAACTCCCTTCCTCTTACTTGCTCACCTGATAGCTATAATCTTCAAGTATTCAAATGTAATGTCAATCGAAATTCTTTGAGAAAGTTGAAAAGTGCGGGAGAAGAAACTGTTAGCCGAGAACTTTATTTAAAACTTTAAATGCAATGTCAATCGTTATCTTCTGTCTTCGTAATTCTTGTTCTTTTATTGTCCTCTCTCCTTAATAGTGTTTTTTCTCATATTCTCAATTTGATCTTCAAAAATTTAAATGCAATGTCAATCGTTATCTTCTGTCTTCTTAATTCTTGTTATTTTATTGTCCTCTCTCCTTAATAGTGTTTTCTTTTTCTCATATTCTCAATTTGATCTTCAAAAATTTAAATGCAATGTCAAACGTTATCTTCTGTCTTCTTAATTCTTGTTCTTTTATTGTCCTCTCTCCTTAATAGTGTTTTCTTTTTCTCATATTCTCAATTTGATCTTCAAAAATTTAAATGCAATGTCAATCGTTATCTTCTGTCTTCTTAATTCTTGTTCTTTTATTGTCCTCTCTCCTTAATAGTGTTTTCTTTTTCTCATATTCTCAATTTGATCTTCAAAAATTTAAATGCAATGTCAATCGTTATCTTCTATCTTCTTATTTTTTGTTTTATTGCTGTCTCTCCCTTTTTCTCTCATAATTATCTTTTTGTAAACCCTTGCGTCTTAGTGGGCTTATTGCCTTGCATAGTGTGACATTATTAAATATATTAAGATGCGAAGTCACTCATTACCTTTTGTCTTTTTAATTGTTGTTAATTTTTTTTTTACTCTCTCCTTAATACAGTTTTTTTCTTCTTTCATATTCACTTTTTTAACCGTTTGCGTCTTAGTGGCTTTATTGTCTTCCTTGGGGCGAGATTATTAAATATATTTAAATACAATATCAATCCTTTTCGTTTGCCTTCTTAATTTCTGTTCTTTTGTTTTTTTTCTCTCCTTAATAGTATATTTTTCCTAAATCCTCTAATACTGAGTACACACAGTGTCTTAGTGACTTTATTTCCCTAGCGTTAAATGAGTAAAAAATCTTATGGACAACTCCCTTAGAATAAAAATCGTCGGTTAAAGCATATGTTGTCGTAGCTTAAATAAAACAGTCATGACTGAATGAGAAATTTTTAGGGTTTATCAACACTGTGCAGGTTATTTAAAACCAGAAATATTTTAGATTCTTTTTTTTTCTTTTTTTAGTTAATAATGATTTAATGATACAAGTCTTACTAATTAACCCATAGCTGGGGTTTAAGCGGCGGATTCATACCTAAACAGAATTGATAAACTAGCAAGAAAACGTAATGTGGTCATAAACTGTGAGATCAATTCTATATTGCAATCAATATATAAAGAGATCCCTCATTTTCTGGCCATGATAATTTCTATACATTTACAGTAATTGCAAATCGATCTAAAAGACATGCCTGTGTAGCTAATCAGTATTTCATTGATTGATTGGTTCGTTTTCTACGGCTTATCAACAAACAAGAAATTATAATATGGATATAAAATGGGGGATCAATTCTATATTATATTCAATATATAAACTGATCCCTCATTTTGCGGCCACACTAGTTTCTATATATTCATATTCTAGTGACTGTAAATAAATCTAAAAGACATGCCTGTGTAGCTAATCAGTATTTCATTGATTGATTGGTTCGTTTTCTACGGCTTATCACAAACAAGAAATTATAATGTAGATATTAAGTGGATGATCAATTCTATATTACAGTCAATATATAAATTGATCCCTCACTTTCTAGCTATCATATTTTCTACACATTTATATTCCAGAGACTGCAAATAAATCTAAAAAACATGCCTGTGTAGCTAATAGGTATTTTATTAATTGATTGCTTAATTTTCTCCGGATTATAAAGACTTTAAAGGTTATTTAAAGCCAGAAAATATTCTTGATATGTTGCAGGAAATTTTTTTTTTTTTTTGCTAATAATGATTTAAAGATGGAGGTCATACTAATTAACCCATAACAGTGGGGAGAATAGGTGGATTCCCAAGGGTTTTTGCGCGTAATTGATTATAATGAATTGGAACGCCGGTCCCTAATTAACAATTTCGAGGCATTATCCATTACTCCACCCGCACATCCAAGCTTGCTGTACTTGGGTCAAATACTCAGGAGTTCAATCAGTGGGTTGCATGAATGAAAAAGTCATATAATATAGAGTGATGAATTTCAACGTTTATCAACATTTGTTGGGTTATTCAAGGCTGAAATCTTTTTTAACGTACTAAATAATAAATAATAATTCGTTGATTTCGTACTTGAGTCAATAGACAGCCATTTTTTATGTTTATTCTTTAGTCTATCAACAAGCATTGGTCGTGTTGGTACTTGAGGCAATAGACAAGTAGCGGTCTGCTTGATACTGGAGTCAATAAACAAGCATTAAACGGGATTATACTCCAAAGAATATGTAAGTAATTGTTGGGTTTATACTTGAGCCACTAGGCAAACATCTTTCGGACTCATAGTTGAGTCTATGGATAATCGTTAGTAGAGTCAATAGGGAAGAATTTGTCATGTTGATACTTGAGTTTACGATCAAAAATTAGTCAAGTTTATATCTGAACCAATAAGGAAAAATTATTAGATTTATACTTGCGTCTCTAGGCACGCATCTGTCGGGTATATACTGGAGTCTATCGTAAGCATTGCTCAGGTTAATAATTCAGGCAATAGGCAATCATTCGTCAGGTTGGTACTTGTGTCTAAAATAAAGCAATGATTGCCTCTAGACGCACATGTGTTGGGTTAAAACTTGAGTCTATTGGTAAGCATTACTCAGATTTATATTTGAGTCAATAGGCAAGCTTTAAGATTGAATTTGAGCACTTAATGAAGTTCGGTTCCGGTTGAAACATGAATTTCTAAGCAGGTATATATGGGTTAATACTTGAGTCTGTAGGGAAGCAAGAATCATACTAATATATCAGTAAATAGGCAAGCATTAGTCTGGTACTTGCGTTTACAGTAAAGTATTAATTGCTTTATACTTGAGTCTATAGGCAAGCAGTAGTTGGATATATACTCGGGAAGCATTGATTAAGTTTGTCCTGGAGTCTATGATCAAGTCTTGTTTGAGTCAATACTTGAGTCTCTAGAATTAGCGGAGTATATACTTGAGTCTATAGGAAATAATTTGTCGAGTTGCTATTTGAGTCAGCAGTCAAGCTTTATGCTAGCATTGCTTGGGTTAATACTTCAGTGAATAGACAAGAATTGATCTGGTTGGTACTCGAGTCTACAGTCAAGCGTTGGTCCAGTTTATACATGAGACTTAAGGTAAGCATTTGTCGAGTTAATACATGAATTTTTTGGATAGCATTGCTCGGGTTAATGCTTTGGTCAATAAGCATCGATTGGTCAGATTAGTACTTACCTCTACAGCAAAGCGTGTTTATATTTGAGTCTATTATGGAAGCTTGATCAGGTTTGTACTTAAGACTATAAGGGTCAGGTTTTGTACTTGAGACTATAATGAAGCCTTAGTTGGGTTAATACTTGAGTCTCAAGGCAAGCATTGGTTGCGTTTATATTTGAATAATTAGGGAAGTATTGGAAAACGTCCACTTGGAATTAGGCCCTTTGGAGGAGACTTTTTTCTTGTGTGTCCGTAGCAATCCTTGTTATATACTTAGCAGAGAACAATTATATTCCAGTTTCATACCGAGAAAGTTATCAACACTGGAAGGCCATTGAGTAAGAATGATAAAACTGTTGAGTATATCGATGAAGATGATAGGAAATCATATAAAGTATTCGTTGACATGTTTGATAATTTAATCGCGACTAAAAAAAAATAGATCATGAAAGTATACAAGCAAGATTTACTTAGTTTTTCTTTCATCTTATTTCTGTTGCTTTTTTATCGCAATGTTCAGGTCATTTAGTTTCCGATCGATTCTGTTTATTTAACGGTCCGGCAGACAGAATTGCATTTTAAATCGATGCAACATTCTTCAGTTGTTCGAATATCATAGGCGAAGCATTGTCACTATATTTCATTTTTGACTAATTTTTTAATCATATTTTTGTTGCTTTCTATCGCAACGTTTATGTTGATTTATTTCCAATCTTTTCTGCTTATTTAACGGTCGCAGAAATAGAAATTTTTTTTTAAATAGATGTAAGTTGGCTCAATTTCTTAGATGAAGCATTGTCATTATTATCAAGTTTGGCTAGTTTTTCTTTCATCTTATTTCTTTTGCCTGAATTTCTTAGATGAAGCATTTTCATTATTATTCATTGTTGACTAGTTTTTTAATCATATTTTTGTTGCTTTCTATCGCAACGTTGACGTTGGTTTATTCCCAATCTGTTCTGTTTATTTAACGGTCGTAGAAAGTAAATATAAGTAATAGTTTTAAATTTCTTAAATCAAGAATAGTCAATCCATTCTGCCTATTTAACGGTCGTAGAAATAGAAATTTATTTTAAATAGACGTAATAGTCTTAGGTTGCCTGAATTTTTTAGATGAAGGACTGTTATTATCAGTTTTTGGCTAGTTCTTCTTTCATCTTATTTCTGTTACCTGAATTTCTTAGATGAAGCATTGTCATTACTACCAAGTTTGGCTAGTTTTTCTCTCTTCTTATTTCTGTTGCCTGAATTTTTAGATGAAGCATTTTCATTATTATCAAGTTTTATCTAGATTTTCTTTTCTTTTATTTCTTTTGCTTTTTATGGCAAGATTCAATTTATTTTATTTCTGTTTCATTTTGCTTATTTAATGGTAGAAATACAAATTCATTGTAAACAGATGCAATAGTCGTATATTATTTCTTAGATGGACATTAGTCACTATTAAGTTTTTAATTTTTTTTTTTTTTTTTCATTTTATTTCTGTTTCATTTTATAGCAATTTCCACGTCTTTTTAATTCCGATCCATTCTGTTTATTTGACGGTCTGGGGAAAATAAATGCATTTTAATTAGATGCAACAGTCTTAATTTGTTCGAATACCATAGATGAAGCATTCTCCTTATTATTCTTTGTTGACTAGTTCTTTTAACCATATTTTTGTTGCTTTCTATCACAACGTTCACGCTGGTTTATTTTCAATCTGTTCTGCTTATTTAAAGGTCGTAGAAACAGTTATGGCTTGTAAATAGAAGTAATAGTCTTAGATTGACAATATTAATAATATTTTATTAGTTTTTATCTCATCTTGTTTTCGTTGCGTTTGTTGCACTGATCGCGACATTTATATTTTTGCCGACAGTTATGTAAATAACATTTTCAGAAAAGTAGACAACAGCAACTTCCAACCGGATTTAAAATCGCGTGTCGTACTCTGGTGTGTTTATCTAGAACAGCACTAAACAGATTAGGCTACGGATACTCACAAACAAATGTCATTGAATGTTTAGGTAAACATTTCTACGGGCATATAACCTTTTTTTTATTTTACGTTTGTTATTCTTTGTTTTGGTTCTTTTTTAAATGTCTTAATCCGTCAGCTTACGACTTGTATTCTTTTATAATTGATTTTTAGTCGCGAGTAATTTATCAAATATGCCAACCAATACTTTTTATGCCTTCATATCATTTTGGTTAATATACCCAGCCGTTTTCTCGTTTTTCTTACCGGCCTTCCAATGTTTGTAAATTTCTAGGTATTTTTAATTGGACACATTCCGCTTGTCTGTTGGCCTTTCTACCTGTTGTCTATTTCCATCATTAAGGTGGAATATAATTGGCCTCTGCTAATTATCGTATAAAGAAGCTACGCCCACAGAAGAGCAGTAAGAGCCCTCTCAAAAGGGTTCAATTCCAAGTGGACGTTCTCCAATACTTCTCTAATAATTCAAAGATAAAGTCAAACAATGTTTGCCTAAACACTCAAGTATTAACCCAAGTAAGGCTTCATTATAGTCTCAAGTACAAACCTGACCAAGTTTTCGTGCAGAGATGTTTACCTAAACATTCGATGACGTTTGTTTGTGGGTATTTGTAGCCTAATCTGTTGAGTGCTGTCCTAGATAAACACACCAGAGTAAGAGACACGATTTTACGATGCTGTTGTCTACCTTTCTGAAAAGGATATTTACATAAATATCGGCGAAAATATAACTCCTATTTACAAGTCATTACTCTTAGTACGACCGTTAAATAAGCTGAACAGATTAGAAATAAACCAACCTCAATGTTGCGATAGAAAGGAACAAAAATATTTTTAAAAAACTAGCCAAACTTGATAATAATGACAATGCTTCATCTAAGAAATTCAGGCAACAAAAATAAGATGAAAGAAAAACTAGCCAAACTTGATAATAATGACAATGCTTCATCTAAGAAATTCAGGCAACGTAAGCCTATTACATCTATTTAAAATAAATTTCTATTTCTATGACGGCAGAAAAGATGGGAAATAAATTAACGTAAACGTTACGATAGAAAGCAGCAAAAATATGATTAAAAAACTAGTCAAAAATAAAATATAGTGACAATGCTTCATCTATGATTTTCGGACAACTGAAGAATGTTGCATCTATTTAAAATGCAATTCTGTCTGCCCGACCGTTAAATAAACAGAATCGATCGGAAACTAAATGACCTGAACATTGCGATAAAAAAGCAACAAAAATAAGATGAAAGAAAAACTAGCCCAAAGTTAATAATGATTAAGGTTCATTTAATAAATTTGGCACATACGACTATTGCGTCTATTTACAATTAATTTCTATTTCTACCATTCAATAAGCAGAATGGATCAGAAAATAAAATGGCCTGAATGTTACCAAAAGAGTAACAGATATGAGCTGAAATAAAATTTAGCCAAAACATGATAACAATGACAATGCTTCATCTGTTAATTTAGGAAACCTTAGATTATTACGTCTATTTAAAATTAATTTCTATTTCTACAAACATTAAATAGACAGAATGGATCTTGCGATAAAAAGCAATAGAAATAAAACTCCAGAAATGGATGATAACAATATCTAAAACATTTGTGCACCTTAAGAATATGACATACGTACCTCCACAGATTCACAATGCCTCAGGTTTAAGATGAATTTTTAAAACTAAAAAATCATTCTTGAAGCTTTTATTTTAGTTTTAATTTCAAGATAATAGAGGGAATTTAATATTTTCAATAAGCAAAATACTTTGCTGTATTTCAAAAACTAATTTAAATTGATTGGAAGGAGATTTTGAAATTGTGGATTTTTTTAAAATTTATTTTAGTGCAATTTTTAGTGGTCATCAGAATATAATTCTCTTCATTAAAAAAATCATCCAAAAATAAAATATACTTTTTTGAAAATTTATTTACGGAATATTAGCTGATTTAAAGTATAATTAATCCGATTTGAAACAACAACAATTCTTCTATGAAATTTGGACAATTTAAGAAGATTACGTCCGTTAACAACACATTTTATTTTTATTATTGTTAAATAGGCAACATTGATCGGAAATAAAATTGCATTGATATTACAGTAAAAGCAACAAAAATAAGATGTAAGAAAAACCAGTAGAATATCAATAATAATGACAAGGCTTCCTCTAAGAAATTTGGACGACTTAAGACCATTACGTCCGTTTACAATGCATTTCTATTTCTACAACCGTAAAATAAACAGTATGGATAGGAAATAAAAAGGCATAAAAGCAACAAAAATAAGATGAAAGAAAAACCAGTAGAATATTAATAATAATGACAAGGCTTCCTCTAAGAAATTTGGACGACTTAAGACCATTACACTCGTTTACAACGCATTTCTATTTCTACAACTGTTAAATAACCAGCATGGATATGAAATAAAACAACCCAAACGTTGCGATAAAAAGCAACAGAAATAACATGAAATAAAAACTAGTCGAGAATTAATAATAATGACAATGGTTTCTCTGAGAAATTCTGACAACTGAAGACCATTACGTCCGTTTACAATGCTTTTCCGTTTCTACGATCGTTAACTTAGCCCTATGGATCAGAAATAAAAAGAAACGAACATTGCGATATAAAAGTGAGAAAGAAAAACTAATGAAAACTTAGTAATGTACACAGCGCTTCATCTAAAAATTCGGATATTTTAAGACATTTACAATGAATTTCTATCTCTATGATTATCAAATAAACAGAATGGATCAGATATAAAACGACCTGAATGTTTAATAGTGATTATGAAGGTATGGTAGCCCGTAAGTGAATCTAATGAACTCGACTGGAATTCGAAATCTGTTCTCGATTCCTCAATCCGAACTTTTATTCATTACTGCTGGAAAACTATATATCTGGCAACAGGACTTTGTACCATGTCACACAAGCAGGAGAATCCCGTCAAGACTGTTACAGAATTACTTCAACGACGTTCCTCCATAAATCTGGCCACGTATCTCCCCAGACTGCACACCCTTTGATTATTATGTATGGGGCGCAGTTGACTGCGAGACTATCAAAACTCCTTGTAATGTCAAAGATGAACTGAAAGCAAGTATTATGGCAGCATTCGACAACTAGGTTATGAAAAGTTGCCAGAGAATCCGAAGACATCTGGGGACCGTGGTTGAAGCCAATGGCAACTTTATTAAATGAATTTACTCTTTCGTATTTCGAGATATTTTTGTGTAATTTTGGTAATTATATCTGTTAAAATGAGATGTCAATGTTATTTTTATTTTCGTGGTGTTTCGACGACAATTTATTCATCGCACACTGTATTTGTTCTTCATCAGGAGAAAAAAAAATTTTTTATTAATATGCTTGGGAGGGGACGCAGGTGAGCGAGAGACCAACAAAACACTTTGTAACACGAAAGATGAACTGATAGCAAGGATTGTGGCATCATTTTTCAGCTTAAGTAACGAGGCGTTCCGGAAAAGTTGCAAGAGATTCCGAAGTCGTCTGGAGGCGGTGGTTGAAACCAATGGCGATTTTATTGAAGAAATTTACTCTTTAATCTTTCAAGATATTTTTGGGTAATATTGGTAAATATAGCTTTTAAAATGAGATGGCAGTGCTATGTTCATTTTTTTTTTTTTTTTTTTTGCGTAATTTCGATGAAAATTTGTTCATAGTATCCTGTAAGTAACACGATTCAGTAATGAAGAAATTACTTTCAAATTGATTTGCATAAAAAGGCCCGCGAATATTTAACAATAAACCATTCGGCTCAATTTTATATGAAGACGATAATGTATCTGTGTGAGAAAAGATGAGAAAAATTTATTGAGGAACAATAAAATGAAAGAACACAAATTGAGAAAGAGAGAGGACAATAAAAGAACAAGAATTAAGAAGACAGAAGATAACGATTGACATTGCATTTAAATTTAGGAAGATCAAATTGAGAATATGAGAAAAAGAAAACACTATTAAGGAGAGACGACAAAAGAACAAGAATTAAGAAGACAGAAGATAACGATTGACATTGCATTTAAATTTTTGAAGGTCAATTTGAGAATATGAGAAAAACACTATTAAGGAGAGACGACAATAAAAGAACAAGAATTAAGAAGACAGAAGATAACGATTGACATTGCATTTAAATTTTTGAAGGTCAATTTGAGAATATGAGAAAAAAAACACTATTAAGGAGAGTGGACAATAAAAGAACAAGAATTAAGACAGAAGATAACGATTGACATTGCATTTAAATTTTGGAAGATCAAATTGCGAATATGAGAAAAAGAAAACACTTATGGAGAGAGGACAATAAAAGAACCAGTATTAAGAAGACAGAAGATAACGACTGACATTGCATTTACATTTTTGAAGATCAAAGTTGCCTAGAAAGCAAGAAGTCGGCTATTAGAAGAGTGATAGAAGAAACTGTTAGAATAAAACTTGCGGTAACATCTGGCCTTTTCAACTGTAAAATGATGAGTCCTATCCGACAATCAGGTACTATGCTTAAATTCATAAAGCCTAGAGAGCCTTCTGCTTAAATGTGGAAATTTAATAATAATAAGTAATGATTTTATATATGTTTGAAATTGGTATAAGTTAATTAAATTTTACTTTAAGTTAATAATCTTATTTACAATTTCCATTATCTTCTAATTTGAATGCTTAATACTTAATACTTAAGTTATACCGATTTATAATTTTTTCCTTAACAAACACGACAATAGTATTATTGTTTAAGCTTCAGGCATGATTTCGGCAGCATTTGAATCCATTTTTCGTTTACAATTCACTCGAACGTAAAATAACAGTTAAAAAAGGAAAAATATTTGTGGCTGATCTTGTAGTCGACTGTTTGTTGCTTTTTTCTTTCTTGTCAGTTCCACCATTTTTCCGATGTTCACACCATAAGGCGCTGCAGAAAACGTGACTAGAACATCATATCTTAAAAAAATGTGTTTTCATTATCGGGATTAAAGAAGATAGGCTGGGGAGGCTGTCAATTGCAGCCGAAGACACACACACGCACATATATATTATATATAGGTAGGTATTAAAGGTAATATTCGAAAAATTGAATGTTCACGAAAAGATAGATAGATAGATAGATAGATAGGACAGCGATAGAGATATAGATAGATAGATAGATATGACAGCGATAGAGATATAGATAGATAGATAGATATGACAGCGATAGAGATATAGATAGATAGATAGATATGACAGCGATAGAGATATAGATAGATAGATAGATATGACAGCGATAGAGATATAGATAGATAGATAGATATGACAGCGATAGAGATATAGATAGATAGATAGATATGACAGCGATAGAGATATAGATAGATAGATAGATATGACAGCGATAGAGATATAGATAGATAGATATGACAGCGATAGAGATATAGATAGATAGATATGACAGCGATAGAGATATAGATAGATAGATAGATATGACAGCGATAGAGATATAGATAGATAGATAGATATGACAGCGATAGAGATATAGATAGATAGATAGATATGACAGCGATAGAGATATAGATAGATAGATAGATATGACAGCGATAGAGATATAGATAGATAGATAGATATGACAGCGATAGAGATATAGATAGATAGATAGATATGACAGCGATAGAGATATAGATAGATAGATAGATAGATAGATAGATAGATAGATAGATATGACAGCGATAGAGATATAGTTACATATATAGAGAGAATGACATTTTCGGTTGATAGATTCCTTTCTCACGGCTTAACTCTTTACAGATTCTTAGAATATTTTTGGTTTCACAACACAAGCCATAGCTGGGGAGAGACGAGGGTATTTTTGCACGTTAGTGAATCTAACAAACCTATTCGGAGTGGAACTCGGCTCTCCAATTAAGAATTCTGAGCCACTATCTATTATACCACGCGCACTACCACGCGTTCGTTGCTTAACTTCACTGCTTGGGCAGGAACCAACGCGATATATATAATATATATATATATAAATAATATATATATATATTAATATAAAATCGTTAAGTTGACCAATTCTTTTTCTCATTCTGAGTAGTGAAACAAAATGAAAATAAACTTTTTTTTTTTCGACGCAGACGAATAATTTACATATTCTCAATTCAAAGCAAGCTGGGGGATATCTCTGTGTTATCAACAGTCTGCGAGACACAGTCAAACTATTTTACGTGATCAGTATATTTCAATGTGTGTGTCGGCAAAGAGACACACCATTTGTTTTTGCATGGTCTCTGGAAGGAAGACGTATTTTATTTTATGTCTAATAAATTTAATTACACCCTGAAGTCTACTTCGAAAAATTTTACTCTTGAAATAATCATCTACGTGGGTTGATTGCCTAAATATCTAGGTATGTATATAGTCATATCTACTGATCGATCTATTATATATATATATATATATATATATATATATATATACACACATATATATATATATATATATATATATATATATGTGTGTGTGTGTGTATGTATGTGTGGGTGTGGATGTAAGCGCAAAATAGTCCATTTCGTGCAAAAAAAAAAAAAAAAAAAAAAAAAAAACTTGTCCATTACTTACATTAAGCTGTGAACGTTTGAATCCTAGAAATGATTAAAGATATCTTATTGGAATTCTCCGAGGTTTTCATGACATTGTTTGACTCGACTTTGAGCAAGAAGAATGTATAATTACTCTCCAAGCGTCTTAGTGCCATTATCACCTTGCTTGAAGTGAAATGGTCTCCTTTCGTCTTTGCAGTATTATCGGCTTGGCGTTGAATTAACCCCTTGAGACTTAGGGTGAAAATAACCGATTGCGTCTTTGCATGTGGAGAAATAATTGCCTTGACGCTTAGTGGCATTATCGTCTTGCTTGTGGTTAAATATACCCTTACATCGTAGTATCATTATCGCCTTGCATGGAGGGAAATGACCCCCAAGCGTTTTAGTGACATTATTTCTTTGCTTTTGGTTAAATTATCTTCTGGTTGGTTAGTAGTATTATCATATTGCTTGGGGTGAGGTGAAATGACCTCACTATGTAGGTATGTGTATACTCATACCTATAGATCTCTCTCTCTCTCTCTCTCTCTATATATATATATATATATATATATATATATATATATATATATATATATCAGGTCATCTCATAAGTCTGTCCGAATTTTGAATAAAGAAAACAAGTGACCAAATGTTACATTTAATTACAGATTAAATCAACAATGTATTTTCCCTGGTTATCTATGACTTCCTTCCATCTATTAACAAGCTTACTAATTCCATTACTGTAAAATTCTTTTGGCTTTGATTCGAAGAACTCACAAATGTCAGTTTTAACCTCTTCCTGTCTTACAAAAGCTGTTTCTTCCAAATGATTCTGTAAGCTACGAAACAAATGGTAGTCTGAAGGAGCAAGATCGGGAGAATAAGGTGCATGAGGAATTTTCTCCCAACCAAGTTCTTCGATCTTTTGTGAAGTGATTCTTGCTGTGTGGGGTCGCGCATTGTCCTGATGAAACATCACCTCTTTTCTATTCACTAGAGCAGGTCTTTTTTCCTCAAAGCTTGGTTCAAACGCTCTAATTGCTGACAGTATATTTGATCATTAATTGTTGCATTAGGTCGTAAGAATTCAAAGTGGATTATTCCTTTGCGATCCCACCAGATTGAAAGAAGAACCTTTTGCCCATGAAGTTCCCTTCACAGCTGTGGCTGGGGTCCTTCCCCTTTACCAAGCCACTGTCTACGACGCTTAACATTTCGATAAAAGATCCATTTTTCGTCGGCAGTCACAAGTCTATCCAAAAAAGGTAAAACAAGTTGGCGAGAATGGAAAGAAGAGCAGATGTCAACTCGGGATTTGAGGTTGTTTTCAGACAATTCATGAGGCACCAATTTTCCAAGTTTAGGAAATTTTCCAAGTTGTTGAAGATGACGATGAACAGTTGTATGGTTTGAACTGAGAATCACTGCCAATTCCTCAACTGATAAAGCAGGATTTTCTTCAAGGGCTGCTTCAAGAAGCTTTTCATCAAACTCAACTGGACGTCCGGTTCGATCTTCATCTTCAAAGGTGAAATCTCTACATGTGAATTTTGCAAACCATGCAAGTTCTTTCATTCACACATTCCTCTCCATAAACTGAGTGAATGTTTCTAGCCGCTTCGGCTGCTGAGTTTCCTTTCTTGAACTCATAAAGCATTATGTGCCTCAAATGATTCTTACTTCCATGGTACTTCCATGTTAGCAGGGTTTTATGTAAGCGTTCTGAAAGCAAAGGAAGTATTTGTCGCAGATTACTTCCACAAGACAAAGAAGAATCACTGTAAGTCCAGACTCGAATATCGTGGGCAGAAAGAAATGCTGAAAACTCGATTCGCCGGTACTATTTTAAATCACAATGCGTGTAACCAGTCAGAAAAATAACTCACTCTCAGTCAAACGCCGAAACCAAAGATGCCCGAATTTTCTCCTCCCGAATTGAGAACACCAACTGCTTTTATCGGCAGAACCTATTTCTTCCATTCGTCGACAGCTGGGATAGGATTTTCCGTAATTTGAATATCAAAATACTTTTATAGCGACTTCTGCGACTGACTTGTTTTTTCTTCAATTCAATTATTCCATTTTCAGCATGTTATGCGGAATACGTGCCCCTCTGTTTGGTAAGTAGTTTTCTTTTTCGCCACTTTTTCCGTCGTAGAATACACGCGACACGCTGTCGCTTGGTTTGACGAGGTAAGTCGCCGTTTTCTTCGCTATATTTTAATCAAACAAAATTTAATTTTATTGTTCTCTGAAATAAAATTTGATCAGTTTAAATGCATCTAAACATAAAAAATAATGTTCAGCTCCATTAGACATTATAAAATACTCTTTAAATTTCGTTCATTTTAACAAAAAGTTCAAATTCGGACAGAACTTATGGGATGACCTGAGATATATATATATATATATATATATATATATATATATATATATGTGTGTGTGTGTGTGTGTCTGTGTGTAACGGCAAAATAGTACAAATCGTGTAAAAGGAAAACTTGCCCATTTGCTACATTAAGATGTGAACGTTTGAATCTTTGAATTGATTAAAGATATCTTACTGGAATTCTCCGAGATTTTTATAACAGTATTGGACTCTATTTTGAGCAATAAGAATGTGTAATATTTTGAGCATATGTATTCATTAATTTCTTTCTAAGCATGGCGATAATGCTACCAAGTAATGCTATCATTATCGCCATACTTAAAGTGATATTACCTTCCTTCTGTCTTAGAAGCATTATCACCTTCCTTGAGGTGAAGTTACCTCCCTCCTCTGCGTCTTAGTAGCATTATCGCTTTGTTTGGGGTTAAATTGTTAAAAAATGATCATAAGACAAATTTTTAACAAACCTTAAAGAAAAGAAACCTTTGTTCGTATTCTACAGAAGCACACGTTTTCAAAACAGTTTTAGTCATTTTAAAACCCCCTTATTTGAAACAGCAAGCTTGCAAATACACTCAATTGGCCCAACAGATAGTATAACACAAAGCAGGTAAGGTGTTGAAACACTTGTTTATCAAAGGTATTTGATATGTCGGCCATATTTGTTCCTCCGGGAATTAGCTTCATGTTTAAAATAAGAATAGTTTTTCTCACACGGTATTTTTTAAAATTCATTTGTTTCATAATGCTTTCTTTCTTCATTCGTAATGACAATAGTTTTATTTTATGTTTCCATAATTTAGTAATATATATATATATATGACATTTTTATGTTTATACATTCTTTTTAAAAATGTCTTTAAAATAATTGTCGGACTTTGTCCATTTCATATTATATATGTGTGTGTGTGAAAAGTGTGTATATATATATATATATATATATAAGGTTGGTGCAAAAATAATGTCGTTTTCTCACAAATGTTAATTTTATATATGATTTCTGAATTAATTCATTGATATATACATATATAGCCATGTTATATATCATTTTGAAGCGCGTTTTTCGCTCTATCGAATCGTGTTATTCGTTACCGTTCTCAATCTCTTCATTCATTTTTTTTTTTTGCAGGGTTTTCGAACAGCATGGACAAAATTCAAATCCGCACGATTTTCTTGTTCCAGTTCAAACTAGGCCGAAAAGCTGCCGAGACAGCTCGTGATATCAATGATGCGTTTGGCCCAGGAACCACTAACGAACGTGTGGCCCAACGATGGTTCAAGAAATTTCGCAATGGTGATGAGAGCCTCGAAGATGAAGACGGTCGCGGCCGGCCGACTGCGGTTGATAACGAACATTTGAAAGCCTTAATTGAAGCCGTACTTCGCAAAACCACACGAGAAGTTGCTGTTGAACTCGAGGTCGACCACTCAACAGTCGTTCGCCATTTAAAGCAAATAGGGAAGTCAAAAAAGTTGGATAAATGGGTGAACGATAATCAAAAAATCGTCAAAAAAGGACATTGTTTTTGCACCAACCTAATAATATATAGAGTGATAAAGCAAGGTGACTCGTTGGTGTAATGGATAACATCTCAGATTGAGTGAACGGGGTGTCGAAAATTTGCATTCACATTTGAACAACTACTTTGGGAATCTCTCCTATCCCCCATATATGGGTAAATAGCAGTATAGACTGGGTCCTATAGCCTTGCGTGGTAAACGGTCTAATAGAATGAAAACTCTGAATTCAAAATCAGTCTGTAGAGGGATGGACTCCGTCAGACTACCTTGGAAGGAAGGATCACTTCTATTTTTAGCTACAGTACGTTTGCTGCCTGCACGACCCTGAGGGATTACGATACTCTTAATCGTGACCGTGAGGAATATAATGAAGTTATATCAAACAGCAAAAAGTATGACTGATTAATTACTACCTTAAATTATATTACCGGGTGTAGTGATATGCAAATTAGTATATTTTGCATATGAGCAGGTCGCTCATATGATAAACGGACACCAACTAGAACAGAGGTCGAACGCTTACTTAGCGGCCGGGTCGCTAGGATCAAAGTGTAGTACGCTACCTTTGTGAGCTTCCGGGTCGGCGTTCTGTCGAACTCTCTGCTAATGCAGAGAGGAACTCGGACGAAGCTTTGCCGAAGGCCGATGTTTCGTTCGGGGAGGTAGACAGAGCCTGAACCCGTCTAGGCGGGTTCAAAAGCTATATTTTTGGCCGAGCCTACGGGCTCGGAGAGACCCACTTTAAACCGGCCTTGTGCCACATTCGGTCCTCGTGGGTGGATTGATAAATACCGAACGCTTACTTAGCAAGATATACGACACAACACCGGGTATATCTAGTTTGCACCTTACCCTGAAAATTCGAAAATAAGTTTTTGAAACGGAAATCAGGAGAAAAAATAATACATGCAATGTCTGAACATATCGAAAATTAGATATTTTACTGAAATATATTTACGACACGAATGGGATGTATTTGTAACAAGACAAAATCTTAGCAGCCTAAAAATAAAAAATAAAAAAATTCAAAACTAGCATGGAGAGGGATGGGCTCCGTCAGACTCTCTTTCCAGGGAAACATCACTTCTATTGCGGCTATAGTACGTGCGCTGCCTCTACGACCCTGAGGAATATAATGAAGTCATATCAATTTCAGTCGGGATTTTTACGAGTTTATGACTCTCTTTTACCCCCCCCCTCCCCAGTTATGGGTAAATAGCAGTATAGACTGGGTTTTATAACCTTGGAAGTTAACCGGTCTAAGAGAAGGAAAACTGTATTCAAATCCCGGCTGGAGAAGGATGGGCTCCGTCAGACTATCTTTCCCAGGAAACATCACTTCTACTTCTACAGTATATATACTGCCCCTACAACCCTGAGGAATGTAATGTAGTTATATTAAACAGAAAAGTATGACTGATTAATTACATACCGTAAAATATATTACCAGCTATATCTAGTTTACACCTTTACCTGAAAATTCGAAAATAAATTTTGAAACGGAAATTAAATGAAGAATCATGCAATGATTAAATATCAAATTTATTTCTCTTCTCTTTAATATCGTGAAAAATTCAGTAAAATATATTTACGACATTGAGATTTTAATCGATAATATGGTACAACCTTTTAAAAAAAAAAAATATATAGTAATGGCTTTAACTTTTGGTTGTATTCTAGACAAGGATGCAATTTATTATTTTTTTTAGCTTCATAAACATGGGGTCGTATTACGTTAAATTCTCAGGATCCACATATGGCCCATAACACGTCGCTTACCTGCCGGTATACAGTTTGAGATCATAGCTACACATGATTAGGTAAGATGTCTCTAAATTTTGTTTCGTATGTTAATTTTCTCAAGCTTTTAAGATGTATGTTAAAAGAAAAAGGCTGGATTGATTCCATAGGAAATAAATTAAGTCAATACAGTAATTATCATTTAGTAATTATTTTTTAGCAAGTGTTCTGAAAAAGGGGAGATGTGAGATGACCTCCAAAAATAGGCGGACAAAATTCTTGGATCATCTAACCTTTTTCGTTTTCTCTCTTTTCTGTTCCATCGATAAAGGTTAAATGTTTTTTTTTTTTTTAGTTTTTTTTTTTGTTTTTCGCAAGAGGATTTCTTTTCTTCGGCTTAGAGGGTAAATTCCGACATTGAATTGTTGCATTCTTTTATTACGTGAAATCATGTCGAAAAGTTCCCGAAAAGCCAGGATGAAGACAGTTAAGATGTCCAAGAATATCGACCAGCTAGTAAGCGTTAAGAATATCGCGATATGAAGAATCGGCATTTCAGAAACCCTCTCGAAGTCTTCAAGCACTGTTTATGTATTATACTCAGAAATATATATATATATATATATATATATATATATATATATATATATATATATCTGATTGTAATGAGAACGAAAATAATATATAAATTCTAACGTTCACAGCATTAATTCAAATGAGGGCTCCATACCGATAGTAAAACAATAATTATTTATCATAATTTTGTCATATAGACAAAAACAATTTACTCCCTACAAAGATGCAACTTCGCTTTGGTGCATTTAGTTGCACCTCGACTGGTGAGAACCAAAATGGTTCCAGTCGAGTTGCAACTAAATGCACCGAAACGAAATAGCATCGTGATTTTCCCACCTGTTGAAAAGTTAGAAAAAAAATTAACGTTGAAACAAGATGTACAGTATTGTAGTGGGCATGTGCATGTTCTAATGTAACACTGCATAATATATATATATATATATATATATATATATATATATATATGTGTGTGTGTGTGATCCCCAAAAAACGGGCATTTTTGAAGTGCGTATTGCCAGACATGAGTATGTGGCAACACTGCTAGACAGTGACCTTGAGCAAGTAAACATTTCGCCATTTAGAATTCAAGATGAAATTCACAGTATCCCAGCTGAGATGTTGCAGCAGTCAATGAGGAATCTCAACAGCAGATTTCAAGAATGCATTCGTACAGGAGGACGCCATCTACAGGACGTAATTTTTAAAAAATGAAAATTCCATCATTGTTTCTTAAATGGCATGTTTTAAGGTTTCAATTACTATGAATAAAATATTTTTCTTCCATCACTCTTGGTTTTATTGGATTGTTAAAAAGTTCCCGTTTTTTGGGGTCACCATATATATATATATATATATATATATATATATATATATATATATATATATATAGATAGATAGATAGATAGATAGATAGATAGAATAGTAGAGCAATAATTATTTATTATAATTTTTTCATATAGACAAAAACAATTTACTCACTACAAAGATGCAACTTTGTTTCGGTGCATTTAGTTGCACTGCGACTGGTGAGAACCAAAATGGTTGTCTCTCTTTTCTCTTCCACCACTAGAAGGTAATTCTTTTTGTTTCTAGCAATCAGATTTCTATTTGTGTAATATCGTTAAATATTAAATATTTCAGTAAAATACATTTACGACATTGATATTTTAAGGAATAATACGGTACAACGTTTCAAAAAACAATTTACATAGGGATGGCTGTACTAGGTGGGGAGGGGCGTATTATATTCAAAGATATAATTTATTCCCAGTTTTTCACTTCAGAAACACGAGGACATATTGTACTAAAGTTGTATTCTTCATACGAAAATACGTTAAATTCTCAGGATCCACATATGACCCATACCACGTCGCTTAGCTGCCGGTATACAGTTTGAGATCATAGCTACACATGATTAGGTAAGATGTCTCTAAATTTTGTTTCGTCAGTTAATTTTCACAAGCTTTTAAGATGTATGTTAAAAGAAAAAGGCTGGATTGATTCCATAGGAAATAAAGCGCTGTAAAACGGTGGAGACACTTCAAAGATTGCGCTAACATTCTGAAAATGATGAGACTGAGATCAAAAGCATATATACATGAGATAGATAGGATCTACGTATTCGGAATTTCTGTCTGTGCGTCTCTGTCTATTTTGATTCGTAATCTGGTCTCGCTTCTGTTAATCTCCCGAAACATTTGATGTGACTTTGAAAAACAAAATGATAATTAATTGTATGAAACATACCACTGGCCAACGAAGGTATTTGTCCAATATATATTCTTTTTCTGCTTCTATTAGCCGTGTTCTTTCAGGATTTTGGGCAATGATGGCTCTCCACAACGTCCGATCTTTTGCGGCTCTTACTAAGGTTTGTGTTTTCGTACCCGCCCTCTCATTTTCCTGTCGTTCATCTGCAGAAGTTCCTTTGGTAGAAGACTCTATAGTAGATCTAAGAAGAATGCGTGAATATTTAAGACTAGCAGCATGGCCTGGTGTTGCCCGTGTTTGATTCAAAAATGGTACGACTCATACAGCAATCGCTATCACTTGACTTAAAATATTTTTGCCTTTCCTTGCCTTTAAAGGAGTGCCCTTTGCCGTGCTGATGTTGCTACATGCCTTACTTCTTGCCTATCTCACACTGCGAATTTTTTCTAAGCTCTATACTAAACATTAAATCTGTTACAAAAAACGAACTAAACAAAATGAACACAAAACGATCAGCTTTAAAAAAGGACTTGCAACTGGAAAAACTGAATGAAAAAAGAATGTTAACAACAAATACTTTTCACACCCAACCCAGTTCTGCGGAATCCAAATCAACGTTGAGTTTAAGCAAGCGAATGAGCCAATTGGTGTAAAGTGTCATGCAGATTTAAATTTTTCCCACTTGTGACGAATGTAGCTATCGATTTTTTTGCATGCTAGAATGCTAGTTAACATTCGTGTCAGTCAGTTGTTGGCTCTCACGCTGGCCAATAGAATCTTCCTGCCTATTCGTGGTAACCAGCTATAGACTCTCATTCTGGCCAGTAGAAAATGGCCGCAAACTACATGAAAACTGCCGTAGAAGCATGAAAAACTCGATTATTTCCACTATCGATGGGAGTTGGGAAATGCAAAGTCGGTCTTGGCCTTCCCGCTAACTTGGAGCATGTGCATGTAAATTTTGGTGCAAATCCGTCGAAAATTGCGACCGTGCATTCGTTACACACACATATCCTGCCTTTTATAGATAGAGATTGTACTGCCAATAAAATATGCAATATCCACAAACATAAATTATAAGAAATGGCCAAATGGTAACGATATTCAATCAAGACAAAAAAATCCATGTTTGAAACAACAGATTAAATTTTATATACACAATTTACAATTTCTTTGTTTGTAATAAAGTCGGCAAAGGTATAGAGAAAATGTTCTTTGCTGTTTCAGAAATGTTCAATGTCTAAAAAGTTGTCTGCCTTTGATTGAAAGGTTGAATTTAACTTAGACAAAAGATTTTTCTATGAAAGATAATACGTGAAAAAGTTTGTAGTATGAATTTTTCTAATCTCGCATAAGGAAAGTTTGTTTCTTTTGGCGGCAATTTTGACAGATCATTCCCGTGTGTATCTTTCCGTGTGTGAGTCTCAAAATGCGACGAAAATTCCTTTGCTGTTTCTATTTTTAGTTTTTATTTTAACAACAAAATCGGCTCCCAGCGGCTTGGTAGCTTGTTGCAAATTTTTTCTGAGAAATGCGTGGGCGAGTGTTGTATTTTTTTAGCTAATAGGATTTCTTGAAATATTTAAATTAGGGTTGAATTTGAGAAAGATTTTTTTTTTGGTAGTTGAGCCTATTTTTGTACAAATTTTGACTGTTTTGTTATGAAAATTTCTCGAAGCTTATTTTCATTTAACAACCAATGAAATACAAGAAAATGTTTGAAAATTGAAGTGAGGGTTACTAAAATCTCTCCAACCCCAGGTGGAAGTGGCTACACTTAATATGTGTAGTGTGTTGCAAACCTGGTAGGCCAATTCACGCGTCTACCTCGCATTTTTTTTTACTAGTATCCCGTTTGATCGGAGTTAAAGAAGTTGTGCCAGTATTATTATGATTACAAGGACTTGAATCCAAAAATGCTGATTTGAGTCTGTCAATGCTGACAGTTACGGACATATTTGGCTGCATGGGAAATAACCCTGCAAGGACCAGGGTACGGTGGCGTTAGAAGTTTTTTAACAGAGTCCCGACGAACAAAAACATAATTGGAGTTCTCCAAATCTTTCGGAATAAATAATTTGAATAAATAAGTTGAATAAATAAATTTTTTGAAGAATGTGTTGGAGAATACGTAAGATTAGACATCCTGTTCTGTAAATCACGAACAAATTGTGTCATCGGTGTAGATTGTGGATTCTGGTTATTGACTATTTATCCAGGTAATACTAAAAAGCAGGGCCATAAACTAGTTCCGATGCTGCACAATTGAAATCCGTCTTTAAGATGTTTCGCAACATTAACATTATTAAAGGAAGTCTTTCAAGCCATGTGTATTATCAGCAGTCGCCATTAAAAAGACTTAAGTTGACAATGAAATGAAATCTCTCTACCAACCCGTTTAGCACATGGGTGGTATTCCCTAGTAGAGATATGTTTTACTTCTAACAGTTTTAAAAATCCGTCAAGAAGTTCTGATTGAAACTGCAGACCCCTATCAGTTGTAATAACTGAAGGACATCCAACATTCGCTAGCCAATCTCGAAGTATTGCTTTAGCAACAGCTTCAGCAGTTGTAGATTGTAATGTGACTGCGACAGGCTATCTTGTAAAACGATCTACTATAGTTAGAATATATTCGTAACCGTTATTCTTTTGAAGAGGTACCACTACTCTCTGCTTTCCTCTCTTCATCTTGCCTTCAATATGTCCTCTTTGTGCCATCTTCTCCAGGCCCTCTTTATCTAATCCCGTGTCCCATTCTTTTGATTCAAAATATAAGCCTCCTTTTAGTTTCAAGACTACTTCGTTAATCACATGTTCAATCCATTGGATTCTCAGCATCCTTCTGTAGAAACACTTTTCTGTTGCCTCAAGTCTCCACCTATTTACCCTGAAAGTTTATTTTTCCGTCCTGGGTTTGACAATAAACTAGATCCGCGTCCTGTGTAAAACGATAAACAACATAGGGCAGCAAGGCCTCTGATCAAGAGGTTTTGAGGAGCGTGGAACCAACTCTTAATTGCTGGTGTTTCCAGGTTCTCCACCCGGGCCCGGAGTGGTAGCACCTGTTAGGGTCCCAATTATGGGCAAATAGTTAAGGCCCAAACTAGGGTCAAAATACTATGAATGTGTAAAAATAGGTTTTAATACCAGAAATAGTTTTTTTGTAAAAAAATATTATCAACAATAAATTTTTGAAGAAAAAAATTATTACCAGAAATATTTTTGAAAAAAATATTACCAGCAATAAAAATTTTGTCGGCATTAAATGACCCATTGATGTCGATATGCCGTAAAGCAAACCAAACCAAACCTTTTAGTTTCAGCTTGCGCAAGATTTTTCTCGTTACTCACATGTTCAATCCATTGAATTCTCAGCATCCTTCTGTACAGACAATTTTCTGTTGGCTAAAGTCTCTACCTATCTTTGAAAGTATAAAATTATGTACAAAATATTTGTAGTTGAATTTATTTATATATAAAATTGTGTGACATCTGCCCGTCCATCACACCCTTTAAAATAACCATACATTGATCGATCGAAACTAAAATTGGGTGAGAAGTACAAACATGTAAGGGAGTCCAAAGTATAATCGGTTTTACAAGGGTGCATAGCTTAGTACAATACATTTTTATTATTTCTTTTTTTTTAAATTAAAGGTTTTATTATTTAACATATAAAATACTCGCGCTATTTTAAAAACAAATTCATGATTAAAATAAATACTTATTTAATAAAAATAAGATATTGCTTTTTTACATATCTTTTCTTTAAGATTTTATAAAGACAAAAATCCAGTTTCCAGTTGGCCCTTCTTTTGTGAGAACTATAAACAAATCACAAGGCCAAACGCTTCAAAAAGGTTAGCACATTATGGCCGTGGTTATAATTAATATTATTAAGTGTTGGCTTTTTCTTTTTTTATTATTAAGGCTTTCATTATTTTTAATCTTTTTTTAGAGGTGGATGAGGCTATTATGTTTGTATTTTCTACTGGTATGTTTCAGATGGAGTCTGGTAAGTTTGTGTCTGTATTTAAGTGGATTCTAATAGAGCTGTGATCAGATAGGTTGTAAGGCAAGACGTTTGGATAGGTCTGTATTAAATAACCCATTGAGGTTGATATGATATAAAACAAAACAAACCCCCAAACCAAACCAAACCAAACCAAACCAAACTAAACTATCAAAACGTTAACCGAAAATTGGATTCGGCAATAAATAATTAATCAGACGCACATTGTCGGTCCTTTTTAATAAAACTTGTTTATATATATATATATATATATATATATATATATATATATATATATATATATGAAAAACTAACCATTATTAAGTTTCTAAATAATAAAAATCTGTTAAAAAATAGACAGGAGTTAACGGTTCAAATTATTTGAATCCATAATTTTTAATCCAATCAAACCATTATCAAAGATCTCTGCAAATATTCTTAAATGTCTATAATTGGTAACAGAAGCCATTGGTTTATACCAACGGCTTCCCATACTTCATACTTCTCCAATTCGCTCTCGTGTGGTGATGTGTGACGTCATGAGATGCGGTGCGATTTTCGCTTCAAGCGTCTTATATGCGCGTGTTTATCGCTGCTTAGAAATCTTCTATGTAAACATTGACAGACTATCATCACTGTCTTGTCCGTATATTGTTTAATATGTTGTAATTGACATCTTTGATAATGGCTTAAGTAAGCCGAAAGCTTAGATTGGATTAAAAAAATATGGATCACTACTGTAAATTTCTTTCTTCGTTCAACGATAATGTTATTAAACTTATCAGACGTTACGAAAGGAATTTACATAAAATAGACAACACTTGTCTATATTATTTAATGAAACATGTATGAATATATATATATATATATATATATATATATATATATATATATATATATATATATATGCGTATATCTCGGCAGCATAAAAATCCTCGTCGAAAATACCTTTATACATTTCCACGAAAAATTCTCGATGCGATTTATATAAAAAAATTGAAACCAAACCTCAATAAAATTAATTACGTCAGTGGTGCATTGTGGGTAATCTATTCTGGCGGTTATTTTTGTGGGAGTATTATTTATACTGTTCGGATTTTGAGTTTTTATTAACGTAGTAAC
>OZ010611.1:12384758-12387258 GCA_963932145.1 Acanthosepion lycidas
ATTATCTCAAGTATTTTCCCTAAGAGCGACGCGAAACCATTTTTTTTTCAGCTTTAGAATTTTGTAGCCACAAGGCATCACGGGATGTGTTTTCTCTTTGGACCCAAAGTTGAAACTGTGAGAATTTGTTGTTATTAACAACAGAATTTGTTTTGGAAAGAGTTTAAATTTCCTGTGCTTGCAGCAAAATGTCCACAAACTATACCAACATAAGTAAGAATGTATATATATATATATATATATATATATATATATATATATATATATATATATATATATATATTCCCCTCTTTTTTTCTGAATGTTTTACGGTTGAAATAGCCAGAAGCTCTTTCCTGTCTCCACGACAAAATATATCAATATAAAGAGAATTTATTTTAATATATATTAGGTTGGTGCAAAAATAATGACGTAATAATGTCGGTGCAAAAATAATGACGTAATAATGTCGTTTTTTGACGTTAAAAATACGTCAAAAAACGACATTATTACGTCATTATTTTTGCACCAATCTAATACAATATTTGGTCGGGTGTGTGGTTGGTGTTACAGTTAAGGGCGACTAAATGGAATCGGCAGACCTAGTTCAAATCCTTGTATTCACTTTTGCAGTAACGCCCCTGAGAAATGCATAGATTCATCTCTTCTAACCCCTAACATATTGGTTAAATAGTCGCCTAGACTCTTCTCTTCAGAAGAGAAAGAACTTCTCTCTTTCTTTTATATATTATCAACATGATTGTTCTGATGAAGAACTTTTTAATGCTTTCACCCCAAGCAAGGCAATAAAGCTACTAAGCTGCCGAGAGTAAACATAGATAATGTTATCATGGCGAAAGAACGGTATTGAAAAAGACGGAAAATGGCAGTTGACATTGCCGAAGATTTAATTTTTTGAGGATTGTAGTTGTCAGGAACTCAAGAAGCCGGAAAAGAGTTCAACAAGATACTATTAGAATAGAACTATTAGAATAAATCTAGCTATTTCATCATTAAAATGATAGGACCTAACTGCCAATCTGGTACTGCGTTTAAAGTCACTGAAGTACCAAAGAGGAAAACTCGTCAGAACAATCGCCATGAAAACATTTAAGTATAATCTTGAAACATCAATAAAAAAAAACACTTTTCAGAAAATAAGGAAAATTAAATAAAAACATAAAATAATATTCTGCAGGTTTTAATCAAGCAGATATTCCCACAAAAGACAAACAAATTTATAAATGTGTATGGATATGAATGTCAGCAGAGTGGACACAGAGATCAACACAGAGTTGCGACAATCCGTCCATGTTTGAACGCATACTTCAAAGCATACATTGTCAAGCGTGGTTGGTCTGTCTAGGTAATCTAGACGTTGAGCACTTTACTCAGTAGGTATGTGTTTGCCTGTAGGGCTTCGTCCTTTTTGTTACTACTGTCATTGTTCATGTGCTATCTGATGATCCGGCGTCCTTTAAAAGGGCTCTGGTGAAATAAATTATTATAATGGTACCTTAAAGTGGTCTGTTTTTCTTTTAAATATTAGCTCTGGATTTACATTGTGCTCTCAGGATTTCATCCTCCTTGGGATTACCCATACGCATTACCAAGTTCTTCATAACTTAATTAAATATATATATATATATATATATATATATATATATATATATATATATATATATATTAGGTTGGTGCAAAAATAATATCGTTTTTTGACGTATTTTTAACATATTATTTTTGCACCAACCTAATATATATATATATATATATATATATATATATATATATATATATATATATATATATATATATATATATATATTCTTTCTTACACGCATGACAGGCAAATATTTAGTTTTTATACAATTCCTCGTGCGATTTAATTTTTTTTTCTTTTCGGATGACAAATTATATGAAAACTGTCCGAATGTTCTTTTTATCCGAGCGCTTTCGGCTATACATTTAGCCATTTTCAAGGATTAACTATGTTAACTGTTAAATAAAAAGTAATTTGTTGTAGGTGTGTTTTATAAAAATGTTTTCATTTTTTCAAAACACGGTCAATATATTGTGTCCATGTTCAAAGTTAATATTATTAAGTGTTGGTCATTTGTTTTTATTAATAAGGTTTCCATTATTTTTTAGCCCTTTTTACATGTGGATGATGCTATTATATTAGTGTTGTTGACAAGTATGTTACGAATGGTAGGTTTCTATGAATATTTAAATGAGATCTAATTGAGCTATGGTCAGAAAAGTGTAGTGTGAGTCTGCGTGTCAAAAATGTTGTAGTGTGGCCTATATAATTATTTACCAATTTTATTGATCAGCAATACAATTCTTTAATATATATCATCAGGTCACGTGATCTGATGATTGCGTTTGGCATGAAACAGTTTAATGTTTAAAAAAACGCTAAAGTAATTTAGTTAATTTTTTTCAAGTTTTCAGATAAGACGTTTAGACATTTTGACACCATTTGCCGTAAGAATCGCTGAAAACCCTGAGTTATTCCGCT
>OZ010611.1:12392258-12402258 GCA_963932145.1 Acanthosepion lycidas
GATTTCTGGATCGACACAAGGAACCGCCCATTTTTTAAGCCATCGATCCCCATCGATCGTACAGCATAGTTCTTGAGGTCTGAGGTGGAATTGAGACAGATATTTAATGAATGTAACCCCACTGAGAGTACAAAGAGGAAAAATTCAAGATCGGTTCTGGGATAATGGAATGTTATCAGGGGCCTAACAGGTGAGCCACGACTAGGTTTTGGAGAGAATGCAAACAAGGACGAAGCTTATACTTAACATCAGGAAGAGACAGCTGAAATTTCTGCGACACGTAATGAGAAAGGAGAGCTTGGAGAATCTGATACTCAGAAGGCGAATAGAGAGAACCAGAAGACAAGGGAAAGCAACTCGTGACATACCTAGCGGGCTTAAGTAAATGTATGATAGAACAGGATCTGGGAGAAGTAGCAAAGGGACAAAACTTATTGAGAGCCACAAGGGATAGGAGGAAGTAGAGGGCCATGATCGCCTACATCCTGAAGGGATACGGCACATAAAAGAAGAAGACCAGGGATGGGCCACGTTTTGTTTTAGGGACGGCTGCATTGCTTCTCTGTTTTCGGTCCGGGAAAAACACAATATGTCTGTTTTCCTAATTTTAGATCGAAGGTGCTTGATCCCGAGAAATCGAACGTGTCAAAATCTTCCTCGTTGCTGGAGTAGATAGGTTAGCCTATGGTGTGTAGTAAGACTGTCTAACCTTCTCTACACTATTCTGGAAACATGAACATATCCATCCGGTATGACTGTACTGAATATCCGGATTATCCGTAATATTTGGATTATCCATAATACTTGGAGAGGGGAATTAACAGGAGATAACTGATAACCATTAAACATGGCACGTGGAACTAGAACAGTCTACCCCAGTGAGCAAAATAAAGGGTTAAGTTCGACATTTCACCACCTGAAGAATGCCAGAGCGTATAATGGACGAAACGTTGTAATAAATATGGCGACAAAGATGAGGATAGTAAATAGTGTACATAATACCTCATCTCAGTGGAGTTCTATTCTTGCCCTCTCAAGCTGTTGGACCACAAGAGAGGTTAACTTCAAAACATAGAAAAGGGGAGGGCCCCTTCTGCCCTCACTTTCAGTAGAGTCACCACTGGATAACATGGACCGAGCGTGTGAGCAATGATGAGGTCTTGGAGAGTATGTAAAGATACAATCGGAGTTCTGGATCGACACAAGGAATTGCCCATTTTTTAAGGCAGTTTAGCCATCAATCGTATAGCATAGTTCTTGAGGTCTGAGGTGTCAGACATTCAAGGAATGGAACCCATTGTACAAAGGGCAAAAATTCAAGGTCGGCTCAGTTATAATGGAATGTTGTCAGGGGCCGAATATGTGAGCAACAATGAGTTTTTGGAAAGAATGGAGACAAAAAGAAAGCTTATACTTAACATCAAGAAGAGGCAACTGAAATTTCTGGGACACGTAATGAGAAATGAGGGCTTGGAGAATTTGATACTCACAAGGCGAATAGAGGGAAAGAGAGACAAGGGAAAGCAACGCCTGATATACTTAATGGGATTGAGAAAGTGGATGGCAGAATAGGGGGTCTGGGAGAAATAACAAAAAGACAAAATTTATTAAGACCTACAAAAGACAGGACGATGTGAAGGGCCATAATCGTCTACATCCAGAAGGAACAGGGTAAGCACAGTACATAAAAAAAGAACACTGGATGTGTTGATTCTTACCAGCCGGCTGTTTACTCACTATATATATATATATATATATATATATATATATACACGTTTCATTAAATAATATAGACAAGTGTTGTCTATTTATTTTCTGTAAATTTTTTTCGGAACTTCTGATAAGTTTAATAACATTATCGTTGAACGATGAAAGAAATTCACAATATTGATCCATATTTTTTTGAATACAATCTAAGCTTTCGGCTTAATTAAGCCATTATCAAAGATGTCAATTACAACATATTAAGCAATATACGGACAAGACAGTGATGATAGTCTGTCAATGTTTACATAGAAGATTTCTAAGCAACGATAAACACGTGCATATAAGACGCTAGAAGCGAAAATCACACCGCATCTCATGACGTCACACATGACCACACGAGAGTGAATTGGAGAAGTATGAAGTATGGGAAGCCATTGGTTTAAACCAATGGCTTCTGTTACCAATTATAGACATTTAAGAATATTTATAGAGATGCCATAATTGATTTTGTTTAGGTTGGGTTTCAACTGTTTGATGTATAATGCTTCAAGGATTTTTAGTTTTTGTCTATTGTTTTCATATCGAAGTATAATTGTGTTTTTGGCAAGTATTTTACGGAATTGTGTGTGCGGGCAGGCATGTTGTTTTAAATGCCTAAAAATGTTAAAGTTTAGGCATTTAAGAAATCATCTATGTAAACAATGATATATATATATATATATATATATATATATATATATATATATATATATATATATATATATATATATATTGCTACGAACAGTGATATTTTACTCCATCTGTTCTTTCTCTCGTTTGGCGTAAAAAGAACTATCAGACAGTTTTTATATAATTTATCATCTGAAAAGAAAAAAAATTATTAGATCGCATGAAAAAGTGTATAAAAAACTAAATAAAAGCACCTTGTTTGCCGTATTCAATAAAATCATTTTTTAATAAGAATTTTTTCTTTTCAGGTGATAAATTATAATAAAAATTATATAAAAACTGTCCGAATGTTCTTTTTATCCAAGCGCTTTCGGCTATACATTTAGCCATTTTTCAAGGATTAAATATTTTAACTGTTAAATAAGAAATAATTTGTTGTATGTATGTTTTATGAAATGTTTTCATTTTTCAAAACACGGTCAAGACATTGTGTCCGTGTTCAAAGTTAATGTTATTAAGTGTTGATTTTTTCTTTTTATTAATAAGGCTTGCATTATTTTTAGCCATTTTTACACGTGGATGATGCTATTATATTAGTATTGTCAACAAGTATGTTACGAAATATATAATTTATCATCTGAAAAGAAAAAAAATTATCAGATCACATGAGAAATTGTATAAAAAACTAAATCAAATCATCTTCTCTGTCGTATTTAACGAAATGAGCATGAAAGAAGGATTGCTTCCTAAATACACGAATATATATATATATATATATATATATATATATATATATATGTAAGATGATTGATAAGTAACTCCCCATTTTAAAATACTTATAATTCATTTATTAAGTATAATTTTTACAAGAAATGGGTATGAGAAAAAAGCATTTAGCATGAGTCGCCCAAGAATCGCGTCAATTGATTTCACAACGAACACATATTGTATGGAAGACATAACATCTTGCATTCACCCTTCAGGTTCTTACAAAATCTTGGTTTCGTATAAGAGACTCGCTCCTTTAAACACCCCACCCAAAAAAAAGATTAATATAAAGTAAAATTTATCCCTTAGCTGATTGATGTTACATTCAGCATCCCGACTCCAGAGTTTCGTAGACGGACCTATCCGTCCACCCTACAGGCGGTATCAATTTTCTGCTTATATTTTTTCGATTTTTTTCTTTTTATATACATTGAACATTGGTTTAAGGCTTTATCTGCATTTTTAGTATTTTCTGTGATCCTCTGTGCGTTTGTGCGCGTGCAGCCATGCGCGGGTCTCTGGGGATGTGCGTTCACGCGCGTGCGCCCGTCTGCGCGGATGTGCACGTGTAGGGTGTCGTGATCTATTACTTCTTTCCTTTTTTTTCCGCTTGCTCTTTAGGTTTTTCGTTTTATGTCCTTTTTTTTCGACAGTGGCCGTTATTTGGTGAGTTTGGAACATCTCGAGACATGTCACCGACTTTAAATGTTGGACGTTATTGATATTTTAATATTTTTCTAGAAGCGTTGCATTCTGCTTTTTACGTAAATAATTGATATAAATGCTGAAATGATAATTTTTATATATGCTTATATGATACAAATGTTATTAATGGAAATTAATAGTATATAATGTATATTAATAGTATATATATATATATATATATATATATATATATATATATATGTGTGTATATATATATACAGTTACACATACACATACATATAAACTTATCTATCTTCACTGGACTATTATTTCGTTTTTTCAATTTGGTTTGGTGTTATCATAAGTATTAATTATATGAAATTAGATTCATAATTAAATCTCCGTCTATTCATTATCTATCATTTTATCTTTCTATCAAGTTAGCTACCTAGCTAGCTACCTACCTAGCTACCTACCTAGCTAGCTACCTAGTTAGCTAGCTACCTACCTACCTAGCTAGCTAGCTACCTACCTACCTAGCTAGCTAGCTTAGTCTTTTCATTATACATCTACCACAGTCTGGTCCTATCTATCTATCTCAGTCTATTTCTTTCTATCTATCTATCTATCTATTAATCTATTAGATTGGTGCAAAAATAATGACGTAATAATGTCGTTTTTTGACGTTAAAAATACGTCAAAAAACGACATTATTACGTCATTATTTTTGCACCAGCCTAATATCTATCTATCTATCTATATCTATCTATATATATTGTCATCCAGAGAAAGACTCTTTCGTTGTATCACAGATCATTAGTGTGGCTAGATGTCCGGTTGCCTCTAGCCAGGATCGAAACCTCTGTGTGTGTGTGTGTGTGTATCTATCTATCTATCTATCTATTTATCTATCTATCTCAGTTTATTTCTATCTATCTACATACCTATGTATGTACCTCAGTCTATTTCTTTCTATCTATCTATTTATCGATATATATATATATATATATATATATATATATATATATATATATATATATATATATATATTGTCATCCACAGACAGACTGTTTCGTTGTATCACAGCTCATCAGTGTGGCGAGATGTCCGGTTGCCTCTAGCCAGGATCGAAACTCGGCTGAATATGGGTGAGTGCGTGTCTGTGTATGAGTGTGTGATTGAATCAGTCTGATATCTATCTATCTCTCTATCTATCTATCTATCTATCTATGTATCTATCTATCTCAGTCTGTTCATATCTATCTATCTATCTATCTATCTATCTATCTATCTATCTATATCAGTCTGTTTATATCTATCTATCTATCTATCTACCTCAGTGTCTTCATATCTATCTATCTATCTATCTATCTATCTATCTATATCAGTCTGTTTATACCTATCTATCTATCTATCTATCTATCTATTTATCTATCTATCTTGGTCTGGTCCTATCTATCTATCTATCTATCTATCTATCTATCTATCTATCTATGTCAGTTTGGTTCTATTTATCTATATATCTATCTATCTATCTATCTATCTATCTATCTATCTATCTAACTATCTATCTATCTATCACGTCTATTAATATATATGTAATTAGCTAAAAATGCAGATGAATATATTTGTCACTATCATTTCGTTTCTCTTAAACAGATAGATAAACTGGTAAATATATATGTAGATAAGTAGAAAAGAAAAACTTGGGATAGACAGAAAATACCACGTGTCGACAGGCGTGTGTTGTGACCACATTATATATATATATATATATATATATATATATCAGCGTAGCTAACTTCAATGAAACTAGACGAGTCCTCTACATACGAAATCTGTCTGAATATTTGTTAAAAGTATGTAACAAATGTGTTGTTTGCTGGTTTTTCTTTTAGTTTTTTATTTGTATCGACCTCTCCTTTTTTCGATATCTATTTTGTCACCGCCATTTAATATAAACGAGTCCTCTCTTTATTCTTTCAAATCGTAATGGACGGGTTTGCCATTGCTCTGAATGGCGAGTGAAAAGTTGTCGGCAGGGTTAGAAAATGTTAAATCGACAAAATGATAGGCGTCAAGAAGAGGAACGAGCGCGAAAATAAAAATAAAAAATGGCGGATAAAAAAAAATCGTACGGGAAGAAAGAGAGAAAATGAAATAGCTTGAGTGTTTCATGTCAGCCTGAGTGTTGGAGAAATTTGGCCCGACATCTTCGGAGATCTAATGCAGGGTGACATTACGTAGGCGCATCGAAAGCGTAGGAAATAATGTGTCAGAAGTTATCTGTCTATTCTTCCAGGAATTTAGTCTTGGTAAATATCAGAGTAATATCTACTTAAGGACATTTCAGTCCTTATATCTGTCTGTCTGTGTCCTCAATCATCCAGAATTTTAGCTCGTTTCCCCACTATCGACACACACATATATACATAGTGCTGGGTTTAATAAAACAGTGCTCGATGAAATACAACAGAGTGTTATGGTCCGGTTCCTTGTACCACGGTGATAGTCCAAAGTAGAACCAATCAAGAAGAACTCGAATACGGATATGGAATAACACAGATATATTGCAAACAGGAATATATACAGAGAAGTAGAAAGTGTTAGTATGAACAATCAGGTTTAGTAGAGAGAACAATGTAGTCTCAACCAATAAAGAAGAACTCGAATACGGATATGGAATAACACAGATATATTACAAACAGGAATATATACAGAGAAGTAGAAAGTGTTAGTATGAACAATCAGGTTTAGTAGAGAGAACAATGTAGTCTCAACCAATAAAGAAGAACTCGAATACGGATATGGAATAACACAGATATATTACAAACAGGAATATATACAGAGAAGTAGAAAGTGTTAGTATGAACAATCAGGTTTAGTAGAGAGAACAATGTAGTCTCAACCAATAAAGAAGAACTCGAATACGGATATGGAATAACACAGATATATTACAAACAGGAATATATACAGAGAAGTAGAAAGTGTTAGTATGAACAATCAGGTTTAGTAGAGAGAACAATGTAGTCTCAACCAATAAAGAAGAACTCGAATACGGATATGGAATAACACAGATATATTACAAACAGGAATATATACAGAGAAGTAGAAAGTGTTAGTATGAACAATCAGGTTTAGTAGAGAGAACAATGTAGTCTCAACCAATAAAGAAGAACTCGAATACAGATATGGAATAACACAGATATATTACAAACAGGAATATATACAGAGAAGTAGAAAGTGTTAGTATGAACAATCAGGTTTAGTAGAGAGAACAATGTAGTCTGAACCAATAAAGAAGAACTCGAATACGGATATGGAATAACACAGATATATTACAAACAGGAATATATACAGAGAAGTAGAAAGTGTTAGTATGAACAATCAGGTTTAGTAGAGAGAACAATGTAGTCTGAACCAATAAAGAAGAACTCGAATACGGATATGCAATAACACAGATATATTACAAACAGGAATATATACAGAGAAGTAGAAAGTGTTAGTATGAACAATCAGGTTTAGTAGAGAGAACAATGTAGTCTCAACCAATAAAGAAGAACTCGAATATTGATATGGAATAACACAGATATATTACAAACAGGAATATATACAGAGAAGTAGAAAAGTGTTAGTATGAACAATCAGGTTTAGTAGAGAGAACAATGTAGTCTCAACCAATAAAGAAGAACTCGAATACGGATATGCAATAACACAGATATATTACAAACAGGAATATATACAGAGAAGTAGAAAGTGTTAGTATGAACAATCAGGTTTAGTAGAGAGAACAATGTAGTCTCAACCAATAAAGAAGAACTCGAATACGGATATGGAATAACACAGATATATTACAAACAGGAATATATACAGAGAAGTAGAAAGTGTTAGTATGAACAATCAGGTTTAGTAGGGAGAACAATGTAGTCTCAACCAATAAAGAAGAACTCGAATACGGATATGGAATAACACAGATATATTACAAACAGGAATATATACAGAGAAGTAGAAAGTGTTAGTATGAACAATCAGGTTTAGTAGAGAGAACAATGTAGTCTCAACCAATAAAGAAGAACTCGAATACGGATATGGAATAACACAGATATATTACAAACAGGAATATATACAGAGAAGTAGAAAGTGTTAGTGTTATGGTCAGGTTCCTTGTACCACGGTGATAGTCCAAGGTAGAACCAATAAAGAAGAACTCGAATACGGATATGGAATAACACAGATATATTACAAACAGGAATATATACAGAGAAGTAGAAAGTGTTAGTATGAACAATCAGGTTTAGTAGTAATTGTCTGAACGCGACTCTGATTCGGACTGCCTCTGACTCGACTGACTGACTGACTGACTCGCTCTGACTGACTGACAGACTCCTAACGGACCTCACACCAGACTTCAGAGGAGCAGTATTTGTTACGTATGGAATAGTCCATTATGTTGTCATGGGTAAGGTCCCATAACACAGAGCTATTAAGTATATATTAGTAAATATACATATAAATAATATATATATATATATATATATATATATATATATATATATATTTAATTAAAAATTATAGCATAAAAATGTTATAAAATCACTACAAAAATAGCTATTTTGTTTCAAAACTTCCAGTGTCTTATCAAGTGATGATGTACCATTTATTTTACATTGAACATCATCACTTGATAAGACACCGAGGGTGTTGAACAAATGGCTATTTTTGTAGTGATTTTATAACATTTTTATGCTATAATTTTTAATTAAATAATTATATCTGCTCTACTCTGTATTGGACACTCTTTTAAGAATAGTAATTGTTGGTTATTGGAATTTATTAAGTATACACCAATCCTAAACTTATATATATATATATATATATATATATATATATATATATATATATATATATATATATATATATATATATATACACGGTCCGGAGTTTCATGAAAAACCCAATCTTCTGGTGCCGAGTATGAATTAACCGTTACTTAATCTGAATTTAAAAAAAAATATATTTGATTATCATAACACTGGAGCAGCTACATTTTATGCTGGGATTACAGTTTTTTTTTAATTTTAAAAATTATATTTGGCAATGAAAATAAACAGGATATATATATATGTAAGTAAAATTAAATTAAAATTAAATGTTTTAAAAAATTATTTGGAGTTGTGTATATTTTTATTGTTTTTTTTTATTTTCAATGAAATGTAGATTGCTTGTCCTTAATTAGGAAAGGAAACATTAATTTGTATTTATAAAAAAACTGGAAACATTAATTTATATTTGGTTTCCCAGACTTCATGAATTTAAGCGTTCAACTAGGCAGGCATTTCGCTCTCACCTTTTCACTGTCGAAACGATTAAATGTAGCCGTCTCTTCTACTCCCATAGCTTCATGTCTCGCACTTCTCGCCTGTGTTACTCCCTCCCCATTTATTGTTTTCCTGAAAGTTATTATCTCCAACTCTTCAAATGTATTGTTAATCGATGTCTCCAGATGCCCTAAATCTATCCCCTATCCTTCTCTTTATCCTTTCCTCTATCACTCCTATTTGGATTCACTCCAATTCTCTGTAACCCCTTGCGTGCTAGTGGCTTCCTGCCTTTCTTGGGGTGAAACGTTAAAAAAAAAAATGAAAATAAATTGTAATTTACATTAAAAATAATACGTAATTTATTTTAAAATTAAAAAAAATAATAACTAATTTTTATCAAAGTATCTAAGAATATATTTATTTTTATGCCTACATATAACCATTAATTTATTTCTCTTGTTTAATAAACTCGGATTATTTATAGTTTTAAAATAGCCAGTTTTTCAACAAGACATAAGTTACATTTATTTCCTTTTCCGTCATATGTTTTGGCTCTTGCTATAATATTCCAGTTAAGAGAAGGGGAAATTCTATTATTTTTTAATTGCCAGAAATATCTAAAGAGAGATAGAGAGAGAGAGTGTGTGTGTGTGTGAGAGAGAAAGAGAGCAGGTGCTGTTTCTGTATTTTATATTAGCTAAATTCATTCGTTAATTGGATAACGAGATTTCCAAGGATTTTCAGTGAAATCAAAATAAATCCTAACATCGGTATCTTTGCTCTTTACACAATCCATAGATATCTTCTTGTCAGTTGCATTTATTTTTAGAAGAATTTACATTGTTTTTGTTGAAAATATATTTAATATAATCTTGTTTTGTTGGTAGATA
>OZ010611.1:12409758-12419758 GCA_963932145.1 Acanthosepion lycidas
TAACTAATTTTATTAATTATTAATATTACATTAAGTTATTACATTTTTAATTTAATAACTGCGATAATAACTAATAAAATTATTATTATATTGATATTCAAATGTTTCACTGAGTTATTAATTGTTTAAATTGATAAATGAGATAATTTTATTATCTCAATTTAATTTTTAATTTAATAAGTGCGAGTGAGATAAGACGTTTACGTGTGACGGGGTTTTACCCAAGAAGGAGACAAGCTTTGAAACACTTGACCATTTAACGATAATGCCACTTATGAGATATCATACTAAAAAAAAAGAAAGTATAAACATTTTGACGCACAAGAAAAATCTTTTAATTATTGTAAAAACTTTTGGCAGCATTATTTCTATTAAGCTTTTAATTTTCCCTTAGTAAATATAGTCTTCACATAAGAACTTAATAACCGACCCCATGCGCTGCCTGCAAGAATTTTAAAACATTTTTTAAAATTAAAGAAAAATAAAGAAAATTTAAAAAATGAAAAGAACAAAGCAAACAATTCTTGTAAAAATTCTTTGTTCATTGAAAAGAAGTTTTTTTTCCTCAGATAATAATATCCTTAATGTATATTATTTATAAAAGCAAATAAAAGCCTATCTAATTTGATAATTAGATTTTTGCAGTTTTTATTTTACGATTTGGAGCAGATGTTTTCCTCAGGTACCGATTTGTTCTACTGCAAGTCGAGCTATTCCAAGGTTTTTCCAAACGAGGATTACCATTTATATACATATATAAATGAGTCTACTGGAATCTTTTCAAATCAATCCGCGGGCTCCAACTACAACTGTAGATATTAATTTTCTCAAATGCCACATTTTTGAGATTTCGATTGCAAGGTGCTTTTATTTTGGTAGCTTTTTGAAGATCCTCAAGGATATATTGCAGTCTGCAGGGTCTGCCATATCAATGAGGTCGGGGCACATTTTGTCTTTGCGGTCTCAAATCACGATATCTGAGAGATTAGCTTTGATTGTTCTAGCTGTGTGTATTGTAAAGTCCCATAAAATTTTTAGAGGTCCGTAACCGGCTCTGGGTGGTGTTCATAGATATTTCTTGCAGTTTCCTTTCTGTAAGCGTTTCAGATTTTGCAGTACAGATTGGCCCACTCCGTCATGCCGTGTTTTATATTCAGTGGGTGCCAATATCTTGCAACCTGATACAAGATGGTTAATTTTTTCTGGATATTTATCACAGAATCTTCATTTTGGTCTAACACAATATTTTAGTATATGTGCTTGATAATTTCTAGTTAACAAGCATTGGTCCTGTGCAGCAAGGATAAAACATTCAGTTGCAGCTTTATTATTATTATTATTATTATTATTATTATTATTATTATTATTATTATTATTATTATTATTTCTGAACATAGCTTTATTCCTCGTGACATTGCAACTTCAATGAGTCTACTGCAATCTTTTCCAACCAGTCCTAGGGCTCCAACTACAACAGGGATTGTTGATGTTCCCATATGCCACATTTTCGAGATTTCTATTTCAAGGTCCTTGTATTTTGACAGCTTTTTGAATATATTCAAAGATACATTGCAGTCAGCAGGGACTACCATATCAATAAGGAGGCACCGTTTTTGTTTGTGGTCTCTAATAACAATATCTGGGCGGTTGGCTTTGATTGTTCTGTCAGTGTGTATTGTGTAATCCCATAGAATTGTAACAGGTCCTATCTCCGTGACAGGGTCTGGGTGGTGTTCATACCTGTGAAACTCCATTTTGAAATTGTTGGCCTCACTGCGTTCACTTCTATTATTATTATTATTATTATTATTATTATTATTATTATTATTATTATATGATAAAACTCTTAAGGTATAGAAAGTCTCTTTGCCTCGAACTAAGCTTTTATATTAATTTTAAAAAAAATTTAGGGGATTCTTCGAATTCCAGAGGATGGCACCATATCTTTGTCTTTTTCCACAATCAACACACACAGACATACACAGATACATACATATACATGAGAAGGCGCGGTGGAGTAATGGATAGCGGCTTGGATTGAGGAATCGGAGAGCCGAGTTCGAATTCCAGTCAAATCCATTACATTCACTTACGTGCTAATACCCTTGGGAAAAGGTATGAATCCTCTTCTTCTCCCTCCAGCTAAGGGTAAATAGGAGAACAGACTGGGTTCTATAGCCTTGTATTTCTCTGAATTCAAAAGCTGCGGAGGGTCGTTTTGAGGACCTTGTGGCACGTAGTGCACCAGGTCTCTGCATTCGGCTCTTAAAATTGTGGATGGTCCTGCACGAAACCTTCACCACTATAATCAAATCTCATGTGCTCTCGGTTTCCTAGGAACTGATCTGCTTGACCCTCGTACGTCGAATTCAAAGTGTGAGTCGAGTATATATATATATATATATATATATATATTAGTTTGACGTGCCTAACCGCTCGGCCACAAAGGATCGTTCGGTTGGCAAGGTCGAATTTAGTTATGGAAGATTGAAGTTTATAAGCAATATATATATATATATGTGTGTGTTAAAGACGACGGACACGGCACTGCGATTAGTTTTTTATTTAATTTTTCTTCAGTTCGAAAAAGTGTTTTCCTTTCTGGACATAGATCGTGTAGAAACTGTCCGAATGTTCTGTAATTGCGAGGGCTTTCGACTATACTTTTATCCATTTTCAGGGATTACTTTATTTTTGCTTTTTAATTGGCTGTATGGGTTGTGTGTATTTTTTCTAGAATTATAGGGATGTTTTATTTTCCGAACAGAGGTAGCACAATTCGTAATTAATATTATCGACATCAGTCACACAACTACATGCCTATCCAGACGCCTTACATTGCACCAATCCTACCAACACTCTATTGGAACCTATTTAAACTCACACGTAAACTTACCAGATTCTATTAGAAATACGAGTAGAAAATACAAGCATATAAACCTCACCCCATCAAGTAAAAACCGATTAAAGATAATGGAAGCCTTAATAGTAAAAAATAATATTAACAACGAACACGGCCTCAATGAGCTAACAGTGTTCGGAAAATAAAACATCCTTTTCACCCTAGAAATTCTGGTGCCGCCAAATCAAACTTTCATGGCAAAGACACGCTATTCACTTACATAGTAGCAAATCACCCGCATTCCCTCCACATCACTGAGAAGTAAGTTCCACTCAAACAGCTTCTTCCCACGAACCATTTTCCTGTGGAACCGACTCCCAAGAGGATGTTTTCTCGATCACTATAATCTAAATTGTTCAAGTCTAGGTTTAACCGTTATCTTCATCACCTATCTGCATAAACTGTTCCTCTGACTCTGTAAACCCCTTCTGCGTACCACTGCTATGTGGAACGCATAACACATCCATAGATATGCACCCCCCCCCCCACGAAAATGGTCACAGGTGACATTAAAAGTACTTGGGAAATTAAAATTGTCTACCGTTCTGAATACTCGAAAAATCTTGTTAGAAAAATATGCGTCCTCAGGCAGGATTCGATCCTGCGTCCCCTAGGGAAAAAAGTCATTAAATCTGACGTGGCATGACCTCTGGTCACTATTCGAGTTTTGATTGATCAGGACGTCCTACGTGGCCAAGTGCACATCAGACCTAATACTAGTTTTCTCTAGGCGACGCATGTATTATATTTATATATATTATAAATTTAGTATATATATATATATATATATATATATATATATATATATATATATATATATATATATATATATATATATATATATATTAGATTGGTGCAAAAATAATGACGTAATAATGTCGTTTTTTGAACTATTTTTTAACGTCAAAAAACGACATTATTACGTCATTATTTTTGCACCAACCTAATAGAAATTCTGTTGAGGTTTCTTTCAGACTCGATGAATTACTTAAATGTAATTATCAAATCGTCCTAATAATTTCCATCTATGTACATCATTGCTTGAACCGGCTTCCAATGCTCTAGGGTGAGCGGCTTGGTGAGAGTAGTCGTGACTCCAGGGGGCACAGTCCTATGGTTACAGAGAACTCAGTAAGAGTTCCACCACGGAATATCTGAGCGAACGGAGCTATATTGAGTCTGATTTGCAACCATTTCGTCGCCAAGGCTTAGTGGTACAGTTGGTAGGATGTTTGCTTGACAACCTTGCTGTCTGGGTTTCAATTCTCGGTAGTGGATGTGTACTGCTGATGAGTCTCAGATATAAGACGAAACGGCCGTCCAGTGCTTTCTGCATTCTGTTGAAGTTTCTTCTAGACTCGATGAATTACTTACATATATTAAGCATTTCACCCCAGGCGGTGCAAAAATAATGTCGTTTTTTGACGTATATTTTAACGCCAAAAAACGACATTATTACGTCATTATTTTTGTACCAACCTAATATTACGTCATTATTTTTGCACCAACCTAATATTACGTCATTATTTTTGCATTCCAACTATAAACAAGAAGAAAAAATTCTAAAACAAATTCGTTAAACATAAATTTATATATATATATATATATATATATATATATATATATATATATAATATATATATATATATATATACCCCACTGATCCAAGTAAACAAACGAAATTAATTATATACTATACTAAATTTTTATTCAACCAATCTACTTCTCCAAAACAATTCTTCTCTTCCATCTTGTAAAAAGTCGACATTGTATATCAATTTAAATGTCCTTTAGGAGATTGTATCTCTGATAAAAAAAATCTCAGTATTTACGTTGGGTATATATTATCAGGTTGGTGCAAAAATAATGTCCTTTTTTGACGATTTTTTTGATTATCGTTCACCCATTTATCCAACTTTTTTGACTTCCCTATTTTCTTTAAATGGCGAACGACTGTTGAGTGGTCGACCTCGAGTTCAACAGCAACTTCTCGTGTGGTTTTGCGAGGATCGGCTTCAATTAAGGCTTTCAAATGTTCGTTATCAACCGCAGTCGTCCGGCCGCGACCGTCTTCATCTTCGAGGCTCTCGTCACCATTGCGAAATTTCTTGAACCACCGTTGGGCCACACGTTCGTTAGTGGTTCCTGGGCCAAACGCATCATTGATATCACGAGCTGTCTCGGCAGCTTTTCGGCCTAGTTTGAACTGGAACAAGAAAATCGTGCGGATTTGAATTTTGACCATGCTGTTCGAAAACCCTGCAAAAAAATGAAGGAAGAGATTGAGAACGGTAACGTATAACGCGATTCGATAGAGCGGAAAACGCGCTTCAAAATGATATATAACATGGCTATATATATATATATATATATATATATATCAATGAATTATATATTATATATATATATATCAATGAATTAATTCAGAAATCATATATAAAAGTGACATTTGTGAGAAAACGACATTATTTTAAAATAATGACGTAATAATATCGTTTTTTGACGTTAGAAAATACGTCAAAAAACGACCTTATTACGTCATTATTTTTGTACCAACCTAATAACTAAAAGACTTAGATTTCATTTGGCTGACCATAGTTCACTATCGCAATATCGCAGCACTTAAAGGAACACTCAGGCTGACACTTACAGATTAGACGGGTTTTAGTTGAAAATGCATTTATATTACATAAACATAATAATAAACAAAAACTGAAAATCCTTGAAGCCCCTATGGAAGAGAATTAAAATCCAAAGTAAATAAACCCTACAATGAATATAAGTCTTAAATGCTTATCAAAAAATTCTATAGGAGCAAAAAGAAAAAGTTACTTGCCTTACAGAATTTTAAAGAAACGCATATACATGCTCACAGGCAACTTAGCTCCCTGAAGATTGCCTCAGATGAGATTGAAATACTATGGAGGAAAAAAATTGAAAGAAAATTTTGGTATATTATTCAACTTTCCAAAGCTACGAAGAAATGAATTCGCATACATGAAAGGATCTCAACGAAAACTAATCGACATATGTCTAAATTGTTTAAGCAAACCTGTTTGAATATATATATATATGTATATATATATATATATATATATATATATATATATATATATGTGTGTGTGTGTGTGTGTGTGTGTGTGTGTATGTGTGTGTGTGTGAAAAATGTGTGTATATGAATATAAATATATATTTATATATAAATATATATATATATATATATATATATATATATATAATTATTTATATATTATATGCGCCCTACTTATTAGAAAGCGCTCAATATCAGAGATAGAGCTAAATATTATTCAGCGAATAAATAGAAAATTGCTCTGATTGCTGACATGTATACATTCACGAGACATTCACGAGAAATTTTCGCTACACTTCCAATCTTTGAATTTCAACATACAAATGCGTATGTATAGACACAACACCACCCGTATACATACATATGTCATATCCGAAACTGCCCACATATGTTTATATATGTATATATCGGCGGACGAGAAGGTGTGTACGTATTTCTGCGTACCTCATCGGGTGTACGGACATGCATCTATGTTTCCGTTATGCACGATGTCATCACGACGACGATCCCCACACTCCCATAATAACACCAATACACGCAATCTACATAAACCAAAAATTAAAAAAAATGAATCAGTTTGTCTGACGATCGCAAAAGCGTGAAACCCAGGGTCACAAACTCACATCAATCCAACCAAATATATATATATATATATATATATATATATATATATATATATTATTATTATTATTATTATTATTATTATTATTATTATTATTATTATTTTATTATCATTCTCCCACATCATTACTAATCACTACTAAAAATTTACAATAAATATTAACCACTTATATTATTATTGCCACCATTCACCTTACATATTACTATCACACCATATCTAACATTACCATATAATCCTGCCATAATTACTAAGGTAAACTACCCCGTCTCCCAACATATTTAATACCACCATAAAAATAACCAATAAGGATTACAAACTGAAATTTCTACCAGCCACATATACACAGTCACAAATAAACAAGGAAATAGCGAGCTTTAATATAATAAACAATAATATTTTTGTAAATTAAAAATTATAGCAATCTTCAACTACCATAATTTTACACAGAATACCTATTATCAGGATTTATACCAAAATAAATTGATACATATAACAAAATAAAATAAAATAAAACACCAACAACCAGTCTTTAGCTACCACCACTATAACTACATTCATGGTTTCATCATTCTCCCACCACCGTTACTAATCATTTCTACCAATTTACAATTTCTACCAATTTACAATAACTATTAGCTAATTATATTATCATTGCCTCCAATCCCTTGCAACATTACTATCACATCATATCATATAGACCCGTTATTAAATTAAACTACCCTCTCACCCAGCATATTAAATATTAAACATCACCATATAAATAACCAATAAGGATTACAAATTTCTACCTGTTACATATACACAGTCAAAAACAAACAAATAACCAGCTTTAAATATAACAAATAAACCACACTTTTATTCAAAATTTAAAATTAAATATAAATAATAATAATTTTTACCTATCATAATTTCACACAAACCCCACCACACGTATATACATACATGCGAGGAAATATTATTCAGCGGGAAAAAAAATGATATGTATACATTCACGAGACATTCACGAGACATTTCCGCCACACTTCCAATCTTTAAATTTCAACATACAAATGCGTATGTATAGACACAACACCACCCGTATACATACATATGTCATATCCGAAACTGTCCACATATGTTTATATATGTATGAGTCCCGACGGACGACCAAGTATGTATATGTGTCTGCATACATCAATGTTTGCGTCAGTACGATGAAAAAACGACGAAGTTTCCCCCACCACTTCCACAATAACACCAATACACGCAATCTACATAAAACCAAAATTTAAAAAAAATTAATCAGTTTGTCTGACGATCGCTAAAGCGTGTAACCCAGGGTCACAAGCTCACATCTATCCAACCATATATATATATATATATATATATTTTTTTTTTTTTTTTTTTTTTTATGGAACAATAAAAAAATAAAAAAAATTAAAATCTTCAGACACACTGGGTTGTAGATTAATATTCTTTCGTTTTTTTTTATTATTATTCCATTTAGATTCCTCGACTAGTTTCGGCCGAAATGGCCATCATCGGGAGGAGAAATATTTCTGCTTGCTGCTAGCACTAAACTACAGAAATGAATGTCTTGATAGAGAAAATGAACTTTTGTCTGTAGTTTTCATTTGTTTTTATTTTTTTATCTTTTTAACATGAATCTTTTAACATTCCTTGTGTTGGTTAAACAGTCTCTTTTAAGTTGTTATTTGAGATAAGAGCTGGATGGATACATGCTGCTATGAATTCTCTGGTCACTTTGACAGTTTTATTGGACCTGGTGAGGGGATGTGTCTCTGTTTAGTGTTTGTGTGTGTGTTATTTGGTTCTTAGGGAGTGAGTGAGTATGATATGTGTAAGCGTGTGTATTGCTGTCGGTGTGTGTTATCATTTGGCTCATTAGGGAGTGAGTGAGTATGATGTGTGTAAGTGTGTATATTCGTGTGGGTGAGTGTATAAGTGTGAGACCTCCACACCTCCGTAAGCATGTCTGTCTTGTGTGGGTGAGAAATGTGGGTAGGTTTTGATTTGTTGATTTATATATTGCTACTATCTGTATTGTTAAATTTATGATTTAGCCCGGCTGGATATTTTGTTTTTAGACGTTGTATCCACTTATTTTCATGGGACTCTAAAATCTTTCTAATGTCATCTGCTCTGAACTTTTCTATTCTCTCAATTATAGTGAATTTGGCATGGGTTTTGAAATCATGTTTTACCAGGCGGAAATGTTGTTCTACAGGTAATAATTTTTCATGGGGAGTCGACTTAATTCGATTACGATGATTATTAATTCTGTAGTGAAAGGGCCATTCAGATTTTCCTACATATTGTTTCTGGCATAGTGTGCATTCTAGGAGGTAAATTATGTTATGACTTCTACAGTTAGAATCGTGGTAGATTTTGAAAGTAGATTTAGTGACTGAGCTAGTGAATGAATTCGTGTTTTTAATATGGTTGCAACATAAACTTCTTTTGTTGTTACATGGTTGGGAAAATCCTGTTGTTTTTGTTCTTAGTTTATTACGGATTACCTTGTCCCCTAAAATGTGGTTACTACCTATGATTTCTTTTAGGTTCTTAGGTCTACGCTATGCAAGCAGGCCAGGTTCCTTAAACAATTTTTTTAGGTCTGGTTTCAGATGTAGTATTTCCCAGCGACGTTTGATTATTTGGGATAGTGGAGGCAGAGTGGGGTTGAAAGTGGTTACTAGAGGGATGCGGCTAGATTTATTTTTAATCTTGTACATTAGGGTGTCTTCTCTAGGTGTGGAAATTGCTTTATTTATTTGTTCCCTGATTAGGTGTTGTTTATAGCCACGTGTTGTGAATTGATGCTCCAGATTTTCAATGTGTTTATTTAATTCTTCATTGTTGGAACATATCCTTCTGAGTTTAAGTGCTTGTGAATAGGGAAGGTTCTCTTTGAGGTGTTTAGGGTGGGAAGACTTAAAGTGTAGATAGTTTTTGGTGTCGGTGATTTTAGTGTGTAGTGTCGTTTGTAGTTTCCTGTTTTCATCTATGTAAATGCGGGTGTCTAAAAATGTTACTGATGTTGTGGATTTTTCATAGTCAAACTTAATTGAGTCGTGCACTGTGTTTAGGGTCATAAGGAATTGGGTAAGTTTGTCATCACTACCCGTGTATACAAAGAATATATCATCGATATATCTTGCATAGAATACGCAGTCGCTACCAATGATTGGATAGATATGGGTCTCCTCAAATTTTCCCATGAATATTGTAGCATATGATGGAGCTGCAATGGTGCCCATGGCACAACCTCTTACTTGAAGGTAGTGTGCTCCATTGAAGTTGAATGTATTCAATGTAAGAACATGCTCCATGAGTTTTATGATGACTTCTGTGGGGGGGTCTTGTTTTCTTCTTTTAGTAAGTG
>OZ010611.1:12424758-12434758 GCA_963932145.1 Acanthosepion lycidas
TGAATGAAACCTCAACAGAATGCAGAAAGCACTGGACGGCCGTTTCGTCCTATATTTGGGACTCATCAGCAGTGCGCATCCACTACCGAGAATTGAAACCCGGACAGTTAGGTTGTAAAGCAAACATCATACCATACTGTTCTAATGGGCCTCGGAGACGAAGAGATTGAAAATCAGACTCAATAAAGCGCCGCTTATATCATTGCCTGAGCCGCTCAAGTGTGACATTACTGTAATTATTGAACAATCTCTTATCACTATATTTGTACAAAAACGCACAACCTTAAAATTTAAATTCAAACTCAGCGTTCCGACTGCACGTTCAAAAACAATAACACATTTCTCATAGCATTTTTCGGATTACATCTGTATTTTCGTTGTCTTCTTATTACTGAGAAGTAAAAACAAGAACAAATCTATTTCCATACCTGAGGATGTCTGTAGGAACAGACGAAAGCTTGTAAAAAATTAAAAAGACCTTATGCAACTGGAATTTATAAACAGGGATCATATCATTCATATACAGGTTCGGGGTTGGTGTATCTTATTTATATTGTTTGCGATGATGTATTCTCGCCATTTAAATCATTAACCTCTATATTTGTTTTTTGCATGAATGATTCATGAATTTATAAATTATAATTGCACCTTTTAATTGAAATATATATATATATATATATATATATATATATAGTATTTACATCTTCGTCGCCATATTTGTCACAACGTTTCGGCCGTTGTTCAGGTGGTTGGAATTTCGAACTGAACCCTTTATTTCGATCACTGGGGTAGACTGTTCTAGCTCCACGTGTCATGTATATGTCTCCTGTTAATAACCCTCTGAAACCGGGTATTGAACTCACACTCTTTGGGTCCTGTCACTGGATCTAACCAACGCCTTTATCCACTGTGCCATGTGTCCTTGAGGACATCTGCGTATGAATTTCTGGGTATTATAAACCTAATGTCTTCAGCAACCATTTTTACCAGTTATCATTTCATGTTTTTACCAGAGCTCATATTGCAACTTTGTTGTTATCATTGCTTTTCTCCGGCACTCCTTATTACTGGTTCCCATATTGTATTCATTTCTATGCTTGGTCGGCTCAGGAGATTTTTGTGGCCTAGTATATGTGCTGATTCCTTAAGTTTACGAATTTTCCAATGGTGTTCCCTGTCTATGATCTCAATATGATCCCACAGGGACGGTGATCTCCCTTCTCTCTCCATATGTGGTCAGCCACGTCTGATTTTTCTACTTCCCCTCGCGTTACAGCTTTCTGGTGTTCTTGAATCCTTACCTTGAGGGGGCGGCCTGTCTCTCCTTTATATTCCTTTCCGCAGTCTTCAGTCATGTTCTCCTCTAAGGGGTCTCACTCGAGAGATATATCTGCGAAGTGTTGTCAAGCTCTTGAAGGTTGTCCTGATGTTATATGGACCGCAGATCCTTTGTATTTTCTCTGATAATCCCTTCACATAAGGTAGGCAGACTGTATTCTGATTGTTGTTGTCCTTCTCCTCCTCTTGTACCCGCCTATCCCAGTTTTTTGGGGCTGCTGCCATGTACCCAGGGTAGTTGTTACGTTGTAGGGTACTACTTATACTGACCAATTCTTTATCTAACATCTCTGGGTCGCCACTTATGACTTTTGCTCGGTGTTGTAAGCAACGGACGATCCCTTTCTTTACGCTGTATGGATGGTGGGAGTTGAAATTGAGGTACTGTCCGGTGAATGTCGGTTTACGGTATACGGATGTCTTGAACCCATGCTCTGTTCGAGATATTAGTACATCCAGGGATGGGAGTGTGTTTTTACTATCTTTCTCCATTGTGAACTGTATCGAAGGTCTTATTGAGTTCACATGGTCCAGTAGAACCTGAACATCTTCCTGGAGTGGCCAGAGTATGAAGGTGTCATCTACGTACCTTAACCATATATTAGGCTTTAGAGATATAGATTCTAATGCCATTTCTTCAAAGTATTCCATGTATATATTCGCCATTGCTGGTGATAATGGCGAGCCCATTGCTAAGCCCTCATCCTGTCGATATATGTGTGATCCCATTCCGAAGTGTGTTGTTTGTGTACAGAAAGTCAACATCTCTATCAGATTATCTATTGGAATACTGGTCCGTTCTTCTAGGGAAGAGTCAGAGGTCAATCTGTCTCTGACTACTGAGAGTGCCTCCTCCTTGGGTACCTTGGTGAACAAACTCACCACGTCCAAGCTCACCACCTGGTTAGATAGGATGGGAGCATCTTTGATTATTTCCACGAAGTGGGCGGAGTTTCGGACATATGAAGGAGACTTTCCGATCAATGGGTCAATTATTTCTACAAGGAAGCGACTCAGAGGGTGGCACACAGAGCCTTGGCAACTAACAATCGGCCTGAGCGGAATACCGTCTTTGTGAATCTTAGGGAGACCGTATATGTGAGGTAGCTTGGTGTAACGCTTCGATAACTGCCTATACATTTTGGGTGCGAAGTGATCCTTGTTCTTGATTAGGATCTGTGACAGTTTGCGTTCCGTTTTTATAGTAGGATCCTTTTTCACTTTGCTGTAACTACCATTGCTAATGAGGTATATATATATATATATATATATATATATATATATATATATATATATATATATATATATATTGTGTATTTGGGGAGCAATCCCTCTTTTATACGAGTTTCCGCAAAGACGACTGACAAGGTACTACCATAAACCTTTTAAATTAATCTTTTTGCTTTCCTATAAGTGTTTTCTTTTCTGGACATCGTCTAAAATCAAAATCCTAATAATTATATAAATAATACGGATAAACATTTGATACATGCTTTTCATGTGTGGTCTAGCTCCATGTAACCGTTAGACATAATGTGCCTTTGGGCTTATTCCAATGCCAGGATACAGTCAACAAGCTTGTCTACCCAGTTCTTGATAATGACTGGAATAATTGATGTACCCGCGCAAAATAGGATTACTTATTCAAAACTCTGTAAAGATATAAGGAAAAATTAAACAGACAGAATTTATGGGTGGCTTGAACGTAACAAAAATGATTTATACATGGGATGAACTTGACAGTTGAGAGAAAGAAAAAAAAGGAAAGTGAAAAAAGAGCTTTTAGAGTAATTGAAAAAAGAATGTAATCAATTATCAAACTTATACTAGGAGAAAAATTTTGCAACGAATGACCAAAAAAGAAAATGTGCTGCAGTAATCAAGCCAAGAGGCAGATATTTTGTCGTGAGTAAAATTTTATCATAAAATTATTTTTTTCTTTTTTTTTTGTCATAAAATTTCTAACAAAACATCACGTCTCATTTTTTAACAATGTAAAATAACTTTCTCCTATTTAAATAACCCAGAATATCACTTTTAGGTTTAAATTAAAAAAATTACCAGGAGTTGCTTCAAACTTTTGAACTGTAGCGTATATACATACATTTTATATATATATATATATATATATATATATATATATATATATATATATATATATATATATATATATATAAAAGTGAACACTGAAGTGAACACTAAGAGGCGAAAGTCTGTTTCATAATATATATATATCACGATGATGGCCATTTTGGCCGAAAGTAGTCGAGGAATCCAAATCCAAAAAAAAAAACGAAATAATATTAATCTACAACCCAGTGTGTCTGAAGATTTTAATTTTTTAATATTTTTTTATTGTTCAATATATATATATATATATATATATATATATATATATATCAAAGTGTAGGCGAACGATCAGTAAGATTACAGCGTTCAGAACATTAATTTAAAAATAGTGCTCAATACACAAAAGTAAAGCCGTAAATATTTATTTATCTTATGCAATGTTAAATTAGAACATATAACACCATGATTTCCCACCTGATGAGACGTCTAAAAAAGGTTTTTCCTTTTTTTGACGTTGAAAGAAAAATGTACAATTTTGTAGTGGATATGTACATGTTCTAATGTTTAAGGTGTGCTATACTCAGAGGTGACAGGCTATTTCATGCTGGACGAAATCGTCAGGCTGCGAATGCCGGATTTTTCCTCGGCTATTTATATATATGTGTCAGTGGTGCAATGTGGGTAAACAAAAACGACAGAATAAATTACCCACAATGATCCACTGACCCATATATATAAATAGCCCAGGGAAAATCCAGCATTCGCGGCCTGACGATTGCGTCTTTATGAAACAGACTTTCGCCTCTGAGTGGTGACTTCAGTGTTCACTTTTATATATATATATATATATATATATATATATATATATATATATATATATATATATATATATATAATTCAAAAAGCGCTATCCCTGAAAAAAAATTGACATCATTTTCCACGTGAATATCCTAGTAACCACATGTTTCTGGCGAACAATATTAAGTAGGGTTCATGTTGAACAATGACATATTTATCAAGATTTGAACAAGATATCCAAAGGGATGTAGATTTTATAACCGATTTCACAAATGTTCAATATGAACCCCCACCTGTGACAGGAGTGTAGTCCAGCATCTCTCAAACATTCTGTAACATGTCCTGCGTAAAATTCTCCAGCGCCACAGTAATTCTCTAAGCTTGGGGTATAAACTTATCCTTTCACATAGCCCCAAAGAAAAACCACGTGAACGACGAGGCCATTTCAACAGAACATTGACATTATCACAGGCAGATTTTCATTGAGATAAGTCCAGTAATTAACTATTTTTTTTACCCTTTTTGTTAAAATTTGAAATTATTTGAACTAGAATTGGCGTTTTATTAAGCTACAAAATGATACCAAATTTTGGGGGACACCCAGCATGCATATATATATATATATATATATATATATATATATATATATATATATATATATAAATATGCAATTTATTATATATATTATGTATATATCATATATGCATGGTACTCATAGGAAAGCGCTCAATATCAGTAATAGAGCTAACATATTCAGTTGGGTTGATCAACCCAATACATATATATATATATATATATATATATATATATATATATATTATTCTAAAAGATGATATTCCCACTCTCCGCAAAATTTAGAGGTGGATTTCGAATTTTTAAGGGTTTCTTTTAAAGATGATAACACATGAATATGAAATGCCATAAAAATAAATATATACCCAGTTATACATATATGTGTGTATGTCTGTGTCCTTTTACATGTGTGTGTGTGACGTCGTGTGTGTACGTGCGCGTATGTGTGTGCGTGTGTGTGTGTGTGCGAATAGGTGTGCTTGTGTGCGTGGGTGTGTGTGTTCGTGCGTGTGTGTGCAGATGCGTGCGCGAGTGTATGCACATGCGTGCGTGCGTGCGTGTGTGTGTGCGTATAGTTTTGCGTGTGCGTGTGCGTGTGCATGCGTGTGTTTGTAAACCAAAAGGATAGTAGCTACGGACAAATACTTGATCCCTAGACTTGGAGTCAAAGCACTATGAAGGTCATTCTAAAAATTCTAAGCCTCACCAAGAAGAAGTCGGAGAAACAAGAGAGTTCTTTCTATATTTTTCAATAGAGACAGACATCAATGCTCTTGGTCGAAACCTTCTTAAGTGTCCAATCCCCTCACGGAAGGAGGTGGCGTCATGGTCTTCCAAAAACTTCTCCAAACCACATATGACCTCTTGTTTCCAACCACGCAGGTGGGATTTATATTAAGAAAACAGGAAGATGTCAGATGGAGCTAGGTCTGGTAAGTAAGGGAATTGAGTAGCCATTCAAATCCACAATGTGTTAATCCATCTACTACAATCTGAGCTGTGTGAACGTTCACATTATCCTGGAGCACCTACCCACCTGCCCTTAGCTTTCCTTATGAATTGTGACTTGATTCCTTCCTTCGGTTGTCTTAATTCTGACGCATAGTACTCTCCATTAATAATTTTTCCCTTTTCCTAGTAGTCTATCATGATTACGTCTTCAGAATCCCCTCAAAACAAGCCATCACCTTTGCCAACAGATGCTGCCTGCTTGAAGTTCTTTGGGGTTGCAGAAACAGAGCATTTCCACTAAAGAGTAAAACTGACCTACCAAAGTCAATGGTTAAGATACAATGCTGCCCCAGAAGCCAATTGGCATTGTGGTCAAAATCAGTAATACAAAAGCTATTCAAAATGTTCTAATCCTATCCTAGAAAGAGTTGGAAAAACAAGACAGCTTTTCACTATTTTTCAATATAGTCCCATGTGACATCAATGCATTTGGTCCAATGATGCTTAAGCATTGCAATTCCATCTCGGAAGACGGTGGCCTCCTGCTGCTCTAAAAAACTCCTCCACAGCCCGTAATCTCATTATTGTCCCCCAAATAGTGACCACTCAGGTAGGATTTGAGTTTAGGAAACAGGAAGAAATCAGATGGAGCTAAAACTTGTGATTAAGCAGGATGGGGTAGCAATTCAAAGTCACAGTTGGCTGATCCAGCTACTGAAACCTGAGTTGTATGAACGGGCATGTTATCTCGCACCAAGAGCCCATCTGCCTTCAACTTTCCTTATGCATTTTCACTTGATTGCTTTCTTCAGTTGTCTTAAATCTAATGCATAGTACTGTCGATTAATATTTTTTCCTTTTCCAGGTAGTCTATCATGATTACGTCTTTAGAATCAACCCAAAACAGAAGGAAACAGATGCTGCCTGTTTGAACTTCTTCGGAGTTGTAGAACCAGTTTCCCCTGTTTGTTTTGAATTCTTGATTCAGGTTCGAAGTTCTGAACTCACTTATCATTTTGAGTTACTAATCTGCTGTGGAAATTCTCAGGGTCAGCCTGGAAGCGAGTCAATTATCCTGAAGATGTCAACCTTTTCAGCTTCTTCTCTGGTGTTAGCATTTTTGAACCCATCTTACAGACAGGTTTCTCATCTTCAAGATCTCAGTTAAAACAGAATGGACTGAACCAGAACAAATGCCTATGGACTTGGCTATTTACCGGACAGTAATATAGCCCCTCCCCCTTGACATCAATACATTTGGTGCTATTTGAGGCGTGTGAACGGGCGCGTTATCTCGCAGCAAGAGCCCACCTGCCCTTAGCTTCCCTTAGGCATTTTGACTTGATTGCTTCCTTCGGTTGTCTTAATTAAGACGCATAGTACTCTCCATTAATATTTTTTTTCATTTTCCAGGTAGTCTATCATGATTACGTCTTTAGAATCCCCCAAAAAACAAGAGGAAACAGATGCTGCCTGCTTGAACTTCTTCGAGGTTGGAGAACCAGAGTGTTTCCACTGTTTGCTTTGAATCCTTGATTCATGTTCGAAGTGGTGAACCCAGGTTTCATTTTGAATTACTAATTTGCTGAGGAAATTGTCACGGTCAGCCTGTAAGCGCATCAGAATTATCCTGGAGATGTCAACCTTTTCAGCTTCTGCTCTGGTGTTAGCATTCTTGGGAACCATCTTACAGACAGCTTTCCCATCCCCAAGTTCTCAATAAAATCTATGGACCGAAACTAGAACTGATGCCTATTGACTGAGCTATCTGATGGAGAATAAGACGTCTTTCATCTTGGTCATCAGTAGTTGGGGTTTTTAGACGACCTGACCGAGAGTCCTCGTCTGTGCTGTCCCTGCCCCGCAACCCCCTTCGTCACAGTTCCAGAGGAACAGAAGTCCTCATCAAGTACTTGAAACATGTTCTCATGGATTTCCTTGGATGCCATAACTTTCTTTTACAGATAATTTTGACTCCTCGTGCCTCCGTTATGTCCATTTTTAAATTTGTCGCATAACTGTCAACTTTTATGGACCTTACCTTCACAGAAATTAAGAGAGAAGTCTAAATTATTTACTAATTTTATGTTCTCCTCAACAGGATTAGATAGGTTCATCTATCGCTAGGTTCACACTCCTCCCCGGCTTTTAATCTATAGTACAGATCTATCACTTGTTTCCTGTTTAGAATTGGGTTTTCGGTACATTGCCAAGTATGTTTCTTCTCTTTCACTTCCACTGGTCCCTTGTGTCTGACTGGCATTATCTTGCTTGGAGAGGGGGGGGGTAAAAACTACACTAAAAAAGTAGACATTTGTCGTAATTAGACTCATGTCGATATCCATCTGGTTAGTAGATTCTGGATTTACCCCCAGTACGTGACGTGATACTGTAATCCCTTCTGAAAAGGAATTGTTTCTGACCTGGGATCGAATTCCCAAACGTCAGCGACTCTCAAAAATACGCAGGTAATTCAACCACCGAGAAGGTCCCAATGAATATTAAGCTTTTATTTTTGTCAAAAAAACACTTTTTATTGAACTCGCTTTCCAACGTTCCAACAAATAATAATAATAATAATAATAATAATAATAATAATAATAATAATAATAATAATAAAGAAGCAATAAAAACTTGTCCCACCTCTCGACCTTCCAAAATTCCTCCCACCGCCTGCAAAATTATTTTTACTATAGGCACGATTTAAATAAAAGAGCATATACAAATGCTCCATGCTTCTTTATACTTCAAAGAATTTTCGGACAATGGTCACCCGTAATGACCGTTTTTTTTTTTATTTTATTGTGAAGCGACCAATGAACATTTCTAAGCCGCTCTCATCTCTGTACACATTAAGTGAAGAATTGATTTTTTTTCCCTCATATCGAAAAGAGAACAGATCTAGCGCAAAAGAAGTGGACATTTGTTTATTTATTTATTGAGGGTTTTTTTTTTTTCGTGATCTTCCTTTTCCCTGATTGATGCCTCTGTGCGTGAAAACCCCCGTCCCATTTCCTTAAGAAAGCAGATCTTCTCCAATTGAATACCGATTGGACGGTCAAAAAAGCAAGAATCATTAAACGCGTATGTTTTATTTAAAACTAATACTTGATAAACAAGAATAGTGGTCATTTCTCTCTTATTATTATTATTATTATTATTATTATTATTATTATTATTATTATTATTATAATTATTATTTTCGGTTTATTTTCTAACTGGGCTAAAAGAAAGTGTTGTCGGCTATAAATCCTAGACTTGTGTCCAGGGATTTGATGTCGAAGAAAGCTCTTAGCTGTTCAATATGTTGCTTAGTGTTTGAAGTGAAAGAATCAAATCGAAAACATATCGATTATTCGGGGTTCGATAAAGACAGTAACTTGTTCAACATTTCTATTACGTGGGTGCAAAAATAATGACGAAATAATGTCGTTTTTTGACGTTTAAAAATACGTCAAAAAACGACATTATTGCGTCATTATTTTTGCACCAACCTAATACATGGCTGTGAAAGAAAGAAATATGAACGGCTTGCGAGATAAAATAGTAATTTCTGAGGGGTTCTTTTGACGAAATGCCAATATAATGTAAATTAATTGACAAAGAAATAACTGGGGATTTTCAGGGCGACAATGTGTTGATGTGTCTCATCAACGATACAATAGCAATATTATATTAGGTTGGTGCAAAAATAATGACGTAATGATGTCGTTTTTTGACGTATTTTTTAACGTCAAAAAACGACGTTATTACGTCATCATTTTTGCACCAACCGAATAGTTCAGTTTATATTTCTGAGATGAGGCATTGTAACTATTTGTATTATTTACATTGTTCAGTGTAATGTTGCCATCTTTATTGATATATTCACGACGTTTCGGCCGTTGTACGCTCCGAACTTTTTCAGGATCTATTAAAAAAGACGTCAAAAAACGACATTATTACCTCATTATATTTGCACCAACCTAATATATTCGCGGCGTTTCGGCTGTTGTACTCTCCGGCTTTCTTCAAAATCTATATTTCTGAGGTGAGGCAGTGTAACTATTTGCATTAATTACATTGTTCACTCCAATGTCGCCATCTTTATTGATATATTTAATACGTTTTGGCCGTTGTACGCTCCGGACTTCTTCAGGATCTATATTTCTGAGATGAGGCAGTGTAACTATTTGCATTAATTACATTGTTCAGTCCAATGTCGCCATCTTTATTGATATATTTAATACGTTTCAACCATTGTACGCTCTGGACTTCTTCAGGATATATA
>OZ010611.1:12439758-12544758 GCA_963932145.1 Acanthosepion lycidas
ATTTTTAAGTGCAGAATTATAAAAGTCACTATGTTTATTAAAAACATCTTTGTTAGAAGAGTTAGTGCTAATTCTAAATCCAATGGAAGAGGGTATATGTTTGATAACTGAAGGGGGATGGTTGGAATTTGGATGAACGTAAATCGGATTGGAATTAACCTTCACATATGGTTGGAAAGAGTTGTTAGCAAGGTTTAGGGTGACGTCTAGAAAATCTACTTGTTTAACATTAGTAGTGACTATTGTCCTAAGACCTAAATCCTTAAATACCCTATGAATCATTTTCCTAATACGGTCTACCTTAGTTTTAGTGGAGTTTTTAACAACTAATAAACCATCATCCCTATACAATCCTATACTATCGGAATCCAGACAGTCAAATGCACTTAAATTATACAACAGAAATAACCCAACCAGGTCAGAAGCTTCAGCAGAATCCAGAGAACCCATCGAAATGTCAAAATTGTTGTTGTAAGACTTTTTGGTCCACTGTTCATCCTTGTAGATTAGAACAGAATTCCGGCATTTCATGATGATGTCCACCTCACTCTCAGAAATATTAGAGTATTCCCGGGCGAAATCCAAGGCCAAAGTAAAAAGATCCTTCGATATAGAGGGATAATAATCGACAATATCGAACTGTATAAAAGTACAGTTGCCCTTATATCGGATGTTATTAAACCAGTTGATGACATCAGCTGTGTTAACCCACTGTAGTAGTCCAAGGGTGTTTTTTATGGATTTGTTGGTTCTTTCTAAGATGGTCTTACTAATTCTGCCGATTTCCGGTCTGGTAGGGTTTATAAGCCTAGTAGATGGCTTAGTTTTGAATTCAGGTTTATGGTCTTTTAACAAGACATAGGCTTCCTTAGTTTGTAGTTTGCCGACCCGATCACTGATCAATAATTTATCAGTAATTGATTTACTGATACTGTTAATGCTATCTATTTGGTTGAAGTTATTTGTATCAATTTTTTTGTAGTTTCTGGTTAGACTATCCCTAACTAATGTATCATAGTCCTTAGGAGATAACATATAAAAATTATCCGTTTTATCGGATTTTACATATATATCACCAGATTTATTAATGTCTTTGACGATACTATCCAGATTTTTTTGGAAGGCATTTTTGAATTTATAGAAGGTTAATCCTTTGATGATATCCAATAGTTCATTTTCAAAAGCAGACAATTGCTTAATAATTGGTGCAGTTTTGAGGCTTTTAAAACCATAAATTTCGCGTTCACACGATGGTTTTTTGTTTAGAAGAAAGAAGTAAGCTTTCCATCTCATTCTTCTGATAAGGTTTTCCGTTTGCTGTGTTAGATGGACGAAATAATCCCTTTTGTTCGTGGTGGGAATATTCTTAAGTGATACTCCGAAATTGATTCTATCCATAGTATAAGAATAGAATAGAAAGTGCTCGACAGTAGTAGGAGCTAATATCCAAGTATATGATTGGTGTATATGGAATGAATTCCAATAACCAACAATTACTATTCTTAAAAGAGTGCTCAATACAAAGTAGAGCAGATATAATTATTTATTTTTAAAGAAAAAAAAAAATTTATAACATAAATATGTTATAAAATCACTACAAAAATAGCCATTTTGTTTCAACACCTACGGTGTCTTATCAAGTGATGACGTTGAATGTAAAATAAATGGTTTTAAAAGTTTCAAATTAATTAATATTCTACGTAAGGGGAAAACGTTGTTACAGAGGCTAGGTAGACCAATCAGAACACAATTACAGGAAAATTCAAAAAGCTCGATAACGAAGTCATGTTATAATATCTATTCAGATGTTTAGTATTAAAAAATAATTTATTCCAACGAATAATTACTAAATTATATGATAAAATTTAATATTAAAATTTAAAACTGCTAATTACAAAACCAAAATTTAACATTTATTCGCTATCAAGTTTACAACTATAAAATTACTGAGGAGAAAAGAAGAAATATATATGTTATTCAATTTATTTTTTCATTGAAGTTACTTTAGCTATATTTAATATCCGGTCTTTTTACAATGTATACATTTTAATCCTCATGATGTGTAAATGGGGTCCCAAACTCACGCGTAAAACAAACGCAGTCAGATTCTAATACATAAGCACCAAGACATATACACACACAAAAAAGGGGACAAGACAGAGAACATCTCCACCGTCTGTCATGAAAAAAAAAAAAAAAAAAAAAAAAAAAAAAAAAAGGGGGGGAAAATGGGAGAAGGGAAACCAACACACACGTACATACATACATAATTAAAAGTGGATGCACTTTCCATACACATAGATACATATAAATACATGCACACACATCCACAGACATTGACCCAGACAGTTGCATACCCCAACCGATAAATATTTAAGACAGAAAATGTCATTGCATGAATGTTAACAACCTATTGAAATCTAATTTAAGCGAGTAAATATACAAAGATAAAAATGATCAAAATTAATATTATTTAATATATTAAAATATAGTGTATGTAAAAAAAAAAAAAAAAAAAAAAAAAAAAAAAAAAAAAAAAACAAAAACCGGACATTAAATTCAACACCCATCGGTAGCTACGATGTCCACCTCATATACATATAAGTATATACACACACACACACATACACACACACATATATACGCATACAAACATATATATATATATATACACATACATACATATACACACATATATACATATATATACATATACACATACATATACACATACATATACATATATACATACACATACACACATACTCACACATATACATAAATATACATACATACATACACACCGAAACATCTACACATACATACATAAACATATACATACGTATACATTTCCATGGTATCAAGTACACATACACATACATACACATATACCTATATGTACCCACAAATATACACACAAATATGTGTACACATATTTACAAATAAATATATATATATACACAGCAATACACAAAAATAAACATATATACACACATATATCCTAACTCATGTGGCCGTAATGACATACCCAAGTTACCCTACCTACACGTACACATAAACAATTTCATATATAGTAGGTGTCAACATACATATATACAACTGCAAACCTACATAAGTAAACATACACACACATATATACACATATATACATACATACAAACATATACACACACACATATATATACATATATATATATATACACATACATACACATACATACATGCATACACACATACAGAAATATACATACACATGAATATCTACATAAAAATACTTATCTATAGTAATAAATACACATATATACGTACATACACATAAATGCAACGACATTTGACCAAAAACATATATAAATATACAGACATACATACACATACATATGCATAGACATACTTCGATATACATGCAAACACAAAAATGCACGTATCCTAACATACATGTATATAATAAAAAAACAATAAAAAAAAAAACAAAAAAAAAAAAAAAAAAAAAAAAAAAAAAAAAAAACAAAAACATCCATATCAACATAAATATACGTAAATAAAATTAGGTACACAATATAACAATACACATACAAACATATACACATATATATATATATACATACATACACATACACCTACATACATTCACATATATACATATATACATATACGTACATATATACATATATATATACATATACATACATACACATACATATATATACCCACACATACATGCACACATACACATACATGCACACATACATACATACATATATATATATATATATATATATATATATATATATATATATACACACATCCACATACATACACATACACCTACACACACATATATATATATATACACATACACACATACATATATATACACAACTACATAAACATGCAGACACTTACATATATACACACATAAAGAAATATATATACATGCATATAAGGATACATACTCACATATATATACACACACATACCCACATCCACAAATACATATACATACTCATACACACCAATATTTTTAACCTCTTTTCTTCTTATCCTCCTTTTCACCTTCTTACTTATATATATATATATATATATATATATATATATATATATATATACACATACACACATATATATATATACATACATACACGCACATACACACATATATCTATAAACACACAAACAAATACACACACATACATATATACATATATATATATATATATATATACAAAACTTAGCAACATATTAATACATTAAAATACAAACATACACATTTCGCAGTACAAACACACATCACTACACATAAATATATACATATATATACATACACATACAGAAAAATGAGTAACATTATGTAGTTATACCATACACATTCATATCGTCAGATTGACCATCAGGTAATAAAAGTTATAATCTATTCAACTTACAGCTACGTATCATTATCATTTAAAGTATACGACCCCTATAATAAGTTAAATTTATAACGGTGTTTACAATTAACCGTTAGTTCATATCTCTGATTTAAGAGATCAGCCTTGTTTTTAAATCTAATAATTTCAAACTTTTCGTTAAGACACAGGTAACACGGGGAATATAGGGATTTACATGTCCGGGATTTCTTAATCAATGTCCAATTAACCGTAGGTGTTTTGTTCTTTTCTTTTAGGTTCCAAAAGTACTTGGACAATGAAGTCATGTACCTATAGTCACAGTTATTGAAAGATTGCATATGCCCCCGCCAGCGTTCTTTGAATGTATTCATTGTGCTACCAATGTAAAACTTCTTTATATTTGGATTCTCAATAGTTGAGATAGTACTAAGATAGACTACAGAACGTATTCCACAGTTATTTTGTAGTGGACAATTACTAGGATACCTACAATTACATGAATTATTATTTGTGTCATTATATTTAGTATTACTGTCAGTAACCTTTTGAGTAATCGAGCTTTTTGAATCCCTATACTTGTTAAAGACTATGTTGTTATGTTTTTTAATGATTTTCTCTAGGTTATCTGCACAACTATAGCTTAATTTAAGTGTATTAGAATTAAATATTTTACTAAGTGGGTTAGTTTCAGTGTTAGGGAAATGTTTCTTGATTAGGTTTAGAAACATACGTCCTAATTTAGATTTAATCATTAAATTGAAAGGGGGAGTGAACCAGATGATCTTTCTAGATCTATTCTTATTATGGTTGTAGTTAACAGGGTTTTTATACTGAATATTGATATCTTTGTATCCACTATTTTTAAGTGCAGAATTATAAAAGTCACTATGTTTATTAAAAACATCTTTGTTAGAAGAGTTAGTGCTAATTCTAAATCCAATGGAAGAGGGTATATGTTTGATAACTGAAGGGGGATGGTTGGAATTTGGATGAACGTAAATCGGATTGGAATTAACCTTCACATATGGTTGGAAAGAGTTGTTAGCAAGGTTTAGGGTGACGTCTAGAAAATCTACTTGTTTAACATTAGTAGTGACTATTGTCCTAAGACCTAAATCCTTAAATACCCTATGAATCATTTTCCTAATACGGTCTACCTTAGTTTTAGTGGAGTTTTTAACAACTAATAAACCATCATCCCTATACAATCCTATACTATCGGAATCCAGACAGTCAAATGCACTTAAATTATACAACAGAAATAACCCAACCAGGTCAGAAGCTTCAGCAGAATCCAGAGAACCCATCGAAATGTCAAAATTGTTGTTGTAAGACTTTTTGGTCCACTGTTCATCCTTGTAGATTAGAACAGAATTCCGGCATTTCATGATGATGTCCACCTCACTCTCAGAAATATTAGAGTATTCCCGGGCGAAATCCAAGGCCAAAGTAAAAAGATCCTTCGATATAGAGGGATAATAATCGACAATATCGAACTGTATAAAAGTACAGTTGCCCTTATATCGGATGTTATTAAACCAGTTGATGACATCAGCTGTGTTAACCCACTGTAGTAGTCCAAGGGTGTTTTTTATGGATTTGTTGGTTCTTTCTAAGATGGTCTTACTAATTCTGCCGATTTCCGGTCTGGTAGGGTTTATAAGCCTAGTAGATGGCTTAGTTTTGAATTCAGGTTTATGGTCTTTTAACAAGACATAGGCTTCCTTAGTTTGTAGTTTGCCGACCCGATCACTGATCAATAATTTATCAGTAATTGATTTACTGATACTGTTAATGCTATCTATTTGGTTGAAGTTATTTGTATCAATTTTTTTGTAGTTTCTGGTTAGACTATCCCTAACTAATGTATCATAGTCCTTAGGAGATAACATATAAAAATTATCCGTTTTATCGGATTTTACATATATATCACCAGATTTATTAATGTCTTTGACGATACTATCCAGATTTTTTTGGAAGGCATTTTTGAATTTATAGAAGGTTAATCCTTTGATGATATCCAATAGTTCATTTTCAAAAGCAGACAATTGCTTAATAATTGGTGCAGTTTTGAGGCTTTTAAAACCATAAATTTCGCGTTCACACGATGGTTTTTTGTTTAGAAGAAAGAAGTAAGCTTTCCATCTCATTCTTCTGATAAGGTTTTCCGTTTGCTGTGTTAGATGGACGAAATAATCCCTTTTGTTCGTGGTGGGAATATTCTTAAGTGATACTCCGAAATTGATTCTATCCATAGTATAAGAATAGAATAGAAAGTGCTCGACAGTAGTAGGAGCTAATATCCAAGTATATGATTGGTGTATATGGAATGAATTCCAATAACCAACAATTACTATTCTTAAAAGAGTGCTCAATACAAAGTAGAGCAGATATAATTATTTATTTTTAAAGAAAAAAAAAAATTTATAACATAAATATGTTATAAAATCACTACAAAAATAGCCATTTTGTTTCAACACCTACGGTGTCTTATCAAGTGATGACGTTGAATGTAAAATAAATGGTTTTAAAAGTTTCAAATTAATTAATATTCTACGTAAGGGGAAAACGTTGTTACAGAGGCTAGGTAGACCAATCAGAACACAATTACAGGAAAATTCAAAAAGCTCGATAACGAAGTCATGTTATAATATCTATTCAGATGTTTAGTATTAAAAAATAATTTATTCCAACGAATAATTACTAAATTATATGATAAAATTTAATATTAAAATTTAAAACTGCTAATTACAAAACCAAAATTTAACATTTATTCGCTATCAAGTTTACAACTATAAAATTACTGAGGAGAAAAGAAGAAATATATATGTTATTCAATTTATTTTTTCATTGAAGTTACTTTAGCTATATTTAATATCCGGTCTTTTTACAATGTATACATTTTAATCCTCATGATGTGTAAATGGGGTCCCAAACTCACGCGTAAAACAAACGCAGTCAGATTCTAATACATAAGCACCAAGACATATACACACACAAAAAAGGGGACAAGACAGAGAACATCTCCACCGTCTGTCATGAAAAAAAAAAAAAAAAAAAAAAAAAAAAAAAAGGGGGGGAAAATGGGAGAAGGGAAACCAACACACACGTACATACATACATAATTAAAAGTGGATGCACTTTCCATACACATAGATACATATAAATACATGCACACACATCCACAGACATTGACCCAGACAGTTGCATACCCCAACCGATAAATATTTAAGACAGAAAATGTCATTGCATGAATGTTAACAACCTATTGAAATCTAATTTAAGCGAGTAAATATACAAAGATAAAAATGATCAAAATTAATATTATTTAATATATTAAAATATAGTGTATGTAAAAAAAAAAAAAAAAAAAAAAAAAAAAAAAAAAAAAAAAAAAAAAAACAAAAACCGGACATTAAATTCAACACCCATCGGTAGCTACGATGTCCACCTCATATACATATAAGTATATACACACACACACACATACACACACACATATATACGCATACAAACATATATATATATATATACACATACATACATATACACACATATATACATATATATACATATACACATACATATACACATACATATACATATATACATACACATACACACATACTCACACATATACATAAATATACATACATACATACACACCGAAACATCTACACATACATACATAAACATATACATACGTATACATTTCCATGGTATCAAGTACACATACACATACATACACATATACCTATATGTACCCACAAATATACACACAAATATGTGTACACATATTTACAAATAAATATATATATATACACAGCAATACACAAAAATAAACATATATACACACATATATCCTAACTCATGTGGCCGTAATGACATACCCAAGTTACCCTACCTACACGTACACATAAACAATTTCATATATAGTAGGTGTCAACATACATATATACAACTGCAAACCTACATAAGTAAACATTTTTTATAAACTTATTATATTAGCCAGCATATATTTTATATATCAAGAAATAATCATACACAGAATCAATCAGCAATATTTTAGCAATTAATAGCGAAATCACTTCGCTAGTCGAAACATAATCTATGCATTAAAATACTGTTAATCCATTGAATGATGTGATCCTCATTTATAAAACTGTTGTCAGATGTTTCTAGTGTATATTTTTTTTAGTTAGGCAGGTACTTTCGAAGTTTCCATCGTCAGGCTGTAATTTTTTTTCCTTTAAAGTTAAATCTTGAAAACGAAATAATTGTTTGTGGATCGAAAGATGTTTTTTTAAGAATTTGCTATTTATTGACGCTTGTACAATCTCGGAACGTGCGAGTTGCAACGCTAAAGTTCAGAATTTCAAGTAAGAATTTTTATATGAATTTGTATATATATATATATATATATATATATATATATATATATATATATATATATATATTAATTGACTTAAAATATGTTTTTTTTCTCTACACAGTTTCAACCATGTTTCAAAAATGGAAGCTAAAAGCACCGAATTTAATTTTGTACTTAAATTAAAGACATTAGTTCCATTTCATCCTCAAGCGAATTTTGGAGTAACTTTAAAAATTACTGGGTTTTAAATACACAGCTAAAACAAAATTCACGTTTCCAAGTTTACAGATAAATCTATTTTGCTAGACTCGGGGTGTCTGGGTGTTCAATTTGTCTATATTTTAATGTATCAGTTATTGTTACGTTTTGGTAGTGGGTAGGGATGTATTTTTCAATGAAATCTAACATCCGTTAAAAGCGTGTCGTCTGGATTTTTTTTTTTTTTTGTTAACGGCTAAAATTCTTACGGCATTTTTTTCGTTCGTATATTTAAAGATTTTTGGGGAGGTGTCTACGTCAGATTAATACTTTTTATTTAACTAAGATTTGAAATACTTTTACTTTTAATTTTTAATATACTATATTTCTTTCAAGAACAATTAAATGTAATTAGAATCCCTTACAGTTTGTAGAATTATTATCACATCAAGTATATTACGATTTTAAAAAATGTTATATTCGAATATTATTTAAGTAAAATTTCCATTTCTCTGATTTAGTAAACTTTATTTATTTATTTAATTACAATTTAAAAGAAGTTTAGGTTAGAATTCATTTTAATGAACTACAATTTTAATTACAACTTTAAAATATTTTCATTATTAGTTTTTATAGACTATATTTTATTTAATAGAAGTAAATGTATTAGGTTGGTGCAAAAACAACGACGCAATAACGTCGCCTTTTGACGTTAAAAAATACGTCAAAAAACGACATCACAACGCCACTATTTCTGCACCAACCCAATATTTGAATTACTTACAGTAAGTAAATTTTTCGATATCAAGTATATTTATATTACGATTTTTAAAAATTTTATATTTAAATATTATTTAAGTAATTTTTTTTTTCGCTTACGGCAAAAATAGCTAATTCATTTCTCTGATTTAGTAAACTTAATTTATTTAATTTCAGTTTAAAAGTTTATGTTAGAATTCCTTTTAATTAACTAAAATTATAATTACAACTTTAAAATATTTTCATTGTTAGTTTTTATAGACTATATTTCATTTAATTGAAGTAAATGTATTAGAATTACTTACAGTAAGTAAATTTATTTTTCTATATCAAGTATAAGTATATCACGATTTTTAAAAACTTTATATTTAAATATTTTTTAAGTATACTTTAAGTAATTTTTTTTTTTTCCACTTTCGGCAAAAATAGCTAATTCATTTCTCTGATTTAGTAAACTTTAGTTATTTATTTAATTACAATTTAAATTAAGTTTAGGTTAGGATTCATTTTAATTAACTACAATTTTAATTACATCTTTAAAATATTTTCATAGTTAGTTTTTATAGACTATATTTCATTTAATAGAAGTAAATGTATTAGAATTACTTACTGTAAGTAAAATTATTATTCCATATCAAGTATATGTCTATTACGATTTTTAAAATTTTATATTTAAATATTATTTAAGTAAAAAAATTTTTCGGCACTTACGGCAAAAATAGCTAATTCATTTCTCCGATTTAGTAAACTTTATTTCTTTTATTTTACATACATACCTTTTATTTACATACTTATATTTAACATGAAAAATAATTTTATATACAGTAAGTAATTCTATTATATTTACTTGTTTTTTCTCCATGGAAAAAAATAGTCTATTAAAATAACTGTGAAAATATTTTAAAGTTGTATTTAAAATTGTAGTTAAAACGAATTCTAACCTAAACATCTTTTAAAATTGTATTTAAAAAAAATGTATTCTAACCTAAACACCTCTCAAAAAGTACTACCGGCACTTAAATGAATCCAATAAAACACCTACTGAAAAATGTAATTATGACGAAAAGCTAGATGATGTAGGCCATTGAATGACCCATGTCCTTGGTACATACATATGAAACTATATATTACCATGTTTATATATAAAAAATAAAAAAAATAATTAAGTAAAGTTTACTAAATCAGAGAAATGAAGTATTAGCCATTTTTGCCGTAAGTGTCATAAATATTAATTAAATAATATTTAAATATAAAAGTTTAAAAATCGTAAAATAAATATACTTGATATGGAAAAATAATTCTACTTACTATAAGTAATTCTAATACATTTCCTTCTATTAAAGTAATATAGTCTATTAAAACTAACAGTGAAAATATTTTAAAGTTGTAATTAAAATTTTAGTTAAATAAAATGAATTCTAACCTAAACTTCTTTTAGTACTACACGCACTTAAAAGAATCCAATAAAACACCTACAGTAAAAGAAAATTAATATGAAATGCCAGAAGATTTAAGCTTTTGATTGACCCATGTCCTTTGTACTTACATGAGAAACAATATATTACTAGGTTTATATATAAGAAATAAAAGTTTACTAAATCAGTGAAATTAAGTAACTATTTTTGCCGTCATTGTCATAAATTTTACTTAAATAATATTTAAAAAAAAAAAATTGTAACCTAATAATATACATACTTATACTTGATGTGATAATAATTCAATATACTATAAGACATTCTAATACATTTAATTATTCTTAAAAATATAGTATACTAAAAATTAAAAGTGAAAATATTTCAAATGGTAGTTAAATAAAACGTATTTTAACCTAAACACGCCCAAAGATCTTTAAAAATAGAAAAAATGACGTAAGAATTTTTGCCGTTAACAATAAAATTTTAAAAAAATCCAGACGACATGCATTTAACGGATGTCAGATTTCATTGAAAAATACATCCCTACCCCCTACCAAAACTAAACTAATAACTGATACATCAAATTACAGACATAATGAACACTCAGACACCCCTTGTCTAGTTGAAGTAGATTTCTCTGTAACCTTGGAAACGTGAATTATGATTTTAGCTGTGTCTTTAAAACCCAGTAATTTTAAAAGTTACTCCAAAATTCGTTTGAGGATGAAATGGAACTAATGACTTTAATTTAATTACAAAATTAAATTCGGGGCTTTTAGCTTCCATTTTTGAAACATGGTTAGAACTGTGTAGTGAAAAAACCATATTTTAAATAAATCAATTTATAATATTAATGCTCTGTAAATTTACATTGCGAAATATTTTGTAAAAATAAAAATATCGATAAGAACATCAGATTATATATCTTACTGTTCTTTCTTCATATATATATATATATATATATATATATATATATATATATATATATATATATATATTGGTAATTTCTTAAGTTGAGTTTAGATCCTGGATGTTTCTGGATGAATATTGGTGCCAAGATTGGTGATGTCTATGAACTGATGTGGAATTTAAATGTCCGCTTCCGAAATACGAATGGTAAGCAATCATCTCTGTAACTTGGGTTCGACGTTTGATTTCAGATTGGTGTTGGCTACATGGCTTTACGAAGGATCGAGGGTATCACAGAAAAATCGAAGATTATCCTTTCGTTTGGAGGGAACATGTCCAGATTATCTTTGTACAAGGATTTGCGAAGGAAACGTCTGCCTGATAGGTGGGGGAGAGAAAAAAAAGCACGTGCTGGTGATTTTTTTTTTTTTTCTTGTTTCTCTATCTTTCTGTCTCTCTCTTGCCCTCTCTCTTTCACCTTATCTCTTTTTCTTTCTCACTTTATCATTCCCTTTCTTTCTTTCTTTCTTTCTTTCTCTTTCGCTTCTCTCTAGCTTTCTCTCTCTTTCTTCCACTGTCACTCTCGATTTCTTTTTCTTACACTCTTTCTTTCTCTCTCTCTTTCTCGCTTTCTTTTTTCTCCCTATTTCTCTCTCAAACACACATTCGAATATCGATCTAAACATACATATTGACAACATCACCCTCTCTCTATATATATATGTCTGTCATTCTGCCAGTCTCCTACTTTATATATATATATATATATATATATGTGTGTGTGTGTGTGTGTGTAAATACAGACAGTCTAACCACAGAAACAACGCTAAATTTTGAATGTTCATTTCCCGCTTCACTGCGATTTTCGTATGAGTATTGCTTTCAACCTTGTAACTGATTATCACAATGCAGTGTCGATTCCTATGACCATGCCAAAAATATCAAAAAACGGATACCAAGCAAACAACCCCTATAAATATAGAAATTTAAAACACCCACCAACATTATATATATATATATATATATATATATATATATATATATATATATATATATATATATATATATATATATATATTATTAAGTCAGCATATATTTTATATATAAAGAAATAATCACATTAATATTGCAGATTGATTCTATGTATGATTATTTCTTTATATATATATATATATATATATATATATATATATATATATGGTTGTATAGCTCACATCTATCCAACCATATATGTTAGCTCTATCTCTGATATCGAGCGCTTTCTAATAAGTACCGCGCATATAATATATAAATAATTATATATATATATATTTATTTATATTTATATACACACACTTTCATAATATATATATATATATATATATATATATATATATATATATATGTATATATATATGCATGTTTCATTAGATAATATAGACAAGTTTTGTCTATTTATTTTAAGTAAGTTCCTTTAATATTGTCTGATAAGCTTAAACACATTATCATTGAAAGACGAAAGACCATGTTGATACATGTTTAAATCCAATGTAAGCTTTCGGCTTGCATAAGCCATTATCAAAGATGACAATTTCAATAAATCAAACAACAACAGGCGAAAAACAATGATATTCCTCCCTTGCTGCATGAAAATCTCCAAGCAACGCCAAACTTGTATATACAAGACGCGAAAGCGAAAATCGCATTGCACCTCGTGACGTCACACATGACCACGCGAGAGTGAAAAACGAGAAGTATTAAGAATGGAAAGCCATTGGTATAAACCAATGGCTTCTGTTATCAAATATAGGCATTTAAGAATATTTGTGGAGATTTCATAGTTTATTCTGTTCAGGTTAGGTTTCAACTGTTTTATGTATATAGTTTCAAGAATTTTTAGTTTTTGTTTATTGTTTTCATGTTTAAGTATACTTGTGTTTTCGACAAGGATTTACCGGAATTGTGTACGCAGCCAGGCATGTGGTTTTAAATGCCTAACAAATGTTAGAGTTATTATTCAAATGTGGAGTCAAGCGTCGTGAAAGCAAGTTTTTTGGTGTGACGGACATAAATAAGAATAAATACACAAAACTTCTTTATATTAATTAATGAAATATGCATTAATGAAAAATTTCTGCCTAACTATACACAATATATTTATGTGTGTGTGTGTCGATAGTATTTTGATCGAAAATTAAACACAAAAGTTGTGGTCATATTATACAGGGTCGATGGGTAAATTGCCGCCATTTTATTTTTTTAAATTTTGCGCATGCGCTTTGTTTTAGATTTTGTCGACTATACAGTATAGTTGGGTATCGCCTTTGTAAACACATCCACTACGGCGTAATTCAGTCCATCCGAAATTTGGAAACGGCATGCTGGACTGATTGGCATTCGCACCGGAAGCTTCAATGCAAACATTTCACACCGACGTTAATTTCATTTTGACGTCATGTAGACGACAATTTACTCATCGCACGTACACGTTTCTGAAATTTTTACTCGGCATAAAAGACGTCTTATTTGCATCAGCATGGTCGCAACTACACTCAACACAATATATAATAAAATAATGAAACACAAAGTAGGCTGCTAACAATTGCTTACAAATGGTATTTTTTTTATGTCGGCCATATTTGTTCTTTGAGAATAATCGTAATGTTTATAATTAGAAAGATTTCGTCAAAAGATAAATTTTATTTATATTTTATCTTCTCGTTTTGTGTAAATTGTTCTCTCTTCATTCTTAATGAAAGACAATATTTTTTTCATAGTTTAATATATAGAAATATAATCAGTTTATATCAAACAGAAAGTTATGATAGATTAATTAAAACGACAAAAAATTATTACCGCATATGTCTAGTTAGCACCTTCCTCTGAAAATTCGAAAGTATTTTTTAAAAGCGGAAATTAGGAGAGAAAAAAAAAACGCAATGACAAAACATCACATTCACTTTTATTCTTTAATATCGTGAAAAATTAAATATTTTACAGAAATATATGGACATTAAAACTTTAATGGATAATATGGTAAGATTTTCCCCACAATAAATTTAAATAGGGGTCGTTGTACTCCGGGTGTTGTATGATACTCAAAGATTTATTCCCTGCTTTTAGCTTCAGAAATATGGGGATATATTGGACTAATGTTGTATTATACAGAATAAAATACCGTAATCTCCTGCGAAGTGTCTGATCCTCACTCCGTGCCCCACACTTGTGGTTTTATATCTGTTTAAGATATAACGGCAATACTTTAATCTGTCTTCATTCTTTATCAAAGAACTTCTTTTTTTTTTTTTTTTTTTTTTTTTTCATGGTTTATTAATATATAAAAATATAATGACGTCATATCACATAGAAAAGTATGAAAGATTAATTAAAATGATCAAATAATTTATCAGGTATATCTAGTTAGCACCTTTCCATGAAAATCAGTATTGAAACGGAAATTAAGAAAAAAAAAACAAAAAAAAAACGTGATACCTAAAAATCCAGTTCAATTCCATATTTTTAAACAACTACTTTGGGAATCTCTTCTATCCCCCATATATGGGTAAATAGCAGTATAGACTGGGTCCTATAGCCTTGCGTGGTAAACGATCTAATAGAATGAAAACTCTGAATTCAAAATCAGCCTGTAGAGGGATGGACTCCGTCAGACTACCTTGGCAGGAAGGATCACTTCTATTTTTAGCTACAGTACGTTTGCTGCCTGCACGACCCTTAGGGATTACGATACTCTTAATCGTGACCGTGAGGAATATAATGAAGTTATATCAAACAGCAAAAAGTATGACTGATTAATTACTACCTTAAAATATATTACCGGGTGTAGTGATATGCAAATTAGTATAATTTGCATATGAGCAGGTCGCTCATATGATAAACGGACACCAACTAGAACAGAGGTCGAACGCTTACTTAGCGGCCGGGTCGCTAGGATCAAAGTGTAGTACGCTACCTTTGTGAGCTTCCGGGTCGGCGTTCTGTCGAACTCTCTGCTAATGCAGAGAGGAACTCGGACGAAGCTTTGCCGAAAGGCGATGTTTCGTTCGGGGAGGTAGACAGAGCCTGAACCCGTCTAGGCGGGTTCAAAAGCTATATTTTTGGCCGAGCCTACGGGCTCAGAGAGACCCACTTTAAACCGGCCTTGTGCCACATTCGGTCCTCGTGGGTGGATTGATAAATACCGAACGCTTACTTAGCAAGATACACGACACAACACCGGGTATATCTAGTTTGCACCTTACCCTGAAAATTCGAAAATAAGTTTTTGAAACGGAAATCAGGAGAAAAAAATAATACATGCAATGTCTGAACATCCATTTCATTTCTATTCTTTACCGTCGAAAATTAGATATTTTACTGAAATATATTTACGACACGAATGGGATGTATTTGTAACAAGACAAAATCTTAGCAGCCTAAAAATAAAAAAAATAAAATTCAAAACTATCATGGAGAAGGATAGGCTCCGTCAGACTATCTTTCCAGGGAAACATCACTTCTATTGCGGCTATAGTGCGTATGCTGTTTTCACGACCCGTTAGGGGTTACGATACTCTTAATCGTGACCGTGAACATTATAATGAAGTTATATGAAGTAGAAAAGACTGACTGATTAATTAACACTCTACAATATATTACCGTGTATGTCTACTTTGCACCTTTCCCTGAAAATAAGTTTTGAAACGGAAATTAAGAAAAAAAAATGTCTAAACATCCGGTTCATTTTTGTTCTTTAATATTGTGAAAAAATAAATAGTTTACTGAGCCATATTTATGTCTCGGATGGGATGTTCTTGTAACAGGACAAAATCCTAGCGGAAAAAAATCCAGTCTTATAAATAAAAGTCACATATATAAAAAGAAACAGAATTTAATATTGAAAAATCAAGGAGCTTTTATTTTAAATTTTAATGTTAAATTGAGATAATAATAATAATAATAATAATAATAATAACAATAATAATAATGATAATAATAATAATAATGATAATAATAATAATGATAATAATAATAATAATAATGATGATAATAATAATAATAATAATGATAATAATAATAATAATAATGATAATAATAATAATGATAATAATAATAATAATTTTTTCTTATAAATATACATACATGCATACATACATACATATATATATATATATATATATATATATATATATATATATATATATATATATACCCAAGTATATGATTGGTGTATATGGAATGAATTCCAATAACCAACAATTACTATTCTTAAAAGAGTGCTCAATACCAAGTAGAGCACACGTAATTATTTATTTAAAAAAAAAAAACAATTTATAACATAAATATGTTATAAAATCACTACAAAAATAGCCATTTTGTTTCAACACCCTCGGTGTCTAGACACCGGGAGTGTTGAAACAAAATTGCTATTTTTGTAGTGATTTTATAACATATTTATGTTATAATTTTTTTTTTTCTTAAATAAATAATTATATATATATATATATATATATATATATATATATAGATATATATATATATGTATTAGGAAATAAATTAAATTCGACTTAATTTCAATTTATTTGTTATACGTTATTTTTTATGGATACTCATATTAGAGTAGATGCTCTGTTTTTATTATTAACCCTTTGCCTGTCCCACACATCATATGTGATGAACAGGGTATGTGATTTCCACGTCTGTGCATCAGATGGGGCGGACACGAGACATGATTTTAAAAGGGGTTTAAAACTAAGGACACTTAAATAAAGAGTCTACTATTGAGCCGCACGTTTGACTAAAGGCTTAATCTATTTTGTCATCAAATATAAGACCCCGGGACGCTTGACTGATAATATAAGGTCTCAAATGAAAGACATTTATTTTCCCACTTTATTGAAATGATTGTAAAGTTTGCATCATATGTGATTCACAGCGGCGGAGTGTAAATAACTTAGGATTTGTACGTTCTGGATATCACATGTGATACACAGTTTTTTATCATGGGGAAAAAACTATATATCAGCAGATTCAATCTGAAATCAAGAATAAACGTTTACATAGTTCACACGAAAATGACCTTGGCAGGCAAGTTTTTAATTTGAACGCCTCTTGGAACACAAGTTCGACCCAGACCTCAAGTAGATCACATATACAATACATCACTGAAAAAGCAGTAAAAATGCTTGATTTGTAGAGCACTCCTATAAATACTTGACTTCGCCTGCCATGCTCAACACTTTCAAAGAAACAGACCAGTGCTAAACTAGAATACTAATGTCATATCTGTGCTGAACAAAACTGTTTTTATATTTCCTGTCAGCCATCAGCATGGTTGATACTAAGTTTCAGAATAACAATACCCTAAGCCTTCTTGACCACACGTTTACCACTAACATTAAGGGGAACGATTATATTGAAAATGAGGAAGAAAGAGATTGTCAGTGGTCAGGAATGAATGCAATCATTACTCAGAGAATAGAGCTATTATATGTCTAATGTAAATGCATTGCTAATGGTTTTACGATAGGAATGCATTGAAAATGAGGAAGAAAGGGATTGTCAGTGGTCAGGAATGAAGACAAACATTACTGATAGAATAGAGCTATTATATGTATAATGTAAATGCATTGCTAATGATTTTACTATAGGAATGCATTGAAAATGAGGAAGAAAGGGATTGTCAGTGGTCAGGAATGAAGACAAACATTACTGATAGAATAGAGCTATTATATGTATAATGTAAATGCATTGCTAATGATTTTACTATAGGAATGCATTGAAAATGAGGAAGAAAGGGATTGTTAGTGGTCAGGAATTAAAATAAGCATTACTGTTAGAATATAGCTAATGTAAATGTATTACTAATTGCTTTAGTATAGAAGTGCTTTGAAATTCAACTTTGAAAGCCTTGTTAGCTGCCAGGATTTAATATAAATACTACTGATTGTATTATTATATGTAAAATGCAAACGGTGAACGATATTAAAATAGAACTGCCTTGAGAATAAAGTTAATTAGCATTGATATTAGTTATGAAATGAGTTATTTGTAGGTTTTAATAATTTTTTTTTTTTTTTTTTTTTTTTTGGCGTTACCATTATTAAGCTCCCATTTCCTGCATTCTTTTTGCGCGAAACCTTGCGCTCGCCTGGGCATAGAATGACTGGCATGGTCGATTTTTATTGCTTCTAAAACCTTTTTTTTTCACCCAAATTCAACTCAGAGCTTCGACTTGCAATCGATGTGCATTGGAAGTTTTATATTTTATTTAAATTTTTTTTTTTTTTTTTTACCGATTTTGAAATATCGATCCGTTCTAAAGAATGAATAGTCAGATCACGAACGAAAAAAAAAAAAAAAAAGGCCATATCACGGCCCATTCATTGATTCGTGAGAAGTGATTTAAATGGAACAGTCACGTGATGGAAAAAGAAGAAAAGGGAGGGAAACTGGTATGAAATGGAGGGAAAGGAAACAAGAAAGGGAGATAGACATTGGAACTAATCTAACTTTTATTTATTTGTCTGGGTAAAACAATGTTTTGTTTTTTTTCTTTCCTTTGTTGAAATTTGCCCCAGTAAGCGAAACATTCGTTTTGTGTTCTGGTGACTATTTTCAAATGAAAAAAAAAAATAGTAACATTATTTATTTGTGAACATATGAAAGAAATGTTGTTATAGTCAGACATTGTTTCTGTTGGACCAGTTCTCTTGTTTCATAGTTTGTTTTTTTGTTTTTGTTTTGTTCTTCCAATTATTTTTGTCACTGGAAACTACGCCATTCTTTCACGACGTTGCATTGTTACAATTATATATAGAAGATATAAAAAATATCGCTTCTTGAAAGAATAATTCGATCAAATATTTACATAGACAATAAAGTATTTCTGAATTATTAAGATCGCTAAACGTTTTTTTTTTTTCTGTGCATAAGAAAACAAACAGACACACTTATCAATTTATCACTCTAGATAAAATATCTTGATGTATGTGTGGATTAGTGCTTTTCGGTATAAAAATTGGTAAATATTGGTTTTGTTACCCGTGCGTAGTGATTTTCTGCAAGAAAAGTCTGTAAAAGAAGTAAATAGGCAAAATTTTCTTATTACGCCGCCCGATATATCCCGCATTGAATCGAGATTCATGATGGCAGTAACGGGGGGGCGAATGACCAACAAGAAGTCCGATTTTTTCTTGTCGATAACTCCAAAACGGTAAAGTTTCTTCATAATTTAATTGTTAATTCGAGTTCAGCATGTACATTTGCACGCAATTAAGACGATTTTGGAAAAAAATTAAGGGATATTAGCGCATGGGTAACAAAACCAATATTTACCTAAAAATTAACTGATATACCCCGGAAAAAGATATATTTGTTCGAAGTAGCAATGTGGTTATTGACTACTGTAACCGGGTAGGACAAACTAGCAGGTAACCGTAATGGACTGGTCCTCGTCGTAGTGGTAGGCAATAGGCGTAGGCAATAGGCGTAGGCAATAGGCGTAGCCCTCTACCTCCACATCAATCTGTATTTATGGCTGACACCAGCCAATCATAGTACTGTGAGGGGGAACCCAGGTGTATGCATATTCATTACATCATTAACGTAACGGGTTCAAATCCCAGCCGAGAACGTTGATTTCAATTTCGCACTAATATCATTAAAAAGGAATGAACACGTCACTTCAACCAACTCTACTACGTCTCCCAGGGGAAGAGTCGAATAGATTGTTCATTACTTAGGAGCTCTCTGCCGTGAGCAGAAAGGAACGCAGACAAAGGGCAAAGTTTCGTCCGGGGAGGTAGACAGATACTGAACCGGTATATGCGGGTTCTAAGGGAGTATTTTTGGCCAAGGCTACGGGCTCCGAGAACCCACGGTAAACTCGGCCTTGTAACATATACATCCCTGGTGGAGGGGCGTTAAATATTAACACCACTAGGTCTTCACTGTCTAGCAGAAGGATGAAAATTCATTGAAAACCAATTGGGGTTGTGTTCCTTTTCGAGCAGGTATCCTTCTCAGCCCTGTTCGAATTAATTCTTTTCGATTTTCAACCATTCTTTTCGATTTTCAACCTGTCTAGGAGAGCAGCGACCAGGATGTTTTGTGTTCATTTTCGAGCAAGTATCCTGCTCAGCCCTGTTCGAATTAATTCTTTTCCATTTACAACCTGTCTAGGAGAGCAGCGACCAGGATGTTTTGTGTTCCTTTTCGAGCAGGTATCCTTCTCAGCCCTGTTCGAATTAGTTCTTTTCGATTTTCAACCTGTCTAGGAGAGCAGCGACCAGGATGTTTTCTGTTCCTTTTCGAGCAGGTATCCTTCTCAGCCCTGTTCGAATTAGTTCTTTCGATTTTCAACCTGTCTAGGAGAGCAGCGACCAGGATGTTTTGTGTTCCTTTTCAAGCAGGTTTCCTTCTCAGCCCTGTTCGAATTAGTTCTTTTCGATTTACAACCAGTCTAGGAGAGCAGCGACCATTATGTTTTGTGTTCCTTTTCGAGCAGGTATCATTCTCAGCCCTGTTCGAATTAGTTCTTTTCGATTTTCAACCTCTCTAGGAGAGCAGCGACCAGGATGTTTTGTGTTCCTTTTCGAGCAGGTTTCCTTCTCAGCCCTGTTCGAATTAGTTCTTTTCGATTTTCAACCTGTCTCGGAGAGCAGCGACCAGGAAGTTTTGTGTACATTTTCGAGCAGGTATCCTTTTCAGCCCTGTTCGAATTAGTTCTTTTCGATTTTCAACCTGTCTAGGAGAGCAGCGACCAGGATGTTTTGTGTCCATTTTCAAGCAGGTATAAATTCTCAGCCCTGTTCGAATTAGTTCTTTTCGATTTACAACCTGTTTAAGAGAGCAGCGACCAGGATGTTTTGTGTTCATTTTCGAGCAGGTATCTTTCTCAGCCCTGTTCGAATTAGTTCTTTTCGATTTACAACCTGTCTAGGAGAACTGCGACCAGGATGTTTTGTGTTCATTTTCGAGAAGGTATCCTTCTCAGCCCTGTTCGAATTAGTTCTTTTCGATTTACAACCTGTCGAGGAGAGCAGCGACCAGGTTGTTTTGTGTTCATTTTCGAGAAGGTATCCTTGTAAACCCTGTTCGAATTAGTTCTTTTCGATTTACAACCTGTCTAGGAGAGCAGCGACCAGGTTGTTTTGTGTTCATTTTCGAGAAGGTATCCTTCTCAGCCCTGTTCGAATTAGTTCTTTTCGATTTACAACCTGTCGAGGAGAGCAGCGACCAGGAAGTTTTCTGTTCCTTTTCGAGCAGGTATCCTTCTCAGCCCTGTTCGAATTAGTTCTTTTCGATTTTCAACCTCTCTAGGAGAGCAGCGACCAGGATGTTTTGTGTTCCTTTTCGAGCAGGTTTCCTTCTCAGCCCTGTTCGAATTAGTTCTTTTCGATTTTCAACCTGTCTAGGAGAGCAGCGACCAGGAAGTTTTGTGTACATTTTCGAGCAGGTATCCTTTTCAGCCCTGTTCGAATTAGTTCTTTTCGATTTTCAACCTGTCTAGGAGAGCAGCGACCAGGAAGTTTTGTGTCCATATTCGAGCAGGTATCTTTCTCAACCCTGTTCGAATTAGTTCTTTTCGATTTACAACCTGTCTAGGAGAACTGCGACCAGGATGTTTTGTGATACATTTCGAGCAGGCATCCTACTCAGGCCTGTTCGAATTAGTTCTTTTAGATTTTCAGCCTGTCTAGGAGAGCAGCGACCAGGATGTTTTGTGTTCATTTTCGAGCAGGTATACTTCTCAGCCCTGTTCGAATTAGTTCTTATCGATTTACAACCTGTTTAAGAGAGCAGCGACCAGGATGATTTGTGTTCATTTTCGAGCAGGTATCTTTCTCAACCCTGTTCGAATTAGATCTTTTCGATTTACAACCTGTCTAGCAGAGCAGCGACGAGGATGTTTTGTGTTCCTTTTCGAGCAGGTATCCTTGTAAACCCTGTTAGAATTAGTTCTTTTCGATTTTCAACCTCTCTAGGAGAGCAGCGACCAGGATGTTTTGTGTTCCTTTTCGAGCAGGTTTCCTTCTCAGCCCTGTTCGAATTAGTTCTTTTCGATTTTCAAACTGTCTAGGAGAGCAGCGAAGGGGAAGTTTTGTGTACATTTTCGAGCAGGTATCCTTTTCAGCCCTGTTCGAATTAGTTCTTTTCGATTTTCAACCTGTCTAGGAGAGCAGCGACCAGGATGATTTGTGTCCATATTCGAGCAGGTATCTTTCTCAACCCTGTTCGAATTAGTTCTTTTCGATTTACAAACTGTTTAAGAGAGCAGCGACCAGGATGTTTTGTGTTCATTTTCGAGCAGGTATCTTTCTCAGCCCTGTTCGAATTAGTTCTTTTCGATTTACAACCTGTCTAGGAGAACTGCGACCAGGATGTTTTGTGATACTTTTCGAGCAGGCATCCTACTCAGGCCTGTTCGAATTAGTTCTTTTCGATTTTCAACCTGTCTAGCAGAGCAGCGACGAGGATGTTTTGTGTTCCTTTTCGAGCAGGTATCCTTGTAAACCCTGTTAGAATTAGTTCTTTTCGATTTTCAACCTGTCTAGGAGAGCAGCGACCAGGATGTTTTGTGTTCCTTTTTGAGCAGGTATCCTTCTCAGCCCTGTTCGAATTAGTTCTTTTCGATTTTCAACCTGTCTAGGAGAGCAGCGACCCGGAAGTTTTGTTTACATTTTCGAGCAGGTATCCTTTTCAGCCCTGTTCGAATTAGTTCTTATCGATTTACAACCTGTTTAAGAGAGCAGCGACCAGGATGATTTGTGTTCATTTTCGAGCAGGTATCTTTCTCAACCCTGTTTGAATTAGATCTTTTCGATTTACAACATGTCTAGCAGAGCAGCGACGAGGATGTTTTGTGTTCCTTTTCGAGGAGGTATCCTTGTAAACCCTGTTCGAATTAGTTTTTTTCGATTTACAACCTGTCTAGGAGAGCAGCGACCAGGTTGTTTTGTGTTCATTTTCGAGAAGGTATCCTTCTCAGCCCTGTTCGAATTAGTTCTTTTCGATTTACAACCTGTCGAGGAGAGCAGCGACCAGGATGTTTTCTGTTCCTTTTCGAGCAGGTATCCTTCTCAGCCCTGTTCGAATTAGTTCTTTTCGATTTTCAACCTCTCTAAGAGAGCAGCGACCAGGATGTTTTGTGTTCCTTTTCGAGCAGGTTTCCTTCTCAGCCCTGTTCGAATTAGTTCTTTTCGATTTTCAACCTGTCTAGGAGAGCAGCGACCAGGAAGTTTTGTGTACATTTTCGAGCAGGTATCCTTTTCAGCACTGTTCGAATTAGTTCTTTTCGATTTTCAAACTGTCTAGGAGAGCAGCGACCAGGAAGTTTTGTGTCCATATTCGAGCAGGTATACTTCTCAGCCCTGTTCGAATTAGTTCTTTTCGATTTACAAACTGTTTAAGAGAGCAGCGAACAGGATGTTTTGTGTTCATTTTCGAGCAGGTATCTTTCTCAGCCCTGTTCGAATTAGTTCTTTTCGATTTACAACCTGTCTAGGAGAACTGCGACCAGGATGTTTTGTGATACTTTTCGAGCAGGCATCCTACTCAGGCCTGTTCGAATTAGTTCTTTTAGATTTTCAGCCTGTCTAGGAGAGCAGCGACCAGGATGTTTTGTGTTCATTTTCGAGCAGGTATACTTCTCAGCCCTGTTCGAATTAGTTCTTATCGACTTACAACCTGTTTAAGAGAGCAGCGACCAGGATGATTTGTGTTCATTTTCGAGCCGGTATCTTTCTCAACCCTGTTCGAATTAGATCTTTTCGATTTACAACATGTCTAGCAGAGCAGCGACGAGGATGTTTTGTGTTCCTTTTCGAGCAGGTATCCTTGTAAACCCTGTTCGAATTAGTTCTTTTCGATTTACAACCTGTCTAGGAGAGCAGCGACCAGGTTGTTTTGTGTTCATTTTCGAGAAGGTATCCTTCTCAGCCCTGTTCGAATTAGTTCTTTTCGATTTACAACCTGTCGAGGAGAGCAGCGACCAGGATGTTTTCTGTTCCTTTTCGAGCAGGTATCCTTCTCAGCCCTGTTCGAATTAGTTCTTTTCGATTTTCAACCTCTCTAGGAGAGCAGCGACCAGGATGTTTTGTGTTCCTTTTCGAGCAGGTTTCCTTCTCAGCCCTGTTCGAATTAGTTCTTTTCGATTTTCAAACTGTCTAGGAGAGCAGCGACCAGGAAGTTTTGTGTACATTTTCGAGCAGGTATCCTTTTCAGCCCTGTTCGAATTAGTTCTTTTCGATTTATAAACTGTTTAAGAGAGCAGCGACCAGGATGTTTTGTGTTCATTTTCGAGCAGGTATCTTTCTCAGCCCTGTTCGAATTAGTTCTTTTCGATTTACAACCTGTCTAGGAGAACTGCGACCGGGATGTTTTGTGATACTTTTCGAGCAGGCATCCTACTCAGGCCTGTTCGAATTAGTTCTTTTCGATTTTCAACCTGTCTAGCAGAGCAGCGACGAGGATGTTTTGTGTTCCTTTTCGAGCAGGTATCCTTGTAAACCCTGTTAGAATTAGTTCTTTTCGATTTTCAACCTGTCTAGGAGAGCAGCGACCAGGATGTTTTGTGTTCCTTTTCGAGCAGGTATCCTTCTCAGCCCTGTTCGAATTAGGTCTTTTCGATTTTCAACCTGTCTAGGAGAGCAGCGACCAGGAAGTTTTGTGTCCATTTTCGAGCAGGTATAAATTCTCAGCCCTGTTCGAATTAGTTCTTATCGATTTACAACCTGTTTAAGAGAGCAGCGACCAGGATGATTTGTGTTCATTTTCGAGCAGGTATCTTTCTCAACCCTGTTCGAATTAGATCTTTTCGATTTACAACATGTCTAGCAGAGCCGCGACGAGGATGTTTTGTGTTCATTTTCGAGAAGGTATCCTTCTCAGCCCTGTTCGAATTAGTTCTTTTCGATTTACAACCTGTCGAGGAGAGCAGCGACCAGGATGTTTTCTGTTCCTTTTCGAGCAGGTATCCTTCTCAGCCCTGTTCGAATTAGTTCTTTTCGATTTTCAACCTCTCTAGGAGAGCAGCGACCAGGATGTTTTGTGTTCCTTTTCGAGCAGGTTTCCTTCTCAGCCCTGTTCGAATTAGTTCTTTTCGATTTTCAACCTGTCTAGGAGAGCAGCGACCCGGAAGTTTTGTTTACATTTTCGAGCAGGTATCCTTTTCAGCCCTGTTCGAATTAGTTCTTTTCGACTTTCAACCTGTCTAGCAGAGCAGCGACCAGGATAATTTGTGTTCATTTTCGAGCAGGTATCTTTCTCAACCCTGTTCGAATTAGTTCTTTTCGATTTTCAACCTGTCAAGCAGAGCAGCGACGAGGATGTTTTGTGTTCCTTTTCAAGCAGGTATCCTTGTAAACCCTGTTCGAATTAGTTCTTTTCGATTTTCAACCTGTCTAGGAGAGCAGCGACCAGGATGTTTTGTCTTCCTTTTCGAGCAGGTATCCTTCTCAGCCCTGTTCGAATTAGTTCTTTTCGATTTTCAACCTGTCTAGGAGAGCAGCGACCAGGATATTTTGTGTTCCTTTTCGAGCAGGTTTCCTACTCAACCCTGTTCGAATTAGTTCTTTTCGATTTACAACCTGTCTAGGAGAGCAGCGACCAGGTTGTTTTGTGTTCATTTTCGAGAAGGTATCCTTCTCAGCCCTGTTCGAATTAGTTCTTTTCGATTTACAACCTGTCTAGGAGAGCAGCGACCAGGATGTTTTCTGTTCCTTTTCGAGCAGGTATCCTTCTCAGCCCTGTTCGAATTAGTTCTTTTCGATTTTCAACCTCTCTAGGAGAGCAGCGACCAGGATGTTTTGTGTTCCTTTTCGAGCAGGTTTCCTTCTCAACCCTGTACGAATTAGTTCTTTTCGATTTTCAACCTGTCTAGGAGAGCAGCGACCAGGAAGTTTTGTGTACATTTTCGAGCAGGTATCCTTTTCAGCCCAGTTCGAATTAGTTCTTTTCGATTTTCAACCTGTCTAGGAGAGCAGCGACCAGGAAGTTTTGTGTCCATTTTCGAGCAGGTATACTTCACATCCCTGTTCGAATTAGTTCTTTTCGATTTTCAACCTGTCTAGCAGAGCAGCGACGAGGATGTTTTGTGTTCCTTTTCGAGCAGGTATCCTTGTAAACCCTGTTCGAATTAGTTCTTTTCGATTTACAACCTGTCTAGCAGAGCAGCGACGAGGATGTTTTGTGTTCCTTTTCGAGCAGGTATCCTTGTAAACCCTGTTCGAATTAGTTCTTTTCGATTTTCAACCTGTCTAGGAGAGCAGCGACCCGGAAGTTTTGTTTACATTTTCGAGCAGGTATCCTTTTCAGCCCTGTTCGAATTAGTTCTTATCGATTTACAACCTGTTTAAGAGAGCAGCGACCAGGATGATTTGTGTTCATTTTCGAGCAGGTATCTTTCTCAACCCTGTTTGAATTAGATCTTTTCGATTTACAACATGTCTAGCAGAGCAGCGACGAGGATGTTTTGTGTTCCTTTTCGAGCAGGTATCCTTGTAAACCCTGTTCGAATTAGTTTTTTTCGATTTACAACCTGTCTAGGAGAGCAGCGACCAGGTTGTTTTGTGTTCATTTTCGAGAAGGTATCCTTCTCAGCCCTGTTCGAATTAGTTCTTTTCGATTTACAACCTGTCGAGGAGAGCAGCGACCAGGATGTTTTCTGTTCCTTTTCGAGCAGGTATCCTTCTCAGCCCTGTTCGAATTAGTTCTTTTCGATTTTCAACCTCTCTAAGAGAGCAGCGACCAGGATGTTTTGTGTTCCTTTTCGAGCAGGTTTCCTTCTCAGCCCTGTTCGAATTAGTTCTTTTCGATTTTCAACCTGTCTAGGAGAGCAGCGACCAGGAAGTTTTGTGTACATTTTCGAGCAGGTATCCTTTTCAGCACTGTTCGAATTAGTTCTTTTCGATTTTCAAACTGTCTAGGAGAGCAGCGACCAGGAAGTTTTGTGTCCATATTCGAGCAGGTATACTTCTCAGCCCTGTTCGAATTAGTTCTTTTCGATTTACAAACTGTTTAAGAGAGCAGCGAACAGGATGTTTTGTGTTCATTTTCGAGCAGGTATCTTTCTCAGCCCTGTTCGAATTAGTTCTTTTCGATTTACAACCTGTCTGGGAGAACTGCGACCAGGATGTTTTGTGATACTTTTCGAGCAGGCATCCTACTCAGGCCTGTTCGAATTAGTTCTTTTAGATTTTCAGCCTGTCTAGGAGAGCAGCGACCAGGATGTTTTGTGTTCATTTTCGAGCAGGTATACTTCTCAGCCCTGTTCGAATTAGTTCTTATCGACTTACAACCTGTTTAAGAGAGCAGCGACCAGGATGATTTGTGTTCATTTTCGAGCCGGTATCTTTCTCAACCCTGTTCGAATTAGATCTTTTCGATTTACAACATGTCTAGCAGAGCAGCGACGAGGATGTTTTGTGTTCCTTTTCGAGCAGGTATCCTTGTAAACCCTGTTCGAATTAGTTCTTTTCGATTTACAACCTGTCTAGGAGAGCAGCGACCAGGTTGTTTTGTGTTCATTTTCGAGAAGGTATCCTTCTCAGCCCTGTTCGAATTAGTTCTTTTCGATTTACAACCTGTCGAGGAGAGCAGCGACCAGGATGTTTTCTGTTCCTTTTCGAGCAGGTATCCTTCTCAGCCCTGTTCGAATTAGTTCTTTTCGATTTTCAACCTCTCTAGGAGAGCAGCGACCAGGATGTTTTGTGTTCCTTTTCGAGCAGGTTTCCTTCTCAGCCCTGTTCGAATTAGTTCTTTTCGATTTTCAAACTGTCTAGGAGAGCAGCGACCAGGAAGTTTTGTGTACATTTTCGAGCAGGTATCCTTTTCAGCCCTGTTCGAATTAGTTCTTTTCGATTTATAAACTGTTTAAGAGAGCAGCGACCAGGTTGTTTTGTGTTCATTTTCGAGAAGGTATCCTTCTCAGCCCTGTTCGAATTAGTTCTTTTCGATTTACAACCTGTCGAGGAGAGCAGCGACCAGGATGTTTTCTGTTCCTTTTCGAGCAGGTATCCTTCTCAGCCCTGTTCGAATTAGTTCTTTTCGATTTACAACCTGTCTAGGAGAACTGCGACCGGGATGTTTTGTGATACTTTTCGAGCAGGCATCCTACTCAGGCCTGTTCGAATTAGTTCTTTTCGATTTTCAACCTGTCTAGCAGAGCAGCGACGAGGATGTTTTGTGTTCCTTTTCGAGCAGGTATCCTTGTAAACCCTGTTAGAATTAGTTCTTTTCGATTTTCAACCTGTCTAGGAGAGCAGCGACCAGGATGTTTTGTGTTCCTTTTCGAGCAGGTATCCTTCTCAGCCCTGTTCGAATTAGGTCTTTTCGATTTTCAACCTGTCTAGGAGAGCAGCGACCAGGAAGTTTTGTGTCCATTTTCGAGCAGGTATAAATTCTCAGCCCTGTTCGAATTAGTTCTTATCGATTTACAACCTGTTTAAGAGAGCAGCGACCAGGATGATTTGTGTTCATTTTCGAGCAGGTATCTTTCTCAACCCTGTTCGAATTAGATCTTTTCGATTTACAACATGTCTAGCAGAGCCGCGACGAGGATGTTTTGTGTTCATTTTCGAGAAGGTATCCTTCTCAGCCCTGTTCGAATTAGTTCTTTTCGATTTACAACCTGTCGAGGAGAGCAGCGACCAGGATGTTTTCTGTTCCTTTTCGAGCAGGTATCCTTCTCAGCCCTGTTCGAATTAGTTCTTTTCGATTTTCAACCTCTCTAGGAGAGCAGCGACCAGGATGTTTTGTGTTCCTTTTCGAGCAGGTTTCCTTCTCAGCCCTGTTCGAATTAGTTCTTTTCGATTTTCAACCTGTCTAGGAGAGCAGCGACCCGGAAGTTTTGTTTACATTTTCGAGCAGGTATCCTTTTCAGCCCTGTTCGAATTAGTTCTTTTCGACTTTCAACCTGTCTAGCAGAGCAGCGACCAGGATAATTTGTGTTCATTTTCGAGCAGGTATCTTTCTCAACCCTGTTCGAATTAGTTCTTTTCGATTTTCAACCTGTCAAGCAGAGCAGCGACGAGGATGTTTTGTGTTCCTTTTCAAGCAGGTATCCTTGTAAACCCTGTTCGAATTAGTTCTTTTCGATTTTCAACCTGTCTAGGAGAGCAGCGACCAGGATGTTTTGTCTTCCTTTTCGAGCAGGTATCCTTCTCAGCCCTGTTCGAATTAGTTCTTTTCGATTTTCAACCTGTCTAGGAGAGCAGCGACGAGGATATTTTGTGTTCCTTTTCGAGCAGGTTTCCTACTCAACCCTGTTCGAATTAGTTCTTTTCGATTTACAACCTGTCTAGGAGAGCAGCGACCAGGTTGTTTTGTGTTCATTTTCGAGAAGGTATCCTTCTCAGCCCTGTTCGAATTAGTTCTTTTCGATTTACAACCTGTCTAGGAGAGCAGCGACCAGGATGTTTTCTGTTCCTTTTCGAGCAGGTATCCTTCTCAGCCCTGTTCGAATTAGTTCTTTTCGATTTTCAACCTCTCTAGGAGAGCAGCGACCAGGATGTTTTGTGTTCCTTTTCGAGCAGGTTTCCTTCTCAACCCTGTACGAATTAGTTCTTTTCGATTTTCAACCTGTCTAGGAGAGCAGCGACCAGGAAGTTTTGTGTACATTTTCGAGCAGGTATCCTTTTCAGCCCAGTTCGAATTAGTTCTTTTCGATTTTCAACCTGTCTAGGAGAGCAGCGACCAGGAAGTTTTGTGTCCATTTTCGAGCAGGTATACTTCACAGCCCTGTTCGAATTAGTTCTTTTCGATTTTCAACCTGTCTAGCAGAGCAGCGACGAGGATGTTTTGTGTTCCTTTTCGAGCAGGTATCCTTGTAAACCCTGTTCGAATTAGTTCTTTTCGATTTACAACCTGTCTAGCAGAGCAGCGACGAGGATGTTTTGTGTTCCTTTTCGAGCAGGTATCCTTGTAAACCCTGTTCGAATTAGTTCTTTTCGATTTTCAACCTGTCTAGGAGAGCAGCGACCCGGAAGTTTTGTTTACATTTTCGAGCAGGTATCCTTTTCAGCCCTGTTCGAATTAGTTCTTATCGATTTACAACCTGTTTAAGAGAGCAGCGACCAGGATGATTTGTGTTCATTTTCGAGCAGGTATCTTTCTCAACCCTGTTTGAATTAGATCTTTTCGATTTACAACATGTCTAGCAGAGCAGCGACGAGGATGTTTTGTGTTCCTTTTCGAGCAGGTATCCTTGTAAACCCTGTTCGAATTAGTTTTTTTCGATTTACAACCTGTCTAGGAGAGCAGCGACCAGGTTGTTTTGTGTTCATTTTCGAGAAGGTATCCTTCTCAGCCCTGTTCGAATTAGTTCTTTTCGATTTACAACCTGTCGAGGAGAGCAGCGACCAGGATGTTTTCTGTTCCTTTTCGAGCAGGTATCCTTCTCAGCCCTGTTCGAATTAGTTCTTTTCGATTTTCAACCTCTCTAAGAGAGCAGCGACCAGGATGTTTTGTGTTCCTTTTCGAGCAGGTTTCCTTCTCAGCCCTGTTCGAATTAGTTCTTTTCGATTTTCAACCTGTCTAGGAGAGCAGCGACCAGGAAGTTTTGTGTACATTTTCGAGCAGGTATCCTTTTCAGCACTGTTCGAATTAGTTCTTTTCGATTTTCAAACTGTCTAGGAGAGCAGCGACCAGGAAGTTTTGTGTCCATATTCGAGCAGGTATACTTCTCAGCCCTGTTCGAATTAGTTCTTTTCGATTTACAAACTGTTTAAGAGAGCAGCGAACAGGATGTTTTGTGTTCATTTTCGAGCAGGTATCTTTCTCAGCCCTGTTCGAATTAGTTCTTTTCGATTTACAACCTGTCTAGGAGAACTGCGACCAGGATGTTTTGTGATACTTTTCGAGCAGGCATCCTACTCAGGCCTGTTCGAATTAGTTCTTTTAGATTTTCAGCCTGTCTAGGAGAGCAGCGACCAGGATGTTTTGTGTTCATTTTCGAGCAGGTATACTTCTCAGCCCTGTTCGAATTAGTTCTTATCGACTTACAACCTGTTTAAGAGAGCAGCGACCAGGATGATTTGTGTTCATTTTCGAGCCGGTATCTTTCTCAACCCTGTTCGAATTAGATCTTTTCGATTTACAACATGTCTAGCAGAGCAGCGACGAGGATGTTTTGTGTTCCTTTTCGAGCAGGTATCCTTGTAAACCCTGTTCGAATTAGTTCTTTTCGATTTACAACCTGTCTAGGAGAGCAGCGACCAGGTTGTTTTGTGTTCATTTTCGAGAAGGTATCCTTCTCAGCCCTGTTCGAATTAGTTCTTTTCGATTTACAACCTGTCGAGGAGAGCAGCGACCAGGATGTTTTCTGTTCCTTTTCGAGCAGGTATCCTTCTCAGCCCTGTTCGAATTAGTTCTTTTCGATTTTCAACCTCTCTAGGAGAGCAGCGACCAGGATGTTTTGTGTTCCTTTTCGAGCAGGTTTCCTTCTCAGCCCTGTTCGAATTAGTTCTTTTCGATTTTCAAACTGTCTAGGAGAGCAGCGACCAGGAAGTTTTGTGTACATTTTCGAGCAGGTATCCTTTTCAGCCCTGTTCGAATTAGTTCTTTTCGATTTATAAACTGTTTAAGAGAGCAGCGACCAGGATGTTTTGTGTTCATTTTCGAGCAGGTATCTTTCTCAGCCCTGTTCGAATTAGTTCTTTTCGATTTACAACCTGTCTAGGAGAACTGCGACCGGGATGTTTTGTGATACTTTTCGAGCAGGCATCCTACTCAGGCCTGTTCGAATTAGTTCTTTTCGATTTTCAACCTGTCTAGCAGAGCAGCGACGAGGATGTTTTGTGTTCCTTTTCGAGCAGGTATCCTTGTAAACCCTGTTAGAATTAGTTCTTTTCGATTTTCAACCTGTCTAGGAGAGCAGCGACCAGGATGTTTTGTGTTCCTTTTCGAGCAGGTATCCTTCTCAGCCCTGTTCGAATTAGGTCTTTTCGATTTTCAACCTGTCTAGGAGAGCAGCGACCAGGAAGTTTTGTGTCCATTTTCGAGCAGGTATAAATTCTCAGCCCTGTTCGAATTAGTTCTTATCGATTTACAACCTGTTTAAGAGAGCAGCGACCAGGATGATTTGTGTTCATTTTCGAGCAGGTATCTTTCTCAACCCTGTTCGAATTAGATCTTTTCGATTTACAACATGTCTAGCAGAGCCGCGACGAGGATGTTTTGTGTTCATTTTCGAGAAGGTATCCTTCTCAGCCCTGTTCGAATTAGTTCTTTTCGATTTACAACCTGTCGAGGAGAGCAGCGACCAGGATGTTTTCTGTTCCTTTTCGAGCAGGTATCCTTCTCAGCCCTGTTCGAATTAGTTCTTTTCGATTTTCAACCTCTCTAGGAGAGCAGCGACCAGGATGTTTTGTGTTCCTTTTCGAGCAGGTTTCCTTCTCAGCCCTGTTCGAATTAGTTCTTTTCGATTTTCAACCTGTCTAGGAGAGCAGCGACCCGGAAGTTTTGTTTACATTTTCGAGCAGGTATCCTTTTCAGCCCTGTTCGAATTAGTTCTTTTCGACTTTCAACCTGTCTAGCAGAGCAGCGACCAGGATAATTTGTGTTCATTTTCGAGCAGGTATCTTTCTCAACCCTGTTCGAATTAGTTCTTTTCGATTTTCAACCTGTCAAGCAGAGCAGCGACGAGGATGTTTTGTGTTCCTTTTCAAGCAGGTATCCTTGTAAACCCTGTTCGAATTAGTTCTTTTCGATTTTCAACCTGTCTAGGAGAGCAGCGACCAGGATGTTTTGTCTTCCTTTTCGAGCAGGTATCCTTCTCAGCCCTGTTCGAATTAGTTCTTTTCGATTTTCAACCTGTCTAGGAGAGCAGCGACCAGGATATTTTGTGTTCCTTTTCGAGCAGGTTTCCTACTCAACCCTGTTCGAATTAGTTCTTTTCGATTTACAACCTGTCTAGGAGAGCAGCGACCAGGTTGTTTTGTGTTCATTTTCGAGAAGGTATCCTTCTCAGCCCTGTTCGAATTAGTTCTTTTCGATTTACAACCTGTCTAGGAGAGCAGCGACCAGGATGTTTTCTGTTCCTTTTCGAGCAGGTATCCTTCTCAGCCCTGTTCGAATTAGTTCTTTTCGATTTTCAACCTCTCTAGGAGAGCAGCGACCAGGATGTTTTGTGTTCCTTTTCGAGCAGGTTTCCTTCTCAACCCTGTACGAATTAGTTCTTTTCGATTTTCAACCTGTCTAGGAGAGCAGCGACCAGGAAGTTTTGTGTACATTTTCGAGCAGGTATCCTTTTCAGCCCAGTTCGAATTAGTTCTTTTCGATTTTCAACCTGTCTAGGAGAGCAGCGACCAGGAAGTTTTGTGTCCATTTTCGAGCAGGTATACTTCACAGCCCTGTTCGAATTAGTTCTTTTCGATTTTCAACCTGTCTAGCAGAGCAGCGACGAGGATGTTTTGTGTTCCTTTTCGAGCAGGTATCCTTGTAAACCCTGTTCGAATTAGTTCTTTTCGATTTACAACCTGTCTAGCAGAGCAGCGACGAGGATGTTTTGTGTTCCTTTTCGAGCAGGTATCCTTGTAAACCCTGTTCGAATTAGTTCTTTTCGATTTTCAACCTGTCTAGGAGAGCAGCGACCCGGAAGTTTTGTTTACATTTTCGAGCAGGTATCCTTTTCAGCCCTGTTCGAATTAGTTCTTATCGATTTACAACCTGTTTAAGAGAGCAGCGACCAGGATGATTTGTGTTCATTTTCGAGCAGGTATCTTTCTCAACCCTGTTTGAATTAGATCTTTTCGATTTACAACATGTCTAGCAGAGCAGCGACGAGGATGTTTTGTGTTCCTTTTCGAGCAGGTATCCTTGTAAACCCTGTTCGAATTAGTTTTTTTCGATTTACAACCTGTCTAGGAGAGCAGCGACCAGGTTGTTTTGTGTTCATTTTCGAGAAGGTATCCTTCTCAGCCCTGTTCGAATTAGTTCTTTTCGATTTACAACCTGTCGAGGAGAGCAGCGACCAGGATGTTTTCTGTTCCTTTTCGAGCAGGTATCCTTCTCAGCCCTGTTCGAATTAGTTCTTTTCGATTTTCAACCTCTCTAAGAGAGCAGCGACCAGGATGTTTTGTGTTCCTTTTCGAGCAGGTTTCCTTCTCAGCCCTGTTCGAATTAGTTCTTTTCGATTTTCAACCTGTCTAGGAGAGCAGCGACCAGGAAGTTTTGTGTACATTTTCGAGCAGGTATCCTTTTCAGCACTGTTCGAATTAGTTCTTTTCGATTTTCAAACTGTCTAGGAGAGCAGCGACCAGGAAGTTTTGTGTCCATATTCGAGCAGGTATACTTCTCAGCCCTGTTCGAATTAGTTCTTTTCGATTTACAAACTGTTTAAGAGAGCAGCGAACAGGATGTTTTGTGTTCATTTTCGAGCAGGTATCTTTCTCAGCCCTGTTCGAATTAGTTCTTTTCGATTTACAACCTGTCTAGGAGAACTGCGACCAGGATGTTTTGTGATACTTTTCGAGCAGGCATCCTACTCAGGCCTGTTCGAATTAGTTCTTTTAGATTTTCAGCCTGTCTAGGAGAGCAGCGACCAGGATGTTTTGTGTTCATTTTCGAGCAGGTATACTTCTCAGCCCTGTTCGAATTAGTTCTTATCGACTTACAACCTGTTTAAGAGAGCAGCGACCAGGATGATTTGTGTTCATTTTCGAGCCGGTATCTTTCTCAACCCTGTTCGAATTAGATCTTTTCGATTTACAACATGTCTAGCAGAGCAGCGACGAGGATGTTTTGTGTTCCTTTTCGAGCAGGTATCCTTGTAAACCCTGTTCGAATTAGTTCTTTTCGATTTACAACCTGTCTAGGAGAGCAGCGACCAGGTTGTTTTGTGTTCATTTTCGAGAAGGTATCCTTCTCAGCCCTGTTCGAATTAGTTCTTTTCGATTTACAACCTGTCGAGGAGAGCAGCGACCAGGATGTTTTCTGTTCCTTTTCGAGCAGGTATCCTTCTCAGCCCTGTTCGAATTAGTTCTTTTCGATTTTCAACCTCTCTAGGAGAGCAGCGACCAGGATGTTTTGTGTTCCTTTTCGAGCAGGTTTCCTTCTCAGCCCTGTTCGAATTAGTTCTTTTCGATTTTCAAACTGTCTAGGAGAGCAGCGACCAGGAAGTTTTGTGTACATTTTCGAGCAGGTATCCTTTTCAGCCCTGTTCGAATTAGTTCTTTTCGATTTATAAACTGTTTAAGAGAGCAGCGACCAGGATGTTTTGTGTTCATTTTCGAGCAGGTATCTTTCTCAGCCCTGTTCGAATTAGTTCTTTTCGATTTACAACCTGTCTAGGAGAACTGCGACCGGGATGTTTTGTGATACTTTTCGAGCAGGCATCCTACTCAGGCCTGTTCGAATTAGTTCTTTTCGATTTTCAACCTGTCTAGCAGAGCAGCGACGAGGATGTTTTGTGTTCCTTTTCGAGCAGGTATCCTTGTAAACCCTGTTAGAATTAGTTCTTTTCGATTTTCAACCTGTCTAGGAGAGCAGCGACCAGGATGTTTTGTGTTCCTTTTCGAGCAGGTATCCTTCTCAGCCCTGTTCGAATTAGGTCTTTTCGATTTTCAACCTGTCTAGGAGAGCAGAGACCAGGAAGTTTTGTGTCCATTTTCGAGCAGGTATAAATTCTCAGCCCTGTTCGAATTAGTTCTTATCGATTTACAACCTGTTTAAGAGAGCAGCGACCAGGATGATTTGTGTTCATTTTCGAGCAGGTATCTTTCTCAACCCTGTTCGAATTAGATCTTTTCGATTTACAACATGTCTAGCAGAGCCGCGACGAGGATGTTTTGTGTTCATTTTCGAGAAGGTATCCTTCTCAGCCCTGTTCGAATTAGTTCTTTTCGATTTACAACCTGTCGAGGAGAGCAGCGACCAGGATGTTTTCTGTTCCTTTTCGAGCAGGTATCCTTCTCAGCCCTGTTCGAATTAGTTCTTTTCGATTTTCAACCTCTCTAGGAGAGCAGCGACCAGGATGTTTTGTGTTCCTTTTCGAGCAGGTTTCCTTCTCAGCCCTGTTCGAATTAGTTCTTTTCGATTTTCAACCTGTCTAGGAGAGCAGCGACCCGGAAGTTTTGTTTACATTTTCGAGCAGGTATCCTTTTCAGCCCTGTTCGAATTAGTTCTTTTCGACTTTCAACCTGTCTAGCAGAGCAGCGACCAGGATAATTTGTGTTCATTTTCGAGCAGGTATCTTTCTCAACCCTGTTCGAATTAGTTCTTTTCGATTTTCAACCTGTCAAGCAGAGCAGCGACGAGGATGTTTTGTGTTCCTTTTCAAGCAGGTATCCTTGTAAACCCTGTTCGAATTAGTTCTTTTCGATTTTCAACCTGTCTAGGAGAGCAGCGACCAGGATGTTTTGTCTTCCTTTTCGAGCAGGTATCCTTCTCAGCCCTGTTCGAATTAGTTCTTTTCGATTTTCAACCTGTCTAGGAGAGCAGCGACCAGGATATTTTGTGTTCCTTTTCGAGCAGGTTTCCTACTCAACCCTGTTCGAATTAGTTCTTTTCGATTTACAACCTGTCTAGGAGAGCAGCGACCAGGTTGTTTTGTGTTCATTTTCGAGAAGGTATCCTTCTCAGCCCTGTTCGAATTAGTTCTTTTCGATTTACAACCTGTCTAGGAGAGCAGCGACCAGGATGTTTTCTGTTCCTTTTCGAGCAGGTATCCTTCTCAGCCCTGTTCGAATTAGTTCTTTTCGATTTTCAACCTCTCTAGGAGAGCAGCGACCAGGATGTTTTGTGTTCCTTTTCGAGCAGGTTTCCTTCTCAACCCTGTACGAATTAGTTCTTTTCGATTTTCAACCTGTCTAGGAGAGCAGCGACCAGGAAGTTTTGTGTACATTTTCGAGCAGGTATCCTTTTCAGCCCAGTTCGAATTAGTTCTTTTCGATTTTCAACCTGTCTAGGAGAGCAGCGACCAGGAAGTTTTGTGTCCATTTTCGAGCAGGTATACTTCACAGCCCTGTTCGAATTAGTTCTTTTCGATTTTCAACCTGTCTAGCAGAGCAGCGACGAGGATGTTTTGTGTTCCTTTTCGAGCAGGTATCCTTGTAAACCCTGTTCGAATTAGTTCTTTTCGATTTACAACCTGTCTAGCAGAGCAGCGACGAGGATGTTTTGTGTTCCTTTTCGAGCAGGTATCCTTGTAAACCCTGTTCGAATTAGTTCTTTTCGATTTTCAACCTGTCTAGGAGAGCAGCGACCAGGATGTTTTGTCTTCCTTTTCGAGCAGGTATCCTTCTCAGCCCTGTTCGAATTAGTTCTTTTCGATTTTCAACCTGTCTAGGAGAGCAGCGACCAGGATATTTTGTGTTCCTTTTCGAGCAGGTTTCCTACTCAACCCTGTTCGAATTAGTTCTTTTCGATTTACAACCTGTCTAGGAGAGCAGCGACCAGGTTGTTTTGTGTTCATTTTCGAGAAGGTATCCTTCTCAGCCCTGTTCGAATTAGTTCTTTTCGATTTACAACCTGTCTAGAAGAGCAGCGACCATTATGTTCTGTGTTCCTTTTCGAGCAGGTATCCTTCTCAGCCCTGTTGGAATTAGTTCTTTTCGATTTTCAACCTGTCTAGGAGAGCAGCGACCCGGAAGTTTTGTTTACATTTTCGAGCAGGTATCCTTTTCAGCCCTGTTCGAATTAGTTCTTTTCGATTTTCAACCTGTCTAGGAGAGCAGCGACCAGGAAGATTTGTGATCATTTTCGAGCAGGTATACTTCTCAGCCCTGTTCGAATTAGTTCTTTTCGATTTACAACCTGTTTAAGAGAGCAGCGACGAGGATGATTTGTGTTCATTTTCGAGCAGGTATCCTTGTAATCCCTGTTTGAATTAGTTCTTTTCGATTTTCAACTTGTCTAGGAGAGAAGCAACCTGGACGTTTTGTTTTCCTTTTCGAGCAGGAATCCTTCTCAGCCCTGTCAGAATTGGTTCTTTTCGATTTTCAACCTGTCTAGGAGAGCAGCGACAAGGATGTTTTGTGATACTTTACGAGCAGGCATCCTTCTCAGACCTGTTCGAATTAGTTCTTTTCAATTTACAACCTGTCTAGGAGAACAGCGACCAGGATATTTTGTGTTCCTTTTCGGACAGGTATCCTTCTCATCCCTGTTCGAATTAGTTCTTTTCGATTTTCAACCTGTCTAGGAGAGCAGCGACCAGGAAGTTTTGTGTCCATTTTCGAGCAGGTATACTTCACAGCCCTGTTCGAATTAGTTCTTTTCGATTTAATACCTGTTTAAGAGAGCAGCAACCAGGATGTTTTGTGTTCATTTTCGAGCGGGTATCTTTCTCAGCCCTGTTCGAATTAGTTCTTTTCGATTTACAACCTGTCTAGGAGAACTGCGACCAGGATGTTTTGTGATACTTTTCGAGCTGGCATCCTACTCAGGCCTGTTCGAATTAGTTCTTTTCGATTTTCAACCTGTCTAGCAGAGCAGCGACGAGGATGTTTTGTGTTCCTTTTCGAGCAGGTATCCTTGTAAACCCTGTTCGAATTAGTTCTTTTCGATTTTCAACCTGTCTAGGAGAGCAGCGACCAGGAAGATTTGTGATCATTTTCGAGCAGGTATACTTCTCAGCCCTGTTCGAATTAGTTCTTTTCGATTTACAACCTGTTTAAGAGAGCAGCGACGAGGATGATTTGTGTTCATTTTCGAGCAGGTATCTTTCTCAACCCTGTTCGAATTAGTTCTTTTCTATTTACAACCTGTCAAGCAGAGCAGCGACGAGGATGATTTGTGTTCATTTTCGAGCAGGTATCCTTGTAATCCCTGTTTGAATTAGTTCTTTTCGATTTTCAACTTGTCTAGGAGAGAAGCAACCTGGACGTTTTGTTTTCCTTTTCGAGCAGGAATCCTTCTCAGCCCTGTTCGAATTGGTTCTTTTCGATTTTCAACCTGTCTAGGAGAGCAGCGACAAGGATGTTTTGTGATACTTCACGAGCAGGCATCCTTCTCAGACCTGTTCGAATTAGTTCTTTTCAATTTACAACCTGTCTAGGAGAACAGCGACCAGGATGTTTTGTGTTCCTTTTCGGACAGGTATCCTTCTCATCCCTGTTCGAATTAGTTCTTTTCGATTTTCAACCTGTCTAAGAGAGCAGTGACCAGGATGTTTTGTGTTCATTTTCGAGCAGGTATACTTCTCAGCCCTGTTCGAATAGTTCTTTTCGATTTACAACCTGTCGAGGAGAGCAGCGACGAGGATGTTTTGTGAATATTTTCGAGCAGGTATCCTTCTCAGCCCTGTTCGAATTAGTTCTTTTCCATTTTCAACCTGTCTAAGAGAGCAGTGACCAGGATGTTTTGTGTTCATTTTCGAGCAGGTATCCTTCTCAGCCCTGTTCGAATTAGTTCTTTTCCATTTTCAACCTGTCTAGGAGAGCAGCGACCAGGATGTTTTGTGTTCCTATTCGAGCACGTATCCTTCTCAGCCCTTTTCGAATTAGTTCTTTTCGATTTTCAATTTGTCTAGGAGAGCAGCGACCAGGATGTTTGTGTTCCTTTTCGAGCAGGTTTCCTTCTCAGTCCTGTTCGAATTAGTTCTTTTCGATTTTCAACCAGTCTAGGAGAGCAGCGACCAGGATGGTTTGTGTACATTTTCGAACAGTTATCCTTCTCAGCCCTGTTCGAATTAGTTCTTTTCGATTTTCAGCCTGTCTAGGAGAGCAGCGACAAGGATGTTTTGTGTACATTTTCGAACAGGTATCCTTTTCAGCCGTGTTCGAATTAGTTCTTTTCGATTTTCAACCTGTCTAGGTGAGCAGCGACAAGGATGTTTTGTGTCCATTTTCGAGCAGGTATCCTTCTCAGCCCTGTTCGAATTAGTTCTTTTCGATTTTCAACCTGTCTAGAAGAGCAGCGACCAGGATTTTTTGTGTTCCTTTTCGAGCAGGTATCCTTCTCAGCCCTGTTCGAATTCGTTCTTTTCGATTTTCAACCTGTCTAGGCGAGCAGCGACGAGGATGTTTTGTGTCCATTTTCAAGCAGGTATCCTTCTCAGCCCTGTTCGAATAGTTCTTTTCGATTTACAACCTGTCGAGAAGAGCAGCGAACAGAATGTTTTGTGTTCATTTTCGAGCAGGTATCCTTCTCAGCCATGTTCGAATTAGTTCTTTTCGATTTTCAACCTGTCTAGAAGAGCAGGTATCCTTGTAAGCCTTCTTTGAATTAGTTCTTTTCGATTTTCAACCTGTCTAGGAGAGCAGCGACCAGGATGTTTTGTGTTCATTTTCGAGCAGGTATCCTTCTCAGCCATGTTCGAATTAGTTCTCTGCGATTTTCAACCTGTCTAAGTGAGCAGTGACCAGGATGTTTTCTGTTCATTTTCGAGCAGGTATCCTTCTCAGCCCTGTTCGAATTAGTTCTTTTCGATTTACAACCTGTCGAGGAGAGGAGCGACGAGGATGTTTTGTGTTCATTTTCGAGCAGGTATCCTTCACAGCCCTGTTCGAATAGTTCTTTTCGATTTACAACATGTCGAGGAGAGCAGCAACCAGGATGTTTTGTGAACATTTTCGAGCAGGTATCCTTCTCAGCCCTGTTCGAATTAGTTCTTTTCCATTTTCGACCTGTCTAGGAGAGCAGCGACCAGGATGTTTTGTGTTTCTTTTTCGAGCAGGTATCCTTCTCAGCCCTTTTCGAATTAGTTCTTTTCGGTTTTCAACTTGTCTAGGAGAGCAGCGACCAGGATGTTTGTGTTCCTTTTCGAGCAGGTTTCCTTCTCAGTCCTGTTCGAATTAGTTCTTTTCGATTTTCAACCTGACTAGGAGAGCAGCGACCAGGAAGTTTTGTGTCCATTTTTGAGCAGGTATCCTTCTCAGCCCTGTTCGAATTAGTTCTTTTCGATTTTCAACCTGTCTAGGAGAGTAGCGACCAGGATGATTTGTGTTCATTTTTGACGAGGTATCCTTCACAGCCCTGTTCGAATTAGTTCTTTTCGATTTAAAACCTGTTTAAGAGAGCAGCGACCAGGATGTTTTGTGTTCATTTTCGAGCAGGTATATTTCTCAGCCCTGTTCGAATTAGTTCTTTTCGATTTACAACCTGTCTAGCAGAGAAGCGACGAGGATGTATTGTCTTCATTTTCGAGCAGGTATCCTTGTAACCCCTGTTTGAATTAGTTCTTTTCGATTTTCAACTTGTCTAGGAGAGCAGGGCCCAGGATGTTTTGTGTTCCTTTTCGAGCAGGAATCCTTCTCAGCCCTGTTTGAATGAGTTCTTTTCGATTTTCTACCTGTCTAGGAGAGCAGCGACCAGGATGTTTTGTGATACTTTTCGAGCAGGCATCCTTCTCAGCCCTGTTCTTATTAGTTCTTTTCGATTTTCAACCTGTCTAGGAGAGCAGCGACCAGGATGTTTGTGTTCCTTTTCGAGCAGGTTTCCTTCTCGGCCCTGTTCGAATTAGTTCTTTTCGATTTTCAACCTGTCTAGGAGAGCAGCGACCTGGATGTTTTGGGCACATTTTCGAGCAGGTATCCTTCTCAACCCTGTTCGAATTAGTTCTTTTCGATTTTCAACCTGTCTAGGAGAGCAGCGACCAGGAAGTTTTGTGTTCATGTTCGAGCAGGTATCCTTCTCAGCCCTGTTCGAATTAGTTCTTTTCGATTTTAAACCTGTCTAGGAGAGCAGCGACCTGGACGATTTGTGTTCATTTTTGAGGAGGTATCCTTCTCAGCCCTGTTCGAATTAGTTCTTTTCGATTTTCAACCTGTCTAGGAGAGCAGCGACCAGGATGTTTTGTGTTCATTTTCGAGCAGGTATACTTATCAGCCCTGTTCGAATTAGTTCTTTTCGATTTACAACCTGTTTAAGGGAGCAGAGACCAGGATGTTTTGTGTTCATTTTCGAGCAGGTATCCTTCTCAGCCATGTTCGAATTAGTTCTTTTCGATTTACAACCTGTCTATCAGAGCAGCGCCGAGGATGTTTTGTGTTCATTTTCGAGCAGGTATCCTTGTAACCCCTGTTCGAATTAGTTCTTTTCGATTTTCAACCTGTCTAGGAGAGCAGCGACCAGGATGTTTTGTGATACTTTTCGAGCAGGCATCCTTCTCAGCCCTGTTAGAATTAGTTCTTTCGATTTTAAACCTGTCTAGGAGAGCAGCGACCAGGATGTTTGTGTTCCTTTTCGAGCAGGTTTCCTTCTCAAACCTGTTCGAATTAGTGCTTTTCGATTTTCAACCTGTCTAGGAGAGCAGCGAACAGGATGTTTTGTGTACATTTTCGAGCAGGTATCCTTTTCAGCCCTGTTCGAATTAGTTCTTTTCGATTTTCAACCAGTCTAGGAGAGCAGCGACCGGGAAGTTTTGTGTCCATTTTCGAGCAGGTATCCTTCTCAGCCCTGTTCGAATTAGTTCTTTTCGATTTTCAACCTGTCTAGGAGAGCAGCGACCAGGATGATTTGTGTTCATTTTTGAGGTTATATCCTTCTCAGCCCTGTTCGAATTAGTTATTTTCGATTTTCAACCTGTCTAGGAGAGCAGCGACCAGGATGTTTTGTGTTCATTTTCGAGCAGGTATCCTTCTCAGCCATGTTCGAATTAGTTCGTTTCGATTTTCAACCTGTCTAAGAGAGCAGTGAACAGGATGTTTTGTGTTCATTTTCGAGCAGGTAACCTTCTCAGCACTGTTCGAATTAGTTCTTTTCTATTTTCAACCTGTCTAGGAGAGCAGGTATCCTTGTAAGCCTTGTTTGAATTTGTTCTTTTCGATTTTCAACTTGTCTAGGAGAGCAGCGACCAGGTTGTTTTGTGTTCATTTTCGAGCAGGTATCCTTCTCAGCCATGTTCGAATTAGTTCTTTTCTATTTTCAACCTGTCTAGGAGAGCAGGTATCCTTGTAAGCCTTCTTTGAATTAGTTCTTTTCGATTTTCAACCTGTCTAGGAGAGCAGCGACCAGGATGTTTTGTGTTCATTTTCGAGCAGGTATCCTTCTCAGCCATGTTCGAATTAGTTCTTTTCGATTTTCAACCTGTCTAAGAGAGCAGTGACCTGGATGTTTTGTGTTCATTTTTGAGCAGGTATCCTTCTCAGCCCTGTTCGAATTAGTTCTTTTCGATTTACAACCTGTCGAGGAGAGCAGTGACGAGGATGTTTTGTGTTCATTTTCGAGCAGGTATCCTTCTCAGCCCTGTTCGAATTAGTTCTTTTCGATTTACAACCTGTCTAGGAGAGCAGCGACCAGGATGTTTTCTGTTCCTTTTCGAGCAGGTATCCTTCTCAGCCCTGTTCGAATTAGTTCTTTTCGATTTTCAACCTGTCTAGGAGAGCTGCGACCAGGATGTTTTGTGTTCCTTTTCAAGCAGGTTTCCTTCTCAGCCCTGTTCGAATTAGTTCTTTTCGATTTTCAACCAGTCTAGGAGAGCAGCGACCATTATGTTTTGTGTTCCTTTTCGAGCAGGTATCCTTCTCAGCCCTGTTCGAATTAGTTCTTTTCGATTTTCAACCTGTCTAGGAGAGCACCGACCAGGAAGTTTTGTGTACATTTTCGAGCAGGTATCCTTTTCAGCCCTTTTCTAATTAGTTTTTTTCGATTTTCAACCTGTCTAAGAGAGCAGCGACCAGGATGTTTTGTGTTCATTTTCGAGCAGGTATCCTTCTCAGCCCTGTTCGAATTAGTTCTTTTCGATTTACAACCTGTCTAAGAGAGCAGTGAACAGGATGTTTTGTGTTCATTTTCGAGCAGGTAACCTTTTCAGCCCTGTTCGAATTAGTTCGTTTCTATTTTCAACCTGTCTAGGAGAGCAGGTATCCTTGTAAGCCCTGTTCGAATTAGTTCTTTTCGATTTTCAACCTGTCTAGGAGTGCAGCGAACTGGATGTTTTGTGTTCATTTTCGAGCAGGTATCCTTCTCAGCCCTGTTCGAATTAGTTCTTTTCGATTAAAACCTGTCTAGCAGAGCAGCGACCAGGATGTTTTGTGTTCATTTTCGAGCAGGTATCCTTGTAAGCCCTGTTCGAATTAGTTCTTTTCGATTTTCAACCTGTCTAGGAGAGCACCGACCAGGAAGTTTTGTGTACATTTTCGAGCAGGTATCCTTTTCAGCCCTTTTCTAATTAGTTCTTTTCGATTTTCAACCTGTCTAAGAGAGCAGCGACCAGGATGTTTTGTGTTCATTTTCGAGCAGGTATCCTTCTCAGCCCTGTTCGAATTAGTTCTTTTCGATTTACAACCTGTCTAAGAGAGCAGTGAACAGGATGTTTTGTGTTCATTTTCGAGAAGGTAACCTTTTCAGCCCTGTTCGAATTAGTTCGTTTCTATTTTAAACCTGTCTAGGAGAGCAGGTATCCTTGTAAGCCCTGTTCTAATTAGTTCTTTTCGATTTTCAACCTGTCTTGGAGTGCTGCGAACTGGATGTTTTGTGTTCATTTTCGAGCAGGTATCCTTCTCAGCCCTGTTCGAATTAGTTCTTTTCGATTTACAACGTGTGTAGCAGAGCAGCGACCAGGATGTTTTATGTTCATTTTCGAGCAGGTATCCTTGTAAGCCCTGTTTGAATTAGTCCTTTTCGATTAAAACCTGTCTAGCAGAGCAGCGACCAGGATGTTTTGTGTTCATTTTCGAGCAGGTATCCTTGTAAGCCCTGTTTGAATTAGTTCTTTTCGATTTACAACCTATCTAGCAGAGCAGCGACCAGGATGTTTCGTGTTCATTTTCGAGCAGGTATCCTTCTCAGCCATGTTCGAATTAGTTCTTTTCGATTTTCAACCTGTCTAAGAGAGCAGTGAACACGATGTTTTGTGTTCATTTTCGGGCAGGTAACCTTCTCAGCCCTGTTCGAATTAGTTCTTTTCTATTTTCAACCTGTCTAGGAGAGCAGGTATCCTTGTAAGCCTTGTTTGAATTTGTTCTTTTCGATTTTCAACTTGTCTAGGAGAGCAGCGACCAGGTTGTTTTGTGTTCATTTTCGAGCAGGTATCCTTGTAAGCCCTGTTTGAATTAGTTCTTTTCGATTTTCAACCTGTCTAGGAGAGCAGCGACCAGGATGTTTTGTGTTCATTTCCGAGCATGTATCCTTGTAAGACCTGCTCGAATTAGTTCTTTTCCATTTACAACCTGTCGAGGAGAGCAGCGACCAGGAGGTTTTGTGTTCATTTTCGAGCAGGTATCCTTATTAGCCCTGTTCGAATTAGTTCTTTTCGATTTACAACCTGTCTAAGAGAGCAGTGAACAGGATGTTTTGTGTTCATTTTCGAACAGGTATCCTTCTCAGCCCTGTTCGAATTAGTTCTTTTCGATTTACAACCTGTCTAGCAGAGCCGCGACCAGGATGTTTTGTGTTCATTTTCGAGCAGGTATCCTTGTAAGCCCGATTTGAATTAGTTCTTTTCGATTTTCACCCTGTCTAGGAGAGCAGCGACCAGGATGTTTCGTGTTCATTTTCGAGCAGGTTCAGAGAGGAACCCGGACCAGGCTTCGCCGAACAGCATAGTCTCGTTCAGTGAGGCTGACCGACCCGATCTCGTTTATACCGGTTCTACGGGCATTTTTTTGCCGAGCCTACGCGCTCGGGAAACCCACGTTAAACTCGGCCTTGTGCCAAATGCAACCCTCGTGGGAGGTAGACAAGACCTGAACCCGTCTAGGCGGGTTCAAAGGTCATATTTTTGGCCGAGCCTACGGGCTTGGAGATACCCACATTAAACCGGCCTTGTGTCACATTTAATCCTCGTGGGGGGGGTGATAAATACCAACCCTGGTGGGGTGAGCTAGATACCGAATTGAGTGGAGCCGATAGTAGCTCACCCCAAATCAGACTGACAGTCATACTAACACCTTCCACATCTTGTATTATTATTTCGAGTAATATACCTTCGTTATTTCTACTCTTGTGTTCGTGTTGTTCTTCCTTGGTCCTAACCTGGACCATAACAGTGGAATCTAGTTGTACCGATAGTAGTTCACTCCAAACCAGACTGACAGTCATACTAACACCTTCCACATCTTGTATTATTATTTCGTGTAATATACCTTCGTTATTTCTACTCTTGTGTTCGTGTTGTTCTTCCTTGGTCCTAACCTGGACCATAACAGTGGAATCTAGTTGAGCCGATAGTAGTTCACTCCAAACCAGACTGACAGTCATACTAACACCTTCCACATCTTGTATTATTATTTCGTGTAATATACCTTCGTTATTTCTACTCTTGTGTTCGTGTTGTTCTTCCTTGGTCTTAACCTGGACCATAACAGTGGAATCTAGTTGAGCCGATAGTAGTTCACTCCAAACCAGACTGACAGTCATACTAACACCTTCCACATCTTGTATTATTATTTCGAGTAATATACCTTCGTTATTTCTACTCTTGTGTTTGTGTTGTTCTTCCTTGGTCCTAACCTGAACCATAACATTGGAATCTAGTCGAGCCGATAGTAGTTCACTCCAAACCAGACAGACAGTCATACTAACACCTTCCACATCTTGTATTATTATTTCGTGTAATATACCTTCGTTATTTCTACTCTTGTGTTCGTGTTGTTCTTCCTTGGTCCTAACCTGGACCATAACAGTGGAATCTAGTTGTACCGATAGTAGTTCACTCCAAACCAGACTGACAGTCATACTAACACCTTCCACATCTTGTATTATTATTTCGTGTAATATACCTTCGTTATTTCTACTCTTGTGTTTGTGTTGTTCTTCCTTGGTCCTAACCTGGACCATAACAGTGGAATCTAGTTGAGCCGATAGTAGTTCACTCCAAACCAGACTGACAGTCATACTGACACCTTCCACATCTTGTATTATTATTTCGTGTAATATACCTTCGTTATTTCTACTCTTGTGTTCGTGTTGTTCTTCCTTGGTCTTAACCTGGACCATAACAGTGGAATCTAGTTGAGCCGATAGTAGTTCACTCCAAACCAGACTGACAGTCATACTAACACCTTCCACATCTTGTATTATTATTTCGTGTAATATACCTTCGTTATTTCTACTCTTGTGTTTGTGTTGTTCTTCCTTGGTCTTAACCTGGACCATAACAGTGGAATCTAGTTGAGCCGATAGTAGTTCACTCCAAACCAGACTGACAGTCATACTAACACCTTCCACATCTTGTATTATTATTTCGTGTAATATACCTTCGTTATTTCTACTCTTGTGTTTGTGTTGTTCTTCCTTGGTCCTAACCTGGACCATAACAGTGGAATCTAGTTGAGCCGATAGTAGTTCACTCCAAACCAGACTGACAGTCATACTAACACCTTCCACATCTTGTATTATTATTTCGTGTAATATACCTTCGTTATTTCTACTCTTGTGTTCGTGTTGTTCTTCCTTGGTCTTAACCTGGACCATAACAGTGGAATCTAGTTGAGCCGATAGTAGTTCACTCCAAACCAGACTGACAGTCATACTAAAACCTTGAACATCTTGTATTATTATTTCGTGTAATATACCTTCGTTATTTCTACTCTTGTGTTTGTGTTGTTCTTCCTTGGTCTTAACCTGGACCATAACAGTGGAATCTAGTTGAGCCGATAGTAGTTCACTCCAAACCAGACTGACAGTCATACTAACACCTTCCACATCTTGTATTATTATTTCGTGTAATATACCTTCGTTATTTCTACTCTTGTGTTCGTGTTGTTCTTCCTTGGTCTTAACCTGGACCATAACAGTGGAATCTAGTTGAGCCGATAGTAGTTCACTCCAAACCAGACTGACAGTCATACTAACACCTTCCACATCTTGTATTATTATTTCGTGTAATATACCTTCGTTATTTCTACTCTTGTGTTCGTGTTGTTCTTCCTTGGTCTTAACCTGGACCATAACAGTGGAATCTAGTTGAGCCGATAGTAGTTCACTCCAAACCAGACTGACAGTCATACTAACACCTTCCACATCTTGTATTATTATTTCGTGTAATATACCTTCGTTATTTCTACTCTTGTGTTTGTGTTGTTCTTCCTTGGTCCTAACCTGGACCATAACAGTGGAATCTAGTTGAGCCGATAGTAGTTCACTCCAAACCAGACTGACAGTCATACTGACACCTTCCACATCTTGTATTATTATTTCGTGTAATATACCTTCGTTATTTCTACTCTTGTGTTCGTGTTGTTCTTCCTTGGTCTTAACCTGGACCATAACAGTGGAATCTAGTTGAGCCGATAGTAGTTCACTCCAAACCAGACTGACAGTCATACTAACACCTTCCACATCTTGTATTATTATTTCGTGTAATATACCTTCGTTATTTCTACTCTTGTGTTTGTGTTGTTCTTCCTTGGTCTTAACCTGGACCATAACAGTGGAATCTAGTTGAGCCGATAGTAGTTCACTCCAAACCAGACTGACAGTCATACTAACACCTTCCACATCTTGTATTATTATTTCGTGTAATATACCTTCGTTATTTCTACTCTTGTGTTTGTGTTGTTCTTCCTTGGTCCTAACCTGGACCATAACAGTGGAATCTAGTTGAGCCGATAGTAGTTCACTCCAAACCAGACTGACAGTCATACTAACACCTTCCACATCTTGTATTATTATTTCGTGTAATATACCTTCGTTATTTCTACTCTTGTGTTCGTGTTGTTCTTCCTTGGTCTTAACCTGGACCATAACAGTGGAATCTAGTTGAGCCGATAGTAGTTCACTCCAAACCAGACTGACAGTCATACTAACACCTTGCACATCTTGTATTATTATTTCGTGTAATATACCTTCGTTATTTCTACTCTTGTGTTTGTGTTGTTCTTCCTTGGTCTTAACCTGGACCATAACAGTGGAATCTAGTTGAGCCGATAGTAGTTCACTCCAAACCAGACTGACAGTCATACTAACACCTTCCACATCTTGTATTATTATTTCGTGTAATATACCTTCGTTATTTCTACTCTTGTGTTCGTGTTGTTCTTCCTTGGTCTTAACCTGGACCATAACAGTGGAATCTAGTTGAGCCGATAGTAGTTCACTCCAAACCAGACTGACAGTCATACTAACACCTTCCACATCTTGTATTATTATTTCGTGTAATATACCTTCGTTATTTCTACTCTTGTGTTCGTGTTGTTCTTCCTTGGTCTTAACCTGGACCATAACAGTGGAATCTAGTTGAGCCGATAGTAGTTCACTCCAAACCAGACTGACAGTCATACTAACACCTTCCACATCTTGTATTATTATTTCGTGTAATATACCTTCGTTATTTCTACTCTTGTGTTTGTGTTGTTCTTCCTTGGTCCTAACCTGGACCATAACAGTGGAATCTAGTTGAGCCGATAGTAGTTCACTCCAAACCAGACTGACAGTCATACTAACACCTTCCACATCTTGTATTATTATTTCGTGTAATATACCTTCGTTATTTCTACTCTTGTGTTCGTGTTGTTCTTCCTTGGTCTTAACCTGGACCATAACAGTGGAATCTAGTTGAGCCGATAGTAGTTCACTCCAAACCAGACTGACAGTCATACTAACACCTTCCACATCTTGTATTATTATTTCGTGTAATATGCCTTCGTTATTTCTACTCTTGTGTTTGTGTTGTTCTTCCTTGGTCCTAACCTGGACCATAACAGTGGAATCTAGTTGAGCCGATAGTAGTTCACTCCAAACCAGACTGACAGTCATACTAACACCTTCTACATCTTGTATTATTATTTCGTGTAATATACCTTCGTTATTTCTACTCTTGTGTTCGTGTTGTTCTTCCTTGGTCTTAACCTGGACCATAACAGTGGAATCTAGTTGAGCCGATAGTAGTTCACTCCAAACCAGACTGACAGTCATACTAACACCTTCCACATCTTGTATTATTATTTCGTGTAATATACCTTCGTTATTTCCACTCTTGTGTTTGTGTTGTTCTTCCTTGGTCCTAACCTGGACCATAACAGTGGAATCTAGTTGAGCCGATAGTAGTTCACTCCAAACCAGACTGACAGTCATACTAACACCTTCCACATCTTGTATTATTATTTCGTGTAATATACCTTCGTTATTTCTACTCTTGTGTTCGTGTTGTTCTTCCTTGGTCTTAACCTGGACCATAACAGTGGAATCTAGTTGAGCCGATAGTAGTTCACTCCAAACCAGACTGACAGTCATACTAACACCTTCCACATCTTGTATTATTATTTCGTGTAATATACCTTCGTTATTTCTACTCTTGTGTTTGTGTTGTTCTTCCTTGGTCCTAACCTGGACCATAACAGTGGAATCTAGTTGAGCCGATAGTAGTTCACTCCAAACCAGACTGACAGTCATACTAACACCTTCCACATCTTGTATTATTATTTCGTGTAATATACCTTCGTTATTTCTACTCTTGTGTTTGTGTTGTTCTTCCTTGGTCCTAACCTGGACCATAACAGTGGAATCTAGCCGAGCCGATAGTAGTTCACTCCAAACCAGACTGACAGTCATACTAACACCTTCCACATCTTGTATTATTATTTCGTGTAATATACCTTCGTTATTTCCACTCTTGTGTTTGTGTTGTTCTTCCTTGGTCCTAACCTGGTCCATAACAGTGGAATCTAGTTGAGCCGATAGTAGTTCACTCCAAACCAGACTGACAGTCATACTAACACCTTCCACATCTTGTATTATTATTTCGTGTAATATACCTTCGTTATTTCTACTCTTGTGTTCGTGTTGTTCTTCCTTGGTCTTAACCTGGACCATAACAGTGGAATCTAGTTGAGCCGATAGTAGTTCACTCCAAACCAGACTGACAGTCATACTAACACCTTCCACATCTTGTATTATTATTTCGTGTAATATACCTTCGTTATTTCTACTCTTGTGTTTGTGTTGTTCTTCCTTGGTCCTAACCTGGACCATAACAGTGGAATCTAGTTGAGCCGATAGTAGTTCACTCCAAACCAGACTGACAGTCATACTAACACCTTCCACATCTTGTATTATTATTTCGTGTAATATACCTTCGTTATTTCTACTCTTGTGTTTGTGTTGTTCTTCCTTGGTCCTAACCTGGACCATAACAGTGGAATCTAGCCGAGCCGATAGTAGTTCACTCCAAACCAGACTGACAGTCATACTAACACCTTCCACATCTTGTATTATTATTTCGTGTAATATACCTTCGTTATTTCTACTCTTGTGTTTGTGTTGTTCTTCCTTGGTCCTAACCTGGACCATAACAGTGGAATCTAGCCGAGCCGATAGTAGTTCACTCCAAACCAGACTGACAGTCATACTAACACCTTCCACATATTGTATTATTATTTCTTGTAATATACCTTCGTTATTTCTACTCTTGTGTTCGTGTTGTTCTTCCTTGGTCCTAACCTGGACCATAACAGTGGAATCTAGTCGAGCCGATAGTAGTTCACTCCAAACCAGACTGACAGTCATACTAACAGCTTCCACATCTTGTATTATTATTTCGTGTAATATACCTTCGTTATTTCTACTCTTTTGTTCGTGTTGTTCTTCCTTGGTCCTAACCTGGACCATAACAGTGGAATCTATTCGAGCCGATAGTAGTTCACTCCAAACCAGACTGACAGTCATACTAACACCTTCCACATCTTGTATTATTATTTCGTGTAATATACCTTCGTTATTTCTACTCTTGTGTTCGTGTTGTTCTTCCTTGGTCCTAACCTGGACCATAACAGTGGAATCTATTCGAGCCGATAGTAGTTCACTCCAAACCAGACTGACAGTCATACTAACACCTTCCACATCTTGTATTATTATTTCGTGTAATATACCTTCGTTATTTCTACTCTTGTGTTCGTGTTGTTCTTCCTTGGTCCTAACCTGGACCATAACAGTGGAATCTAGTCGAGCCCATAGTAGTTCACTCCAAACCAGACTGACAGTCATACTAACACCTTCCACGTCTTGTATTATTATTTCGTGTAATATACCTTCGTTATTTCTACTCTTGTGTTCGTGTTGTTCTTCCTTGGTCCTAACCTGGACCATAACAGTGGAATCTAGTCGAGCCGATAGTAGTTCACTCCAAACCAGACTGACAGTCATACTAACAGCTTCCACATCTTGTATTATTATTTCGTGTAATATACCTTCGTTATTTCTACTCTTGTGTTCGTGTTGTTCTTCCTTGGTCCTAACCTGGACCATAACAGTGGAATCTAGTCGAGCCGATAGTAGTTCACTCCAAACCAGACTGACAGTCATACTAACACCTTCCACATCTTGTATTATTATTTCGTGTAATATACCTTCGTTATTTCTACTCTTGTGTTCGTGTTGTTCTTCCTTGGTCCTAACCTGGACCCTAACAGTGGAATCTAGTCGAACCGATAGTAGTTCACTCCAAACCAGACTGACAGTCATACTAACACCTTCCACATCTTGTATTATTATTTCGTGTAATATACCTTCGTTATTTCTACTCTTGTGTTCGTGTTGTTCTTCCTTGGTCCTAACCTGGACCATAACAGTGGAATCTAGTCGAGCCGATAGTAGTTCACTCCAAACCAGACTGACAGTCATACTAACACCTTCCACATCTTGTATTATTATTTCGTGTAATATACCTTCGTTATTTCTACTCTTGTGTTCGTGTTGTTCTTCCTTGGTCCTAACCTGGACCATAACAGTGGAATCTAGTCGAGCCGATAGTAGTTCACTCCAAACCAGACTGACAGTCATACTAACAGCTTCCACATCTTGTATTATTATTTCGTGTAATATACCTTCGTTATTTCTACTCTTGTGTTCGTGTTGTTCTTCCTTGGTCCTAACCTGGACCATAACAGTGGAATCTAGTCGAGCCGATAGTAGTTCACTCCAAACCAGACTGACAGTCATACTAACAGCTTCCACATCTTGTATTATTATTTCGTGTAATATACCTTCGTTATTTCTACTCTTGTGTTCGTGTTGTTCTTCCTTGGTCCTAACCTGGACCATAACAGTGGAATCTAGTCGAGCCGATAGTAGTTCACTCCAAACCAGACTGACAGTCATACTAACAGCTTCCACATCTTGTATTATTATTTCGTGCAATATACCTTCGTTATTTCTACTCTTGTGTTCCTGTTGTTCTTCCTTGGTCCTAACCTGGACCATAACAGTGGAATCTAGTCGAGCCGATAGTAGTTCACTCCAAACCAGACTGACAGTCATACTAACACCTTCCACATCTTGTATTATTATTTCGTGTAATATACCTTCGTTATTTCTACTCTTGAGTTCGTGTTGTTCTTCCTTGGTCCTAACCTGGACCATAACAGTGGAATCTATTCGAGCCGATAGTAGTTCACTCCAAACCAGACTGACAGTCATACTAACACCTTCCACATCTTGTATTATTATTTCGTGTAATATACCTTCGTTATTTCTACTCTTGTGTTCGTGTTGTTCTTCCTTGGTCCTAACCTGGACCATAACAGTGGAATCTAGTCGAGCCGATAGTAGTTCACTCCAAACCAGACTGACAGTCATACTAACAGCTTCCACATCTTGTATTATTATTTCGTGTAATATACCTTCGTTATTTCTACTCTTGTGTTCGTGTTGTTCTTCCTTGGTCCTAACCTGGACCATAACAGTGGAATCTAGTCGAGCCGATAGTAGTTCACTCCAAACCAGACTGACAGTCATACTAACAGCTTCCACATCTTGTATTATTATTTCGTGTAATATACCTTCGTTATTTCTACTCTTGTGTTCGTGTTGTTCTTCCTTGGTCCTAACCTGGACCCTAACAGTGGAATCTAGTCGAACCGATAGTAGTTCACTCCAAACCAGACTGACAGTCATACTAACAGCTTCCACATCTTGCATTATTATTTCGTGTAATATACCTTCGTTATTTCTACTCTTGTGTTCGTGTTGTTCTTCCTTGGTCCTAACCTGGGCCATAACAGTGGAATCTAGTCGAGCCGATAGTAGTTCACTCCAAACCAGACTGACAGTCATACTAACACCTTCCACATCTTGTATTATTATTTCGTGTAATATACCTTCGTTATTTCTACTCTTGTGTTCGTGTTGTTCTTCCTTGGTCCTAACCTGGACCATAACAGTGGAATCTAGTCGAGCCCATAGTAGTTCACTCCAAACCAGACTGACAGTCATACTAACACCTTCCACGTCTTGTATTATTATTTCGTGTAATATACGTTCGTTATTTCTACTCTTGTGTTCGTGTTGTTCTTCCTTGGTCCTAACCTGGACCATAACAGTGGAATCTAGTCGAGCCGATAGTAGTTCACTCCAAACCAGACTGACAGTCATACTAACACCTTCCACATCTTGTATTATTATTTCGTGTAATATACCTTCGTTATTTCTACTCTTGTGTTCGTGTTGTTCTTCCTTGGTCCTAACCTGGACCATAACAGTGGAATCTAGTCGAGCCCATAGTAGTTCACTCCAAACCAGACTGACAGTCATACTAACACCTTCCACGTCTTGTATTATTATTTCGTGTAATATACGTTTGTTATTTCTACTCTTGTGTTCGTGTTGTTCTTCCTTGGTCCTAACCTGGACCATAACAGTGGAATCTAGTCGAGCCGATAGTAGTTCACTCCAAACCAGACTGACAGTCATACTAACAGCTTCCACATCTTGTATTATTATTTCGTGTAATATACCTTCGTTATTTCTACTCTTGTGTTCGTGTTGTTCTTCCTTGGTCCTAACCTGGACCATAACAGTGGAATCTAGTTGAGCCGATAGTAGTTCACTCCAAACCAGACTGACAGTCATACTAACACCTTCCACATCTTGTATTATTATTTCGTGTAATATACCTTCGTTATTTCTACTCTTGGGTTCGTGTTGTTCTTCCTTGGTCCTAACCTGGACCATAACAGTGGAATCTAGTCGAGCCGATAGTAGTTCACTCCAAACCGGACTGACAGTCATACTAACACCTTCCACATCTTGTATTATTATTTCATGTAATATACCTTTGTTATTTCTACTCTTTTGTTTGTGTTGGTCTTCCTTGGTCCTAACCTGGACCATAGCATTGGAATCTAGTCGATCCGATAGTAGTTCACTCCAAACCAGACTGACAGTCATACTAACAGCTTCCACATCTTGTATTATTATTTCATGTAATATACCTTCGTTATTTCTACTCTTGTGTTCGTGTTGTTCTTCCTTGGTCCTAACCTGGACCATAACAGTGGAATCGAGTCGAGCCGATAGTAGTTCACTCCAAACCAGACTGACAGTCATACTAACACCTTCCACATCTTGTATTATTATTTCGTGTAATATACCTTCGTTATTTCTACTCTTGTGTTCGTGTTGTTCTTCCTTGGTCCTAACCTGGACCATAGCATTGGAATCTAGTCGATCCGATAGTAGTTCACTCCAAACCAGACTGACAGTCATACTAACAGCTTCCACATCTTGTATTATTATTTCATGTAATATACCTTCGTTATTTCTACTCTTTTGTTCGTCTTGTTCTTCCTTGGTCCTAACCTGGACCATAGCATTGGAATCTAGTCGATCCGATAGTAGTTCACTCCAAACCAGACTGACAGTCATACTAACACCTTCCACATCTTGTATTATTATTTCGTGTAATATACCTTCGTTATTTCTACTCTTGTGTTCGTGTTGTTCTTCCTTGGTCTTAACCTGGACCATAACAGTGGAATCTAGTTGAGCCGATAGTAGTTCACTCCAAACCAGACTGACAGTCATACTAACACCTTGAACATCTTGTATTATTATTTCGTGTAATATACCTTCGTTATTTCTACTCTTGTGTTTGTGTTGTTCTTCCTTGGTCTTAACCTGGACCATAACAGTGGAATCTAGTTGAGCCGATAGTAGTTCACTCCAAACCAGACTGACAGTCATACTAACACCTTCCACATCTTGTATTATTATTTCGTGTAATATACCTTCGTTATTTCTACTCTTGTGTTCGTGTTGTTCTTCCTTGGTCTTAACCTGGACCATAACAGTGGAATCTAGTTGAGCCGATAGTAGTTCACTCCAAACCAGACTGACAGTCATACTAACACCTTCCACATCTTGTATTATTATTTCGTGTAATATACCTTCGTTATTTCTACTCTTGTGTTCGTGTTGTTCTTCCTTGGTCTTAACCTGGACCATAACAGTGGAATCTAGTTGAGCCGATAGTAGTTCACTCCAAACCAGACTGACAGTCATACTAACACCTTCCACATCTTGTATTATTATTTCGTGTAATATACCTTCGTTATTTCTACTCTTGTGTTTGTGTTGTTCTTCCTTGGTCCTAACCTGGACCATAACAGTGGAATCTAGTTGAGCCGATAGTAGTTCACTCCAAACCAGACTGACAGTCATACTAACACCTTCCACATCTTGTATTATTATTTCGTGTAATATACCTTCGTTATTTCTACTCTTGTGTTCGTGTTGTTCTTCCTTGGTCTTAACCTGGACCATAACAGTGGAATCTCGTTGAGCCGATAGTAGTTCACTCCAAACCAGACTGACAGTCATACTAACACCTTCCACATCTTGTATTATTATTTCGTGTAATATGCCTTCGTTATTTCTACTCTTGTGTTTGTGTTGTTCTTCCTTGGTCCTAACCTGGACCATAACAGTGGAATCTAGTTGAGCCGATAGTAGTTCACTCCAAACCAGACTGACAGTCATACTAACACCTTCCACATCTTGTATTATTATTTCGTGTAATATACCTTCGTTATTTCTACTCTTGTGTTCGTGTTGTTCTTCCTTGGTCTTAACCTGGACCATAACAGTGGAATCTAGTTGAGCCGATAGTAGTTCACTCCAAACCAGACTGACAGTCATACTAACACCTTCCACATCTTGTATTATTATTTCGTGTAATATACCTTCGTTATTTCTACTCTTGTGTTTGTGTTGTTCTTCCTTGGTCCTAACCTGGACCATAACAGTGGAATCTAGTTGAGCCGATAGTAGTTCACTCCAAACCAGACTGACAGTCATACTAACACCTTCCACATCTTGTATTATTATTTCGTGTAATATACCTTCGTTATTTCTACTCTTGTGTTCGTGTTGTTCTTCCTTGGTCTTAACCTGGACCATAACAGTGGAATCTAGTTGAGCCGATAGTAGTTCACTCCAAACCAGACTGACAGTCATACTAACACCTTCCACATCTTGTATTATTATTTCGTGTAATATACCTTCGTTATTTCTACTCTTGTGTTTGTGTTGTTCTTCCTTGGTCCTAACCTGGACCATAACAGTGGAATCTAGTTGAGCCGATAGTAGTTCACTCCAAACCAGACTGACAGTCATACTAACACCTTCCACATCTTGTATTATTATTTCGTGTAATATACCTTCGTTATTTCTACTCTTGTGTTTGTGTTGTTCTTCCTTGGTCCTAACCTGGACCATAACAGTGGAATCTAGCCGAGCCGATAGTAGTTCACTCCAAACCAGACTGACAGTCATACTAACACCTTCCACATATTGTATTATTATTTCTTGTAATATACCTTCGTTATTTCTACTCTTGTGTTCGTGTTGTTCTTCCTTGGTCCTAACCTGGACCATAACAGTGGAATCTAGTCGAGCCGATAGTAGTTCACTCCAAACCAGACTGACAGTCATACTAACAGCTTCCACATCTTGTATTATTATTTCGTGTAATATACCTTCGTTATTTCTACTCTTGTGTTCGTGTTGTTCTTCCTTGGTCCTAACCTGGACCATAACAGTGGAATCTATTCGAGCCGATAGTAGTTCACTCCAAACCAGACTGACAGTCATACTAACACCTTCCACATCTTGTATTATTATTTCGTGTAATATACCTTCGTTATTTCTACTCTTGTGTTCGTGTTGTTCTTCCTTGGTCCTAACCTGGACCATAACAGTGGAATCTATTCGAGCCGATAGTAGTTCACTCCAAACCAGACTGACAGTCATACTAACACCTTCCACATCTTGTATTATTATTTCGTGTAATATACCTTCGTTATTTCTACTCTTGTGTTCGTGTTGTTCTTCCTTGGTCCTAACCTGGACCATAACAGTGGAATCTAGTCGAGCCCATAGTAGTTCACTCCAAACCAGACTGACAGTCATACTAACACCTTCCACGTCTTGTATTATTATTTCGTGTAATATACCTTCGTTATTTCTACTCTTGTGTTCGTGTTGTTCTTCCTTGGTCCTAACCTGGACCATAACAGTGGAATCTAGTCGAGCCGATAGTAGTTCACTCCAAACCAGACTGACAGTCATACTAACAGCTTCCACATCTTGTATTATTATTTCGTGTAATATACCTTCGTTATTTCTACTCTTGTGTTCGTGTTGTTCTTCCTTGGTCCTAACCTGGACCATAACAGTGGAATCTAGTCGAGCCGATAGTAGTTCACTCCAAACCAGACTGACAGTCATACTAACACCTTCCACATCTTGTATTATTATTTCGTGTAATATACCTTCGTTATTTCTACTCTTGTGTTCGTGTTGTTCTTCCTTGGTCCTAACCTGGACCCTAACAGTGGAATCTAGTCGAACCGATAGTAGTTCACTCCAAACCAGACTGACAGTCATACTAACACCTTCCACATCTTGTATTATTATTTCGTGTAATATACCTTCGTTATTTCTACTCTTGTGTTCGTGTTGTTCTTCCTTGGTCCTAACCTGGACCATAACAGTGGAATCTAGTCGAGCCGATAGTAGTTCACTCCAAACCAGACTGACAGTCATACTAACACCTTCCACATCTTGTATTATTATTTCGTGTAATATACCTTCGTTATTTCTACTCTTGTGTTCGTGTTGTTCTTCCTTGGTCCTAACCTGGACCATAACAGTGGAATCTAGTCGAGCCGATAGTAGTTCACTCCAAACCAGACTGACAGTCATACTAACAGCTTCCACATCTTGTATTATTATTTCGTGTAATATACCTTCGTTATTTCTACTCTTGTGTTCGTGTTGTTCTTCCTTGGTCCTAACCTGGACCATAACAGTGGAATCTAGTCGAGCCGATAGTAGTTCACTCCAAACCAGACTGACAGTCATACTAACAGCTTCCACATCTTGTATTATTATTTCGTGTAATATACCTTCGTTATTTCTACTCTTGTGTTCGTGTTGTTCTTCCTTGGTCCTAACCTGGACCATAACAGTGGAATCTAGTCGAGCCGATAGTAGTTCACTCCAAACCAGACTGACAGTCATACTAACAGCTTCCACATCTTGTATTATTATTTCGTGCAATATACCTTCGTTATTTCTACTCTTGTGTTCCTGTTGTTCTTCCTTGGTCCTAACCTGGACCATAACAGTGGAATCTAGTCGAGCCGATAGTAGTTCACTCCAAACCAGACTGACAGTCATACTAACACCTTCCACATCTTGTATTATTATTTCGTGTAATATACCTTCGTTATTTCTACTCTTGAGTTCGTGTTGTTCTTCCTTGGTCCTAACCTGGACCATAACAGTGGAATCTATTCGAGCCGATAGTAGTTCACTCCAAACCAGACTGACAGTCATACTAACACCTTCCACATCTTGTATTATTATTTCGTGTAATATACCTTCGTTATTTCTACTCTTGTGTTCGTGTTGTTCTTCCTTGGTCCTAACCTGGACCATAACAGTGGAATCTAGTCGAGCCGATAGTAGTTCACTCCAAACCAGACTGACAGTCATACTAACAGCTTCCACATCTTGTATTATTATTTCGTGTAATATACCTTCGTTATTTCTACTCTTGTGTTCGTGTTGTTCTTCCTTGGTCCTAACCTGGACCATAACAGTGGAATCTAGTCGAGCCGATAGTAGTTCACTCCAAACCAGACTGACAGTCATACTAACAGCTTCCACATCTTGTATTATTATTTCGTGTAATATACCTTCGTTATTTCTACTCTTGTGTTCGTGTTGTTCTTCCTTGGTCCTAACCTGGACCCTAACAGTGGAATCTAGTCGAACCGATAGTAGTTCACTCCAAACCAGACTGACAGTCATACTAACAGCTTCCACATCTTGTATTATTATTTCGTGTAATATACCTTCGTTATTTCTACTCTTTTGTTCGTGTTGTTCTTCCTTGGTCCTAACCTGGACCATAACAGTGGAATCTAGTCGAGCCGATAGTAGTTCACTCCAAACCAGACTGACAGTCATACTAACACCTTCCACATCTTGTATTATTATTTCGTGTAATATACCTTCGTTATTTCTACTCTTGTGTTCGTGTTGTTCTTCCTTGGTCCTAACCTGGACCATAACAGTGGAATCTAGTCGAGCCCATAGTAGTTCACTCCAAACCAGACTGACAGTCATACTAACACCTTCCACGTCTTGTATTATTATTTCGTGTAATATACGTTCGTTATTTCTACTCTTGTGTTCGTGTTGTTCTTCCTTGGTCCTAACCTGGACCATAACAGTGGAATCTAGTCGAGCCGATAGTAGTTCACTCCAAACCAGACTGACAGTCATACTAACACCTTCCACATCTTGTATTATTATTTCGTGTAATATACCTTCGTTATTTCTACTCTTGTGTTCGTGTTGTTCTTCCTTGGTCCTAACCTGGACCATAACAGTGGAATCTAGTCGAGCCCATAGTAGTTCACTCCAAACCAGACTGACAGTCATACTAACACCTTCCACGTCTTGTATTATTATTTCGTGTAATATACGTTTGTTATTTCTACTCTTGTGTTCGTGTTGTTCTTCCTTGGTCCTAACCTGGACCATAACAGTGGAATCTAGTCGAGCCGATAGTAGTTCACTCCAAACCAGACTGACAGTCATACTAACAGCTTCCACATCTTGTATTATTATTTCGTGTAATATACCTTCGTTATTTCTACTCTTGTGTTCGTGTTGTTCTTCCTTGGTCCTAACCTGGACCATAACAGTGGAATCTAGTTGAGCCGATAGTAGTTCACTCCAAACCAGACTGACAGTCATACTAACACCTTCCACATCTTGTATTATTATTTCGTGTAATATACCTTCGTTATTTCTACTCTTGGGTTCGTGTTGTTCTTCCTTGGTCCTAACCTGGACCATAACAGTGGAATCTAGTCGAGCCGATAGTAGTTCACTCCAAACCGGACTGACAGTCATACTAACACCTTCCACATCTTGTATTATTATTTCATGTAATATACCTTTGTTATTTCTACTCTTTTGTTTGTGTTGGTCTTCCTTGGTCCTAACCTGGACCATAGCATTGGAATCTAGTCGATCCGATAGTAGTTCACTCCAAACCAGACTGACAGTCATACTAACAGCTTCCACATCTTGTATTATTATTTCATGTAATATACCTTCGTTATTTCTACTCTTGTGTTCGTGTTGTTCTTCCTTGGTCCTAACCTGGACCATAACAGTGGAATCGAGTCGAGCCGATAGTAGTTCACTCCAAACCAGACTGACAGTCATACTAACACCTTCCACATCTTGTATTATTATTTCGTGTAATATACCTTCGTTATTTCTACTCTTGTGTTCGTGTTGTTCTTCCTTGGTCCTAACCTGGACCATAGCATTGGAATCTAGTCGATCGGATAGTAGTTCACTCCAAACCAGACTGACAGTCATACTAACAGCTTCCACATCTTGTATTATTATTTCATGTAATATACCTTCGTTATTTCTACTCTTTTGTTCGTCTTGTTCTTCCTTGGTCCTAACCTGGACCATAGCATTGGAATCTAGTCGATCCGATAGTAGTTCACTCCAAACCAGACTGACAGTCATACTAACAGCTTCCACATCTTGTATTATTATTTCATGTAATATACCTTCGTTATTTCTACTCTTGTGTTCGTGTTGTTCTTCCTTGGTCCTAACCTGGACCATAACAGTGGAATCGAGTCGAGCCGATAGTAGTTCACTCCAAACCAGACTGACAGTCATACTAACACCTTCCACATCTTGTATTATTATTTCATGTAATATACCTTCGTTATTTCTACTCTTGTGTTCGTCTTGTTCTTCCTTGGTCCTAACCTGGACCATAGCATTGGAATCTAGTCGATCCGATAGTAGTTCACTCCAAACCAGACTGACAGTCATACTAACAGCTTCCACATCTTGTATTATTATTTCATGTAATATACCTTCGTTATTTCTACTCTTGTGTTCGTGTTGTTCTTCCTTGGTCCTAACCTGGACCATAACAGTGGAATCGAGTCGAGCCGATAGTAGTTCACTCCAAACCAGACTGACAGTCATACTAACACCTTCCACATCTTGTATTATCATTTCATGTAATATACCTTCGTTATTTCTACTCTTGTGTTCGTGTTGTTCTTCCTTGGTCCTAACCTGGACCATAGCATTGGAATCTAGTCGATCCGATAGTAGTTCACTCCAAACCAGACTGACAGTCATACTAACAGCTTCCACATCTTGTATTATTATTTCATGTAATATACCTTCGTTATTTCTACTCTTTTGTTCGTCTTGTTCTTCCTTGGTCCTAACCTGGACCATAGCATTGGAATCTAGTCGATCCGATAGTAGTTCACTCCAAACCAGACTGACAGTCATACTAACAGCTTCCACATCTTGTATTATTATTTCATGTAATATACCTTCGTTATTTCTACTCTTGTGTTCGTGTTGTTCTTCCTTGGTCCTAACCTGGACCATAACAGTGGAATCGAGTCGAGCCGATAGTAGTTCACTCCAAACCAGACTGACAGTCATACTAACACCTTCCACATCTTGTATTATTATTTCATGTAATATACCTTCGTTATTTCTACTCTTGTGTTCGTCTTGTTCTTCCTTGGTCCTAACCTGGACCATAGCATTGGAATCTAGTCGATCCGATAGTAGTTCACTCCAAACCAGACTGACAGTCATACTAACAGCTTCCACATCTTGTATTATTATTTCATGTAATATACCTTCGTTATTTCTACTCTTGTGTTCGTGTTGTTCTTCCTTGGTCCTAACCTGGACCATAACAGTGGAATCGAGTCGAGCCGATAGTAGTTCACTCCAAACCAGACTGACAGTCATACTAACACCTTCCACATCTTGTATTATCATTTCGTGTAATATACCTTCGTTATTTCTACTCTTGTGTTCGTATTGTTCTTCCTTGGTCTTAACCTGGACCATAACAGTGGAATCTAGTCGAGCCGATAGTAGTTCACTCCAAACCAGACTGACAGTCATACTAACACCTTCCACATCTTGTATTATTATTTCATGTAATATACCTTCGTTATTTCTACTCTTGTGTTCGTCTTGTTCTTCCTTGGTCCTAACCTGGACCATAACAGTGGAATCTAGTTGAGCCGATAGTAGTTCACTCCAAACCAGACTGACAGTCATACTAACACCTTCCACATCTTGTATTATTATTTCATGTAATATACCTTCGTTATTTCTACTCTTGTGTTTGTGTTGTTCTTCCTTGGTCCTAACCTGGACCATAGCATTGGAATCTAGTCGATCCGATAGTAGTTCACTCCAAACCAGACTGACAGTCATACTAACAGCTTCCACATCTTGTATTATTATTTCATGTAATATACCTTCGTTATTTCTACTCTTTTGTTCGTCTTGTTCTTCCTTGGTCCTAACCTGGACCATAGCATTGGAATCTAGTCGATCCGATAGTAGTTCACTCCAAACCAGACTGACAGTCATACTAACAGCTTCCACATCTTGTATTATTATTTCATGTAATATACCTTCGTTATTTCTACTCTTGTGTTCGTGTTGTTCTTCCTTGGTCCTAACCTGGACCATAACAGTGGAATCGAGTCGAGCCGATAGTAGTTCACTCCAAACCAGACTGACAGTCATACTAACACCTTCCACATCTTGTATTATCATTTCATGTAATATACCTTCGTTATTTCTACTCTTGTGTTCGTGTTGTTCTTCCTTGGTCCTAACCTGGACCATAGCATTGGAATCTAGTCGATCCGATAGTAGTTCACTCCAAACCAGACTGACAGTCATACTAACAGCTTCCACATCTTGTATTATTATTTCATGTAATATACCTTCGTTATTTCTACTCTTTTGTTCGTCTTGTTCTTCCTTGGTCCTAACCTGGACCATAGCATTGGAATCTAGTCGATCCGATAGTAGTTCACTCCAAACCAGACTGACAGTCATACTAACAGCTTCCACATCTTGTATTATTATTTCATGTAATATACCTTCGTTATTTCTACTCTTGTGTTCGTGTTGTTCTTCCTTGGTCCTAACCTGGACCATAACAGTGGAATCGAGTCGAGCCGATAGTAGTTCACTCCAAACCAGACTGACAGTCATACTAACACCTTCCACATCTTGTATTATTATTTCATGTAATATACCTTCGTTATTTCTACTCTTGTGTTCGTCTTGTTCTTCCTTGGTCCTAACCTGGACCATAGCATTGGAATCTAGTCGATCCGATAGTAGTTCACTCCAAACCAGACTGACAGTCATACTAACAGCTTCCACATCTTGTATTATTATTTCATGTAATATACCTTCGTTATTTCTACTCTTGTGTTCGTGTTGTTCTTCCTTGGTCCTAACCTGGACCATAACAGTGGAATCGAGTCGAGCCGATAGTAGTTCACTCCAAACCAGACTGACAGTCATACTAACACCTTCCACATCTTGTATTATCATTTCGTGTAATATACCTTCGTTATTTCTACTCTTGTGTTCGTATTGTTCTTCCTTGGTCTTAACCTGGACCATAACAGTGGAATCTAGTCGAGCCGATAGTAGTTCACTCCAAACCAGACTGACAGTCATACTAACACCTTCCACATCTTGTATTATTATTTCATGTAATATACCTTCGTTATTTCTACTCTTGTGTTCGTCTTGTTCTTCCTTGGTCCTAACCTGGACCATAACAGTGGAATCTAGTTGAGCCGATAGTAGTTCACTCCAAACCAGACTGACAGTCATACTAACACCTTCCACATCTTGTATTATTATTTCATGTAATATACCTTCGTTATTTCTACTCTTGTGTTTGTGTTGTTCTTCCTTGGTCCTAACCTGGACCATAGCATTGGAATCTAGTCGATCCGATAGTAGTTCACTCCAAACCAGACTGACAGTCATACTAACACCTTCCACATCTTGTATTATTATTTCATGTAATATACCTTCGTTATTTCTACTCTTGTGTTTGTGTTGTTCTTCCTTGGTCCTAACCTGAACCATAACATTGGAATCTAGTCGATCCGATAGTAGTTCACTCCAAACCAGACTGACAGTCATACTAACACCTTCCACATCTTGTATTATTATTTCGTGTAATATACCTTCGTTATTTCTACTCTTGTGTTCGTGTTGTTCTTCCTTGCTCCTAACCTCGGCCATAACACTAGGTTACCTTTTAACCTGTCCCAGCCGTAGATCAAATGCAATTATAAGTCTATATAAATAAGAATTAGAGAATAATAAACAATTTAAATAAATCCTGATTCTTTTGCAGATAAGAATCGTCATTCGGTGTATGATAAATGCTTCATTTTTATAGATTAGTCGCATAAAGAAAAATAATTTTCGATTGAATTTTGAAGCTGAAATTGCGTTAGAAATATTACCGTGAAATTAAAATGTCTAAAGTGTTAAAATCTGAGCGTTGAAAGTATGTTTAAAGTGTCTAAAGTGCTTAATGTTTTTAAAGTACGTTAATATGTTTAAAGTGCTTGAAGTTTTTAAAGTACTTTTAATATTTTTAAAGTGTTTAAAGTTTTTAAAGCACACTTAATATGTTTAAAGTGCTTAATGTTTTAAAGATATTTCGAAGGGTTGGAGTGCTTAAATTTTTTTTAAAGTCTTTATAGTGCGAGAATATTGCTGTTTAAAGTGTGTTTAAAATGTTTAAATTTCTTAACGTTTTTAAAGTACCTTTAATATATTTAAAGTACTTAAAGCGTTTCAAGTTTTTTAAATTGTTTGAAGTGCTCAAACTGTTTAATTATTTTTTAAAGTGTGTTTAAAGTGTTTAAGGTGCTTTGCATTTTTAAAGTACGTTTAATGTGTTTAAAGTTTTTTAAAGTGTTTCTAGTGCTGTAATATTAGTGATTAAAGTGTGTTTAAAGTGTTTAAAATGCTTAAAGTTTTAAAGTACGTTTAATGCTTTTAAAGTACATAAAATATTTAAAGATTTTTTAGAGTGTTTTAACTACCAAAGTATATATATATATATATATATATATATATATATATATATATATATATATATATACGTCTTGCATGCAAAAATTAAATAAAAAGCTTAACCGTAGTACCTTGTCTGTCGTTTTTAATGAAACATGCATAAAGGAAGGATTGCTGCCTAATTATACAACTATATATATATATATATATATATATATATATATATATATATATATATATAAGGCAGCAATTCTTCTTTCATGCACATTTCATTAAAAACGGCAGACAAGTTGCTTTTATTTAGTTTTTTATACAATTTCTCATGCGATCTAATAATTTTTTTTCTTTTCGGATGATAAATTATATAAAAACTGTCGGGGTGTTCTTTTTATCTGATTAAATATTTGAACTGTTAAATATTTGCATTAAAATATTTAATCCTTGAAAATGGCTAAATGTATAGCCGAAAGCGCTTGGATAAAAAGAACTTTCGGACAGTTTTTATATAATTTATCATCTGAAAAAAATATTAGATCGCATGAAAAATTGTATAAAAACTAAATAAAAACACCCTTTTTGTCGTATTAAATGGAATGTGCATATATATATATATATATATATATATATATATATATATATATATATATATATATATATATATATATATAAAATTCCCTGGTGAAATAAATTATAACCAATAAACCCTTAAATTTATCTGTCTTCATTGAATTAATCGCTCTAATTTAACATTGAGGTCGCTGGATTTCATCATCCTTGGGATTATCCATACGGATTACCAAGACTTTCATTACTTATTATATATATATATATATATATATATATATATATATATATATATATATATATATATATACGTCTTGCATGCAACAAAAGCAGACGTTAAAACACCAGCTATTTAAAAAACTCTACGGTTTTTTCATCATGAATTTGTTTTTTATTTCTTGTGATTTTATTTGTTGTGATGCCTCCTCCCCCTACAATCTCTGTCTAGACGCCAGATATACTCCACCATTTTTTTTTTTCATTTTTTTTTTTTGCAAAAGAGGACATTCGTACCAGCGAAAAGAGCTTCCTCTTCATGTCAATCAAAGCATCTTCTTTGTACCTTGTGTTTAAGACTGATTTCAACAAATAAGGGTGGGAGCATAAAAAAAAAACTACGCTCTGTTAGACATTTTATGACGGTCGTCTTCGAGTACAGAATCCAGAGGTTAGCAGGGAATATTTCGGAGACAGTAGGAAAGCGTAGTTCAGGTTAGCAGTGGATATCACAGCAAAGTAGCAGAGCGTAGTACTTCCTTCTGTTCATCTTCGCCTGACAAGTTGGCACTGATTATTCGGGTAGGGTAAACAAAAATGGCCGCCTTTATACACGACGGATAGAATGTTCTGCGGCTGTGACACTATTTGGCTTGCCAAAAGGGAGAAAGAAATAAAAAGGAAAAGGGAAAGGCGAGAATTAAATTTAGGTGATAAGAGGCCAACACGAAAAGGACACTGAGCGGTGTTATTTTTCTGACAAGGAAAAGTGGTAAGATATTTTTTATTTCTATTATCGAGAAGTCGAAAAAGGAAGATACTGGAATTAATCTGATTTATGTTACGGGGCGGGTGAAAATTCCAGGTTGCCCAAATAACCTCAGAGACAGAATTCTAAATAGATAAACATTTAACTGCGTCGCAGGAATGCCCATTTGAGACCTCCCACAGAATCCTAAAGATATAAAAATTAAATAGGTCATCCGCTAACCGAGAAACAAAAATGTCCGCTGACCACTATGAAGGAGAGGTTAAGCCTTTGTTGATGGGAAGATATCGTTTGGACAAGGCATCTGTTTTGTTTTGAAATTCGGCTATGACAGCGAAACTATTTTATCGGATCAGAAATTGGCACCAAGAATGCAAATACGTCTAAAATGGTCACCCGCTTGGTGATGGCGAAAAGCTAATTGACGAATTCCAGGTGATAAGGCTAAGATAAGAGACCAAGGGTTCGTTGACGGGCAGAAGGAAAGAGAGAGAAAGAAAAGAAAAAGGAAAAAAAAAAGAGAAAGGAAGATAATTTTTTTTCTTTGAGCAAGATTTTTTAAAACGAGGCTAGTCTCTCCACACCCACACTGCTGAGCGCCCACTGGCTGAGTGGTGGCAGGAGTATTGGGTGGAGGTGATCATGTGAGGCAGGAGGGGAAAACCTGCTGGCACCCATTGAAGGGATAGGTGTGAGATGCCACTGTGAGAGAGAGGGAAAACCGTTGACATCCTCTGAGTGTATGGTGAGATAACAATATGAGAACAGAAGAAGGTGGGAGGACGAGAAGACTTCAAAAATGGAAAAGAATAAAAATTTCCTGACTGAAAACAAAGAAGTGGATTGTGGGTTTGGAATTATCAAGGAACACCCCGATGAGCCCACTCCGGTTTTGCTCGGCTTCCATATAAACAAAGTCGCAGCGAGCGAAAATGAGATGAGTTTTCAGTTAGGTCCGCGTTAAGTTGGAGTTGAGTTGAGTTCCAGTTGAGAGCTCTGAAGAACCGCCTCACAGAAGTTGACTAAGATTCACGCAATTCCGAACTCATCTTCTAATCAAGAACAATTTATTTTTGAAGAAAGACTTAGACTCACACCACCAATACAAGTTTTACGAATATCGCCGGAAGACACACCAAGAACCAGTTTCTTAAAAGAACAAACCACTTAAGACTCACCTAACAAAAACAAAGTGTCACGAATCCATATAGCGGGTTTGGGAAATAGACGCAGTCCTGTATCCAGCAACCACATATAAAAGATTTTTATCCTTTTTTAACACATTTGAACTTTTCGAGTTATTATTTTATTTTCTTTTGCATGTACTTGTGCGATATCACCCTTATTCGAACTCGACTTGCATTACGGCCCCGCCGACTAATTGATTTCGTCTGCCTAAGATCAATTCACAACGTGGGTAGGCTAGACTGGAAATCAAAGCAGTTACTTCGGTAACCAGACGTTGGGGGCAGGCTGGGAACGACGAGGCTGATACCGAATCTAACCAAATTCCCATATGAATCACCAAAAGGTTAGAACGCCACAGTTGGTGCAGCGACCAATACCAAGCCAGTTGGTCGTCACAGGACAGGATAGCACGACGGACGCGACCAGGCAGACGTCACGTTTGGCGCAGCGACACCGGGGGGACGTCACAGGCTTCTGATTGGTTAACCTTCTATTGGTAGACTATAAAGTGAGTCAAGGCATTTGAACTAACTCACTAGTTGTAGTATATATACACAGAAAACGGCAACACGCTCGTCTTTAGAGGAAAGAACAAAATAAATCGAGAATCACAGTAGAATAGGAAAAGTAGAAAAAGTAAAATCATTCTAATTCTTTTAACATGTCTCTTTCTATTGAACCGTTTCCACAGACCTATTTTCAGACACACCTTTTTCTTTGAGAGAATGCCATTAACTTGAATTCGATTCGTTGAAGTTCCAATGCATTCACTTGATGTCAGCTTCGCAATTTGTTGCGTCTTTTTTCTTTGCGTTCAAACAAATTTCCTTTCGCTAATGTTAAGATGTTTTCGTCCGGTTCAAACCAAATGCCATTCATTTAGCTTTGGTCAGCATGAAAGGGTCGTCTTTATTCTAAATTTGATATTTTTCCCGTGTTAGAAAATAATACCATGTTTGAATAAATAAAATATTTTTAAACAATTTTTTTTAAATCTTGTTTATTCTGGACAATTCTAATCATTTTTATTGTGTTCTTAAGGCAACTATGGAAGATCATACAGCCTGTAATGGTAACCATAAAATATTGGCAGTTTCAACGTCCTTTGGGCAAAACATGTAGTTGAGATCTTTTACAACAAAGACATATCTATGTATTTCAGTCTATTCATATCTATCTATCTATCCAAGTCTCTTCATTCTATCTATCTATCTATCTACCTATCTATCTCAGTCTGTTCATATCTATCTATCTATCTATCTATCTATCTATCTATCTATCTATCTATCTATCTCAGTTTGCCTATCTAACTATCCTATGTTTGTCTATCTCTGTCTATCTTTTTATCTATGTCGGTCTATCTATCAATCTATGTCTGTCTATCTATCTCAGTCTGTCTATCTATCAATCCATGTATGTCTACCTATCTGTCTATCTATCTTAGGCTGTCAATCTATCTTAGGTTGTCTATATATCTATGCCTGTCTATCTATTTCAGGTTGTCTATCTATACATCTAGGTCTGTCTGTCTATCACTCTATATTATTATTATTATTATTATTTTTATTTTCTTTGCTTTCTGGCGTTTACACATTTCTTTCCGGGTCCCACCCAGGGACCTAAGGTTAGAAATGGCATCATGACACTTTTCACTGACAAAAAAAAAAAAAAAAAAAAAATTACATAGATAGAGCCCTTCGTAAAGTGTGGGCTGTACTTGTCAGAACAATTTTTTGTATCTCCTTGAGGCATGGGCTTCCAGGGATCCCTGCAATTAGTCTACTGCAATCTTTTCCAACCAGTCCTAGGGCTCCAACTACAACAGGGATTGTTGATGTTCCCATATGCCACATTTTCGAGACCTCTATTTCAAGGTCCTTGTATTTTGACAGCTTTTTGAATATCTTCAAAGATACATTGCAGTCAGCAGGGACTGCCATATCAATAAGGAGCCACCGTTTTTGTTTGTGGTCTTTAATAACAATATCTGGTCGGTTGGCCTTGATTGTTCTGTCAGTGTGAATTGTGTAGTCCCATAGAATTGTAACAGGTCCTATCTCCGTAACTGGGTCTGGGTGGTGTTGGTACCAGTTTCTTTCAGTTTCCTTCCCGTAGAAGTTGCTTATTATTATTATTATTATTATTATTATTATTATTATTATTATTATTATTATTATTATTTTAAACGCTCTGTTTCTCCTAAAGAGCCTTCTGGAATCTCTAGAATTGGAAAAAAAAGCATGTAACAGTAATCATAAAATGTTGGCAGTTTCAACGTCCTTTGGGCAAATCACTATGCTGACATCTTTTACAACAAAGCCATACATCTATCTATCTATCTATCTATCTATCTATCTATCTATCTATCTATCTATCTATCTATGTCTATTTATCTCAGTTTGTCTATCTATCTATTTATGCCTGTCTATCCCAGTCTATCTATCTATCTATCTCAGGCTGTCTATCCATACATATAGGTTTGTCTCTCTCTCTCTCTCTCTATCTATCTATCTATCTATCTATCTATCAATCTATTTGAGAACTTTTGTAACAAATAAATACTTTATCCTTCAATTTATTTCATACTTTTCAACGTCATCTTTTTGGGACGCTATAATTGGGACGTGCCACGTAAAAGATGACGGCGTGATTGTATATAAATATCAAGTGTTTATGTTTTGTAACGAACCGATAAATCTTTTATAATCGATACGTTTTCGGGGCATCCAGCTGATTGAAAATAAACGAAAGAATAAATAAATACAAGAATCATTAAATGATATTTGTGGGATCAAGTGACAATGAAGCCGGACATTGGAGGATTTCCGGTTGCTGGTCAATATTAAAAGTGACAGTTTCTATTGAAGTAGTCTGTTCTGGTCCGCTTTATGCGTGAGGAAAGAAAGTCCTTCGTGCCGTCGTGATTCCGCTCGTTCGTATTGCCAACCACGCATCATGAGGTTGAAAAGGGCACAGATTTGATCGGAGGAAGAGCAGAAGGGAAGAGCTGATTTGTAAGATTGACACGACCGATGTTGACCTATATTGCCACCTACCTACTTACCTATCTACCTACATGTCCGGAACGAGCCAACGAATTTTTTTTAATGTTTACTGTTTCCAAATATAATACAATATTTACACGAAACATGTAATAATTTATCCCGTGAAATTTTCACGATATTCCTACATTAATATTGTAATAAACCTTAAAGTTAATGATTGATTATTGTGAACCGTTATATATTCTATATATATTTGTAATATAAACTTTTCTTCCTATCAGTGCGCGCTTGAGGCAATGTCGTTCAGAAAACTTCAAACTTGGTTTGCTCTTGGTCGTTTCATTCGATAAGCAAAATGTAAAAAGAGACAGGGATATCTACTCAAATATTTACTCAAATAAGGGTGTCCACTAAATATAACGCATAGAATAATAATAATAATAATAATAATAATAATAATAATAATAATAATAATAATGTTATGGTCCGGTTCCTTGTACCACGGTGATAGTCCAAGGTAGAACCAATAAAGAAGAACTCGAATACGGATATGGAATAACACAGATATATTACAAACAGGAATATATACAGAGAAGTAGAAAGTGTTAGTATAAACAATCAGGTTTAGTAGAGAGAACAATGTAGTCTCAACCAATAAAGAAGAACTCGAACATAAGTATGGAATAACACAGATATATTACAAACAGGAATATATATAGAGAAGTAGAAGTGTTAGTATGAACAATCAGGTTTAGTAGAGAGAACAATGTAGTCTCAACCAATAAAGAAGAACTCGAATACGGATATGGAATAACACAGATATATTACAAACAGGAATATATACAGAGAAGTAGAAAGTGTTAGTATGAACAATCAGGTTTAGTAGAGAGAACAATGTAGTCTCAACCAATAAAGAAGAACTCGAACACAGGTATGGAATAACACAGATATATTACAATCAGGAATATATACAGAGAAGTAGAAAGTGTTAGTATGAACAATCAGGTTTAGTAGGGAGAACAATGTAGTCTCAACCAATAAAGAAGAACTCGAATACGGATATGGAATAACACAGATATATTACAAACAGGAATATATACAGAGAAGTAGAAAAGTGTTAGTATGAACAATCAGGTTTAGTAGAGAGAACAATGTAGTCTCAACCAATAAAGAAGAACTCGAACACAGGTATGGAATAACACAGATATATTACAAACAGGAATATATACAGAGAAGTAGAAAGTGTTAGTATGAACAATCAGGTTTAGTAGGGAGAACAATGTAGTCTCAACCAATAAAGAAGAACTCGAATACGGATATGGAATAACACAGATATATTACAAACAGGAATATATACAGAGAAGTAGAAAGTGTTAGTATGAACAATCAGGTTTAGTAGAGAGAACAATGTAGTCTCAACCAATAAAGAAGAACTCGAATACGGATATGGAATAACACAGATATATTACAAACAGGAATATATACAGAGAAGAAGAAAGTGTTAGTATGAACAATCAGGTTTAGTTGTAATTGTCTGAACACAACTCTGTTTCGGACTGCCTCTGACTCAACTTACTGACTCGCTCGCACTTCACTCCTGACTTCAGACTGAACTCTAGACATCGGACAGAACGGTATTTAGTCACCCCCACGAGGCCGGTTTAACTTGCACAACTTTAACTTGCCGGTTTAACTTGGGATTTCCGAGCCCGTGGGCTCTGCCAAAAATATGCCCTTTGAACCCATATAAACAGGTTCAGGGTCGGTTTATCTCCCCGAAAGAGACCCCGCCCTTCGGCGTAGCCTCATTCGGGTTCCTCCCCACCCGAAGGGAGAGAGTTCAACCGATCAGCCGGTCACCCGACTTCGGACTGGACTCCCTGCTTCCTCTTGAGGCGCATTATTTATTACGTATGAAAGAGTCCATTATGTTATTATGGGTAAGGTCTCATAACAAATAATAATAATAATAATAATAATAATAATAATAATAATAATAAGAAGAAGAAGAAGAAGAAGAAGAAGAAGAAGAAATACAAAAAATTGTTCTCTCGATTACAGCCCACACCTTACGAAGGGTTTTATCGATGTAAGTTTTTTTTGTTTTTGTTTTTTTGTCAGTGGAAAATGTCATGATGCTATTTCTAGCCTTAGGTCTCTGGGCGGGACCCGGAAGGAAATGTGTAAACGCCAGAAATCAAAGAAAATAATAATAATAATAATAATAACAATTATTATTATTATTATTATTATAACAGAGTTGAAGACAACAGAATTAAAATCACTGAAGTGAAAACTCCATTATTCAAATAATCAGAAAAGCAACTCACACCCAAATGTCAAAAAGAGACCGGCTACCCAAACTTCAAATGACAATGTATTCTTAAGCCTTTGGTAATGAACATCTTATGCAAAAATATAACGCTGCATTGCAAACATTTTTAAAAGACGGGCTAGAAGAAAACATCACAAAAATAAAGAATGTCATATATGCATCAGATTTGGCAGCTACTGGAACAGGTAACATCAAGAGAATTAAAAAAAAATTAAGCCACAGACAAAAAAGTCCACTTGGAGGACAAAATTAAAGCGATAAATCAAAGAATCAAACGAGATTTATCGTTACGAGATGAGATTTCACGAAATTCAAATGTTTCAACACGAAAATGCGGGAAGAGGAAGAAGAAATATAAAATAAAAAGAGTAAATGAAATTTCACCAATCAAAGAAATATTTAACCAGGAACTGCTATTAAAGAAAGAGAGAACAAGACGATAGAAAATACGCTGTAGGTTGTATAGACAAAATAAGATATTCTAAAAAAAAACTCAAGAAGTTTTACAGAGAAATTGTCAAACACAGCCATAAAAGTCAAAAAGCCAGCATCTATTGAAGAAGCGAAAAAAAAAAAACAATAGAACCATATTTGGAGTAACCCAAAGGAAGTTAATCCCAATACAGAGTGGATCAAGAAAGAATGATGTCTAAAACTCTACAAGAAAATATATAACCAAGAATAATGTAAGGCTAAATCGCTGAAATATTATTATTTTAATTATTATTATTATTATTATTATTATTATTATTATTATTATTAATAATAATAATAATAATAATAATAATATTTACAGGGAAATTGGCAAAAGCAGTTATGGAAGTCAAAAAGCCAGCATCTATGGAAAAAACCAAAAAAGCAGAAAAATATTTGGAGTAACCCAAAGGAATATAAACCAAATCCGGATTGGATCAAACGAGAAGAAAAAAAAAATGAAGGATAAAACTCTATAAGAATGAAAAATATAACCAAGGACAATGTTTGGGAAAATCTAACAAAATACCACAAATGTAAATCCCCAGGAAATGCCAAGGTACCCAACATTCGGCTTTTCATCCTAACACCTTTTCGCAAACTTTATCCATCCTATTTAATTACTCGAATGAAATATGATAATAGATCGTTGAAAGTATTGCGTATCTCTTTCTAAAAACAGTGAAAGTGAAGATCCAAAAATTACAGGGCAATAACAGGTCTGCCCACCACAGATAAATTAATCACGCCTTTAGTGACAGATATTCTTGTTTTTGATAATCTACTATCTCTAAGAAAAATCGTATTTCAAACATTGCAACATGTGCTAATATTCCTCCAGGCCTTTTCCATGGGATGCTAACAGATATTTAAAGTTAAAAAAATAGCCACAAATACGTAAAAAATGTGCAGATAGCTGTTTGTTCTATGTTATAATGGCTATTATTTAAACAATAATATTACTGAATATTTTTGAAATATATATATTTAATCATATCTACCTAATAGCTGTCACGATCTGTAAATTCCACCAATGAATGAAATACTTAAACAGAACCTCCAATTAAAAGTGAACAGGAAAGAAAGAAGGCTAAACCTCTTCAAGAATGGGAATATAGAACCAAGGACAATGTTTGGGAAGCTCTAAGAAAAAAAACGAAAATGGAAATAACCCAGGAAATGACAAACTTTATCCATTCAGTTAATAATCCTAATGAAATTCCAGGATGGGTCACTGAAGATATTACATATCTTCTACGAAAAACGTATGAAACAGAGGACTCCAAAATTATACACCCATAACATTTCTGTCCACCACATATAAATTAATCATGTCAATCCTGACGAACTGTACTTTGGAAGAGAACGGATGTCGAAGAGGTTCATATGGTTCAACTACTAATGACTAAACCCAAAGGAATATAATTCCAATGTAGATTGGATCAAAAGAGGGCAAGAAAAAAAGAAGGCTAAACCACTACAAGAATGGAAATATAGAACCAAGGACAATGTTTGGGAAGCTCTAACAAAAAAATCCAAAATGGAAATCCCTAGAAAATGACATGATACACAATTATAGACTCTAGAAACCTTCCGCAAAGCTTATTATCTCTAATTAATAACCCCAATGAAATTCTGAAGGTTTTATTATGACTGCCAATGCTTGCTAACTAGAAATAACCAAGCAAATATACGTAAAAATTCTGCGATCAATATCCAGAAATAATTGACTATCTTGTATCAGGTTGCACGCTGGGTTAATTTCTGCACAGGAATATATGCAACTGTTACATGAAGGAAACTGCAAGAAACAAATAATAATAATAATAATAATAATAATAATAATAATAAAAAGCCTTTGCCAAAGACGACATTGAGTTGAAGTGTCTCCTCAATATTGTAAAATATTTCAGTGATGGCATCGACATGGGTTTCGGGTTAGATAAATGTGCAAAAGTAACATTCAAGAAAGGAAGAATTACAGAAACACTCTCAATAGATTTAGATTTAATCACAAAGATTAGGGAACTGAAACATGAAGTCTATCCATACCTAGGAGTCATCGAATGAGATGGAATGCAACATACCAAAATGAAGGAGAAATTAAGAAAAGAATGCTACAGGTGTGTGCGTCTGGCGTTAAAGATTGTTATGGTCCGGTTCCTTGTACCACGGTGATAGTCCAAAGTAGAACCAATAAAGAAGAACTCGAACACAGGTATGGAATAACACAGATATATTACAAACAGGAATATATACAGAGAAGTAGAAGTGTTAGTATGAACAATCAGGTTTAGTAGGGAGAACAATGTAGTCTCAACCAATAAAGAACACGAATACGGATATGGAATAACACAGATATATTACAAACAGGAATATATACAGAGAAGTAGAAAGTGTTAGTATAAACAATCAGGTTTAGTAGAGAGAACAATGTAGTCTCAACCAATAAAGAAGAACTCGAACATAAGTATGGAATAACACAGATATATTACAAACAGGAATATATATAGAGAAGTAGAAGTGTTAGTATGAACAATCAGGTTTAGTAGAGAGAACAATGTAGTCTCAACCAATAAAGAAGAACTCGAATACGGATATGGAATAACACAGATATATTACAAACAGGAATATATACAGAGAAGTAGAAAGTGTTAGTATGAACAATCAGGTTTAGTAGAGAGAACAATGTAGTCTCAACCAATAAAGAAGAACTCGAACACAGGTATGGAATAACACAGATATATTACAATCAGGAATATATACAGAGAAGTAGAAAGTGTTAGTATGAACAATCAGGTTTAGTAGGGAGAACAATGTAGTCTCAACCAATAAAGAAGAACTCGAATACGGATATGGAATAACACAGATATATTACAAACAGGAATATATACAGAGAAGTAGAAAAGTGTTAGTATGAACAATCAGGTTTAGTAGAGAGAACAATGTAGTCTCAACCAATAAAGAAGAACTCGAACACAGGTATGGAATAACACAGATATATTACAAACAGGAATATATACAGAGAAGTAGAAAGTGTTAGTATGAACAATCAGGTTTAGTAGGGAGAACAATGTAGTCTCAACCAATAAAGAAGAACTCGAATACGGATATGGAATAACACAGATATATTACAAACAGGAATATATACAGAGAAGTAGAAAGTGTTAGTATGAACAATCAGGTTTAGTAGAGAGAACAATGTAGTCTCAACCAATAAAGAAGAACTCGAATACGGATATGGAATAACACAGATATATTACAAACAGGAATATATACAGAGAAGAAGAAAGTGTTAGTATGAACAATCAGGTTTAGTTGTAATTGTCTGAACACAACTCTGTTTCGGACTGCCTCTGACTCAACTTACTGACTCGCTCGCACTTCACTCCTGACTTCAGACTGAACTCTAGACATCGGACAGAACGGTATTTAGTCACCCCCACGAGGCCGGTTTAACTTGCACAACTTTAACTTGCCGGTTTAACTTGGGATTTCCGAGCCCGTGGGCTCTGCCAAAAATATGCCCTTTGAACCCATATAAACAGGTTCAGGGTCGGTTTATCTCCCCGAAAGAGACCCCGCCCTTCGGCGTAGCCTCATTCGGGTTCCTCCCCACCCGAAGGGAGAGAGTTCAACCGATCAGCCGGTCACCCGACTTCGGACTGGACTCCCTGCTTCCTCTTGAGGCGCATTATTTATTACGTATGAAAGAGTCCATTATGTTATTATGGGTAAGGTCTCATAACAAATAATAATAATAATAATAATAATAATAATAATAATAATAATAAGAAGAAGAAGAAGAAGAAGAAGAAGAAGAAGAAGAAATACAAAAAATTGTTCTCTCGATTACAGCCCACACCTTACGAAGGGTTTTATCGATGTAAGTTTTTTTTGTTTTTGTTTTTTTGTCAGTGGAAAATGTCATGATGCTATTTCTAGCCTTAGGTCTCTGGGCGGGACCCGGAAGGAAATGTGTAAACGCCAGAAATCAAAGAAAATAATAATAATAATAATAATAACAATTATTATTATTATTATTATTATAACAGAGTTGAAGACAACAGAATTAAAATCACTGAAGTGAAAACTCCATTATTCAAATAATCAGAAAAGCAACTCACACCCAAATGTCAAAAAGAGACCGGCTACCCAAACTTCAAATGACAATGTATTCTTAAGCCTTTGGTAATGAACATCTTATGCAAAAATATAACGCTGCATTGCAAACATTTTTAAAAGACGGGCTAGAAGAAAACATCACAAAAATAAAGAATGTCATATATGCATCAGATTTGGCAGCTACTGGAACAGGTAACATCAAGAGAATTAAAAAAAAATTAAGCCACAGACAAAAAAGTCCACTTGGAGGACAAAATTAAAGCGATAAATCAAAGAATCAAACGAGATTTATCGTTACGAGATGAGATTTCACGAAATTCAAATGTTTCAACACGAAAATGCGGGAAGAGGAAGAAGAAATATAAAATAAAAAGAGTAAATGAAATTTCACCAATCAAAGAAATATTTAACCAGGAACTGCTATTAAAGAAAGAGAGAACAAGACGATAGAAAATACGCTGTAGGTTGTATAGACAAAATAAGATATTCTAAAAAAAAACTCAAGAAGTTTTACAGAGAAATTGTCAAACACAGCCATAAAAGTCAAAAAGCCAGCATCTATTGAAGAAGCGAAAAAAAAAAAAACAATAGAACCATATTTGGAGTAACCCAAAGGAAGTTAATCCCAATACAGAGTGGATCAAGAAAGAATGATGTCTAAAACTCTACAAGAAAATATATAACCAAGAATAATGTAAGGCTAAATCGCTGAAATATTATTATTTTAATTATTATTATTATTATTATTATTATTATTATTATTATTATTATTATTAATAATAATAATAATAATAATAATAATATTTACAGGGAAATTGGCAAAAGCAGTTATGGAAGTCAAAAAGCCAGCATCTATGGAAAAAACCAAAAAAGCAGAAAAATATTTGGAGTAACCCAAAGGAATATAAACCAAATCCGGATTGGATCAAACGAGAAGAAAAAAAAAATGAAGGATAAAACTCTATAAGAATGAAAAATATAACCAAGGACAATGTTTGGGAAAATCTAACAAAATACCACAAATGTAAATCCCCAGGAAATGCCAAGGTACCCAACATTCGGCTTTTCATCCTAACACCTTTTCGCAAACTTTATCCATCCTATTTAATTACTCGAATGAAATATGATAATAGATCGTTGAAAGTATTGCGTATCTCTTTCTAAAAACAGTGAAAGTGAAGATCCAAAAATTACAGGGCAATAACAGGTCTGCCCACCACAGATAAATTAATCACGCCTTTAGTGACAGATATTCTTGTTTTTGATAATCTACTATCTCTAAGAAAAATCGTATTTCAAACATTGCAACATGTGCTAATATTCCTCCAGGCCTTTTCCATGGGATGCTAACAGATATTTAAAGTTAAAAAAATAGCCACAAATACGTAAAAAATGTGCAGATAGCTGTTTGTTCTATGTTATAATGGCTATTATTTAAACAATAATATTACTGAATATTTTTGAAATATATATATTTAATCATATCTACCTAATAGCTGTCACGATCTGTAAATTCCACCAATGAATGAAATACTTAAACAGAACCTCCAATTAAAAGTGAACAGGAAAGAAAGAAGGCTAAACCTCTTCAAGAATGGGAATATAGAACCAAGGACAATGTTTGGGAAGCTCTAAGAAAAAAAACGAAAATGGAAATAACCCAGGAAATGACAAACTTTATCCATTCAGTTAATAATCCTAATGAAATTCCAGGATGGGTCACTGAAGATATTACATATCTTCTACGAAAAACGTATGAAACAGAGGACTCCAAAATTATACACCCATAACATTTCTGTCCACCACATATAAATTAATCATGTCAATCCTGACGAACTGTACTTTGGAAGAGAACGGATGTCGAAGAGGTTCATATGGTTCAACTACTAATGACTAAACCCAAAGGAATATAATTCCAACGTAGATTGGATCAAAAGAGGGCAAGAAAAAAAGAAGGCTAAACCACTACAAGAATGGAAATATAGAACCAAGGACAATGTTTGGGAAGCTCTAACAAAAAAATCCAAAATGGAAATCCCTAGAAAATGACATGATACACAATTATAGACTCTAGAAACCTTCCGCAAAGCTTATTATCTCTAATTAATAACCCCAATGAAATTCTGAAGGTTTTATTATGACTGCCAATGCTTGCTAACTAGAAATAACCAAGCAAATATACGTAAAAATTCTGCGATCAATATCCAGAAATAATTGACTATCTTGTATCAGGTTGCACGCTGGGTTAATTTCTGCACAGGAATATATGCAACTGTTACATGAAGGAAACTGCAAGAAACAAATAATAATAATAATAATAATAATAATAATAATAATAAAAAGCCTTTGCCAAAGACGACATTGAGTTGAAGTGTCTCCTCAATATTGTAAAATATTTCAGTGATGGCATCGACATGGGTTTCGGGTTAGATAAATGTGCAAAAGTAACATTCAAGAAAGGAAGAATTACAGAAACACTCTCAATAGATTTAGATTTAATCACAAAGATTAGGGAACTGAAACATGAAGTCTATCCATACCTAGGAGTCATCGAATGAGATGGAATGCAACATACCAAAATGAAGGAGAAATTAAGAAAAGAATGCTACAGGTGTGTGCGTCTGGCGTTAAAGATTGTTATGGTCCGGTTCCTTGTACCACGGTGATAGTCCAAAGTAGAACCAATAAAGAAGAACTCGAACACAGGTATGGAATAACACAGATATATTACAAACAGGAATATATACAGAGAAGTAGAAGTGTTAGTATGAACAATCAGGTTTAGTAGGGAGAACAATGTAGTCTCAACCAATAAAGAACACGAATACGGATATGGAATAACACAGATATATTACAAACAGGAATATATACAGAGAAGTAGAAAGTGTTAGTATGAACAATCAGGTTTAGTAGAGAGAACAATGTAGTCTCGACCAGTATCACTCTTCCAATGTCTTGTAGTAATTCTCTGAACGCGACTCGGTTTCGGACTCCCTCTGACTCGACTGACTGACTCTTGACGGACTTCACTCCAGACTTCAGACGTAACTCCCAGGCTGCAGACGGAACAGTATTTAGTCACTCCACCACGAAGTCATCATGTGGCACAAGGCCGGTTACCGTGGGATCTCTCAGCCCGTGGGCTCGGCCAAAAATTCCCTTTGAACTCGTATAAACGGATTCAGGGTCGGTTTACCTCCCTGAAAGAAACTGCCCCCTTCGGCGTAGCCTCGTTCGAGTTCCTCCCCGCCCGAAGGCAGAGAGTTCAACCGATCAGCCGGTCAGACTGTCGTCCGACTTCAGACGGAACAGTATTTAGTCCCCCCTCCACGAAGACATCTTATGGCAAGGCCGGTTTAACGTGGGATCTCCGAGCCCGTGGGATCTCCGAGCCCGTGGGATCTCCGAGCCCGTGGGCTCGGCCAAAAATATGCCCTTTGAACCCGTATAAACAGCTTCAGGGTCGGTTTACCTCCGCGAAAGTGACTCCGCCCTTCGGCGTAGCATCGTTCGGGTTCCTACCCGCCCGAAGGTGGAGAGTTCAACCGATCAGCCAGTCGCCTGTCTTCAGACTGAACGGTATTTAGTCACCCCACCCCATGAGGGCATCATGTGGCCCAAGGCCGGTTTAACGTGAGATCTCCCAGCCCGGGGGCTCGACCAAAAATATGCCCTTTGAACCCGTATAAACAGGTTCAGGGTCGGTTTACCTCACCGAAAGGTTCCGGGTTCCACCCCGCCTGAAGGCAGAGAGTTCAAACGATCAGCCGGTCAGCCGGTCAGCCGGTCAACCGGTCGCCCGACTTCGGACTGAACGGTATTTAGTCACCCCCCCCCCACGAGGGTATCATGTGGCACAAGGCTTAACGTGGAATCTCCGAGCCCGTGAGCTCGGTCAAAAATATGCCCTTTCAACCCGTATAAACGGGTTCAGGGTCGGTTTACCTCGCTGAATGTGACTCCGCCCTTCGGCGTAGCCTCCTTCGGGTTCCTCCCCGCCCGTAGGCAGAGAGTTCAACCGATCAGCCGGTCGCCCGACTTCAGGCTGAACTCCCTGCTTCCTCTTGAGACGCAGTATTTATTACGTATGGAATAGTCCATTATGTTATTATTGGTAAGGTCCCATAAAAAAAAAACGGTGTTGAATTAACAAAACAGAATTTCAGCCATAAACATTTTGGCTGGCCCTGCGAGCCAATGCATTTTCAACATGCTTAATTCGACTAAATCTAACATTAAGCGAATGGATGTCAAAGGCTTCTAACTTGCTACCGCCAATGTTATCCGATAGTCACATTGAAAGTATTCGTGGAAGCTCATTTCTTAAAGAAATACAAAATATTGAACTTATATAAGTACAGCTGACATATTGTGAACAGCTTGATCTATGTAAAATTTGTAGAAATTCCCCTAGGAATCTAGGGTTTTTCTAGTTTTGTTAAGGTTGTTAAGCTCAAATATTTAATAATGCGATAGGGGAATTTCTACGGACATTTTATTGTCGTAGAACTCTCCATGAGCTTACCCAATCATTAAGATTCACTAGAAAATTCAAATAGGAAAACTGAAATTTTCGCGGGTCTTTCTAGTTATTATTATTATTATTATTATTATTTAAAAAAAAACAAAACATATCAGAGACGCTGCCCGGTTTTTGGATACAATGAAGAGAGAATTATATAATCAAGATGTTCACTTTCTTACACAGTATCGGAAACAAAACGTTTGGAAGGAAACTCACACCGGAAGTGGAAAGAACGTCAGAATTCGAATTTCCTGAAAAATTGCTTTAAGAAAACAACAGGTTGGTCAATGAATAGCTAATGTTTTCGGGATGGAAACGGAAATCACGCCATTAACATTACTATAGACACTACCGGGAAGCCCCCGCCACTTTTGCGAAGATTTATTCACCTTCTCTGCGAACAAAGTAAATATATTTGGTGATAACTGAACTTATTTTAGAATTTCTCCGTTACCATACGTAGGAAAGGGTTGCATATATTTTACAAAAGAAGTGTAATGTGTTGAGTGTTATTCAAATTAGAACATCGGTCATCTATCTCCGGGTAATTGAGTTTGTGCTGTGGGCTTTTCTTTCAACAGAATTCTTCCTCCTGCTTGAGATGGAAGTCACTATTCTTGTTAAATAAAATGAAAGAAATAAAAGTTAAATTAAAAAAACAAAAAAATACAAACAACAAACAGAAAACGACGTGCTATCAATGAAGAAAGATGTAGCAGAAAAAAGTGCTTGAAAATTAACGGTGTAAAAAATAGGGGCGGTATAATGTATACAAATATAAAGAACCCTATACGAGCGTCATTGATGAAATATCGAAGTTAAGATTTAAGGTGAAGGAGCTAAAAATAAAAAAAAAAGACGAGATAAAAAGAAGAAATACTTAAACAACGGTTAGCAGAAGTTACGAAAAATGGCGTCGAATATAGAAGAAATGGCGGTTGAATAGGAAAACGTAAGAAAAAGGCGGGAAACAACATTGGATTCAGGCAAAGAGAAAATTAATGGCAGAAAATGAAAGAAAAAATTGCACTGAGAAACAAAACGTAAAGCGAAAATAAAACATGATTTTCTTGCATAAGGGAAGAAGCTATAAACAAAAGCCGGTGAAATTTCCTCTAGAAAATAAAATATGAGATTTCATTAAACTTAACCTCGCCGGGAACAAGGTCAAAGCAAGGAAATTTTGTTAAAATTTAAAGAGACTGCTTGCATTGGGAAGAATTGTGATTTATTTAGGTGCCGTGTCCCCTCAGGGCGTTGGGGATCATGGCTCCTCACAACTTCCTGTCTGTGGTAGCTCTTAATAATTTTTGTCTTTTTGTTGTTTCTCCTACACACTGTTCTACCATCCATTTACTCAAGCTCTCTATGTTATGCGTTTTTTTTTTTACTTTGTCCTTCTTGCCTTCAATCTGTCCTATGAGTATCAAAATTTCCAAGCCCTATTTCCTCATTATTGCCCAAGAAACAATCCTGATGCTAATATTAGTTACCTTTTTTTTTTCATTTTCTCTAAAACTTCGTGATTGACCGTTATCGTCCCTTCCTATCCGTACAAACTGCCTCTTAATGTTATCCTCTACCTCGAGTGGCCCCTGGGCCTTGTACAGGATGAACATCAGTACGAGTAATGGTTAGTGAATTTTTTGGTATGTTAATTGTGATTTCAATTCCTATAACCGGAAGTAAAGCAACGCTGGGATAAAAATATATTTCAAAATCTAAAGTATTTATATTCGGACTATTATCCTCATCGTTTCGGTCCTTCTGCCTTCCGGTCTTCTTCAGATCTCTGGGTAACTGTTGTAGCATACCTATGGACGATAATGCGTACGCCCCAATTCGTATAAATACAGTAGGGAATACTTTATAAGTGGGTCTGCGATCTGCAGTTGGAGATTGGTCTTCAGCTTGGCTGGTTAAGCTCTTTCTCCGGGCAGAGAGCATCCTCAGCTGAGGCTATGTCGAAGGGCAGAGTTTTGACTTGGGAAAAACCTACCCGATCCTGTTTTATACGGGTTCTACGGACTCAATTCTAGTAGTTGACTACTTCTTCTATGGGTCACTGGCGCATTTTATATACGTATTTAAAACTATCTTTATTCTAGTATATCCTCGTTATAATGATCATGATTAAGGATTTTTTTAATCTATTCACCCCAAGCAAGTCGGGAAGCCACTAGTACGCATGGGGTTACAGAATATTTGGAGCAAGATCAGATAGGAGTGATAGAAGAAAGGATGAGGAGAAGAGTAGTGGATAGATCAAGGCAACTGGAGATGTCGATTGACATTACACTTGAATAGTTAGAGATTATAGCTCTCAGGGAAACTGGAATAAGGAAGGGACTTCCACAGGCGAGAGGTGCGAGACATGAAGCTATTGGAGTAGAAGAGACGGCTACATTTAGTAGTTTCGACAGTGAAAGGGTGAGAGCTGGATGCCAGCCTCGTAGGGCGCTTGAATTCACGAAGTCTGGGAACCAGCGAATACAGCTCCTCGGAGCAAATACCATGAAAGTATTTGTAAAATAATGACAGAGAGAGGCGACGGCGTGTCTGTGAGAAAGTGACTGTAGACGAGATGCCAGATCAGGACCAATTATATTGCATATCTGTCTCTGGATCTTATCAAGAACCTTGAGACAAACATAAGGGGCACCAGACCATATATGACAGCAATACTCCATGCAAGGGCGAATGGTTGATTTGTAGGTTTGAAGGATCGATTCTGGGGGAAAAAATTTCCTAGCGCGGCACAGGGAGCCAGCTTCCCAATGGTCTAATTCTTTCTGATCAACGTATACAAGGCCCGGGAGTACTCGAGACAGAGAGCTACGTTAAGAGGAATTTTGTATGGATAGGAGGGGAAGATAACGGTTGACTCTTGATTTGAACAGGTTAAGATTGCAGTGATTGGAGAAACATCCTCTTGGGAGTCTGTTCCAAAGAGCAGTGCTTCACGGGAAGAAGCTGCTTCTTACTTACTTCCCGCCGACGGAATACAGAGGAAATGTGGGTGGTTTGATACAATGTGCGTGGCATCATGGGTTCTAGCCGTGAAGGTTAGACCTGGCGAAACCAAGGAATATAACTTGTTACATGGTAGTAGCTTCAGTGCAGTGAGAAACTCGCCACATCCCGCCCTGTAAGAGATAAAGTTGGGAGGGTGGGAAATAATTCTTCTCCAAAAAGGACTCGAAGAGGCTTTTGAACTTTGTCAAGAATGTAGACTTAGGTCTGGGCAGCACCCGCCCAAATATGACAACAGTAATCCATTTTCGATCTGAGGAGAGCATGTTGAGTCAAGTACAAGGAACCGATCATTTTACCTGCAGCATTAGCGATGGGTCGTATATAACAGTTCGGGTGTCAGGTTGAGGCCAAAATATCTTTTTTAAGGAACGGTGCCTCCTCGTGAGGGCATTCGTTCATCGTGACTGTCTGTAATTCAGCGTCTGATCGGCGTTTCGTTTTCGAGGCGCTGAATGTAACCAGCCAGTTCTTTTTTCCCTATTGGGAATTTAGTGATCGATCAGATATCAGTTGTCAATCTCTGATCATCAAAAGTTTTGAAGGACCGCCTAAATGTCGTCGTATCCTCGGCATAGATGCTCACAGATAATTTGAGTATATACGTTGGTGGAGGAACAGTGGATTAATAAATAGCGGCTTGGATTGAGGAATCGAAGAATCCATTACATTCACTTACGTGCTAATACCCTTGAGAAAGGCATGAATCCTCTTCTTCTTCTTCTTCTTCTTCTTCTTCCCTCAGCTATATGTAAATAGCAGGACAGATCGTATTCTATAGCCTTCGATAGCAACTGGTCTACCGCAGAAAGAAATGACAACCAACTTCAGAAAAAAGTTCTGCCTCCTCAGTCACGTATCGAAAGATACATGATTGATTAAGCATGTATCACGCATGGCTCATAACTGACTGAATAACTTTCCAGTCGAATCCATTACATTCATTTACGTGCTAATACCCTTTGGAAAAGTATGAATCCTCTTCTCCCCTAGCTATGGGTAAATAGCAGGACAGATCGGGTTCTATAGCCTTGATGGCAATCTACTGCGGGAAAAAAATCTGCCTCATCAGTCATGTATCGAAAGATACATGATCGCCTAAGCGTGTATCACACATGGCACACAACTGACTGACCCTTAATAGCAAACATCTCGGATGCTCAGTTTAAAGAAGTTGTACTGTACATCTTTTTTTTTTGTCTTCCTTTTTCCAGAGTGAAATTGTTTTGGTATAAGATAAGAACTTTCGCAAAATCCAAACATAAACTTCCTCAAATTTGGATTTAACTTCAAATACGAACTTTTGTATTTAAGATGAATATGAAACCTGACGGTGGAGTAATCGATAGCGTCTCGGATTGCCAAATCGGAGAGCCGAATTTGAATTCCAGTCGAATCTCTTACATTCATTTAAGTACTAATGCACTTGGAAAAGGTATGAATCATCTTCTTCTGCGTAAATAGCAGGACAGACTGGGTTCTATAGCCTTGGATGGCAACTTTCCCAGGAGAAAGACAACTCTGAATTTAAAACCTGCTGTGGGTCATTTGCGGACCTTGTGGCATGTATTTTAATTCAACTTTTAATGTCAAATTGAGACATAATATCCAATAATACGATTCGACTTATATATACAAGATCCAAATACATAGACTCCAATGTCAAAAAATAAGAACTTTATTTAAGGCCTTAATTCGATTTAATTTATCTTCGTCCACGATCTACGTTGTTTGTTTAGGTCGTTTTCACATTAAGTCAGGCCTTAATGGATACTGGCACTCCCTAACTATGAAATATATCGAATATGTGACCGTAGCATTGGGAGGAGTAATGAATAGAGGCTCGGATTGAGCAATCGGAAAGCCGTGTTCGAATTCCAGTCGAATCCATTACATTCCCTGACGTGCTAATACTCGTGGGAAAAAGGTATGAATCCTCTTCTTCTCCGAACAGCTTGGGGTAAATAACAGCACGGGTTCTATAGCTTTGGATGGTAACTGTTCTACCGCAGAAAGAAATAGCAACGGGAAAAAGTCTGCCTCGTCAGTCATGTATCGAAAGATACATGATCACCTAAGCGTGCATTGCGCATGGCACATAATTCACTGATATACGTATGCAGATCTTTTTATGCAAAAAGAAAGAGAAATGACCCCTGGGGTTCGCCTGCTTTGACCACCAAGGCCTCACAGGACGGGAGGTTAATAACTATCTTCGGGGTAGCTTAGAAAGTATTTTATTTAGTATTGTTTAGTTTTTGCTCACCGGACTCCATTGACTGCAAGTACACAAGGAAACAGAGATGGAACCCACAATCACTATGTTACGAAATTTGCAAACTAATGCTTTTATCCACTATGCTATTATTGTAAACTTCGACCTTTAAACTCAACCTACCCACTGATTATGTTGCAGATCCTGCCCTTGTTTTCTTTGCTGCTGCTGCGGTCGAAGCCTTGCTGTCATTTGTCTTTCTTTCTTTATTAGCGGTTCCTATATTGTACTATATCTATGCTACTAAGGGGGTCCCCATTGCTTAGCATATGCGCTGTTTGTTAAATGCGTCTGTCCAGTGATCTTTTTTGTCCAGTATTTTTATTTATTTTACAGAGTTTGATGACTACCCCTTCACGTTCATATAAACATATGTGGGCAGTATGGGATTTGGCATATGTATGTATATGTGTGCTGTTGTCTATATACATACGCATTTGTATGTTGAAATTCAAAGATTGGAAGTGTAGCGAAAATTTCTCGTGAATGTATACATGTCAGCAATCAGTGCATTTTTCTATTTATTCGCTGAATAATATTTCCTCCCGTGTATGTATATACGTGTGGTGGGGTCTGTGTAAAATTATGATAGCTTTAAATTGCTATTATTTTTATTTTTAATTTTTTTAAAAAGTTTATTTGTTATTATTTTAAAGCTGGTTATTTGCTTGGTTTCGATGACTGCGTATATGTAACTGTTAGAAATTTCGGTTTGTAATCCTTATTGGTTATTTTTATGGTGGTATTAAATATGCTGGGGGAGGCAGTAGTTTACGTTAATAATTATAGCGGGTTTATATGATAATAGTAGGTGTGATGTGATAGTAATGTTGTAAGGGGATTGGTGGCAATGATAATATAAGTAGCTAATATTTACTGTAAATTAGTAGAAGTGATTAGTAATGGTGGTGGGAGAATGATAAAAACAATAAGTGTAATTATTGTGTTAGTAGCTTGAACTAAAAAGTGATTGTTGTTTTATTTTATTTTATTTTATTTCATATATCAGTTTGTCTGACGATCGCAAAAGCGTGAAACCCAGGGTCACAAACTCACATTAATCCAACAAAATATATATATATATCTATATATGTGTGTGTGCGTGCGTGTGTATGTAGAAAGATATAATAATAACATATAATATAATAAGAATATATAAGTGTGTGTGTGTGCGTGCGTGTGTGTGCGTGCGTGTCTGTGTGTGTAGAAAGATATAATAATAACATATAATATAATAAGAATATATATATGTGTGTGTGTATGTGAAAGTGGGTAGAGTGTGGTCGTCTCACCAAACCACAGAGGTTTTATCAGTGACTATGACTTGTACAGCAGTTTTTAGCCAAACATATCATTCCCCATGTCCGACAACCAACATTTCCCACCTTGCGATTTTTGCCAAAAATCAAATTCCACTTGAAAGGAAAAATATTTGAAGACGACGAGGAACTCCAAGACAATGCTACGAGGCTGTCCCACCAGGATTGCTTCCATCAATGGAAACGACAGTGGATAAAGTGTGTGGCTTCAGAGGAGGACTACTTCAGAGGGGATTAAATGCAGAATTGATATGTGTTGTAGTTTTTTTTTCTTTTTATAGCACAAATCTAGATAGTGTTAGATCAGATGTATTAGTGTTTGATCGATGATCGATGTATTTTAAATGTTTAGTATTTACTAGAAGCATGTCCCGGCGTTGCCCGTGCTTAATTCAAAAATCGTACGACTCATACAGCAATCACTTTCACTTGACTTAAAATATTTTTGCCCTTCCTTGCCTTTAAAGGAGTGCCCTTTGCCATGCTGATGTGGCTACATGCCTTACTTCTTGCCTATCTCACACTGCGAATTTTTTCTAAGATCTATACTAAACATTAAATCTGTTACGAAAAAAGAACTAAACAAAATGAATACAAAACGATCAGCTTTAAAAAAGGACTCGTAACTGGAAAAACCGAATGAAAAAAACAATGTTAACAACAAATGCTTTTTCACACCTAACCCTGTTCTGCAGAATCAGAATCAACATTGAGTTTAAGCAAACGAATGAGCCAATTTGAGTAAAGTGCCATACAGATTTAAATTTCTCCCACTTGTAACGAATGCAGCTATCGATTTTTTTTGCATGCTAGTTAACATTCGTGTCAGTCAACTGTTGGCTCTCACGCTGGCCAATAGAATTTTCCTGCCTATTCGTGGCAGCGAGCTATAGGCTCTCACTCTGGCCAGTAGAATATGGCCGCAAACTACATGAAAACTGCCGTAGAAGCATGAAAAAATCGATTATTTCCACTATCGATGGCAGTTGGGAAATGCAAAGTTAGTCTTGGCCTTCCCGCTAACTTGGAGCATGTGCATGTAAATTTTGGTGCAAATCCGCCAAAAATTGTGACCGTGCATTCGTTACACCCGCAAACACCCACACCCACCCACACCCCCACACACACATCCTGCCTTTTATAGAGATTAAAGCAAAATACTTAGTAGACGGTGATCGTCCGTATCCCATCTCCGAATATCTATGTCATCAGCATACCAACTAATTATCATTACACTGGCCACAGCGGTAGGCGACAGAAGCAAGGGGAGTGTTTGTCACTTGATCCTAAGTTAAAGGCGCAATATGTAGAAGCTAAATGAGTGAATAAAGCTGATGTAGAAGCTAAATGAGTGAATAATTACTTGAAAGAAAATAGAACAAAAACTGTAAGCCTGGGAAGAGAATCTAAAATAATAGCGTTCATGGGCGCCATTACGCGGCTATGTGAGCACGCATGCGCGCAAAGCCGTGTAAAAATAATGCCGGAAATGCATTCGATGGACAGCACATAATAAAAAGAAACGAACAAAAAATGAGATTGGAACACGAAGAACCCCAAGCTTTGATATATTCGATAATATGTTCATCAATAAAAATAAATAAAATGAAATGAAGTGTCGGAAGATTACCACTGACATCACTTCCGGAATGATTCTTATCGCCTCATTCCGTTGAGTTTCAAGCGTAAGCACATCATGATGTCTATCGACATGATATACTTTGGCCATTTAATAACTACGTTTTATTTTAGGACTACACTATCAACGAAATATTCTGAGAATTCTTTTATTCAACATATTTTCCAATATATATATATATATATATATATATATATATATATATATATATCGCAACCAATATATATATATATATATATATATATATATATATATAAACAAATTTCAGAAATAAGTTATTCAAAAAAAAATTTCGCTTGAAGATGGAACAGAGCTTACTTTAATTCAATTTAATTCAAATAATTATATTGAAGTTTTCGGCTCTTGTTTTGAAACATGAGACATCTTATGTAGCGTGTTGGAATCATATTTTTAAATAAATAATTATATATAAATAAATATATATATATATATATATTTATATATATATATATATTATGAATTAACTGATTTAAAATATAGTTTCTTCGCTACACAGTAATTGCCATGTTTCAAAAACCGAAGCTAAAAACTTCAAATTTAATTATATAATTAAATTAAGCATTTAATTATACAATTAAATTAAGCATTAGTTGTGTTTCATCTTCAAGCGGATTTTGGAATAACTTATGTTTAAATTTACTGAGTTTTAAACGCACATACAATCCATAATTTTTTGTTTCCAGGGATACAGAGAAATCCAATCATTTAGACAGGACTTACAAAAGAACTATAAATAATAAGGATTTATATAAGAACTCTAAAATGCCCCTGTCTAAAGGAATCTTCCTAATCCGCCTTAAACGCATGCAACTCTTTCCGAATCGTTTGCACTGTCCTCGGATTGGCACCTAAACAATCGAAAATCTTCGTACTGGAGCTTCCGGTTCGAATACCAAGCAGTACAGCATGGCTTTTCAAAATTTCTGGCAGACTGGATTGCGTCATAGTGCTCTTTTACTCACAGATGGCACCCAACTCAACCTAGTAGTCTGTGCTTCGGCAAAATCAAAAAGCAAACAACGTGCACGCAGAAAATTAAAAATAAGATATGGAGACACTTTTCCCATCACACCCAATATATATATATATATATATATATATATATATATATATATATATATATATATATATATATATATATATATATATATTAAAAATATGATTAGTGGTACAAAAATTTATCACTACCATAAACAGACAAAAATTAATTTTATTATTACCACTCATGATGAGAATAAGGTTTCGAACCTCGCTCCACAGAGCTAAACCAAGGTTAATAAAGTAAATTATTTTTAAAAAATAGACAACGTGTATTGGTGGAAGTAAAAAACATAATTAGTTGGAGGCCTAATACAAAGTGCTTCTGTTTACATAGAGAAGGATTTAATGATAGAATATAGATAGCCTCCAACACTTTTAGGTAATCATTAGAGTGGAAACTTCTAAGGATGGTAAAAGAGTCCACACTAAAACTAATAGTACAATTATGGCTATTTATTAGGTGTTCTGCGATGGAAGAACCGTATGTATTGGTCAAAATGTTTACGGTTTCGGATTTTTGCTAGAACGTGTTGTTTTATTCTAACATCCAGCCTTTGCGTCGTTCTCCCTATGTAGTGCGAACTACAACTACATTTTAAAAAAATAAATTAGAGAACATAGACGGAAGAACAGGCTTGGCAGTTAGCGGCAAAGTAACAATGTCGAACTTAGCAAATCTATCAGTGATACTATCTATCTATCTATCTATCTATATATATATATATATATATATATATATATATATACTCGAAATCTGATATGATTGCCTGACATTTTTTACACCTATATTTATTCAGGAAGTAAGCGATCAGGGCCCTCCACAATTTCCTATTCTTAGTGACTGTTATGTTTGTTTCTCTCTCTCTTTTTTTTTTTTTTTTGCTATCTGTTGGTTCCAAAACTCTTTCCCCTCCTCAATTTATAGGTAGAAATACACAAATGCATGCTGGGATTTTTTCCAATCCGATAATTTAGACATATCTGCAGTGACTTAAATAAATATATATTAGGTTGGTGCAAAAATAATGTCGTTTTCTCGCATAGTAACATATGTGATAAAACGACATTAATTTTGCACCAACGTAATAGATAAATATTTAAGTAAACTAAGTAAAATAATAGATAGAAATGAGACAGGACTCTACAGAGATGACGGTCTCATAATCTTAAGAAACTGCTACAAACAAAACACAGACAACACAAGAAAAGAAATAATAACAATTCTCAAAAATAACGGATTCGACATAGATATAAAAATTAACCTAAACGAAGAAGATTTTCTATGTGTTACCTTCAACCTAAGAAAATGTACATATAAACCGTAAAGAAAACCTAATGATAAGCCACTGTTTATCCGCACATCTTCTAATCACCCGCCATATATAATAAAACAGATACCAAAATCAATTAACCGCGGGTTTTTCGACAAGAAAGACTACGAAACACGCCTAAAACTTAGCAGAATCGTGACTACACTCACATGCACACCACAGGGGGCAAAAATTGCCAACAGGTAGAGAAGCACCATATGGTTCAAGAAACCATACAACAAAAACGTAAAGACAAACGTAGGGAAAATATTCATCAAACTCTACACAAAAACTTCTCCGAATCAAGCACTCTTCAAAAATATTCAACAAAAACACAGTAAAAATCAGCTACAGGTGCACCGAGGACATGACACAAATAATAAAGAAGCACAACAGGAAAACTATCAGCAATCCGACCGAACAAAATAAACCCACGCAGAATAAAGAACAAGTGTCCCCTTAAATGGTAATTGCTTACAAAACAATGTAATACACCAAGCTACGGTAAAATCTTCAGCTAACGAAAAAAAATAAACATAGGAGTAACTGAAGAACCCTGGAAACAAAGAAACTACTCACACAAAAAATCTTTCACAAATTGTAAATACGCACAATTATACCTGGGAAATTTAAATCAAAAAGCAATACGCACCAAAAATATTATGGGAAATAAGGAAAAGAACATCAGTCTACACCAATCCATCCCAAGCCTGCAAACTCTGCTTGTAGGAAAATAGTTATATATAACTTCCAAAACCAAAACAAACTACTAATTAAACGATCAGAACACATCTCGAAATGCAGTCACGGAAACAACTTTTTGCTACGTTACTTAAAAATCGAAAACTGAAAAGAATGAATAAAAATAAATAAAGTAAAAATAAACAAAAAGAAGTAAAATAAATTAATCCAATTAAATAAATGAATAAATAAATAATAAACTAATTAACAAACTACTCCCACCAATATGACCGTTAGAATAGACTACATACAATGCACCACTGACCCGTCGAGATAAACAAAAAACAAAAAATAAACAATGTATGGGACATGACGATTGAATTTCGTATGAAACAGTCTGTTGCCTCAGAGTGGTGACTATAATTTTCACTTTTATATTTTATATTTAAATACGATCTATCTCTGATATTAATCACTTTATCGCATAAACATAGCATACCTTAAAACTATATTTCATCATATATATATATATATATATATATATATATACTATCAGTAGAGCCCGGCGTTGCCCGGGGATGAAACAGTAAGAGATAGATCAAGTATCGACCATCATAAAGACTGAGAAATAAAATTGACAAAGATTATTGTTTAAGGTTGACAGACACGCATGTCTTAATTAGGTTTTTTTTTTTTTTACGAATTGGTCAAACCCAAACTCAAACAAAAACATTGTTTTCAATCGTTACGAGTCTACCGATTGAATAGAATTTTATCATAAACAATTGTCTTGTAAATGGAATTTTTAAAGCATTCTGAATGTAAAAATAAAGGAAAAAGTGTGCAAGATAATAAGAAACACTACCTGCCAAAAAAAAAGTGAAGTTTTGTTGAAATCGGTTGAAAAATGCAGGAAATCCGATCACATATATAAACGAATATACACACACACAAACAACTTGTGTTTTATAATAAGTATAACTCGATATGAGTTGTCCCCCTTTCATGCCTCTTAATCGTGTTTTCAAATTGATTTCGTGCAAAAACAATTGTGTTTTTCCAATTTTTGGCGCTGTCAGGACCAACACAAGGTAATTTTACGTAGTCCTGTGAAGTTTTGTTGAAATCGGTTGAAAAATGTAGGAAATCCGAACCAACACACACACACAGACACAACCTGGGTTTTATAATAAGTATGATATATATATATATATATATATATATATATATATATATATATATATATATATATATAACAGCATAATTGCATATTAGGATTTTTGTTTGTTTTTTTCGTATATTTTTCTTCATACTGTCGGATCTATGTCCGTATATTTGCTTACATATATATATATATATATATATATATATATATATATATATATATATATAATAATAATAATAATAATAATAATAAAATCCAGACCACTTTAAGGCTCCATTGTAATAGTTTATTTCACAAGAGACCTTTTAAAGTACCCTGGATCATCAAACATCACTTCCAAAAGGTTAAATGAAAAATGAAATGAAAATTTAAACTTTTGGCGAGTTTAGAGAGGGTTTATTTTAATATTTCTTTCCGTCATACTCAGTATTAGTAGCTCTGAATTTACATTGAGCTCTCAGGATTTCATCCTTCTTAGAACTACCCATAAGGATTACCAATTTTTCGTAAATTAACTATATATATATATATATATATATATATATATATATATATATATATATATATATATATATATCGTTCTCCCAGCGATCAAGATTGATTGGACATACAGACTGACAGATAGATAATTGCTTGTTACAAGCCTGGTGTTTGGCTTAAACAGACGTATTTTGGGGAAAATTCGCGAGTTCTAAGCTCGGAAAACATTTTGAGAAATGAAATCATTTCAACCTGAATAAAATGTCGAGACATTCAAATGGAGGCACGCACAAATTTTTATTCGATTTCATTTGTCAAACAATTTCACGGCAACAATGTGGAAAAAGAAGAAAAATTTAATTGAAAAATTAGCCGCCAAATTTCAAATGAAATATAAAATGATAAATATACAGACATTGACCAAAGAAAATAACGTGACGATTTACAAAGAGGCCCGCGGAAAATAAATGCATATATATATATATATATATATATATATATATATATATATATATATATATATATATATCATTCATACATATATAAGTTATCTTATAGGAATTTCCACTCATGTACATATATATATATATATATATATATCATTCATGCATATATAAATTATGTTATAGGAATTTCCACTCATATATATATATATATATATATATATATATATATATATATATTTACATACAAAGAAATAATCACACAGAATCAAGCAGAAATATTAATGCGATTAATGGTGACATCCGTCACTAGAAACATAATATATGCATTAAATTGATGTCTGTAGTTTTCAGTTTATTTGATGTTAAAATGCTAGTACTTACGAATAGTCCTCTATTCATCATCAGGCATGTGTTTTTTTTCCTTATAAAATCAAAAACTTGAAGACATTACAGACATCAATGGTTTCGACGACGATCACTTCACTCTATGGATTAACAGTATTTTAATGCATATATTATGTCTCTAGTGACGGATGTCACCATTAATCGCATTAATATTTCTGATTGATCCTATGTGTGATTATTTCTTTGTATATATAAGTTATGTTATAGGAATTTCCAATCATATATATATATATATATATATTTCCAATCATATATATATATATATATATATATATATATAAATATATATATATATATATATATCATTCATACATATATAATTTATGTTATAGGAATGTCCACTCATATATATATATATATATATATATATATATATATATATATATATATATATATATATATATATATACATATACATATATATATATATATATATATATATATTTATATATATATATATCATTCATACATATATAATTTATGTTATAGGAATTTCCACTCATATATATATATATATATATATATATATATATATATCATTCATACATATATAAGTTGTTATAGGAATTTCCACTCATATATATATATATATATATATATATATATATATATATATATATGTATATATATATATATATATATATATATATATATATATATATATATATATATACATATATCATTCATACATATATAAGTTATGTTATAGGAATTTCCACTCATATCTATATCTATATCTATATATATATATCATTCATACATATATAAGTTGTTATAGGAATTTCCACTCATATATATATATATATATATATATATATATATATATATATATATATATATATATATATAAAACAAATACAAAGGTTAATGATTAAATGGCGAGAAATCCATCTTAGCGAACAATTCAATAATATACAAAAAGCCCGAATCTGTTTATCAATGAAAAGATCCTGTTTTATAAATTTCCGTTGCATTAGATCTTTTTATTTTACAAGCTTTCGTCTGTTCCTACAGACATCTTCAGGTATGAAATATTGTGTACTTGTTTATACTTTCAGTAATAAGTGGACAAACGAAAACAAGGTTGTAATCCGAAAAATACTATGAGAAAACTGTGTTATAGTTTTGGAACGTGCAGTCGCAACGCTGTATATTAAATTACTGTAATTATTGAACAATATATTTCATGCCACTTTGACGGAAAATTTACCAGTAAAAAAGAATTCTCTTATCACTGTGGCACCATTTAACGAGGCAGAAAGGGAAAAGAAAGGAAAGAAGAAAAGGAGAGCCTAAGATCCGAATCGTGAGTGATAAGCAATAACACACACACAGCTAAGAGACAATGGATAAAAGGATATTTTGATAAGTAACAAATGGCGAAAGAGTGTCATTACAATGACAGGGAAATTCTGAGTAAAAAGAAAGGGAAAGAAAGAAAGAATCAGATATGTTTTGGCATCGGCTGTGTTATCTAAGGATATGAAAACAAACTATTGGTACGGGAAGACATCTTATTATCAACTACAGACCGGCTGGCCAAAGAAAAAAAAATTAAAATGAAAATGTTATTTTGTTAAGTGACGAAAAACAGGCAACTAAAAGGACTTGGACAGATATGAAAAATTAGAAACCACCCACGAACGTCCGACAGAACATCCTGGGCCTGCGTTAATAAAATTTTGTTATCAGGAATTTGTACCGAAGGAAAATGAATGTGTTTTTTTTCTTTCTTCGAGGCGACAGACTGACTGAAACTTTAGAGATGTTTCTTTTTGAGACCGTGTTAAGAAGACCACACATTCTGATAATTAGCGATAAAATACCTGACGTAAACCACGTGTAGAACAAGAGTTATGACCGCCATTGTCATATTGTTCCGTTCGCGGCTGGAGAAATGATAAACCATTAAGGGGAAGAAAAGGGAAAGAGAAGAGATAATTTTTTTTTTTTAAACTAGATATTTTTTTTCTTCCTGAAACAAAGCCGCAGATTCGTCCACGCCCGACTAAGACATTATTGGTCGAGTGGTGATCACGTGATGCACGAGGGAGGCTGTTGCCGCCCATCTGGAGGATGAGTAAGAGAGGTTGCCAAGAAGATTTGGGGAGGGCAGTTCACGCCCCTCTGAAGTATGATGAGAAGGTGGGAGTGAGGAAAGGTTCCCAAAAATGGAAAAAGGTGGAAATTCCTAACCAGAGAGGTGAATATGTATTTAGAATTATCGAGGAACCCCCCCACCAGCGCCGACAAACTCACCCCGGTTTTGGTTGGCGCCCATATAAACGAAGCCACAACGAGCAGAAATGAGTCGAGTCCCAGCAGTTCCCAGAGTCAGTCTTCGGTTGAGGCAAGCCTCGCAGATAGCTGACCAGGATTCACGCACATTCCGGACACATCTTTAAACCAAGAACAATTATTTTGAAGAGCGAGTTAGATCCAGATCACCGAAATAAGTTTTTCTTTTGACTTTCGTCCAAAGACCCACCGAAACACCAATTTCTTAGAGAGCAGACGACTTGAAGTGTTAAAACTTGCCTAGCGGAAAACGACGTGTCACAATCCATAGAACGGGTCGGGAGATAGATGCAGTCCTATGTATCGAACAACTAGACATAAAGTTTGTTACCTTTTTCTTTGATACTTTGAACTTTTGAGTTTTCATTTTATTGCCTTTTATGCATATTTGTGTGGTATCACCCCCGTTGAACTCGGTTTGCAGTACGGCCCCGACGACTGATTGATTTCCTCTGCCTAGATCAATTCACAACGTGGGTAGGCAGACTGGGAATCAAAATAGTTACTTCGGTAACCAGGCGTTGGAAGCGAGTTGGGAACAACGAGGCTGATATCAAATCTAACCAGATTCCCACCCGAATCACCAAAAGGTTAGAACGCCACATTTGGAGCAGCGACACCCGAACGGATCAGCGAGGAGCGAACGGCTGGCGCCGCGGCGAGGACGTCACAGTTGGTGCCGTGGTAGACTAGGATAGAACGACACGGTTGGCGCTGCGACCAGGAGACGACGTCACATCACTACATTTGTACATAAACGCAGAATTTTAACCTTAAAATTTAAATTCAAACTCAGCGTTGCGACTACACGTTCCAAAACTATAACACACATTTCTCATAGTATTTTTCGGATTACAACCTTGTTTTCGTTTGTCCACTTATTACTGAAAGTATAAACAAGTACACAATATTTCATACCTGAAGATGTCTGTAGGAACAGACGAAAGCTTGTAAAATAAAAAGATCTAATGCAACGGAAATTTATAAAACAGGATCTTTTCATTCATAAACAGATTCGGGGTTTTTGTATATTATTGAATTTTTCGCGAAGATGGATTTCTCACCATTTAATCATTAACCTTTGTATTTGTTTTATGTATGAATAATTCATGAATTTGTAAATTAACTGCACCTTTATTGAAATATATATATATATATATATAATGGCGACAAATATGTATCCATCAAGCCGTATGTTCCTTTCTTTCTCTGTCTCTCTGTCTTTCTGTCTCTCTCTCTCTCTCTCTATATATATATATATATATACTTGTGTATTTAAGCAGCAATCTTTCTTTCATGCACATTTCATTGAAAGCGAAAGACAAATTGCTTTGATTTAGTTTTTTATAAATTTTCTTATGTGTTCTAATAATATTTTTCTTTTTTTATAATGAATTATAAAAAAAAAAACTGTCCAAATGCTCTTTTATTCCGAGCGCATTCGGCTATCCATTTAGCCATATTAAAGGTAGAAATATTAATACATATACACGACAAACTATTTCTTATTTAACAGTTAAAATATTTTATCCTTGAAAATGGCTATTTATCTCATGCAGTGTTACATTAGAACATGAACATATCCACTACAAAATTGTACAGTTTTGTTTCAACATCAAAAGGAAAATCTTTTTTAGACGTCTCATCAGGTGAGGAATCACAATGTTACTGTGGTGAATAAAGAAAACAGCAACCGGCTAGTAAATTCAAGCTCTCCCAGCTGGTATTTCAACCTTGAGTCGTTCCTTCTTGAGTTCTGTCTCAAAATCGCACTAACAGACTGTTTTTGCCGCCAACCGGGAACGTCACTTGAAGAACACCGGGCACTGGGAAAAATAAGTTGCTTTTATATTTGTCCATATACCCATAATCCGCTGCGTCTTCCTGTGATCCCACAATTCATTGCGTCCATCTCCCATAATGCATTGCATCTTTATTGTATAAAAATGCAATGCAAGTCCCCCCCCACTCATTCTTTTACGATATCTGGCCGAGGACGGGTTACGGCAGAGGGGTGCTTTTTTCTCTCTTATTTCAACTGCAGTAGCTTTACATGCTAAACAAATACGGGTTTTTTTTTTTTTTGGCGGGGACAAGGCAAGTCGCGACCAGTTGTGCTCGTCCCAGGTTCTGTCTCATGTTCGCCACAGTTACTAAAAACATTTATTCAGAAATAGTTATCGAAGCAAATATCCCCCACTTCTGTTCTTTGCAAATTTTCATAAAATGTCTTCTAGAATTTAAATGTAGAGATGGAAGGGAATCTAATCCATTTAGTCGTGGGTGGATGGAAAGGAAGGGGAAAAGAAAAAAGGGGGATCAGAAAAGAAAGAAAAAGGCCATGGGAAGAGGATAAGTACTAAGAGGAGATAAAATCTGGCCATAGAATTTCATTAGAATGTAATAATTTGAACTTCAACGGTCTCCTAGGTTGGTTAGGTAGGCGTTTCAAGTAAAAAAGAATTTGCAGCTAGAGACAGTTAAAGTAATGGTTACAATATTAGAAATTGATTTTAATCCTTCATATTATTTTGGGATAAAACATTGTCAAGGAGAAAAATAATTCGAGTAATATAATTGTTTAAAATTATTTTTAGGGAGAAACAGGTGGTAAATTTCATATAAAAATAAAACGCAAAATAAGATTAAATTGGTACTAGCTTTCCATTTCTATTAACGTAGGTTGGAAAAGTGGATCGATACTATTGTATATAGGAAGGTAGTTATTAACAAATAAAAATAATAACAAACGTAAAACTGTGAGCTTGGAATGAAACAGAAGCTTTCTACCACTTGCGCTTTCCAGAGAGTATTATTAGGTTGTGGTAATTCTATGTGCATTGTTTTTGCGTATGTAAACGGACCTTTTAATTTGTCAGTTTTTAAAATTTTTCTAGCTTTTGTGTTACGTGTATTACCTTTTATTAGATGTTATTATTCAAAGGGTTAAATTAGTCCCATTTGGATCAGCTAATGGATAAATCCTAGAGGTAGGTTCCATGAAATTAAAAAGAATGTTAGACTAAAGGTTGTTTCAATGAAACTAAGATTATTATATTATTATATTTACAGAAGTTGGAATAAATTATCATTAGTTAGGTCTACATTTAATATTCAAAGTGAATTTGACTAAAATGAATCCTGTATTAGAAATAAAACTAGGGTATAATAAGCAATGGCTGCGGTACCATGCTTACAGATACGAAAGGATTCATTGGTAGATTCAAAATTTCTTTAGCAAAATTGTAATGTTAATTCTTTTTTTAGGTTTGTAATTTATTGCTGTCTCATGATATCGATTTAATAGTTTTATTTTATCAGGGTATTTAATTATTTGTATTTTCTCCTGTAGACAGAGAATACATGGGTCATTTAATGACTTCGAGATTCTAGCCTGTTTTATCATTCTCCATCTAAGTTTGGGTGTTTCACCTTTGTCCTTTAATTCCCTCAACATACTTGGAAAGTGACGTCATCTTTGGTTTATCTATCTATCTATCTATCTATCTATCTATCTATCTATCTATCTATCTATTAATATATATATATATGTATATATATATATATATATATATATATATATATATATTTGGAAAATGAGATGTTTCGTCTACCTATCTATCTATCTATCTATCTATCTATCTCTCTCTCTCTCTCTCTCTCTCTCTCTATATATATATATATATATATATATATATATATATATATATATATATTTGTAATGTCAGGTCATGTTTCGTTTATCTATCTACCTATCGATCTATCTATCTATCTATGTATATATATACATTATATATTTGGAATGTGAGGTCATGATTCGTTTATCTATCTATCTATCTATCTATCTATCTATCTATCTATCTATCTATATATATATATATATATATATACATATATATATATATATTTGGAAAGTGAGGTCATGTTTCGTTTATTTATCTATCAATCTATCTATCTATATATATATATATATGTGTGTGTGTGTGTGTGTGTGTGTGTGTGTGGAAAGTGAGGTTATGTTTCGTTTATCTGCGTTGTTGAAGGACGAAATATGGTTGGAAATTCCTCATCGTTAAATTCAATGTAACGATGAACAATTTCCAACCATCCATGAAGAATAATGCTGACCCAGTGTATATTCACCCAATCTCCAACCAATCACCCTCTTTAATACAAGCATATACCATCATCGGTAGAAAGTCGAATAAACCAAAACTTCTCTAGCAAAGAAATATTTGGCAAGAATAACGTATGGGGCTGTATACCAAATTATTTTTCTACTTTTTTTTATATAAGTTAGTTTTAGGTTTTTGTAACCACTATCTTTTAGAGCTTTATTAGAGAAATTTATATGTTCATTGAAAATCCTCGTAGGAACGTAGGGGAGGACAGCAACACAAAAACTGGTTGGACAAACTATGGACAAGTATGACTATACGAGAATTGCGAATTGCTGCCATTGATAGACCGAGGAAGAGATTCAATATGACTTCTGCATTTGGATCCCAGCTACGATTGCAAAAGTCAAAGAGATGATGTTGATGATGATGATTATGAGGAGGAGGGTGATGAATTTTAATCATTATTATAGATTATATGTTAATACCTTTGTGGCGTGGTTT
>OZ010611.1:12549758-12669758 GCA_963932145.1 Acanthosepion lycidas
GCCACAAGGTCCCCAAACGACAGCTCCGCAGGTTTTGAAATCAGTTATCCTCCTCCTAGACCAGTTGCCATCAAAGGCTATAGAGCCCAGTCTGTCCTGCTATTTACCTTTTTATAGCTGAAGAAGAAGAAAAGGATTAGAGTATTATTACGTAAGTGAATGTAAGGGATTCGGCTGGAATACGAACTCGGCTCCCGATTCCTCGGCCCGAGCCGCGATCCTCTACTCCAGCGTGCCTCCTCTCATTCTCTCTCTCTCTCTCTCTCTATCTATCTCTCTCTCTCTCTCTCTCTATATATATATATATATATATATACATATATATATATATATAGATAGATAGATAGATAGATAGATAGATAGATTCATATTTATATAGATATAGATATCTATATATATATAGATATATAGATATATATATAGATAAATATATATATAGATAGATTTATATATATATATATATATATATATATATATATATATATATAGATAGATAGATAGATAGATAGATAGATAGATAGATAGAGAGAGAGAGAGAGAATGAGAGGAGGCACGGTGGAGTAGAGGATAGCGGCTCGGGCCGAGGAATATATATATATATATATATATATATATATATATATATATATATATATATATATATATATATATAAAATTATAATAAGTAAACTGAGACTTTAATTATCCATTTTCGTTTATAATTATTATTTCCGAGATGTTCAAATCATCAGAACGAAATATCCTCCGCATATCTATCTATCTATCTATCTATATATATATATATATATATATATATATATATATATATATAAATTTTCGACCATCCATTTTTATCCATCTATATTTGGATATTCCAGAGTGTTATATTTGATTTGTTGGCAAGAATAATTTAATTTTGAATCGCGACGTCAAGAAGAGTAAAAAAGTTACAACCACATAAACATATATTTAAATCTTTAAATTTTCCAGCATTCAAACATATAACAATCTAAAATCCATTTATGGAAATGACAAAATGTTCGTCTTCCTCGCACGCCATATTTTTTTATCATTATTTTGATTCGTGGAAACAAAATCACGCGAGATTACGCGTTATCTTGAAATCTCTGTCGCCAGTATTTGATTAAAGCGCTCTCTAAGGATGAAGAAGACTTTAACTTCTTTGTGTCGTGACCTTCAGAAGGGGCAGTTGTGGTTTTTTAGTGTCTGTAAGGATATGATTTGTACTTAAGATAGGGAATAAAAATTTCACATTTCTAATTAAAAGAAGAAAGGACTAAACATCGATTATAAGAAGACAGTTGTCAGGAATAACAGTACCACCAAAATCAAGGACGTCCCAAGTGGGAAGTGCTCTAAGAGGTACATGCTCCACGGGTCTGGATTGACCTGGGAATAGCAGAATTTAAAATTCAAAACCTCACGATCTTCTTTGCTCACACCTTCCTTTTCTCTTTCTACTTCCGCCCGTCTCTCTACATTAGAATATTTTACTTATCTGCTTGTCTCTGATATCGCTTTCCTCTCACCTTACTTTTCCGCTCCTATTTCCGTCTGTCTCTCTCTTTTTAACCTTGTCTTATATCTCTTACATTTTGCGTTCCTATCTCCTTGCTGCCTGATGTAGTTTATCGTCATACCCACGATAGTCTGTTATATGCGCCCATTATATAGTAAAGCTAATATAAACCATTTCATAGTATTGGAGTATTTCAAATGTTTATTGCTAAACTAATTCCATCTCTTGAATGTTTATGATGAATTCAGGATATGTGCCAGCTTTCATTCCATTTCCAGATCATAGTTTCGGTTTGGGAAAGTTTTATCTTGAGTACTATTTCTTCGAATATTTGGTAGAGGACGTTAGTAAGAATTTTTTCGAATTAATATTCTCTACGCGTTCCTGGAGATTTTAACGAACAGTGTTATATAATATTGACCATTATTGAAAATCCGCCATTTTGGCTGGTGAGCTTCCGGAGGTTTAAACAGATTTTCCCCGGCATCCATATTCTATCTGGCTACAGTTTATCGCCTTCTATACGCCGTTCGCCATTCCCTTTTACTCATTCTTCATTTGCCGCTTGTTATTTTCACTTCTCACCACTTCTTTTCCGCTAGTCTCCATTTATTTCACCATCGTCTTTCGCTTACTGTTCTTTCAAAAATGCTCTTTCTTTTTCTTTTTCTTTCTTTCTTTCTTTCTTTCTTTCTCTGTTTCTTTCTCTGTTTCTTTCTTTCTTTCTTTCTTTTGTTTCTGGTGAATGGCTTCCATTTGAACCACACTAAAAACCAGCCTCTTTCTTTCTTTCTTTCTTTCTTTCTTTCTTGTTAATCCTTTCTTTCTTTCTTTCTTTCTTTCTTTCTTTCTTTCTTTCTTTCTTTCTTGTTAATCCTTTCTTTCTTTCTTTCTTTCTTTCTTTCTTTCTTTCTTTCCTTTTTCTTAAATGAATATTTCTTTCTGTTAATCCAATTGTTCCTTCTTTCTTTCTTTCTTTCTATTACTCCAATATTTCTTTCTTTCTTTCTTTTTTTCTTTCTTTCTTTCTTTCTATTACTCCAATATTTCTTTCTTACTTTCTTCCTTTCTTTCCTTTTTGGTAATTGAATCTTACTTTCTTTTTTTCTTACTTTCTTTCTTTCTTTTTTTTCTTTTTTCTTTTCTGGTGAATGGCTTCCATTTGAACCACACTAAAAACCTGCCTCTTTCTTTCTTTCTTTCTTTCTTTCTTTCTTTTTACCCCTTTCTTTCTTTCTTTCCTTTTTCTTAATTGAATGTTTCTTTCTTTCTTTCTTTCTTTCTTTCTTTCTTTCTTTCTTTCTTTCTGTTAATCCAATTGTTCCTTCTTTCTTTCTTTGTTTCTTTCTTTCTATTACTCCAATATCTCTTTCTTCCATTCTTTCCTTTTTGGTAATTGAATCTTTTTTTCTTTCTTTCTTTTTTCTTTTCTGGTGAATGGCTTCCATTTAAACTACACTAAAAACCTGCCTCTTTCTTTCTTTCTTTCTTTCCTGTTTGTTAATTGAATATTTCTTTCTTTCTTTCTTTCTTTCTTTCTTTTTTTCTTTCTTTCTGTTAATCCAATTGTTCCTTCTTTCTTTCTTTCTTTCTTTCTATTACTCCAATATTTCTTTCTTCCTTTCTTCCCTTTTTGGTAATTGAATCTTTATTTCTTACTTTCTTTCTTTCTATCTTTCTTTCTTTCTTTTTTTCTTTTCTGGTGAATGGCTTCCATTTGAACCACACTAAAAACCTGCCTCTTTCTTTCTTTCTTTCTTTCTTTCTTTCTTTCCTTCCTTCCTTTTTGTTAATTGAAAATTTCTTTCTTTCTTTCTTTCTTTCTTTCTTTCTTTCTTTCTTTCTGTTAATCCAATTGTTCCTTCTTTCTTTCTTTGTTTCTTTCTTTCTATTACTCCAATATCTCTTTCTTCCATTCTTTCCTTTTTGATAATTGAATCTTTATTTCTTTCTTTTTTTCTTTCTTTCTTTCTTTCTTTTTTTCTTTCTTTCTTTCTTTCTTTTTTTCTTTTCTGGTGAATGGCTCCCATTTGAACCACAGTAAAAACCTGCCTCTTTCTTTCTTTCTTTCTATTTACTCCTTTCTTTCTTTCTTTTTTCTTTCTTTCTTTCTTTCTTTCTTTCTTTCTTTCTTTCTTTCTTTCCTTTTTGTTAATTGAATATTTCTTTCTTTCTTTCTTTCTTACTTTCTTTCTGTTAATGCATTTGTTCCTTCTTTCTTTCTTTCTTCCTTTCTTTCTTTCTTTCTTTCTTTCTTTCTTTCTTTCGTTCTTTCTTTCTTTCTGTTAATCCAATTGTCCCTTTCTTTCTTTCTTTCTTTCTTTCTTTCTTTCTATTACTCCAATATGTCTTTCTTTCTTTCTTTCTTCCTTTCTTTCCTTTTTGGTAATTGAATCTTTCTTTTTTTCTTTCTTTCTTTCTGTTAATACAATTGTTCCTTCTGTCTTTCTTTCTTTCTTTCTTTCTTTTTTCTTTCACCTTTGATTTATCTTATTCTTTTTTCAGCCGACAAGTCTTTTTAATTCTTCTCATTACTCGCTTATTTTTCATTTTCTTTTCCTTCCCTTACTCCTCCTTCCTCTATCAACACTCTTTAAAACCCTCCTTTATATCTCTTACTTATCCATTCCTCTCTCCTAATCCCATTCCCTTTCTCCGCCTTTCGTCTATCAATTTTTTTAAAACCTTACCGCCATATCTCTTTCATTTGTTTTCTTCTTTCCCCTCAGCTTCATTTTCTCCTCCAACTTCCGCCTTTCTCTCTTTTTAACCCTCCTTTATATCTCTTACTTTTCCGTTCCTCTCTCCTCCCAATTTTCATTCCTCCTCCTCTTCCTTTCGTCTATCACTCCTTCTAAACTCTTCGGCCATACCTCTTCCATTTCTTTTCTCCCTTTCTTTCACATTTCTTTTCTCTCCCACTTCCGCATTTCTCTCTTTTTAACCCTCCTTTATATCTCTTACTTATCCGTTCCTCTCTCCTCCCAATTTTCATTCCTCCTCCTCTTCCTTTCGTCTATCACTCCTTCTAAACTCTTCCGCCATACCTCTTCCATTTCTTTTCTCCCTTCCTTTCACATTTCTTTTCTCTCCCACTTCCGCCTTTCTCTCTTTTTAACCCTCCTTTATATCTCTTACTTATCCGTTCCTCTCTCCTCCCAATTTTCATTCCTCCTCCTCTTCCTTTCGTCTATCACTCCTTCTAAACTCTTCCGCCATACCTCTTCCATTTCTTTTCTCCCTTCCTTTCACATTTCTTTTCTCTCCCACTTCCGCCTTTCTCTCTTTTTAACCCTCCTTTATATCTCTTACTTATCCGTTCCTCTCTCCTCCCACTTTTCATTCCTCCTCCTCTTCCTTTCGTCTATCACTCCTTCTAAACTCTTCCGCCATACCTCTTCCATTTCTTTTCTCCCTTCCTTTCACATTTCTTTTCTCTCCCACTTCCGCCTTTCTCTCTTTTTAACCCTCCTTTATATCTCTTACTTATCCGTTCCTCTCTCCTCCCACTTTTCATTCCTCCTCCTCTTCCTTTCGTCTATCACTCCTTCTAAACTCTTTCGCCATACCTCTTCCATTTCATTTCTCCCTTTCTTTCACATTTCTTTTCTCTCCCACTTCCGCCTTTCTCTCTTTTTAACCCTCCTTTATATCTCTTACTTATCCGTTCCACTCTCCTCCCAATTTTCATTCCTCCTCCTCTTCCTTTCGTCTATCACTCCTTCTAAACTCTTCCGCCATACCTCTTCCATTTCTTTTCTCCCTTTCTTTCTCATTCCTTTTCTCTCCCACTTCCGCCTTTCTCTCTTTTTAACCCTCCTTTATATCTCTTACTTATCCGTTCCTCTCTCCTCCCAATTTTCATTCCTCCTCCTCTTCCTTTCGTCTATCACTCCTTCCAAACTCTTCCGCCATACCTCTTCCATTTCTTTTCTCCCTTCCTTTCACAATTCTTTTCTCTCCCACTTCCGCCTTTCTCTCTTTTTAACCCTCCTTTATATCTCTTACTTATCCGTTCATCTCTCCTCCCACTTTTCATTCCTCCTCCTCTTCCTTTCGTCTATCACTCCTTCTAAACTCTTCCGCCATACCTCTTCCATTTCTTTTCTCCCTTCCTTTCACATTTCTTTTCTCTCCCACTTCCGCCTTTCTCTCTTTTTAACCCTCCTTTATATCTCTTACTTATCCGTTCCTCTCTCCTCCCACTTTTCATTCCTCCTCCTCTTCCTTTCGTCCATCACTCCTTCTAAACTCTTCGGCCATACCTCTTCCATTTCTTTTCTCCCTTCCTTTCACATTTCTTTTCTCTCCCACTTCCGCCTTTCTCTCTTTTTAACCCTCCTTTATATCTCTTACTTATCCGTTCCTCTCTCCTCCCAATTTTCATTCCTCCTCCTCTTCCTTTCGTCTATCACTCCTTCTAAACTCTTCCGCCATACCTCTTCCATTTCTTTTCTCCCTTTCTTTCACATTTCTTTTCTCTCCCACTTCCGCCTTTCTCTCTTTTTAACCCTCCTTTATATCTCTTACTTATCCGTTCCTCTCTCCTCCCACTTTTCATTCCTCCTCCTCTTCCTTTCGTCTATCACTCCTTCTAAACTCTTCCGCCATACCTCTTCCATTTCTTTTCTCCCTTTCTTTCACATTTCTTTTCTCTCCCACTTCCGCCTTTCTCTCTTTTTAACCCTCCTTTATATCTCTTACTTATCCGTTCCTCTCTCCTCCCACTTTTCATTCCTCCTCCTCTTCCTTTCGTCTATCACTCCTTCTAAACTCTTCCGCCATACCTCTTCCATTTCTTTTCTCCCTTTCTTTCACATTTCTTTTCTCTCCCACTTCCGCCTTTCTCTCTTTTTAACCCTCCTTTACATCTCTTACTTATCCGTTCCTCTCTCCTCCCACTTTTCATTCCTCCTCCTCTTCCTTTCGTCTATCACTCCTTCTAAACTCTTCCGCCATATATCTTCCATTTCTTTTCTCCCTTTCTTTCACATTTCTTTTCTCTCCCACTTCTGCCTTTCTCTCTTTTTAACCCTCCTTTATATCTCTTACTTATCCGTTCCTCTCTCCTCCCACTTTTCATTCCTCCTCCTCTTCCTTTCGTCTATCACTCCTTCTAAACTCTTCCGCCATACCTCTTCCATTTCTTTTCTCCCTTTCTTTCACATTTCTTTTCTCTCCCACTTCCGCCTTTCTCTCTTTTTAACCCTCCTTTATATCTCTTACTTATCCGTTCCTCTCTCCTCCCACTTTTCATTCCTCCTCCTCTTCCTTTCGTCCATCACTCCTTCTAAACTCTTCCGCCATACCTCTTCCATTTCTTTTCTCCCTTTCTTTCACATTTCTTTTCTCTCCCACTTCCGCCTTTCTCTCTTTTTAACCCTCCTTTATATCTCTTACTTATCCGTTCCTCTCTCCTCCCACTTTTCATTCCTCCTCCTCTTCCTTTCGTCTATCACTCCTTCTAAACTCTTCCGCCATACCTCTTCCATTTCTTTTCTCCCTTTCTTTCACATTTCTTTTCTCTCCCACTTCCGCCTTTCTCTCTTTTTAACCCTCCTTTATATCTCTTACTTATCCGTTCCTCTCTCCTCCCACTTTTCATTCCTCCTCCTCTTCCTTTCGTCTATCACTCCTTCTAAACTCTTCCGCCATACCTCTTCCATTTCTTTTCTCCCTTTCTTTCACATTTCTTTTCTCTCCCACTTCCGCCTTTCTCTCTTTTTAACCCTCCTTTATATCTCTTACTTATCCGTTCCTCTCTCCTCCCACTTTTCATTCCTCCTCCTCTTCCTTTCGTCTATCACTCCTTCTAAACTCTTCCGCCATACCTCTTCCATTTCTTTTCTCCCTTTCTTTCTCATTCCTTTTCTCTCCCACTTCCGCCTTTCTCTCTTTTTAACCCTCCTTTATATCTCTTACTTATCCGTTCCTCTCTCCTCCCACTTTTCATTCCTCCTCCTCTTCCTTTCGTCCATCACTCCCTCTAAACTCTTCCGCCATACCTCTTCCATTTCTTTTCTCCCTTTCTTTCACATTTCTTTTCTCTCCCACTTCCGCCTTTCTCTCTTTTTAACCCTCCTTTATATCTCTTACTTATCCGTTCCTCTCTCCTCCCACTTTTCATTCCTCCTCCTCTTCCTTTCGTCTATCACTCCTTCTAAACTCTTCCGCCATACCTCTTCCATTTCTTTTCTCCATTTCTTTCACATTTCTTTTCTCTCCCACTTCCGCCTTTCTCTCTTTTTAACCCTCCTTTATATCTCTTACTTATCCGTTCCTCTCTCCTCCCACTTTTCATTCCTCCTCCTCTTCCTTTCGTCTATCACTCCTTCTAAACTCTTCCGCCATACCTCTTCCATTTCTTTTCTCCCTTTCTTTCTCATTCCTTTTCTCTCCCACTTCCGCCTTTCTCTCTTTTTAACCCTCCTTTATATCTCTTACTTATCCGTTCCTCTCTCCTCCCACTTTTCATTCCTCCTCCTCTTCCTTTCGTCTATCACTCCTTCTAAACTCTTCCGCCATACCTCTTCCATTTCTTTTCTCCCTTTCTTTCTCATTCCTTTTCTCTCCCACTTCCGCCTTTCTCTCTTTTTAACCCTCCTTTATATCTCTTACTTATCCGTTCCTCTCTCCTCCCACTTTTCATTCCTCCTCCTCTTCCTTTCGTCTATCACTCCTTCTAAACTCTTCCGCCATACCTCTTCCATTTCTTTTCTCCCTTTCTTTCACATTCCTTTTCTCTCCCACTTCCGCCTTTCTCTCTTTTTAACCATCATTTATATCTCTTACTTATCCGTTTTTCTCTCCTCCCACTTTTTGTTTTCTTTTTTTACTTAATTTCCTCCCTCTACTTCCATCCGTCTCTCTTTTTAACCCTCCGTCATTTCTTTTACTTTTCCGTTTCTCCCTCCTCCCACTTTTCTCCACCTCCTCCTTTCGTCTATCACTCTTTCTAATCTCTTCTTCTATATCTCTTCCATTTCTTTTCGCCTTTCCTTTTCTCCTTCTACTTCCAACCATCTGTCTTTTTAACCCTCCTTACATCTCTTATTTTCCGTTTCCTCTCTCCTCCCATATTTCTCATTCTCCCCTTTTCGTCTATCACTCTCTTGTTCATTTCCTTTTTCTTTTCGTCTCACCTTACTTTTCTCCTCCTACTTCCGTCCGTCTCTCTTTTTAAACCTCCTTTATATTTTTGCTTTTTCGTTTTTCTCTCCTCCCACTTTCCCTTTCTCCTCCTCCTCCTTTCGTTTATCACTCTTTTGTAAACCCTTCCTTCACTTCTCTTATGTTTCCCTTCTTCTTTTCTTTCACCTTCATTTTCTCCTACTACTTCCACCCGTCTCTCTTTTTAACCCTCCTTTATATCTCTTACTTTGCTGTTCCTTTCTCTACCAACTTTCCCTTTCTCCTCCTCCTCACTTCTATCATTCTTTCTTAGACCTTCTTCCATTTCTCGTTCATTTCCTTTCTTCGTTCCCTTTACCTTTCTTTTCTCCTCCTACTTTCTTCTTCTTCTTCTTTTTCATCTTCTTCTTTACCCTTCCGCCTCAATTTTCTCTCTCTTTTGCCAACTCCTTTTAAATCCCTCATTTCACATCTCTTTGTTTTCTTTTCTTTATTTCTCTCCTCCCACTCTAAGTTTCACCTCATTTCTCCGCCTGCTACTCTTCTTGAACCCCTCCTTTATATGTTCTACTTCACATTTTCTCACTCCACTCACGTTTTCTTTCTCTCCCTTCTTCCGGTTGCCACTCTTTCTAAGAAGAGCCATCATTTCTCCTCCCTTTCCTTTATTCTCTCCTCTCACTATCCTTTTCTCTTTTACTTTCTTCTCTTCGCTATCTACTCACATTTTCTTCTTCCTTTTCTTCTTTTTCTCACCATCTAACAACTCCCTCTTTCCATCTCTCTCATTTCTTGTCTCTTTCCTTCTATCCGTTTCTTCATTCTTCTTCATATTTCTTTTCCTTTTTTTTTTTTTTTTCTGTTTCCCTCTCCTCTCATCACCAACCCCATTGAGCCTTTTCATGCACGTCGAACCCACAAGGGTACTAACACATTGTGCATTGTCTGCATTAACCGGAAGTCAGCCCGTGTCGATGAATCTTAGCTAAGAGAGGTAATCAACTGGTGCGCTCCGCCCGGACATCAGGATTCGTTTCAAGAAAATGCAATTCCTTGCACGAACAAGCGCCTATTTACACTCACGGGTCGACATTAGAGTCTTTATCAAGTGAACGGAGAGGAACAGTCTGTAGGACAAAAGAGCGCAACAGGAAAGAATCAAACGGGTTCTACGCCCGGGGAAAGTTCTTACAGACCGAAGATGGTCATGAGGAATACAGAATATCAGGGGGGGGGATTAAATCAAAGAAATAAAACAGAAGGCCAATGAACGAGGGATGGCTGAGTGGTTATAATGCCACTAAGGCCACTGTTAAAATCCCTTCACGGTCGATTTCTCGGGGAGGTGACCTTGATATTTTAAGTCTGAAGAAGCTGTCGAAACATCTATTGAAAACGTTTTAATAAATTATCCCTTGAAACGACCAAAGTGCTTTTTTCTAAATAAATTCACCTCAACCAGGGTAATAAGCCCCAAAGGGCTAATGGGAATGAAATAAAATGAAAAGACATTAGAAGGAACCGGAAACTCAATCCTAAACAGGGAAGAAGGGGAAAACCTCTAGTCCTATTCAAGATAGTGATGATTCGTACTGGGTATGACGATAAACTACATCCACGTCCTAAGTAAGACGATAAACTACGTCCAAAAACAAGGCCTCTGATCAGCTGTACGATTTTTTGGTTTTGAAAGAATGGTATAGCCAGCTATACGTTTCAGAAAAAATATTACCAGCTATACATTTTTGAAACAATAATATTAACAGCTAGTTTTCAGAAAAAAAAAAGCTTTTAAAAAAATAAAATTACCAGCTATACGTTTTTTGAAAAATGATATTACCAGCTATACATTTTGTCGGAAAAATATTAACAGAAATAGATTTTTGATAAAACAAAAATATTACCAGGAAAAAAAAAACACTTGTCGGCATTAAATGACACATTGAGATAGATATACCGTAAACAAAGATAAACCAAACCAATCTAAACCAAAGAATACATATTCTATTCATACGAACCTATCCTAAAAATGTCGGCATTAAATAACCCATTGAGTTTGATATGCCGTAAAACAAGATAAACAAAACAAATCTAAACCAAAGAATACATATTCTATTCATACGAACACATCCTAAAAATGTTGTCTGCATTAAATAACACCCACGAGTTTGATATGCCGTAAAACAAAAGAAACCAAACCAATCTAAACCAAAGAATACATATTCTATTCATATGAACCTATCCTAAAAATGTTGTCGGCATTAAATGACCTATTGAGGTTGATATACCGTAAAACAAAAGAAACCAAACCAATATAAAACAAAGAATACATATTCTATTCATACGAACCTATCCTAAAAATGTTGTCGGAATTAAATAAACCATCGAGTTTGATATGCCGTAAAACAAAAGAAACCAAACTAATCTAAACAAAAGAATACATATTCTATTCATAAGAAACTATCCTAAAAATTTTGTCGGCATTACATAACTCATCGAGTTTGATATGCCGTAAAACAAAAGAAACCAAACCAATCTAAACCAAAGAATACATATTCTATTCATACGGACCTATCCTAAAAATGTTGTCGGCATTAAATGACCTATTGAGGTTGATATACCGTAAAACAAAAGAAACCAAACCAATCTAAAACAAAGAATACATATTCTATTCATACGAACCTATCCTAAAAATGTTACGGTCATTAAATAACCCATTGAGGTTGATATACCGGAAATTGTGATAAACCAAACCAATCTAAACAAAAGAATACATATTCTCTTCATACGAACCAATCCTAAAAATCTTGTCGGCATTAAATGACCCATTGAGGTTGATATGCCGTAAAACAAGATAAAAAAAAAACAAATCTAAACCAAAGAATACATATTCTATTCATACGAACCGATCCTAAAAATGTTGTCGGCATTAAAAAACGCATTTAGATTGATATGTCGTAAAACAAAATAAACCAAACCAATCTGAACCAAAGAATACATATTCTATTCATACGAACCTATCCTAAAAATGTTTTCGGCATGAAATGACCTATTGAAGTTGATATACCGTAAAACAAAAGAAACGAAACCAATCTAAACCAAAGAATACATATTCTATTCATATGAACATATCCTAATAATGTTGTCGGCATTAAATGTTACATCGAGTTTGATATGCCGTAAAACAAAAGAAACCAAACCAATCGAAACCAAAGAATACATATTCTATTCGTACGTAACTATCCTAAAAATGTTGTTGGCATTGAATGACCCATTGACGTTGATATACCGTAAAACAAATCTAAACCAAAGAATATATAATCTATTCATACGAACCTATCCGAAAAATATTGTCGGCATTAAAAACCGCATTTAGATTGATATGTCGTAAAAGAAAATAAACCAAACCAATCTAAACCAAAGAATACATATTCTATTCATACGAACATATCCTAAAAATGTTCTCGGCATTAAATAACCCATTGAGGTGGATAAACCGTAAAACAAGATAAAACAAACCAATCTAAACCAAAGAATACATATTCTATACATACAAACCGATCCTAAAAATGTTGTCGGCATTAAATAACGCATCGAGTTTGATATGCCGTAAAACAAAAAAAAAACAAACCAATCTAAATGAAAGAATACATATTCTATTCATACGAAACTATCCTAAAAAGGTTGTCGGCATTAAATAACCCATTGACGTTGATATACTGTAATACAAGATAAACAAAACAAATCTACACCAAAGAATATATATTCTATTCATACGAACCTATCCGAAAAATATTGTCGGCATTAAAAAACACATTTAGATTGATATGTCGTAAAACAAAATAAACCAAACCAATCTAAACCAAAGAATACATATTCTATTTATAGGAACCTATCCTAAAAAAGTTGTCGCCATTAAATGTACTATTGAGGTTGATATACAGTAAAAACAAAAGTAACCAAACCAATCTAAACCAAAGAATACATATTCTATACATACGAACCTATCCTAAAAATGTTGTCGGAATTAAATGAACCATTGAGGTTGATATACCATAAAAGAAAAGAAACCAAACCAATCTAAACCAAAGAATACATATTCTATTCATACGAACCTATCCTAAAAATTCTGTCCCCATTAAATGATCTATTGAGGTTGATATACCGTAAAACAAAAGAAACCAAACCAATCTAAACCGAAGAATACATATTCTATTCATACGAACCTATCCTGAAATGTTGTCGGCATTAAATAAACCATCGAGTTTGATATGACGTAAAACAAAAGAAACCAAACCAATCTAAATCAAAGAATACATATTCTATTCATACGAACCTATCCTAAAAATGTGGTCGTCATTAAATAACCCATTGAGGTTGATAAACCGTAAAACAAGATAAACAAAACAAATCTACACCAAAGAATACATATTCTATTCATACGGACGTATCCAAAAAATGTTGTCGTCATTAAATGACCTATTGAGGTTGATATACCGTAAAACAAAAGAAACGAAACCAATCTAAACGAAAGAATACATATTCTATTCATAGGATCCTGTCCTAAAAATGTTGTCGGCATTATATATAACCCATCGAATTTGATATGCTGTAAAACAAAAGAAACCAAACCAATCTAAACCAAAGATTACATATTCTATTCATACGAACCTATCCTAAAAATGTTGTGGCATTAAATGACCCATTGAGGTTGACATACCGTAAAACAAAAGAAACCAAACCAATCTAAACCAAAGAATACATATTCTATTCATACGAACCTATCCTAAAATGTTGTCGGCATTAAATGTTACATCGAGTTTGATATGCCGTAAAAGAAAAGAAACCAAACCAATCTAAAGCAAAAATACATATTCTATTCATACGAACCTATCCTAAAAATGTTGTCAGCATTAAATAACCCATCCAGTTTGATATGCCGTAAAACAAAAAAACTAAACCAATTTAAACCAAAGAATACATATTCTATTCATACGAAACTATCCTAAAAATTTTGTCGGCATTAAATGACCCATTGAGGTTGTTATACTGTAAAACAAAAGAAACCAAACCAATCTAAACCAAAGAATACATATTCTATTCATACGAACCTGTCCTAAAATGTCGGCATTAAATAACCCATCGAGTTTGATATGCCGCAAAATAAAAGAAACCAAACCAATCTAAACCAAAGAATATATATTCTGTTCATACGAACCCATCCTAAAAATGTTGTCGGCATTAAATGACCCATTGAGATTGATATACCGTAAAACAAGATAAACAAAACAAATCTAAACCAAAGAATACATATTCTATTAATACGAACCTATCCTAAAAATTCTGTCCCCATTAAATGATCTATTGAGGTTGATATACCGTAAAACAAAAGAAACCAAACCAATCTAAACCGAAGAATACATATCCTATTCATACGAACCTATCCTAAAAATGTTGTCGGCATTAAATAACCCATCGAGTTTGATATGCCGTAAAACAAAAGAAACCAAAGAAATCTAAACCAAAGAATATATATTCTATTCATACGAACCTATCCTAAAATGTTGTCGGCATTAAATAACCCATCGAGTTTGATATGCCGTAAAACAAGATAAACCAAAGCAATCTAAACCAAAGAATACATATTCTATTCATACGAACCTATCCTAAAAGTGTTGTCGGCATTAAATAACCCATTCAGGTTGATATACTGTAAAATAAGATAAACCAAACCAATGTAAACCAAAGAATACATATTCTATTCATACGAACCTATCCTAAAAATGTTGTCGGCATTAAATAACCCATCGAGGTTGATATGCCGTAAAACAAGATAAACCAAACCAATCTAAACCAAAGTATACATATTCTATTCATACTAACCTATACTAAAAATGTTGTCAGCATTAAATAACCCATCGAGTTTGATATCCCGTAAAACAAAAGAAACTAAACCAATTTAAACCAAACAATACATATTCTATTCATACGAACTGATCCTAAAAATGCTGTCGGGATTAAATGACCCATTGAGATTGATATACCGTAAAACAAGATAAACAAAACAAATCTAAGCCAAAGAATACATATTCTATTCATACGAACCTATACTAAAAATGCTGTCCCCATTAAATGACCTATTGAGGTTGATATACCGTAAAACAAAAGAAACCAAACCAATCTAAACCAAAGAATACATATTCTATTCATACGAACCTATCCTAAAAATGTTGTCGGCATTAAATAACCCATCGAGTTTGATATGCCGGAAAACAAAAGAAACCAAACCAATCTAAACCAAAGAATGCATATTCTATTCATACGAACCTATCCTAAAAATATTGTCGGCATTAAATGACCCATTGAGGTTGATATACCGTTAAACAAGATAAACCAAACCAATCTAAACCAAAGAATACATATTCTATTCATACGAACCTATCCTAAAAATGTTGTCGGCATTAAATAACCCATCGAGTTTGATATGCCTTAAAACAAAACAAACTAAACCAATTTAAACGAAATAATACATATTCTATTCATACGAACCTATCCTAAAAATTTTGTCGGCATTAAATGACCCACTGATGTTGTTATACCGTAAAAGAAAAGAAACCAAACCAATCTAAACCAAAGAATACATATTCTATTCATACGAACCTATCCTAAAAATTCTGTCCCCATTAAATGATCTATTGAGGTTGATATACCGTAAAACAAAAGAAACCAAACCAATCTAAACCGAAGAATACATATTCTATTCATACGAACCTATCCTGAAATGTTGTCGGCATTAAATAACCCATCGAGTTTCATATGACGTAAAACAAAAGAAACCAAACCAATCTAAATCAAAGAATACATATTCTATTCATACGAACCTATCCTAAAAATGTGGTCGTCATTAAATAACCCATTGAGGTTGATAAACCGTAAAACAAGATAAACAAAACAAATCTACACCAAAGAATACATATTCTATTCATACGGACGTATCCAAAAAATGTTGTCGTCATTAAATGACCTATTGAGGTTGATATACCGTAAAACAAAAGAAACGAAACCAATCTAAACGAAATAATACATATTCTATTCATAGGATCCTGTCCTAAAAATGTTGTCGGCATTATATATAACCCATCGAATTTGATATGCTGTAAAACAAAAGAAACCAAACCAATCTAAACCAAAGATTACATATTCTATTCATACGAACCTATCCTAAAAATGTTGTGGCATTAAATGACCCATTGAGGTTGACATACTGTAAAACAAAAGAAACCAAACCAATCTAAACCAAAGAATACATATTCTATTCATACGAACCTATCCTAAATTGTTGTCGGCATTAAATGTTACATCGAGTTTGATATGCCGTAAAAGAAAAGAAACCAAACCAATCTAAAGCAAAAATACATATTCTTTTCATACGAACCTATCCTAAAAATGTTGTCAGCATTAAATAACCCATCCAGTTTGATATGCCGTAAAACAAAAAAACTAAACCAATTTAAACCAAAGAATACATATTCTATTCATACGAAACTATCCTAAAAATTTTGTCGGCATTAAATGACCCATTGAGGTTGTTATACTGTAAAACAAAAGAAACCAAACCAATCTAAACCAAAGAATACATATTCTATTCATACGAACCTATCCTAAAATCTCGGCATTAAATAACCCATCGAGTTTGATATGCCGCAAAATAAAAGAAACCAAACCAATCTAAACCAAAGAATATATATTCTGTTCATACGAACCCATCCTAAAAATGTTGTCGGCATTAAATGACCCATTGAGATTGATATACCGTAAAACAAGATAAACAAAACAAATCTAAACCAAAGAATACATATTCTATTAATACGAACCTATCCTAAAAATTCTGTCCCCATTAAATGATCTATTGAGGTTGATATACCGTAAAACAAAAGAAACCAAACCAATCTAAACCGAAGAATATATATTCTATTCATACGAACCTATCCTAAAATGTTGTCGGCATTAAATAACCCATCGAGTTTGATATGCCGTAAAACAAGATAAACCAAAGTAATCTAAACCAAAGAATACATATTCTATTCATACGAACCTATCCTAAAAGTGTTGTCGGCATTAAATAACCCATTCAGGTTGATATACTGTAAAATAAGAAAACCAAACCAATCTAAACCAAAGTATACATATTCTATTCATACGAACTTATCCTAAAAATGTTGTCGGCATTAAATGACCCATTGAGATTGATATACCGTAAAACGAGATAAACAAAACAAATATAAACCAAAGAATACATATTCTATTCATACGAATCTATCCAACAAATGTTACTGGCAATAAATGACCCATTGAGATTGATATATCTTAAAACAAGATAAACAAAACAAATCTCAGCCAAACAATATGTATTCTATTCATACGAACCTATCCTAAAAATGTTGTCGGTCTTTAATGACCCATCGAGTTTGATATGGCGTAAAACAAAAGAATCTAAACCAATTTAAACGAAAGAATACATATTCTATTCATACGAACCTATCCTAAAAATGTTGTGGCATTAAATGACCCGTTGAGGTTGATATACCGTAAAACAAAAGAAACCAAACCAATCTAAACCAAAGAATACGTATTCTATTCATACGAACTTATCCTAAAAATGCTGTCGGCATTAAATGACCTATTGAGGTTGATATACCGTAACACAAAAGAAACCAAACCAATCTAAACCAAAGAATACATATTCTATTCATAGGAACCACTCCTAAAATGTTGTTGGCCTTAAATGACCTATTGAGTTTGATATACCGTAAAACAAAAGAAACCAAACCAATCTAAACGAAAGAATACATATTCTATTCATACCAACCTATCCTAAAATTTTGTCGGCATTAAATAACCCATCGAGTTTGATATGCCGTAAAACAAAAGAAACCAAACCAATCTAAACCAAAGAATACATATTCTATTCATACGAACCTATCCTAAAATGTTGTCGGCATTAAATGACCCATTGAGGTTGATATACCGTAACACAAGATAAACCAAACCAATCTAAACGAAAGAATACATATTCTATTCATACGAACCTGTGCTTAAAATGTTGTCGGCATTAAATGACCTATTGAGGTTGATATACCGTAAAACAAGATAAACCAAACCAATCTAAACCAAAGTATACATATTCTATTCATACGAACATATCCTAAAAATGTTGTCGGCATTAAATGACCCATTGAGGTTGATATACCGTAAAACAAGATAAACCAAACCAATCTAAACGAAAGAATACATATTCTATTCATACGAACCTATGCTTAAAATGTTGTCGGCATTAAATGACCTATTGAGGTTGATATACCGTAAAACAAGATAAACCAAACCAATCTAAACCAAAGTATACATATTCTATTCATACGAACATATCCTAAAAATGTTGTCGGCATTAAATAACCCATTGAGGTTGATATACCGTAAAATAAGATAACCCAAACCAATCTAAACCAAAAATACATATTCTATTCATACGAACCTATCCTAAAAATGTTGTCCGCATTAAATAACCCATCGTGGTTGATATGCCGTAAAACAAGATAAACCAAACCAATCTACACCAAAGTATACATATTCTATTCATATGAACCTATCCTAAAAATGTTGTCGGCATTAAATAACTCATCGAGTTTGATATGCCGTAAAACAAAAGAAACTGAACCAATTTAAATGTAAGAATACATATTCTATTGATACGAACCTATCCTAAAAATTTTGTCGGCATTAAATGAACCATTGAGGTTGTTATACCGTAAAACAAAAGAAACCAAACCAATCTAAACCAAAGAATACATATTCTATTCATACGAACCTATCCTAAAATGTTGTCGGCATTAAATAACCCATCGAGTTTGATATGCCGTAAAACAAAAGAAACCAAACCAATCTAAACCAAAGAATACATATTCTATTCATACGAAACTATCCTAAAAATGTTGTCGGCATTAAATAACCCATCGAATTTGATATGCTGTAAAACAAAAGAAACTAAACCAATTTAAACCAAGGAATACATATTCTATTCATACGAACCTATCCTAAAAATGTTGTCGGCATTAAATAACCCATCGAGGTTGATATGCCGTAATACAAGATAATCCAAACCAATCGAAACCAAAGAATGCATATTCTATTCATACGAACCTATCCTAAAAATGTTGTCGGAATTAAATGACCCATCGAGTTTGATATGACGTAAAACAACAGAAACTAAACCAATCTAAACCAAAGAATACATATTCTATTCATACGAACCTATCATAAAAATGTTGTCGGCATTAAATGACCCATTGAGGTTGATATACCGTAAAACACGATAAACCAAACAAATCTAAACCAAAGAATACATATTCTATTCATACGAACCTATCCTAAAAATGTTGTCGGCATTAAATGACCCATTGAGGTTGATATGCCGTAAACAAAATAAACCAAACCAATCTAAACCGAATAATACATACTCTATTCATACGAACCTATCCTAAAAATGTTGTCGACATTAAATGACCCATTGCGGTTGATATATCGTAAGACAAACCAAACAAAACCTAACGAAGATTGTGATGAATGTTGAAGAATTTAATGGAGGGTCAAAGCAATACAACAAAATGCCAATAAATGATGGATGGCTGAGTGGTTAGAATGTTTGCCTTATGACCATAAAACTAATGTTCAAATCTCTTTTTACTTGTTTTCTCAGGAAGGTATTTTCTCTATTTTCGGTCTGAGCAGGCGACTCGAGGGCCTGGGATTGAAATACAATGAAAAATCTTTAGAAGAACCGGAAACCCAATCCTAAACCTTTATCAATAGAAACACTTCGACTTCTGTTAATTAAAAAGAAGAAAAAAACTCTAAGTCTTGTGAATGAACATGAGTTTTTGATCCGTCGAGGGTTGTTCTAGCACGAATTCACAAGTCAACGTGACCAAGGGTGTCAACCTACTGGCCCCGTTCAAACTGCTGATCATGCCAGATTATGTGTCATTTTCTTTTAATTAAGGTCCGCTGAGCATAGCTGGAGCCTAAAATTACTCTGAATAAACATTCGACGGCGAAAAGAATTAAATAGCCACAGTATCAGACCGGTGGACTCGCAAATGAAAAGCAAAGAAATTTTGAGGCAAGTTCCACTCGAACAGCTTCTTGTTACGAATCGCTCCTTTGGTGAACCGTTCCCAACGGGATAGTTCCCCGATCGCTACAAGGATCAAGTCTAGATTTATGGATATCTTCCCCTAAACTCTTAATTTTATTTCTCTACCTCGTTTACCACTTGGGCTGAGTAATGGATTAATTTTATTGTATGGGGCGTTGTTGATTTTTTATGGAATCAATATTTAAATTATTTTACTATGGGATAAATTTGTGTCATATATTTTTTTAAGTAACAGGAGGTTGATATTTGAATGTTTTTTTTTTTATTATTTAGCATTTTTATTGGCTTGGAACAGAGGCAATTCTTTCAAGTATGGTCATATTTGAAAAAGTTCTGGGGGAAAACTTATATTTGGATAAGAGTCGATATATCTGTATCTCTGTTAAAATGAGAGATATGAGTGTTATTTTCATTTTGATGGCAGTTAGACGACAATTTGTCCATCGGACCCTGTCTATCTGTTAAAATGAGATGCCAGTGTTATTTTCATTTGGGCGCCATTTAGACGACAATTTATCCATCGCACCCTGTATATCTGTTAAAATGAGAGATGTCAGTGTTATTTTCATTTTGGCGCCATTTAGACGACAATTTATCCATCGGACCCTGTCTATCTGTTAAAATGAGATGCCACTGTTATTTTCATTTGGGCGCCATTTAGACGACAATTTATCCATCGCACCCTGTATATCTGTTAAAATGAGAGATGCCAGTGTTATTTTCATTTTGGCGCCATTTAGACGACAATTTATCCATCGGACCCTGTCTATCTGTTAAAATGAGATGCCAGTGTTATTTTCATTTGGGCGCCATTTAGACGACAGTTTATCCATCGCACCCTGTATATCTGTCGAAATGAGAGATGCCAGTGTTATTTTCATTTGGGCGCCATTTAGACGACAATTTATCCATCGCACCCTGTCTATCTGTTAAAATGAGAGATGTCAGTGTTATTTTCATTTTGGCGCCATTTAGACGACAATTTATCCATCGCACCCTGTCTATCTGTTAAAATGAGAGATGTCAGTGTTATTTTCATTTGGGCGCCATTTAGACGACAGTTTATCCATCGCACCCTGTATATCTGTCAAAATGAGAGATGTCAGTGTTATTTTCATTTGGGCGCCATTTAGACGACAATTTATCCATCGCACCCTGTCTATCTGTTAAAATGAGATGCCAGTGTTATTTTCATTTGGGTGCCATTTAGACGACAGTTTATCCATCGCACCCTCTATATCTGTCAAAATGAGAGATGTCAGTGTTATTTTCATTTGGGCGCCATTTAGACGACAATTTATCCATCGGACCCTGTCTATCTGTTAAAATGAGATGCCAGTGTTATTTTCATTTTGGCGTCAATTAGACGACAATTTATCCATCGCACCCTGGTTATCTGTTAAAATGAGAGATGTCAGTGTTATTTTCATTTTGGCGCTATTTAGACGACAATTTATCTATCGGACCCTGTCTATCTGTTAAAATAAGATGCCAGTTTTATTTTCATTTGGGCGCCATTTAGACGACAATTTATCCATCGGACCCTGTCTATCTGTTAAAATGAGATGCCAGTGTTATTTTCATTTGGGCGCCATTTAGACGACAGTTTATCCATCGCACCCTGTATATCTGTCAAAATGGGAGATGTCAGTGTTATTTTCATTTTGGCGCCATTTAGACGACAATTTATCCATCGGACCCTGTCTATCTGTTAAAATGAGATGCCAGTGTTATTTTCATTTTGGCGCCATTTAGACGACAATTTATCCATCGGACCCTGTCTATCTGTTAAAATGAGATGCCAGTGTTATTTTCATTTTGGCGCCATTTAGACGACAATTTATATATCGCACTCTGTATATATCGTGATTGCTGAAACATTCTTAGTCCGATCAGCACGTGGATCGATATATATTCATATATAGGGAATGAATAATGACATACGTAACCTGAGCCGAGAAAGCCCTTAAACTTTGATCAATGATCCTTTGAATTCGATTTTGTTCTCAGCATTTGATGCCGCGCTTGGGCATCGCGCGCAAGCACAATTCTATTAAATATTTGCAAATCGAATCAGAAATTTATTTACGCTTTGAGTTACGCCGTCAACTCTGGGGAGTTTCCTTGTCTTTCCGATTACCATTGTTTTTTGTTGTTGTTGTTGTTGTTGTTGTTTTTGGGCGGATTTATTCATTTTATTTTATTTGGCAGGGAAAACGCTCCTCTCTTTTATCTCCCTTTGGAGCTAATATCACAGAACGAAGATTTTCCCAGAGATACGGAAAAAAAAAAAAAAAATAAACGCTAAGCAAATATCTGTGATGAAAATAACATTAAACATATATATATATATATATATATATATATATATATATATATATATATATATATATATATATTTGTGTGTGCGTGTGCTTGAATATTACCCGTAAAAAATGCCAGAATTATTAACGTATGAATCGATACTTCTACCGGGGATGCATATTATTTGCTTAGGATCAAAGGTTTTCACCCAGACTCTTCTCCTGGTATCAGTGCATTTGATGTGAAATGTGTTTCCCAACACACACACACACACACACACACACACACACACACACACACACACACACACACACTAACATACTCACACACACTGTACTTCTTAATTTTTATCTGTCTGCCTCGAGCGCCTCTTGGGGTTTGTACAAGTTGATTTTTTATGGAATCAATATTTAAATTATTTTACTATGGGATAAATTTATGTTATATATATATATATATATATATATATATATATATACTCAACAGTCCGACAACAGCAAATGACAATTGATTATAGTGGTGAATGTTTCGTGCAGGACCATCCACACTTTTTGAAGGGGCGAATACAGAGACCTTGTGCACCACGTGCCACAAAGTCCCCAAACGACCCTCCGAAGGTTTTGAATTCAGATTTTTCCTTCTCCTAGACAAGTTGTCATCCAAGGCTATAGAACCCAGTTTGCCCTGCTATTTAGCCATAGCTGGAGAGAGAAGAAGAGGATTCACATCTTTCCCAAGGGATTCGACTGCAATTCGAACTCGGCTCTCTGATTCCTCAATCCAAGCCGCTATCCACCATGCCTCCTATATATATATATATATATATATATATATATATATATATATATATATATATATATATATATATATATATATATATTAAATGACAGGTGCGTACATATATATATATATATATATATATATATATATATATATATATATATATATATATATATATTAAATGACAGGGGCGTACATTTATATTTTGATAAGATTCCATAGCGGCACTCTCAAGAATTTTCCGTCTAAGTAAGTTACTTCCTCTTTTAATAAGTTTGAAATTCTTTAAATCATAGTTCTGTTGAACTTATGTCTATGTTTGATAAATGGATTTAAAAAAAATCTTCTGTACAATTATTAGAGGTATTTTTGGGTTCCGATCATATCCATAATAATTTTGGATTTGGTTGTATTGATATTGTTGACATTGAATAAATTGTTACCGCAAAAAGAAATGGCAAGCTACTGCATGAAAAAATCTACCTCGTTAGTCATGTAGCGAAAGATACATGATCGCCTAAGCATGCATCATGCATTACGCCTATCTAACTAAATTGTTTTGGAAAGTAGAAAGTTAGTAGCTCTCTCAATCTCTCTCTCTCTCTCTCTCTCTCTCTATATATATATATATATATATATATATATATATATATATATACGCTCCCTTTCTTAGGTTGAGCACTTTTGGAAGAAAGGGAAATTTCTGGTTGTTGCTGATGATGATTAATGCGAAGCTCTTCACTATGAATTGAGACCTCTGGTAACCAGTAGACAGCTTCCTACGGTTACTGGATGTCTTTCGTTCATCTAAGCATAAGGTATGGTAGAGCCGGCGCTAGCATCTCCCCCACTCCAAAACTTTTATACGAGAGACCGCCTTACTAGTACACGTCAATTTCAAAGTTTCCACACCTGGGGGATACAAACACACAAAGGAAAATTAGGGGAAAGGCAGCGATTTTTTAAAATTACGATAAATTCAGGGAATTATCCAATTTAAATGAAATCTTTATTAAATATTAATTAATCATTTAATTTTATTATGAATAGGTGTTCTTATATATTTTACATATGAGAAAATGTTAATACTTTTGTAATAACTACCAATATTTTAATGACAAAATTTTATTCGAAAAATGTTTAAGTCGAAAATTTTTACATTTCCATAAATTTTGATTGCTGACGCATTTACGCTAGAAAAAAAGTTTTCCAGAGATTCCAACACAACACAATCGGGATTTTTTTTTTAATTTGTTTAAAACAGTATTTTAGTTTTCTGGAAAATTTTTCATCTTTAAACATTTTAATTTTTTAAGCGATCATTTTCTGCATTTTATCTTTCTAGAGAGAGGATGTAAGTAATTAGATTTTTTAACCCGTTAAAAAAATCTAATTCAAAACCCCACAGTTACTCTTTAAACACGCTAACCTCCCCACTCTCCATAATAATTAAGTTACATATTTGTTATATATTTCCCCCTTGATTGTTTACATTTACAATACACTTGCATTGATGCAGCGTTCTCTCCACTTTTTTTAACCTTCTTTTCCCCTTCCTTTCTATTACACTCAATGTCCTGCTTTTCAATTATCATAAGTCTGTTTTATTAAAGATTATATATATATATATATATATATATATATATATAAGGATATTACATCAAAACATTTCAAAATCTTTACACAGTTGCTGTCGTGTTTCGATGCGAATCAATGCATCTCATCAGGCGATTGTAACTGATGAGATACATTGAAACGCTTCGAAACACGACTGCAATTGTGTAACGATTTTGACATGTTTTCGAAGCAATATCGTTACATACTTACACACACACACACACACACACACATATATATATATATATATATATATATATATATGACATGTATTCGATATCCTGAAAAAACAATATTACTCTAATTTGTATTGAGACCGTTTAAATTAAATGTTACTTTATTCGTTCTAATAGTATATATATATATATATATATATATATATATATATATATATATATATATATATATATATATATATATATATATATAATATTATAAATTAACTGATTTAAAATATGGGGTTTTCGCTACACAGTTCTAACCATGTTTCAAAAATGGAAGCTAAACGCTTCGAATTTTATTTTGTAATTAAATTAAAAACACTAGTTTGATTTCATCCTCAAGCGAATTTTCAAAATGGATGAAATGGAACTAATGTTTTTAATTTAATTACAAAATTAAATTCGAAGCGTTTAGCTTCCATATTGAAACATGGTTAGAACTGTGTAGCGGAAAAACCATATTTTAAATTAGTTAATTTATAATATTTATGCTCTGTAAATTTACATTGAGCACTATTTTGTAAAAATAAAAATATCTATAAGAATACCTGATTATATATCTTACTGTTCTTTATATATATATATATATATATATATATATATATATATATATATATATGTATGTATGTATGCGTGCGTGCGTGCGTGTGTGTGTGTGTTTGTGTGATTTTATATATATATATATATATATATATATATATATATATATATATAAATTTTTCTTTGTCTTCAGGCAAGTTTTCCTTCTCAATGTCTTTATCATCAAAGAATTTCTTACTTAAACACACACACACGCGCGCACACACCCACCCACACACACACACATATATATATATATATATATATATATATATATATATATATATATATATATATATGCCGTAGATAAACAATATTTACATTTGTTTTTTCTTGAAACACGCAAACACATGCACACATTTTTAACACATTCGATGAAAACGGTAGAACGCAATGACACGTGTCTTTTACGCTTTTTTTTTTTAGAATTTGCGAGCGCAGTCTTTCAATTTAGTTAAGACGGAAGAAATTGCACCTCGGATATGGATGGAAGTCTCCTTTCTTTTCGGGAGACATTTTTTTTATTTTCGCTGTTTTTGTAGTGGAATATTTTTTCCTATCAAATAATCAAGCTAATTTTTTTTTAGTTTTCATCCACTTTCTAAGAAATCTGTCGAGTTTCGCCCGGTATCTTCCCATCTTTCTTTCAAACACCCTTTTTTTTTTCACATCATTCTGCCTCATCCATTGTTCCCACCCAAAAATCAATGACGTCATTACATGAACATTCCTCTAATAATCGTACGAGATGAAGTATTGTTATTATTATTACATTATTATTATTATTATTATTATTATTATTATTATTATTATTATTATTACTATTATTATTATTATTAAATTTGATTTCTGGTGTCTATTCATTTCTTTCCGGGTCCCAACCAGAGACCTAAGGTCAGAAATGGCATCAGGACATTTTCCCCGGAGCAATTTTGAAAGAAAAAAAAATCACACTTAATTTACATAGATCAAGCCCTTCGTAAGATGTGAATTCTACTCGAGAGAACTATTTTTTGTATTTCTTTAAGGCATGTGCTACCAGGATTCCCTTCAATGAATCTATTGGAATCTTTTCTAATCAATCCGAGGGCTCCAACTACAACTGCAAATATTGATGTCCTTACCTGCCACATTTTGGAGATTTCCATTTCAAGCTCCCTTTATTTTGATAGCTTTTTGAAGATCCTCTAGGATACATTGCAGTCTGCCGGGTCTGTGAGTGGGGCACATTTTGTCTTTGCAGTCTCTAACCGCGATGTCAGGGCGATTACCTTTGATTGTTCTGCCTGTGTGTATTGTGTAATCCTATAAAATTGTTACAGTTCTTATCTCCGTAACCGTATCTGGGTGGTGTTCATATAAACTTCTTTCGGCTTCCTTTCCGTAGAAGTTGCAGATTTTCCAGTGCAGATATTGGCCCACTCTGCCAAGCCATGTTATATATACAGCGGGTTGCCAATAACGTGCAACCTGATAAAAGATGGTCAATTGTTTCTGCATTTTGGACTAGCACCATATTTTAGTATGTGTGCTTGACAATTTCTAGTTAACAAGCATTTGTCCTGTGCAGCAGGAATATAACATTCCGTTTCAGATTTTAACCCAGCACGACGTAGTCACTGATGGGTACGGAGTTCCTCTGCATTATTATTATTATTATTATTATTATTATTATTATTATTATTATTATTATTATTTCCTTTGATTTCTGTTGTATACACAATTCCTTCCGGGTCCCAACCAGAGACCTAAGGTCAGAAATGGTTTCATGATTTTTTTCCCTAATCATTTTTGTAAAACTTAAATATAAAATTAGATCTGACTCATTTTACATAGATAAAGCCCTTTGTAATGTACGATCAGTATCTGTGAGTACAATGTATTGTATTTCTTTAAGGGCCACCAGAAATCCCTTCAATGAATCTATCAGAACATTTTCCAATCAATCCGAGGGCTCCAACTACAACTGAAATTATTGATGTCCTCATGTGCGACATTTTGGAGATTTCCACTTCAAAATTCTTGTATTTTGATATTTTTTTTGAAGATCTTCAAAGCTAGATTACAAACTGCAGGAAGTGATATGTCAATATAAAAGCACATTCTGTTCTTGTGGTATTTGATCTCGATGTATGGGCGATTCGCTTTCATTGTTCTGTTTGTGTGCATTGTAAAAAAAACATAAACTAGTTACTGATCCTATCTCTATAGCTGGGCTTGAATGTTTCTTGCAGTTTCCTTCCTGTAAATATTGCACATTTTCCTGTGTAGATATTGGCCCACTCTGTCATGCCGGGTTTTATATTCAGTCGGAGCCAATACCTTGCAACCTGATACAAGGCGATCAATTGTTTCTGGATATAGAAGGCATTAGTATTGTGGAGCAATTCGGTTTCAGGTTTTAACCCTGCACACGCCACAACATTATGATCATTATTTTATATTGATTTTGTAGAAATTAGGAAGTTGTGGAGAGCCTTAATCGTCCCCTTTCTGAAAAGACATGAAATATAAAAGAAGAGCTGAATATGAAATGCGTAAAAAAAAGTCCTATGAGGACATCTTCCAGAATTTTCTTTTTCGACCACCATAGTTAACAAGTACTAAATGTGTATCGCGGGGAGGGAGTTATTCAGCCAAAATCTTACAGGCCATGCATCGTAATTCCTCTGGGTCGTCACTAATATTTTCGACTAAAATAGTGTAATAAAATGCCATATAAATAAATGAACAGTTTAAGTAACGTATTTTCTAATAGAGGGTGTCCAATAAAGAAATCTATGTTAGCGACACAGGGGCTCCAGACAAATAACGCCATCTCCGCAAATTTTGTAGCAGTCTGGATCAGGGTTTCTTAAACTCTCTGATGTGGCGTACCGACGGTTTTTTTCAAGGTGCTTGGGACCAGCGAGAGAAGCTTTTAAATCTATCTGGGCTGTTTGCTTCCATCTCCCTTTTCTTGGTCATTTTAAGATTATCTGAACGAAACACGAGGACAAGTCATTATTGACATAACAAATCTTCCCTGTGTGTCAGGGAACGGTAACATATTTGTCATATAATTATACAATAATGATCAGAAAAAATATTATTTGAACATTGGTCGTATTATTTATTTATATGAGAAAAATATAATGAATGTAATAAAAGTTGTATTATTTATTTATTTTATATTGATTTTGTAGAAATATATCTCCATGAAAATGGCCTTTTGGTATTTCCTAGGGTGTGGTTCCCACAAAATCCCATGCCACATCATCATAATGGCGTTGACATACGTATTTTATTTCACTGTTTTGCTATTAATTATATTGCATTTGTTATTAGGTTAGTGCAAAATAATGACGTAATAATGTCGTTTTTTGACGTATTTTTTAACGTCATAAAACGACATTATTACGTCATTATTTTTGCACCAATCTAGTACTTTTAACATGAACGCGTAATTGAAAAATGTAATCATAATAAATATAAAACTAAAATGAAAATGCTAAAAAGACGAGTCGAATATCCCAGAAGTTTCATATGGCATGGAATGTGACTACTGTTTTTTTGTTTTTTGTTGTTTTGTTTTTTGTTGTTTTGTTTTTTTTTGCTTCAGTTTTGTTTCCTTCGATTCTTAAGATGACTAAATTCTGATCCTGAAAAGGGAAATAAACAACAGATTATGCATTCTATTTAACTACAACTTGTTCTATTATGTATGATTGTTTAAATTTTTATTTCCTATCATAATTTTGAGAATAGTCATTAGTATATCCGATATTGATTGGATATTCAAATCTCTTCTTAGTACTGTAAAATATTCTATTCATATAAATCTATCCTAAAAATCTTGTCGGCATTAAATAACCCATTCGGGTTGATATGTCATAAAACAAAATAAACCAAACCAAACCGATTGTGCCAGGGACATGTACTATATTTGTGCTAATTCTTTTACACATTAACCAAACCTGCAGCTCAGTCGTTACAGACTTGCGTTGAAACATGAAAATCAGCTCGGCAGCTAGATCATCAATCTAAGGAATTAAATCCTGTTTTGAAAAATTTTGACGAAAGTCCACATGATTATTGTTTTTAACCACAGTCTATAAATTTTTTTTAAAATATCAAAACGGAAATAGATGTCCATGAAAATATCCGCTTCATATTCTCAAGTGTGGTTCACAGACTGTCACACGCCTCATCATGATGTTGCTAACATACGTATTTCATTTCACTGTTTTGCTTTTCCTTATATCGCATTCGTTTGCTGTAGAGCAATGACTTTTAACATCAGGGATTAATTGAAAAATGTAACCATAATAAATATAAAACTTAAATCAAAATGATCAATTCTATATTGATTTTATAGAAATATCATGAAAATAAAGATTTAATTTTAAAAAGAAAAAAATCACTATGACGAAAATGTATAGAAAGTGGCCTAATCGCTAGTTTATTTACAGTGAATTTGCGTCCAGGGTCTTACAACGTTTCACATTTCGTGGCAGATCCTCTGCTATAAAAATGTGAGATATTCAATAACAAAAACAAAGCAGAAAAAGAATCAAAATGAAATTGGCTTGATTGTATACCGAAAACAAATATCAAAATAACAATTATGTTTTAAAATTATCCCACACCGACAAATTTTTCTCGCATTTGAAAATGGCATTTTTGTATTCCTAGGTGTGTTTCTCATACGGTCACACGACACATCATTAGGATGATGTTGACATACGTATTTCATTTCACTGTTTTGATGTTCATTATATTGTCTTCGATAGATGTATAGCAATGACTTTTAACCTGAGGGAGTAAATGAAAAATGTAACCATAATAAATATCAAACTAAAATGAAAATGTTCAGTTTTATATTGATTTTGTAGAAATATAATGAAAAAAAAAAACAAGCCACAAGCAATTTACTCTATCACCAGCAATGTCTGCCAGAAAGAACAGATTGGAGAAACATCAAGAAATTTAAATAAAAGATTATATGAACATATCCCTTCTTTTTAATCCTTTCACCCCAAGCAAGGCAATAAAGCCATTATGATGCACGAGGTTACTGAATGTTAGCGAGGTCAATAAAAGAATTAACATTAAGAAAACAGAAGATAACGACGGACGTTGCATTTACATTTTTGAAGATCAAATTTTAATGGGAAGAAAGTTCCACAGGTGAGAAATTTGAGAGCAGAAACTGTTAACATTGCCATTTCCCTGTAAAATCATGAGACCTATCCGTCAGTCAAGTGCTACACTTCAATTCATAAAGCACAATGGAGAAAAGTTTGTCAGGACAATGGTATAAATAATGAGGGATATATATATATATATTAAGACCTTAATTCATAGGGCACTTATGATTTGTTATGAGAGCGGTGAAATTGAATTCATTATGATGACACTTTCAAAAAACGTATATCCTTTAGATGTTTTAGACTTCGTTATCCATGATGTCATTAACAAATTTCATAGGGTTAAGCCGCATTTTGTTGAAAAATGTCCAGTCTATTTGCATCTTCCCTATATTGGTTCAGAGGGTGAGACTTAATCTAGACGAATTTCGCGTTTCATTAATAGCTGTTATTTTTCGACTAATGTTACCCGTCCTGTTTTCTCATCCATTCGTAAGGACATTCCACCCCCACATCATGTTAATTCAGTGATTTATAAATATAAGTGTAGTTGTGGACTCGACTACATAGGGAGGACGTCCCAGCATTTGGATTTGAGAATATAACAACTCTTACCCCTCAGGATTTTGAATCCGGATGCCAGGAAAAGCCAACTAACCAATATTTATGGCTCTGCTATTGCAGAGCATGTAATAAATAGCAGGAATTCTGTGTTTGATTTTAGTGCGGACCGTTTTTCGATTTTATCTAGGTGCCACTCCTCATATCACCTCACGGTTCTAGAGTCCTTGTATATCAGATCCCGTGGGTTTTCCCTTTGTAAACAGAGGGGATGCTTACTGGGTCTGAATGTTATTGGACTCTAGTTTTTTTGAAAGTCAGTTTTCTCCGTTTCATTCGTTATATTAATTTAATTCGCACCCTTATATATTTTTTATATCCCAGAAAATAAACTTGGTAAGGCTTGGACGAAACCGGTTGTTCTTTTTTTAGCTTTTTTTAAAATGCCATACAAATTCTGCCTATTACTAGCTATCGTTAAATTTTGTACCATAAAAAACTTATTTAAATATATATATATATATATATATATATATATATATATATATATATATATATATATAACTTGTCAGCTGTCAATATACCACAAAACACCCTTGAGCGCTTAGCCTTGGAGCGGGTAGAATGGGGGTCAACGTGTTTTAGTGGACTCAGCAGTTTTCAGTCTGCATGTATGAATCATCTTCAAGAAGCGAGAGCAAGATCTAAAAGGTCAGCCAATCTAACAGTGATCTCATCTCACAATCCTCACTCTTGCTCCATATGTGGCCTCCTTTGTAAATCACTAGCGGGTATTAAATGCCACTTAAGATTATCGCACAAAATTTCGTGACTGAATCAGTTAAGCTGTCAAATCCTCATACGTTGAAACCGACGGGAGAGTCCATTATATATAGGGTAGTGAGTAAGATCGCAATTTCTTGAATCTTAAACATGGCGCTCAATAAAATAGCCCTTTATAAATGTCTTTATAAAGTTCCCTAGATACAACGTGAGATCGGCTATAATGATAATCCAGTTACCAGAGGGGTGATTGCGACGAACAAATCATGATCGATAAATCAATCGTTTGATCGATATCCATTGATCATGGCCGATGTACAAACTGATAAAAGCCGATACATTAATTGGAAGAGATAGTCGTCAGGGTAGACGAATCCGACGAACGAGAGAAATCAAAGAAAAAGAAAATTGGTGACCGTGGGGTCCAATTAATTCATCTTGACTCCCTACCGCCATACTTCCTCCTCCCGTATGGCAAATAGGTATTTCATTTCTTCTTAACACTGAACTCCATTTAGTCACGAAGTCATGCTATTTGCATGGTGTTGTGAAAACTGAAAGGCGCCATGAACAGGTTCTGACTCAACTTGAGAGAAGACTTTTTGAGGGAAAATATGGCGTTAGCTACGGTCGTTTTTTTATGTGTGGATGGAGCTTTTTCTCTCTTTATTTTTTTTTTGTTTTTCGCCCTTAGGAATTATATTTATCTGTTCAATGATAACGATAGCAGAATGATGAGGAAAAAAAAGAGAAAAGTGAGAATTGAATAATATTTCTTTGAGAAAGGTAGAAAGAAAATGAAGAAAAAAGAGGAATAAGGAAATCATCAATTAAGAAAGAAAGAAAGAAAGAAAGATTGGGATATGTTAGAAAGAAAGAAAGAAAGAAAGAAAGAGAGAAAGAAAGAAAGAAAGATTGGGATATGTTAGAAAGAAAGAAAGAAAGAAAGAAAGAAAGAAAGAAAGAAAGAAAGAAAGAAGGAAGGCCTGGGATATGTTAGGAGAAAGAAAGAAGGAAGGAAGGCCTGGGATATGTTAGGAGAAAGAAAGAAAGAAAGAAGAAGGCCTGGGATATGTTAGGAGAAAGAAAGAAAGAAAGAAGGCCTGGGATATGTTAGGAGAAAGAAAGAAAGAAAGAAAGAAAGAAAGAAAGAAAGAAAGAAAGAAAGAAAGAAAGAAAAAAGAAAGCCTGGGATATGTTAGAAAGAAAGCAAGCAAGCAAGCAAGCCTGGGATATGTTAGAAAGAAAGCAAGCAAGCAAGCCTGGGATATGTTAGAAAGAAAGCAAGCAAGCAAGCCTGGGATATGTTAGAAAGAAAGCAAGCAAGCAAGCAAGCCTGGGATATGTTAGAAAGAAAGCAAGCAAGCAAGCCTGGGATATGTTAGAAAGAAAGCAAGCAAGCAAGCAAGCCTGGGATATGTTAGAAAGAAAGCAAGCAAGCAAGCCTGGGATATGTTAGAAAGAAAGCAAGCAAGCAAGCAAGCCTGGGATATGTTAGAAAGAAAGAAAGCAGGCAAGCCTGGGATATGTTAGAAAGAAAGCAAGCAAGCAAGCAAGCCTGGGATATGTTAGAAAGAAAGAAAGCAGGCAAGCCTGGGATATGTTAGAAAGAAAGCAAGCAAGCAAGCCTGGGATATGTTAGAAAGAAAGCAAGCAAGCAAGCAAGCCTGGGATATGTTAGAAAGAAAGCAAGCAAGCAAGCCTGGGATATGTTAGAAAGAAAGCAAGCAAGCAAGCCTGGGATATGTTAGAAAGAAAGCAAGCAAGCAAGCAAGCCTGGGATATGTTAGAAAGAAAGCAAGCAAGCAAGCCTGGGATATGTTAGAAAGAAAGCAAGCAAGCAAGCAAGCCTGGGATATGTTAGAAAGAAAGAAAGCAGGCAAGCCTGGGATATGTTAGAAAGAAAGAAAGCAGCCAAGCTTGGGATATGTTAGAAAGAAAGAAAGAAAGAAAGAAAGAAAGAAAGAAGGCAGACCTGGGATATGTTAGAAAGAAAGAAAGAAAGAAAGAAAGAAAGAAAGAAAGAAAGAAGGCAGACCTGGGATATGTTAGAAAGAAAGAAAGAAAGAAAGAAAGAAAGAAAGAAAGAAAGAAAGAAAGAAAGAAAGAAATTGTTCAGGAAGTATAAAAGACAGAACATGAATATGTAGCGAGTAAAGAGGGGAAAAAGAAAGAAGGAAAACTGAATAAAAGAAAGAGAAATGTTGTAACTCATGAATGAATAAAACTAAAAGAAAGAAAGAAAGAAAGAAAGCTGGAAAGAAATAATGAAAGAAAAGCAATAGCTTAGGAAAGAAAGAACGATGAATGAAGTAAAGAAGGAAATAAGAAAGTCGGGAAGGAAAAGAATGAAGAAAACAAATTAAGATTAATAGAGGAACGGGAGAAGAATGTAAAAAAAAAAAGAAAAAGAAACAAAGATATCAGAAAAAATGTTAAATAAAAAGAAGGAAAAATTAATAAACGAAAGAAGGAAGAAAAGAAAAAGCCAGAGAGAAAGCGGGGAAAGAAAATTTATGAAGTTCAGAATGAAACTCGAAAAACAGAAAGCCACTTAACAAGCGTAAATATTGACTCCTAAATCCTAATTTCACATCGATGAGGTTCAAATCGAAGTGGGACCAATTTCTGAAAATTTCTTACTACGATAGATATATCAATATAGATTAGTACAAAACTGACTGGCAAAAAATGTGATGGTTAACAGGTTCAAAATCTTCCGTATTTATTTTATAGATCAAAAGCAATAGATGCGCATGAAAAATGGAGAAGCTTAAACATCAGCAATTGTTTTACCAGAGAATGGAAAATGCGACACTGAAATAAGAAAGTTCGAAGAAAGTCCCGCAAACCACACACCCTCACGTTCGAAGAAAGTCCCGCAAAAAACTGACAACCACGTTCGAAGAAAGTTCTCCAAACCAAACACCCTCACGTTCGAAGAAAGTCCCGCAAAAAACTGATAACCACGTTCGAAGAAAGTCCCGCAAACCACACATCCTCACGTTCGAAGAAAGACCCGCAAAAAACTGATACTCACGTTCGAAGAAAGTTCCCCAAACCACACATCCTCACGTTCGAAGAAAGTCCCGCAAAAAACTGATACCCACGTTCGAAGAAAGTCCCGCAAACCACACATCCTCACGTTCGAAGAAAGACCCGCAAAAAACTGATACCCACGTTCGAAGAAAGTCCCGCAAACCACACATCCTCACGTTCGAAGAATGTCTCGTAAGTCATACACACTCAAATCCGAAATAACTGCCGCAAAAAACACATCCGCACGTTCGAAGAAAGTCCCGTAAAAAAACAGATCCTCCAGTGCGAAAAAAGTTCCGCAAGCCACACACATCCACGTTCGAAGAAAGTCCCGCAAACGACACACCCTCACGTACACATCAAGGGAAGAAGTAAATAAACAATAATTTGTCTCGTATTATTCTGTACAAAGTGCTATTTGAGAACCTTAGACCACCTAGGACTAAGTCCACTTCAAAATATTAGGTTGGTGCAAAAATAATGACGTAATAATGTCGTTTTTTGGCGTTAAAAAATACGTCAAAAAACGACATGATTACGTCATTATTTTTGCACCAACCTAATACTCTCCTTCAAAAGTCAGTATCCCAGCAACCAATGTACTTTTGACAAAGAAAAAAAAAGTTACAAAGGCTTTTTTTGGGAAAATTATCAATTCACGTCCTCTTTAATATTATTCCTAACGTCTAAACAGCAATTTTAGTTTCTAGGCAAAGCCAAAATTTGCAAGGAGCCAAGCTTGGACAGTAGCGACGGTGATTCTGTAAGGGCAAAACAAAAAAAAACAAAAAAATAATAAGATACAAAAGAAAAGAAAAAAAAAAATAATCTCAAAATGTCCAGCCATTTCTTTTTATGTCTACCGAGGTGGATCAATAAGGCCAACCTTTCACACTAATTAACTGAATTTTTATATGGATTTTTCACTCTACAGTGTTCAATGTATGTGATTGTTGAAAAAGAGTTGGATTAAGTGCATTGCCAAGGGAGATTAAATTGAATAACATTTGCGGCGGATTTATTCTTGATGACAATGAAGATTGGTGAAAATACTGCCATCTATATATTTGTGATTCTCTCTTTCTAGCTGATATATATATATATATATATATATATATATATATATATATATATATATATATGCAAAAATAATATCGTTTTTGGACGTTAAAAAATACGTCAAAAAACAATATTATTTTTGCACCAACCTTATATATATATATATATATATATATATATATATATATATATATATATATCAACAAATTTTCGCATTAAATAATGAGCATAAAAAAAATCCAATAGTTTAATAAAAGTCTTAATATCTTAGCCAAATCATTAAATAAGAAAGACCCTTTCTGTAGTCGTCAAAAAGCAAATTGAAAGTCAGTGCAATCCGGTTTGTATGCAAAACACCCACTTGAATAAACAAATAAATAAAGAGATAATCAGACAGACAATAATTAAACACAATCCTCCCGATACGTAACGACTTGTAGAGGCGCCATAAAAATACCCCCCACTGGGAACTAACTAGAGAATGACCACCAACATTGGCCGTGAAATAGATACCCTTCCCAAACTTAGCAAAACCTCTCAGAAGACGATGAATCTATAGATAAGAATTAACTCTCTGACCATTTAACCAAGATGACTCGCCTAGCCACTCCCACAATAACGAATGTTATAATGAACCATGCTTAAAAACACACGTAAACCAAGAGATAGCTTATTCCCAAAATTTCGCTTGAAGATGAAACGGGACTAAACACCTCAATTCAATTTAATTTTAATAATTATTTGGATGGTTTCGGCTCTCGTTTTTGAAACATGAGAACTCTTATGTAGCGAAGGAATCATATTTTTTAAGCAAAAAATATTTTTATATAAGCTCTACTTTTGTATGGAGCACTGTCTTAAAAATAAAAAAAAATACTAGGGAACCCCGGATTATGCACCCAACGTGTTCTTTTCTATTTTCTGCATACCTGCGCGCGCACACACACACACACACACACACACACACACACACACACACACACACATATATATATATATATATATATATATATATAGAGAGAGAGAGAGCTCTTAACAACAGACTAATAGGGGAGGTCCGTTAAAGCCGATTGTCCGAAGATGGGAAGGGATTATTTTTGAGTTGTAAAACCACAGTAGTAACTACCAGTAGTTGTGATGATAATCTAAATATAAACATGTATATATGCCATAAATAGACATATACTTAATATAGATATATTAATCAAAATAAGAAAAATAATAGATTTCTCACAGCCACTTTCTCACGTACACGCTAATGTATCGTACTTTCCGTCTTTGTTTACAACTGAAAAGCCCGCCACCGTCTCCAAGGGGTCACTTTGAGAACTAATACGACTCGTTCCGATAAGCCCGCAAATTTTGATATACATCGCTGAAGACTTAGAATTTTTTTTTTTTTTTTTTTGCTTGAAAATTTTGTCCTCTGATGAGGAAGGCCCGTAGATGTGAGGTGTATCTATATACATATATATATACATAATACGTAATTATATATATATATATACGTAATAATGTCGTTTTTTACGTTACGTGAAAAAATGACATTATTACGTCATTATTTTTGCACCAACCTAATATATATATATATATATATTAAAGACATTTTTTATGTTTAACGTTCTTTTTATAGATACAAGTATTTAAGTAAATGCTCTGTTTATAATAAACAGTATTAAATAACATTTACCGGCCTGAATGTCCGAGAGATTTTCATAGAAAATATTCGTTCTTTGACAGGATTCGAACCTGCATCCTATACGGAACCGTCATTTACGCTGACGTGCCTTACCGTTAGGCTACAAAGAAGCGTTCGAATTTACTGCTTATAAACTTCAATCTTCCATGAATCTCGTACATTCATAACTGCTCATGGCGTATCAAATGTAAACAAATGACGTCATATATTACGAAATGGACAAAGTCCGACAATTTATTTATTAAAGACATTTTTATGTTTAACGTTCTTTTTATAGATACAAGTATTTAAGTAAATGCTCTGTTTATAATAAACAGTATTAAATAACATTTACCGCCCTGAATGTCCGAGAAATTTTCATAGAAAATATTCGTCCTTGGACAGGATTCGAACCTGCATCCCATACGGAACCAAGCAGTAAATTCGACCTTGTCTACCGAACGATCCTTGGTGGCCGATCGGTTAGGCACGTCAGGGTAAATGACAGTTCCGTATAGGATGCAGGTTAATGTTATTAATACTGTTTATTATAAACAGAGTATTTACTTAAATACTTGTATCTATAAAAAGAACGTTAAACATAAAAATGTCTTTAAATAAATTGTCGAACTTTGTCCATTTCGTAATATATATATATTTCTTCATTTAATTTTTATTGCACAAAGTAATATTTATTATTCTGGGATAGATAGATAGATAGATAGATAGATAGATAGATAGATAGATAGTGTAAGGACTGAGATAGATAGATATGAATAGTCGGACAGATAGATGTGGTCAAACTGTATGTATGTCCCTTATATATATATATATATATATATATATATATATATATATATATATATATATATGTAATTAAAAAGGTATATATAGATAGATAGATACGAAAGACGGACAGATATATATAAAGAGTGAGCGAGTGAGACAGGGACACACAGATTGAGAGAGAGAGAGAGAGAAAGCGATAGATAGATACTAAATGACTGACATATATATATATATATATATATATATATATATATATATATATATATATATATAGAGAGAGAGAGAGAGAAGGCAGAGAGAGACAGACAAGCAAAGATGGATACAGAAAGAGATCAATAGATAGATAAATAGATAGATAGACAGAGAGATAGATTATTTACACTATTTACATTGTTCGGGCTATTGTCTAAATTTTATTTTAATATTTACGAGGTTTCTGCCGTTAAACGCTCCGGACTTCTTCAGATGATATACGTTGGCATTTCCAATCGAACCCTTTATTTAGTCCACGGGAGTAAGTTGTTCTAGTTTCACATGTCATGCCTTTTCTGGATATCTCAGTTTTCAGGGAATTCCCTTGAGAAACTCATCTCGCCAAATCTAGAGCCTTTCACAATGTAAATAGTTACAATATCTCTTCTGAAGAAGACAAACAGATAGATATTAACAGAGTGAAATAGACAGATAGGCATAGAAATTAACCGACTTAGATAGATAGATAGATAGATAGATAGATAGATAGATAGATAGATAGATAGATAGAAGAGACTGTGATAGATAGATAGATAGATAGATAGATAGATAGATAGATAGATAGAAAAGACTGGGATAGATAGATATATAGATAGATAGATAGATAGATAGATAGATAGATAGATAGATAGATAGATAGATAGATAGAAGAGACTAGGATAGATAGATAGATAGATAGATAGATAGATAGATAGATAGATAGATAGATAGATATTAACAGACTGAGATAGACAAATATTAAAAAGCTGAGATAGATAGATGTAGAAATTAACCGACTTAGACACATAGATATATAGATAGAGAAAGATATTAACAGATAGATAGATAGATAGATAGATAGAATGAAGAGGCTGGGATAGATAGATAGATAGATAGATAGATAGATAGATAGATATGAACAGACTGAGACAGAATTTTTTATATTAATATAATATATAATAATTAATATATTAATATATATATTAAAAGCTAGCTAGCTAGCTAGCTTGCTGTTTGTTAATATCGATCTTGATAGATAGATAGCTAGCTAGATCGATCGATCGATAGATAGATAGATAGATAGATAGATAGATATCAAAAGATTGGGATAGAATTGAAGAGACTGCGATCGATAGATCGATCGATAGATAGATATGAACAGACTGAGATAGATAGATAGATAGATAGATAGATAGATATGAACTGAGTGCGATAGATAGATACGAGCAGGCTGCGATGGATAGATTTAAACAGAATACTATAGATATTAACTGACTGATAAATAAATATTACACACACACACACATACAAATATATATATATATATATATATATATATATATATCCTTTATTTAGGTGTGATTTTGTGTGCTTTGGAACAGGCAGAGATAATACGCTGCCGTTTTTCGTTTTTATTTCATTTTCTCACCTTATTCTTCACTTCTATATTCTTTTATTATTTTCCGGATCTTTAAAGCTATTTTTCTCTTCCTCATTCCGTTTGACTGCTCAAGATGTGGACTATATTTCGCCATTTTTTTCTCGTCTTTCTGTTCTTCTACTTATAGCCGTAATGCAACGACAGAACAAATCAAATTATGCCACCACTTGTAGATATCACACATCCTCGAAGCCTTTTCGCAATTTCAAATAAGCTTCCCCCAGGTGACGACAACATGGTCGGTCACGTGTCGAAAGCAGTCTTTTCTTAGTTTTCTTTCTCTTTTTTTTTTTTTTTGATTTCCTTTTCCCTCAAATATTTCCAAATTTGGTTAAAGCTTTTTCACTATAGGAAAAACAAACTTGTATAAAAGAGGGCAGTGCTCGTGTAAACATTATTATGGGTTCGTTTTTAACTTTTTTTTCTTCTGTTTTGAAGCTAATGAAAGAAATTCCGAGCAGAAATCAAACAAAAGGTCCCACAAATTTCATTATTTATTAAACTTAGACTGGCACAAGGCTATAAAACTGGAGCCCTAGTGAAAAATAGAACCTAAATAAAGATGATCGACCTGTCCATTTTTCTAACCTACGATCTACACGTGCTTCGGGACGACTAAAGTTTCGTGTATGACACAAGCATAGACAAATCACCGCAGACATCAGGGAAGTACACATCATGAGGTTAACCAAGGATCACACCCGGCCGCCGAATGCAGAAATACGCGACCTCGCATACTGAGTGATCAAATAATGAAATAAAATATCAAGACATAAAACTCCAAGTCACGTACGATGAATGTGTCAATTGTAATGTTTCATTTGTTAAATTTTGCATTGTCTGCTTATTGTGACGTACGGTGGCCGTTATAAATTAACTATGACTGAAGATTTCAATGTTAGGATAAGACATTATTTAATTGCAACCGCAAATAAATAATTAACAATAACAAAGTAAATGTCAACCAAAGATGATTAAACATTTCAGTGAATATCTTGTTAGCGTGGCTCGGCTTAACGTCCGGTAAATCCCAAATCAGACCCCAAATCATCGACGCACAATAATTCACACTAATTCGACTGGATAGTTCCACTCAATAGTCATCGCAGTCAGTAGCCCGACACTGCTATTTATACACCTGGCGGAAAGCATTAAGTCCAGAGTCTCACGTTCGAACCTCGATGACGGTAGTTAATCATTTTCTTCCTAGATGAGAAATTATTATAATTTACATTATTTACATTTTGGCTAATATCTTCATTTTTGTTGTTATTGTTGCAAAGATATCGAAAAAAAAAAACAATAAACTAATTGAGTTTCTTTTTTCCAGGTTTTCAGATAAGAAGTTTAGCCATCTTGCAACCCCCAAATTTAGTAGCGTGGCTCGGCTTAACGTCCGGTAAATCCCAAATCAGACCCCAAATCATCGACGCACAATAATTCACACTAATTCGACTGGATAGTTCCACTCATTAGTCATCGCAGTCAGTAGCCTGACACCGCTATTTATACACCTGGCGAAAAAAAACATCTTCATAAGTCCGGAGATTCACGCTCGAACCTTGGGGTCGGTAGTCACTCATTTACTTCCTAGATGACAAATTATTATAATTTACATTATTTGCATTTTAACTAATATTTTATCTTTGTTGTTATTGTTGTAATACTATCCAGAAAAAAGTAACCACCATACTAATTGGGTTTCTCTTTTCCAGGATTTCAGATAAGACGTTTAGCCATCTTGACACCATCTGTCGTAAGAATCAGTGAAAACCCTTTTCAGTTATTTTTACGGCGTTTAGTCGCCGTTACTAATTAAGTATAACGCAAGACTTCAATGTTAAAAAAAACAGAATTTAATTAAAATCTCAAATACTTAACAAGAACAAAGAATTAAAATTTAACCAAAGATAATTAATCATTTCAGTGATTACCTTGTTAGCAGCGTGACTCGGATAATGACCCGTAAATCCTAGATCAAATCCCAAATCATCGACGCACAATAATTCACACTAATTCGACTGGATAGTTCCACTCAATAGTCATCGCAGTCAGTAGCCTGACACCGCTATTTATACACCTAGCGGAAAATATATATTAATAAATCAAGAGTTTAACACACGAATCCCGGTGTCGGTAGTTACTCATTTTCTTCTGATATGACACTGGTATAAGGACAGGATAATGGAGCGCCCACTAAGAATGTAACTGACTACGCTAGAGAATACACGGTTAAATTTTGCTGAAGATTGTGCTGCGGCAGGGGCCTCAGTCACTTCATAGGTTTTGTTTCCATAGCTTAATATTACTGGATCTAACCAATCCCTTTATCAATTGTGCCATGTGTCCTTGAAATATCTAGTGACAAGACACAAATAGTGTGAGTTCAATACCTGGTTAAGGCAGTGAAGAACTTCGAGAAGGGAGTTAACAGGAGATAACTGATAAATGACATCCATTAAAAACATGGCGTTTGGAAAAAAAACAGTCTACCACAATGAGTTCAAACGGTTCAGTTCGACATTCCAACCACCTGAAGAAGGCCGGAGCGTACAACAGCCGAAACGTTGTAATAAATATGGTGACAAAGATTAGGACAATAGTCCGAATAATGTAAATAATGTATAAATTATTTTGTTACTTAGTGTAACACATTTTTCGGCCATTGCTATAGGAATAAACTACATCTGGCAGAAAGTCCACTGATCGGGAGATTGAAGAATTTGAAGAGTGTTAAACCACCACTTAATTGCTATTGTTCGCAGATTCACCCAGACAAGAGATGGTAGCACCTGTTAGGACAACGATAAACTACTTCCAGCAGCAAGGCGTCTTATCGGGAGATTGAAGATTTGAGGAGTGTGGAACACCTCTTAATTGCCGTTGTCGCCAGAATTACCCTGACCCGAGATGGTAGCACTGTTAGGGTGGCCTTGGGTATGACGATTATGTGCATCCACCAGAAAGATCTCAGATCGGGAGATTGGAGATTTGAGGAGTATGGAACCACCCGTTTATTGCTGTTTTCCCAGAAAACACCCTGTCCGGAGGTGGTAGCACCTGTTATGTCGTTCATCCGTATGACGATAAACTGAATCTGGCAGCAAGATTTGAGGGGAGATTTGAGGTTTTGAGTAGTGTGGAAAAACCGCTTAATTGCTGTTGTTCCCAGAAACACATTAACCGGGGTCTTAACACCTGTTAGAATCCCAGCTATGGGCAAAAATGTATCCCAAGAAGCCCACAGAACATACTAATGTATAAAAAATACATTTTAATAGTAATAATTACTGCCAATACATTCATGCACAAAAATAGAAATTTTAAAGTAAAATTATCATTAATATCTATTTATAGCAAAATGACCGACAAAAATTTTCTCTATATTTTAAGGCTAATGATTACTTTTAAAATGTATTTACCTGCAGCGATATATGTCAAAATATTTAGATATCGTCATTAAATGACCCATAGAGTTGTTGTTATGTCGCTACACAAAATGAAGCAATAATCGAATAAGGCAGAATTTTAAATAATTATTTTCTAGGTAGGCAGGACTTCGAAAATTCACGCAACACAGTCTTACTATATTTTTCTTTGATATGATTATAATAAGGCGTAAACAGTTATTGATTAATGTTATGATGTTGATTTGGGGTTAGTAGATACAAATGCCAAATAACACGTAACAATAAAAAGGGTTTTAATAGGTTGGTAAAAAGGTACAGAAATCGCCTGAGTAGTCAATAACTAGCTCAGCTAAGAACTTCTCTGTCTCTCGGTCTAGTATTTATCAATCCACCCACGAGGACCGAATGTGGCACAAGGCCGGTTTAATGTGGGTATCCCCGAGCTCGTAGGCTCGGCCAAAAATATGGCCTTTCTGAACCCGCCTAGACGGGTTCAGGCCCTGTCAACCTCCCCGGACGAAACCTTGCCCTTCGGCAAAGCCTCGTCCGGGTTCCCCTCTGCTAATGCAGATAGTTCAACATTCGCCGAGAGTCTGTCTGTCGAACTCCTTCATGTCAACTGACATGCCAATATTTAAAGTCTTTGTTCACAGACGCAGACAAGTTCATTTTCAAGAGGGGTGGTAGGTTTCCGACACAACAATTAAAAATTTGCATGTCACATACTCTGAATTTGTAATCTTTGAAGCATACGAAGACATGCTATGTCAAAATTAGTAAACACAGTGTTTAGTGTTTAGTTAAAACTGTTTCAAAATCTGCATGTTTTGTGCAATAAATTTCTTTCAAATTTTGTCGAACTTCCTTCGAAAGGTGTGACACAGGAAAGGAATATATTAATTATAGAAGTGGAGTTGCTCAACATGTTAAGGCAGCACCGTGAAAGAAAGGATTCGTAGTAAAGGAGTTTATATATTATCGAGATGGAGAATAGAATTACATTCTTACTATTTGTTCAGTTGACTGAGAAGATTATTAACTCAGAGTGTTTGGATTAAAAGCTAAAATAATAAGATGGAATTAAAAAAGTAATAAAATAATAGTAATAATGAAGAGTGTATAGAGTCAGAGTGTTGGGATAAAAAGCAACAATAATAAGATGGAATAAAAGTAGTAATAAAATAATAGTAATAATGAAGAGTGTATAGAGTCAGAGTGTTGGGATAAAAAGCAACAATAATAAGATGGAATAAAAGTAGTAATAAAATAATAGTAATAATGAAGAGTGTATAGAGCCAGAGTGTTGGGATAAAAAGCAACAATAATAAGATGGAATAAAAGTAGTAATAAAATAATAGTAATAATGAAGAGTGTATAGAGCCAGAGTGTTGGGATAAAAAGCAACAATAATAAGATGGAATAAAAGTAGTAATAAAATAATAGTAATAATGAAGAGTGTATAGAGCCAGAGTGTTGGGATAAAAAGCAACAATAATAAGATGGAATAAAAGTAGTAATAAAATAATAGTAATAATGAAGAGTGTATAGAGTCAGAGTGTTGGGATAAAAAGCAACAATAATAAGATGGAATAAAAGTAGTAATAAAATAATAGTAATAATGAAGAGTGTATAGAGTCAGAGTATTGGGATAAAAAACAACAATAATAAGATGGAATAAAACTAGTAATAAAATAATAGTAATAATGAAGAGTGTATAGAGCCAGAGTATTGGGATAAAAAGCAACAATAATAAGATGGAATAAAACTAGTAATAAAATAAAAGTAATAATGAAGAGTGTATAGAGCCAGAGTATTGGGATAAAAAGCAAGAATAATAAGATGGAATAAAACTAGTAATAAAATAATAGTAATAATGAAGAGTGTATTGAGCCAGAGGGTTGGGATAAAAAGCAACAATAATAAGATGGAACAAAACTAGTAATAAAATAATAGGAATAATGAAGAGTGTATAGAGCCAGAGTATTGGGATAAAAAGCAACAATAATAAGATGGAATAAAACTAGTAATAAAATAATAGTAATAATGAAGAGTGTATAGAGCCAGAGTATTGGGATAAAAAGCAACAATAATAAGATGGAACAAAACTAGTAATAAAATAATAGGAATAATGAAGAGTGTATAGAGCCAGAGTATTGGGATAAAAAGCAACAATAATAAGATGGAATAAAACTAGCAATAAAATAATAGGAATAATGAAGAGTGTATAGAGCCAGAGTATTGGGATAAAAAGCAACAATAATAAGATGGAATAAAACTAGTAATAAAATAATAGTAATAATGAAGAGTGTATAGAGCCAGAGTGTTGGGATAAAAAGCAAGTATAAGAAGATGGAATTATACTACTAATAAAATAATAGTAATAATGAAGACTGTATAGAGCCAGAGTGTTGGGATAAAAAGCATCAATAATAATATGGAATAAAACTAGTAATAAAACAATAGTAATAATGAAGAGTGTATAGAGCCAGATTGTTGGGATAAAAAGCAACAATAATAAGATGGAATAAAACTAGTAATAAAATAATAGTAATAATGAAGAGTGTATAGAGCCAGAGTGTTGGGATAAAAAGCAACAATAATAAAATGGAATAAAACAAGTAATAAAATAATAGTAATAATGAAGAGTGTATAGAGCCAGAGTGTTGGGATAAAAAGCAACAATAATAAGATGGAATAAAACTAGTAATAAAATAATAGTAATAATGAAGAGTGTATAGAGCCAGAGTGTTGGGATAAAAAGCAACAATAATAAAATGGAATAAAACAAGTAATAAAATAATAGTAATAATGAAGAGTGTATAGAGCCAGAGTGTTGGGATAAAAAGCAACAATAATAACATGGCATAAAACTAGTAATAAAATAATAGTAATAATGAAGAGTGTATAGAGCCAGAGTGTTGGGATAAAAAGCATCAAGAATAAGATGGAATAAAACTAGTAACAAAATGATAGTAATAATGAAGAGTGTTTAGAGCCAGAGTATTGGGATAAAAAGCAACAATAATAAGATGGAATAAAAGTAGTAATAAAATAATAGTAATAATGACGAGTGTATAGAGCCAGAGTATTGGGATAAAAAGCAACAATAATAAGATGGAATAAAACTAGTAATAAAATAATAGTAATAATGAAGAGTGTAGAGAGCCAGAGTGTTGGGATAAAAAGCAACAATAACAAGATGGAATAAAACTAGTAATAAAATAATAGTAATAATGACGAGTGTATAGAGCCAGAGTATTGGGATAAAAAGCAACAATAATAAGATGGAATAAAACTAGTAATAAAATAATAGTAATAATGAAGAGTGTATAGAGCCAGAGTATTGGGATAAAAAGCAAGAATAATAAGATGGAACAAAACTAGTAATAAAATAATAGTAATAATGAAGAGTGTATAGAGCCAGAGTATTGGGATAAAAAGCAACAATAATAAGATGGAATAAAACTAGTAATAAAATAATAGTAATAATGAAGAGTGTATAGAGCCAGAGTATTGGGATAAAAAGCAAGAATAATAAGATGGAATAAAACTAGTAATAAAATAATAGTAATAATGAAGAGTGTATAGAGCCAGAGTATTGGGATAAAAAGCAACAATAATAAGATGGAATAAAACTAATAATAAAATAATAGTAATAATGAAGAGTGTATTCAGCCAGAGTATTGGGATAAAAAGCAACAATAATAAGATGGAACAAAACTAGTAATAAAATAATAGGAATAATGAAGAGTGTATAGAGCCAGAGTATTGGGATAAAAAGCAACAATAATAAGATGGAACAAAACTAGTAATAAAATAATAGTAATAATGAAGAGTGTATAGAGCCAGAGTATTGGGATAAAAAGCAACAATAATAAGATGGAATAAAACTAGTAATAAAATAATAGTAATAATGAAGAGTGTATAGAGCCAGAGTATTGGGATAAAAAGCAACAATAATAACATGGCATAAAACTAGTAATAAAATAATAGTAATAATGAAGAGTGTATAGAGCCAGAGTGTTGGGATAAAAAGCATCAAGAATAAGATGGAATAAAACTAGTAACAAAATGATAGTAATAATGAAGAGTGTTTAGAGCCAGAGTATTGGGATAAAAAGCAACAATAATAAGATGGAATAAAACTAGTAATAAAATAATAGTAATAATGAAGAGTGTATAGAGCCAGAGTATTGGGATAAAAAGCAACAATAATAAGATGGAATAAAACTAGTAATAAAATAATAGTAATAATGAAGAGTGTATAGAGCCAGAGTATTGGGATAAAAAGGAACAATAATAAGATGGAACAAAACTAGTAATAAAATAATAGTAATAATGAAGAGTGTATAGAGCCAGAGTATTGGGATAAAAAGCAACAATAATAAGATGGAATAAAACTAGTAATAAAATAATAGTAATAATGAAGAGTGTATTGAGCCAGAGTATTGGGATAAAAAGCAACAATAATAAGATGGAACAAAACTGGTAATAAAATAATAGGAATAATGAAGAGTGTATAGAGCCAGAGTATTGGGATAAAAAGCAACAATAATAAGATGGAATAAAACTAGTAATAAAATAATAGTAATAATGAAGAGTGTATAGAGCCAGAGTATTGGGATAAAAAGCAACAATAATAAGATGGAATAAAACTAGTAATAAAATAATAGTAATAATGAAGAGTGTATAGAGCCAGAGTGTTGGGATAAAAAGCAAGTATAAGAAGATGGAATTATACTACTAATAAAATAATAGTAATAATGAAGACTGTATAGAGCCAGAGTGTTGGGATAAAAAGCATCAATAATAATATGGAATAAAACTAGTAATAAAACAATAGTAATAATGAAGAGTGTATAGAGCCAGAGTATTGGGATAAAAAGCAACAATAATAAGATGGAATAAAACTAGTAATAAAATAATAGTAATAATGAAGAGTGTATAGAGCCAGAGTATTGGGATAAAAAGCAAGAATAATAAGATGGAATAAAACTAGTAATAAAATAATAGTAATAATGAAGAGTGTATAGAGCCAGAGTATTGGGATAAAAAGCAACAATAATAAGATGGAATAAAACTAATAATAAAATAATAGTAATAATGAAGAGTGTATTCAGCCAGAGTATTGGGATAAAAAGCAACAATAATAAGATGGAACAAAACTAGTAATAAAATAATAGGAATAATGAAGAGTGTATAGAGCCAGAGTATTGGGATAAAAAGCAACAATAATAAGATGGAACAAAACTAGTAATAAAATAATAGTAATAATGAAGAGTGTATAGAGCCAGAGTATTGGGATAAAAAGCAACAATAATAAGATGGAATAAAACTAGTAATAAAATAATAGTAATAATGAAGAGTGTATAGAGCCAGAGTATTGGGATAAAAAGCAACAATAATAACATGGCATAAAACTAGTAATAAAATAATAGTAATAATGAAGAGTGTATAGAGCCAGAGTGTTGGGATAAAAAGCATCAAGAATAAGATGGAATAAAACTAGTAACAAAATGATAGTAATAATGAAGAGTGTTTAGAGCCAGAGTATTGGGATAAAAAGCAACAATAATAAGATGGAATAAAACTAGTAATAAAATAATAGTAATAATGACGAGTGTATAGAGCCAGAGTATTGGGATAAAAAGCAACAATAATAAGATGGAATAAAACTAGTAATAAAATAATAGTAATAATGAAGAGTGTATAGAGCCAGAGTATTGGGATAAAAAGGAACAATAATAAGATGGAACAAAACTAGTAATAAAATAATAGTAATAATGAAGAGTGTATAGAGCCAGAGTATTGGGATAAAAAGCAACAATAATAAGATGGAATAAAACTAGTAATAAAATAATAGTAATAATGAAGAGTGTATAGAGCCAGAGTATTGGGATAAAAAGCAAGAATAATAAGATGGAACAAAACTAGTAATAAAATAATAGTAATAATGAAGAGTGTATAGAGCCAGAGTATTGGGATAAAAAGCAACAATAATAAGATGGAATAAAACTAGTAATAAAATAATAGTAATAATGAAGAGTGTAGAGAGCCAGAGTGTTGGGATAAAAAGCAACAATAACAAGATGGAATAAAACTAGTAATAAAATAATAGTAATAATGACGAGTGTATAGAGCCAGAGTATTGGGATAAAAAGCAACAATAATAAGATGGAATAAAACTAGTAATAAAATAATAGTAATAATGAAGAGTGTATAGAGCCAGAGTATTGGGATAAAAAGCAAGAATAATAAGATGGAACAAAACTAGTAATAAAATAATAGTAATAATGAAGAGTGTATAGAGCCAGAGTATTGGGATAAAAAGCAACAATAATAAGATGGAATAAAACTAGTAATAAAATAATAGTAATAATGAAGAGTGTATAGAGCCAGAGTATTGGGATAAAAAGCAAGAATAATAAGATGGAATAAAACTAGTAATAAAATAATAGTAATAATGAAGAGTGTATAGAGCCAGAGTATTGGGATAAAAAGCAACAATAATAAGATGGAATAAAACTAATAATAAAATAATAGTAATAATGAAGAGTGTATTCAGCCAGAGTATTGGGATAAAAAGCAACAATAATAAGATGGAACAAAACTAGTAATAAAATAATAGGAATAATGAAGAGTGTATAGAGCCAGAGTATTGGGATAAAAAGCAACAATAATAAGATGGAACAAAACTAGTAATAAAATAATAGTAATAATGAAGAGTGTATAGAGCCAGAGTATTGGGATAAAAAGCAACAATAATAAGATGGAATAAAACTAGTAATAAAATAATAGTAATAATGAAGAGTGTATAGAGCCAGAGTATTGGGATAAAAAGCAACAATAATAACATGGCATAAAACTAGTAATAAAATAATAGTAATAATGAAGAGTGTATAGAGCCAGAGTGTTGGGATAAAAAGCATCAAGAATAAGATGGAATAAAACTAGTAACAAAATGATAGTAATAATGAAGAGTGTTTAGAGCCAGAGTATTGGGATAAAAAGCAACAATAATAAGATGGAATAAAACTAGTAATAAAATAATAGTAATAATGACGAGTGTATAGAGCCAGAGTATTGGGATAAAAAGCAACAATAATAAGATGGAATAAAACTAGTAATAAAATAATAGTAATAATGAAGAGTGTATAGAGCCAGAGTATTGGGATAAAAAGGAACAATAATAAGATGGAACAAAACTAGTAATAAAATAATAGTAATAATGAAGAGTGTATAGAGCCAGAGTATTGGGATAAAAAGCAACAATAATAAGATGGAATAAAACTAGTAATAAAATAATAGTAATAATGAAGAGTGTATTGAGCCAGAGTATTGGGATAAAAAGCAACAATAATAAGATGGAACAAAACTGGTAATAAAATAATAGGAATAATGAAGAGTGTATAGAGCCAGAGTATTGGGATAAAAAGCAACAATAATAAGATGGAATAAAACTAGTAATAAAATAATAGTAATAATGAAGAGTGTATAGAGCCAGAGTATTGGGATAAAAAGCAACAATAATAAGATGGAATAAAACTAGTAATAAAATAATAGTAATAATGAAGAGTGTATAGAGCCAGAGTGTTGGGATAAAAAGCAAGTATAAGAAGATGGAATTATACTACTAATAAAATAATAGTAATAATGAAGACTGTATAGAGCCAGAGTGTTGGGATAAAAAGCATCAATAATAATATGGAATAAAACTAGTAATAAAACAATAGTAATAATGAAGAGTGTATAGAGCCAGAGTATTGGGATAAAAAGCAACAATAATAAGATGGAATAAAACTAGTAATAAAATAATAGTAATAATGAAGAGTGTATAGAGCCAGAGTATTGGGATAAAAAGCAAGAATAATAAGATGGAATAAAACTAGTAATAAAATAATAGTAATAATGAAGAGTGTATAGAGCCAGAGTATTGGGATAAAAAGCAACAATAATAAGATGGAATAAAACTAATAATAAAATAATAGTAATAATGAAGAGTGTATTCAGCCAGAGTATTGGGATAAAAAGCAACAATAATAAGATGGAACAAAACTAGTAATAAAATAATAGGAATAATGAAGAGTGTATAGAGCCAGAGTATTGGGATAAAAAGCAACAATAATAAGATGGAACAAAACTAGTAATAAAATAATAGTAATAATGAAGAGTGTATAGAGCCAGAGTATTGGGATAAAAAGCAACAATAATAAGATGGAATAAAACTAGTAATAAAATAATAGTAATAATGAAGAGTGTATAGAGCCAGAGTGTTGGGATAAAAAGCAAGTATAAGAAGATGGAATTATACTACTAATAAAATAATAGTAATAATGAAGACTGTATAGAGCCAGAGTGTTGGGATAAAAAGCATCAATAATAATATGGAATAAAACTAGTAATAAAACAATAGTAATAATGAAGAGTGTATAGAGCCAGAGTATTGGGATAAAAAGCAACAATAATAAGATGGAATAAAACTAGTAATAAAATAATAGTAATAATGAAGAGTGTATAGAGCCAGAGTATTGGGATAAAAAGCAAGAATAATAAGATGGAATAAAACTAGTAATAAAATAATAGTAATAATGAAGAGTGTATAGAGCCAGAGTATTGGGATAAAAAGCAACAATAATAAGATGGAATAAAACTAATAATAAAATAATAGTAATAATGAAGAGTGTATTCAGCCAGAGTATTGGGATAAAAAGCAACAATAATAAGATGGAACAAAACTAGTAATAAAATAATAGGAATAATGAAGAGTGTATAGAGCCAGAGTATTGGGATAAAAAGCAACAATAATAAGATGGAACAAAACTAGTAATAAAATAATAGTAATAATGAAGAGTGTATAGAGCCAGAGTATTGGGATAAAAAGCAACAATAATAAGATGGAATAAAACTAGTAATAAAATAATAGTAATAATGAAGAGTGTATAGAGCCAGAGTATTGGGATAAAAAGCAACAATAATAACATGGCATAAAACTAGTAATAAAATAATAGTAATAATGAAGAGTGTATAGAGCCAGAGTGTTGGGATAAAAAGCATCAAGAATAAGATGGAATAAAACTAGTAACAAAATGATAGTAATAATGAAGAGTGTTTAGAGCCAGAGTATTGGGATAAAAAGCAACAATAATAAGATGGAATAAAACTAGTAATAAAATAATAGTAATAATGACGAGTGTATAGAGCCAGAGTATTGGGATAAAAAGCAACAATAATAAGATGGAATAAAACTAGTAATAAAATAATAGTAATAATGAAGAGTGTATAGAGCCAGAGTATTGGGATAAAAAGGAACAATAATAAGATGGAACAAAACTAGTAATAAAATAATAGTAATAATGAAGAGTGTATAGAGCCAGAGTATTGGGATAAAAAGCAACAATAATAAGATGGAATAAAACTAGTAATAAAATAATAGTAATAATGAAGAGTGTATAGAGCCAGAGTATTGGGATAAAAAGCAAGAATAATAAGATGGAACAAAACTAGTAATAAAATAATAGTAATAATGAAGAGTGTATAGAGCCAGAGTATTGGGATAAAAAGCAACAATAATAAGATGGAATAAAACTAGTAATAAAATAATAGTAATAATGAAGAGTGTATAGAGCCAGAGTATTGGGATAAAAAGGAACAATAATAAGATGGAACAAAACTAGTAATAAAATAATAGTAATAATGAAGAGTGTATAGAGCCAGAGTATTGGGATAAAAAGCAACAATAATAAGATGGAATAAAACTAGTAATAAAATAATAGTAATAATGAAGAGTGTATAGAGCCAGAGTATTGGGATAAAAAGCAAGAATAATAAGATGGAACAAAACTAGTAATAAAATAATAGTAATAATGAAGAGTGTATAGAGCCAGAGTATTGGGATAAAAAGCAACAATAATAAGATGGAATAAAACTAGTAATAAAATAATAGTAATAATGAAGAGTGTATTGAGCCAGAGTATTGGGATAAAAAGCAACAATAATAAGATGGAACAAAACTGGTAATAAAATAATAGGAATAATGAAGAGTGTATAGAGCCAGAGTATTGGGATAAAAAGCAACAATAATAAGATGGAATAAAACTAGTATTAAAATAATAGTAATAATGAAGAGTGTATAGAGCCAGAGTATTGGGATAAAAAGCAACAATAATAAGATGGAATAAAACTAGTAATAAAATAATAGTAATAATGAAGAGTGTATAGAGCCAGAGTATTGGGATAAAAAGCAACAATAATAAGATGGAATAAAACTAGTAATAAAATAATAGTAATAATGAAGAGTGTATAGAGCCAGAGTGTTGGGATAAAAAGCAAGTATAAGAAGATGGAATTATACTACTAATAAAATAATAGTAATAATGAAGACTGTATAGAGCCAGAGTGTTGGGATAAAAAGCATCAATAATAATATGGAATAAAACTAGTAATAAAACAATAGTAATAATGAAGAGTGTATAGAGCCAGATTGTTGGTATAAAAAGCAACCATAATATGATGTAATAAAACTAGTAATAAGATAATATTAACAATGAAGAGTGTATACAGCCAGTCTGTTCGGATAAAAAGCAACAATAATCAGTGGGAATAAAACTAGTAATAAAATAATAGTAATAATGAAGAGTGTATAGAGCCAGAGTATTGGGATAAAAAGCAACAATAACAAGATGGAATAAAACTAGTATTAAAATAATAGTAATAATGAAGAGTGTATAGAGCCAGAGTGTTGGGATAAAAAGCAACAATAAAAAGATGGAATAAAACTAGTATTAAAATAATAGTAATAATGAAGAGTGTATAGAGCCAGAGTGTTGGGATAAAAAGCAACAATAACAAGATGGAATAAAACTAGTATTAAAATAATAGTAATAATGAAGAGTGTATAGAGCCAGAGTGTTGGGATAAAAAGCAACAATAACAAGATGGAATAAAACTAGTATTAAAATAATAGTAATAATGAAGAGTGTATAGAGCCAGAGTGTTGGGATAAAAAGCAACAATAACAAGATGGAATAAAACTAGTATTAAAATAATAGTAATAATGAAGAGTGTATAGATCCAGAGTGTTGGGATAAAAAGCAACAATAATAAGATGAAATAAAACTAGTAATAAAATAATAGTAATAATGAAGAGTGTATAGAGCCAGAGTGTTGAGATAAAAAGCAACAATAATAAGAGGGAATAAAACTAGTAATAAAATAATAGTAATAATGAAGAGTGTATAGAGCCAGAGTGTTGAGATAAAAAGCAAGAATAATAAGAGGGAATAAAACTAGTAATAACATAATAGTAATAATGAAGAGTGTATAGAGCCAGAGTGTTGAGATAAAAAGCAAGAATAATAAGATGGAATAAAACTAGTAATAAAATAATAGTAATAATGAAGAGTGTATAGAGCCAGAGTGTTCAGATAAAAAGCAAGAATAATAAGAGGGAATAAAACTAGTAATAAAATAATAGTAATAATGAAGAGTGTATAGAGCCAGAGTGTTGGGATAAAAAGCAACAATAATAAGATGGAATAAAACTAGTAATAAAATAATAGTAATAATGAAGAGTGTATAGAGCCAGAGTGTTGGGATAAAAAGCAACAATAATAAGATGGAATAAAACTAGTAATAAAATAATAGTAATAATGAAGAGTGTGTAGAGCCAGAGCGTTGGGATAAAAAGCAACAATAATAAGATGAAGTAAAACTAGTAACAAAAAGATAGTAATAATGAAGAGTGTATAGAGCCAGAGTATTGGGATAAAAAGCAACAATAATAAGATGGAATAAAACTAGTAATAAAATAATAGTAATAATGAAGAGTGTATAGAGTCAGAGTGTTGGGATAAAAAGCAACAATAATAAGATCAAATAAGAATAGTAACAAAATGATAGTAATAAGGAAGAGTGTATAGAGCCAGAGTATTGGGATAAAAAGCAACAATAATCAGTGGGAATAAAACTAGTAATAAAATAATAGTAATAATGAAGAGTGTATAGAGCCAGAGTATAGGGATAAAAAGCAACAATAATAAGATGGAATAAAACTAGTAATAAAATAATAGTAATAATGAAGAATGTATAGAGCCAGTGTGTTGGGATAAAAAGCAACAATAATAAGATGGAATAAAACTAGTAATAAAATAATAGTAATAATGAAGAGTGTATAGAGCCAGAGTTTTGGGATAAAAAGAAACAATAATAAGATGGAATAAAACTAGTAATAAAATAATAGTAATAATGAAGAGTGTATAGAGCCAGAGTATTGGGATAAAAAGCAACAATAATAAGATGGAATAAAACAAGTAATAAAATAATAGTAATAATGAAGAGTGTATAGAGCCAGAGTGTTGGGATAAAAAGCAACAATAATAAGATGGAATAAAACTAGTAATAAAATAATAGTAATAATGAAGAGTGTATAGAGCCAGAGTATTGGGATAAAAAGCAACAATAATAAGATGGAATAAAACTCGTAATAAAATAATAGTAATAATGAAGAGTGTATAGAACCAGAGTATTGGGATAAAAAGCAACAATAATAAGATGGAATAAAACTAGTAATAAAATAATAGTAATAATGAAGAATGTATAGAGCCAGTGTGTTGGGATAAAAAGCAACAATAATAAGATGGAATAAAACTAGTAATAAAATAATAGTAATAATGAAGAGTGTATAGAGCCAGAGTATTGGGATAAAAAGCAACAATAATAAGATGGAATAAAACTAGTAATAAAATAATAGTAATAATGAAGAGTGTATAGAGCCAGAGTATTGGGATAAAAAGGAACAATAATAAGATGGAACAAAACTAGTAATAAAATAATAGTAATAATGAAGAGTGTATAGAGCCAGAGTATTGGGATAAAAAGCAACAATAATAAGATGGAATAAAACTAGTAATAAAATAATAGTAATAATGAAGAGTGTATAGAGCCAGAGTATTGGGATAAAAAGCAAGAATAATAAGATGGAACAAAACTAGTAATAAAATAATAGTAATAATGAAGAGTGTATAGAGCCAGAGTATTGGGATAAAAAGCAACAATAATAAGATGGAATAAAACTAGTAATAAAATAATAGTAATAATGAAGAGTGTATAGAGCCAGAGTATTGGGATAAAAAGGAACAATAATAAGATGGAACAAAACTAGTAATAAAATAATAGTAATAATGAAGAGTGTATAGAGCCAGAGTATTGGGATAAAAAGCAACAATAATAAGATGGAATAAAACTAGTAATAAAATAATAGTAATAATGAAGAGTGTATAGAGCCAGAGTATTGGGATAAAAAGCAAGAATAATAAGATGGAACAAAACTAGTAATAAAATAATAGTAATAATGAAGAGTGTATAGAGCCAGAGTATTGGGATAAAAAGCAACAATAATAAGATGGAATAAAACTAGTAATAAAATAATAGTAATAATGAAGAGTGTATTGAGCCAGAGTATTGGGATAAAAAGCAACAATAATAAGATGGAACAAAACTGGTAATAAAATAATAGGAATAATGAAGAGTGTATAGAGCCAGAGTATTGGGATAAAAAGCAACAATAATAAGATGGAATAAAACTAGTATTAAAATAATAGTAATAATGAAGAGTGTATAGAGCCAGAGTATTGGGATAAAAAGCAACAATAATAAGATGGAATAAAACTAGTAATAAAATAATAGTAATAATGAAGAGTGTATAGAGCCAGAGTATTGGGATAAAAAGCAACAATAATAAGATGGAATAAAACTAGTAATAAAATAATAGTAATAATGAAGAGTGTATAGAGCCAGAGTGTTGGGATAAAAAGCAAGTATAAGAAGATGGAATTATACTACTAATAAAATAATAGTAATAATGAAGACTGTATAGAGCCAGAGTGTTGGGATAAAAAGCATCAATAATAATATGGAATAAAACTAGTAATAAAACAATAGTAATAATGAAGAGTGTATAGAGCCAGATTGTTGGTATAAAAAGCAACCATAATATGATGTAATAAAACTAGTAATAAGATAATATTAACAATGAAGAGTGTATACAGCCAGTCTGTTCGGATAAAAAGCAACAATAATCAGTGGGAATAAAACTAGTAATAAAATAATAGTAATAATGAAGAGTGTATAGAGCCAGAGTATTGGGATAAAAAGCAACAATAACAAGATGGAATAAAACTAGTATTAAAATAATAGTAATAATGAAGAGTGTATAGAGCCAGAGTGTTGGGATAAAAAGCAACAATAAAAAGATGGAATAAAACTAGTATTAAAATAATAGTAATAATGAAGAGTGTATAGAGCCAGAGTGTTGGGATAAAAAGCAACAATAACAAGATGGAATAAAACTAGTATTAAAATAATAGTAATAATGAAGAGTGTATAGAGCCAGAGTGTTGGGATAAAAAGCAACAATAACAAGATGGAATAAAACTAGTATTAAAATAATAGTAATAATGAAGAGTGTATAGAGCCAGAGTGTTGGGATAAAAAGCAACAATAACAAGATGGAATAAAACTAGTATTAAAATAATAGTAATAATGAAGAGTGTATAGATCCAGAGTGTTGGGATAAAAAGCAACAATAATAAGATGAAATAAAACTAGTAATAAAATAATAGTAATAATGAAGAGTGTATAGAGCCAGAGTGTTGAGATAAAAAGCAACAATAATAAGAGGGAATAAAACTAGTAATAAAATAATAGTAATAATGAAGAGTGTATAGAGCCAGAGTGTTGAGATAAAAAGCAAGAATAATAAGAGGGAATAAAACTAGTAATAACATAATAGTAATAATGAAGAGTGTATAGAGCCAGAGTGTTGAGATAAAAAGCAAGAATAATAAGATGGAATAAAACTAGTAATAAAATAATAGTAATAATGAAGAGTGTATAGAGCCAGAGTGTTCAGATAAAAAGCAAGAATAATAAGAGGGAATAAAACTAGTAATAAAATAATAGTAATAATGAAGAGTGTATAGAGCCAGAGTGTTGGGATAAAAAGCAACAATAATAAGATGGAATAAAACTAGTAATAAAATAATAGTAATAATGAAGAGTGTATAGAGCCAGAGTGTTGGGATAAAAAGCAACAATAATAAGATGGAATAAAACTAGTAATAAAATAATAGTAATAATGAAGAGTGTGTAGAGCCAGAGCGTTGGGATAAAAAGCAACAATAATAAGATGAAGTAAAACTAGTAACAAAAAGATAGTAATAATGAAGAGTGTATAGAGCCAGAGTATTGGGATAAAAAGCAACAATAATAAGATGGAATAAAACTAGTAATAAAATAATAGTAATAATGAAGAGTGTATAGAGTCAGAGTGTTGGGATAAAAAGCAACAATAATAAGATCAAATAAGAATAGTAACAAAATGATAGTAATAAGGAAGAGTGTATAGAGCCAGAGTATTGGGATAAAAAGCAACAATAATCAGTGGGAATAAAACTAGTAATAAAATAATAGTAATAATGAAGAGTGTATAGAGCCAGAGTATAGGGATAAAAAGCAACAATAATAAGATGGAATAAAACTAGTAATAAAATAATAGTAATAATGAAGAATGTATAGAGCCAGTGTGTTGGGATAAAAAGCAACAATAATAAGATGGAATAAAACTAGTAATAAAATAATAGTAATAATGAAGAGTGTATAGAGCCAGAGTTTTGGGATAAAAAGAAACAATAATAAGATGGAATAAAACTAGTAATAAAATAATAGTAATAATGAAGAGTGTATAGAGCCAGAGTATTGGGATAAAAAGCAACAATAATAAGATGGAATAAAACAAGTAATAAAATAATAGTAATAATGAAGAGTGTATAGAGCCAGAGTGTTGGGATAAAAAGCAACAATAATAAGATGGAATAAAACTAGTAATAAAATAATAGTAATAATGAAGAGTGTATAGAGCCAGAGTATTGGGATAAAAAGCAACAATAATAAGATGGAATAAAACTCGTAATAAAATAATAGTAATAATGAAGAGTGTATAGAACCAGAGTATTGGGATAAAAAGCAACAATAATAAGATGGAATAAAACTAGTAATAAAATAATAGTAATAATGAAGAATGTATAGAGCCAGTGTGTTGGGATAAAAAGCAACAATAATAAGATGGAATAAAACTAGTAATAAAATAATAGTAATAATGAAGAGTGTATAGAGCCAGAGTATTGGGATAAAAAGCAACAATAATAAGATGGAATAAAACTAGTAATAAAATAATAGTAATAATGAAGAGTGTATAGAGCCAGAGTATTGGGATAAAAAGCAACAATAATAAGATGGAATAAAACTAGTAATAAAATAATAGTAATAATGAAGAGTGTATAGAGCCAGAGTGTTGGGATAAAAAGCAAGTATAAGAAGATGGAATTATACTACTAATAAAATAATAGTAATAATGAAGACTGTATAGAGCCAGAGTGTTGGGATAAAAAGCATCAATAATAATATGGAATAAAACTAGTAATAAAACAATAGTAATAATGAAGAGTGTATAGAGCCAGATTGTTGGTATAAAAAGCAACCATAATATGATGTAATAAAACTAGTAATAAGATAATATTAACAATGAAGAGTGTATACAGCCAGTCTGTTCGGATAAAAAGCAACAATAATCAGTGGGAATAAAACTAGTAATAAAATAATAGTAATAATGAAGAGTGTATAGAGCCAGAGTATTGGGATAAAAAGCAACAATAACAAGATGGAATAAAACTAGTATTAAAATAATAGTAATAATGAAGAGTGTATAGAGCCAGAGTGTTGGGATAAAAAGCAACAATAAAAAGATGGAATAAAACTAGTATTAAAATAATAGTAATAATGAAGAGTGTATAGAGCCAGAGTGTTGGGATAAAAAGCAACAATAACAAGATGGAATAAAACTAGTATTAAAATAATAGTAATAATGAAGAGTGTATAGAGCCAGAGTGTTGGGATAAAAAGCAACAATAACAAGATGGAATAAAACTAGTATTAAAATAATAGTAATAATGAAGAGTGTATAGAGCCAGAGTGTTGGGATAAAAAGCAACAATAACAAGATGGAATAAAACTAGTATTAAAATAATAGTAATAATGAAGAGTGTATAGATCCAGAGTGTTGGGATAAAAAGCAACAATAATAAGATGAAATAAAACTAGTAATAAAATAATAGTAATAATGAAGAGTGTATAGAGCCAGAGTGTTGAGATAAAAAGCAACAATAATAAGAGGGAATAAAACTAGTAATAAAATAATAGTAATAATGAAGAGTGTATAGAGCCAGAGTGTTGAGATAAAAAGCAAGAATAATAAGAGGGAATAAAACTAGTAATAACATAATAGTAATAATGAAGAGTGTATAGAGCCAGAGTGTTGAGATAAAAAGCAAGAATAATAAGATGGAATAAAACTAGTAATAAAATAATAGTAATAATGAAGAGTGTATAGAGCCAGAGTGTTGGGATAAAAAGCAACAATAATAAGAGGGAATAAAACTAGTAATAAAATAATAGTAATAATGAAGAGTGTATAGAGCCAGAGTGTTGGGATAAAAAGCAACAATAATAAGATGGAATAAAACTAGTAATAAAATAATAGTAATAATGAAGAGTGTATAGAGCCAGAGTGTTGGGATAAAAAGCAACAATAATAAGATCGAATAAAACTAGTAATAAAATAATAGTAATAATGAAGAGTGTGTAGAGCCAGAGCGTTGGGATAAAAAGCAACAATAATAAGATGAAGTAAAACTAGTAACAAAAAGATAGTAATAATGAAGAGTGTATAGAGCCAGAGTATTGGGATAAAAAGCAACAATAATAAGATGGAATAAAACTAGTAATAAAATAATAGTAATAATGAAGAGTGTATAGAGTCAGAGTGTTGGGATAAAAAGCAACAATAATAAGATCAAATAAGAATAGTAACAAAATGATAGTAATAAGGAAGAGTGTATAGAGCCAGAGTATTGGGATAAAAAGCAACAATAATCAGTGGGAATAAAACTAGTAATAAAATAATAGTAATAATGAAGAGTGTATAGAGCCAGAGTATAGGGATAAAAAGCAACAATAATAAGATGGAATAAAACTAGTAATAAAATAATAGTAATAATGAAGAATGTATAGAGCCAGTGTGTTGGGATAAAAAGCAACAATAATAAGATGGAATAAAACTAGTAATAAAATAATAGTAATAATGAAGAGTGTATAGAGCCAGAGTTTTGGGATAAAAAGAAACAATAATAAGATGGAATAAAACTAGTAATAAAATAATAGTAATAATGAAGAGTGTATAGAGCCAGAGTATTGGGATAAAAAGCAACAATAATAAGATGGAATAAAACAAGTAATAAAATAATAGTAATAATGAAGAGTGTATAGAGCCAGAGTGTTGGGATAAAAAGCAACAATAATAAGATGGAATAAAACTAGTAATAAAATAATAGTAATAATGAAGAGTGTATAGAGCCAGAGTATTGGGATAAAAAGCAACAATAATAAGATGGAATAAAACTCGTAATAAAATAATAGTAATAATGAAGAGTGTATAGAGCCAGAGTATTGGGATAAAAAGCAACAATAATAAGATGGAATAAAACTAGTAATAAAATAATAGTAATAATGAAGAATGTATAGAGCCAGTGTGTTGGGATAAAAAGCAACAATAATAAGATGGAATAAAACTAGTAATAAAATAATAGTAATAATGAAGAGTGTATAGAGCCAGAGTATTGGGATAAAAAGCAACAATAATAAGATGGAATAAAACTAGTAATAAAATAATAGTAATAATGAAGAATGTATAGAGCCAGTGTGTTGGGATAAAAAGCAACAATAATAAGATGGAATAAAACTAGTAATAAAATAATAGTAATAATGAAGAGTGTATAGAGCCAGAGTATTGGGATAAAAAGCAACAATAATAAGATGGAATAAAACTCGTAATAAAATAATAGTAATAATGAAGAGTGTATAGAGCCAGAGTATTGGGATAAAAAGCAACAATAATAAGATGGAATAAAACTAGTAATAAAATAATAGTAATAATGAAGAATGTATAGAGCCAGTGTGTTGGGATAAAAAGCAACAATAATAAGATGGAATAAAACTAGTAATAAAATAAAAGTAATAATGAAGAGTGTATAGAGCCAGAGTATTGGGATAAAAAGCAACAATAATAAGATGGAATAAAACTAGTAATAAAATAATAGTAATAATGAAGAATGTATAGAGCCAGTGTGTTGGGATAAAAAGCAACAATAATAAGATGGAATAAAACTAGTAATAAAATAATAGTAATAATGAAGAGTGTATAGAGCCAGAGTGTTGAGATAAAAAGCAACAATAATCAGTGGGAATAAAACTAGTAATAAAATAATAGTAATAATGAAGAGTGTATAGAGCCAGAGTGTGGGGATAAAAAGCAATATTAAGAAGATGGAATAAAACTAGTAATAAAATAATAGTAATAATGAAGAGTGTATAGAGGCAGAGTGTTGGGATAAAAAGCAACAATAATAAGATGGAATAAAACTAGTAATAAAATAATAGTAATAATGAAGAGTGTATAGAGCCAGAGTATTGGGATAAAAAGCAACAATAATAAGATGGAATAAAACTAGTAATAAAATAATAGTAATAATGAAGAGTGTATAGAGCCAGAGTATTGGGATAAAAAGCAACAATAATAAGATGGAATAAAACTAGTAATAAAATAATAGTAATAATGAAGAATGTATAGAGCCAGTGTGTTGGGATAAAAAGCAACAATAATAAGATGGAATAAAACTAGTAATAAAATAATAGTAATAATGAAGAGTGTATAGAGCCAGAGTATTGGGATAAAAAGCAACAATAATAAGATGGAATAAAACTAGTAATAAAATAATAGTAATAATGAAGAGTGTATAGAGCCAGAGTATTGTGATAAAAAGCAACAATAATAAGATGGAATAAAACTAGTAATAAAATAATAGTAATAATGAAGAGTGTATAGAGCCAGTGTGTTGGGATAAAAAGCAACAATAATAAGATGGAATAAAACTAGTAATAAAATAATAGTAATAATGAAGAGTGTATAGAACCAGAGTATTGGGATAAAAAGCAACAATAATAAGATGGAATAAAACAAGTAATAAAATAATAGTAATAATGAAGAGTGTATAGAGCCAGAGTGTTGGGATAAAAAGCAACAATAATAAGATGGAATAAAACTAGTAATAAAATAATAGTAATAATGAAGAGTGTATAGAGCCAGAGTATTGGGATAAAAAGCAACAATAATAAGATGGAATAAAACTAGTAATAAAATAATAGTAATAATGAAGAATGTATAGAGCCAGTGTGTTGGGATAAAAAGCAACAATAATAAGATGGAATAAAACTAGTAATAAAATAATAGTAATAATGAAGAGTGTATAGAGCCAGAGTATTGGGATAAAAAGCAACAATAATAAGATGGAATAAAACAAGTAATAAAATAATAGTAATAATGAAGAGTGTATAGAGCCAGAGTGTTGGGATAAAAAGCAACAATAATAAGATGGAATAAAACTAGTAATAAAATAATAGTAATAATGAAGAGTGTATAGAGCCAGAGTATTGGGATAAAAAGCAACAATAATAAGATGGAATAAAACTCGTAATAAAATAATAGTAATAATGAAGAGTGTATAGAGCCAGAGTATTGGGATAAAAAGCAACAATAATAAGATGGAATAAAACTAGTAATAAAATAATAGTAATAATGAAGAATGTATAGAGCCAGTGTGTTGGGATAAAAAGCAACAATAATAAGATGGAATAAAACTAGTAATAAAATAATAGTAATAATGAAGAGTGTATAGAACCAGAGTATTGGGATAAAAAGCAACAATAATAAGATGGAATAAAACTAGTAATAAAATAATAGTAATAATGAAGAATGTATAGAGCCAGTGTGTTGGGATAAAAAGCAACAATAATAAGATGGAATAAAACTCGTAATAAAATAATAGTAATAATGAAGAGTGTATAGAGCCAGATTGTTGTGATAAAAAGCTACCATAATATGATGTAATAAAACTAGTAATAAGATAATAGTAACAATGAAGAGTGTATAGAGCCAGCCTGTTCGGATAAAAAGCAACAATAATCAGTGGGAATAAAACTAGTAATAAAATAATAGTAATAATGAAGAGTGTATAGAGCCAGAGAGTTGGGATAAAAAGCAACAATAATAAGAGGGAATAAAACTAGTAATAAAATAATAGTAATAATGAAGAGTGTATAGAGCCAGAGTGTTGGGATAAAAAGCAACATTAATAAGATGGAATAAAACTAGTAATAAAATAATAGTATTAATGAAGAGTGTATAGAGCCAGAGTGTTGGGATAAAAAGCAACAATAATAAGATGGAATAAAACTAGTAATAAAATAATAGTAATAATGAAGAGTCTATAGAGCCAGAGTGTTGGGATAAAAAGCAACAATAATAAGATGGAATAAAACTAGTAATAAAATAATAGTAATAATGAAGAGTGTATAGAGCCAGATTGTTGGGATAAAAAGCAACAATAATAAGATGGAATAAAACTAGTAATAAAATAATAGTAATAATGAAGAGTGTATAGAGCCAGAGTGTTGGGATAAAAAGCAAAAATAATAAGATGGAATAAAACTAGTAATAAAATAATAGTAATAATGAAGAGTGTATAGAGCCAGAGTATTGGGATAAAAAGCAACAATAATAAGATGGAATAAAACTAGTAATAAAATAATAGTAATAATGAAGAATGTATAGAGCCAGTGTGTTGGGATAAAAAGCAACAATAATAAGATGTAATAAAACTAGTAATAAAATAATAGTAATAATGAAGAGTGTATAGAGCCAGAGTATTGGGATAAAAAGCAACAATAATAAGATGGAATAAAACTCGTAATAAAATAATAGTAATAATGAAGAGTGTATAGAGCCAGAGTATTGGGATAAAAAGCAACAATAATAAGATGGAATAAAACTAGTAATAAAATAATAGTAATAATGAAGAATGTATAGAGCCAGTGTGTTGGGATAAAAAGCAACAATAATAAGATGGAATAAAACTAGTAATAAAATAATAGTAATAATGAAGAGTGTATAGAGCCAGAGTATTGGGATAAAAAGCAACAATAATAAGATGGAATAAAACTAGTAATAAAATAATAGTAATAATGAAGAATGTATAGAGCCAGTGTGTTGGGATAAAAAGCAACAATAATAAGATGGAATAAAACTAGTAATAAAATAATAGTAATAATGAAGAGTGTATAGAGCCAGAGTGTTGAGATAAAAAGCAACAATAATCAGTGGGAATAAAACTAGTAATAAAATAATAGTAATAAAGAAGAGTGTATAGAGCCAGAGTGTGGGGATAAAAAGCAATATTAAGAAGATGGAATAAAACTAGTAATAAAATAATAGTAATAATGAAGAGTGTATAGAGGCAGAGTGTTGGGATAAAAAGCAACAATAATAAGATGGAATAAAACTAGTAATAAAATAATAGTAATAATGAAGAGTGTATAGAGCCAGAGTATTGGGATAAAAAGCAACAATAATAAGATGGAATAAAACTAGTAATAAAATAATAGTAATAATGAAGAGTGTATAGAGCCAGAGTATTGGGATAAAAAGCAACAATAATAAGATGGAATAAAACTAGTAATAAAATAATAGTAATAATGAAGAATGTATAGAGCCAGTGTGTTGGGATAAAAAGCAACAATAATAAGATGGAATAAAACTAGTAATAAAATAATAGTAATAATGAAGAGTGTATAGAGCCAGAGTATTGGGATAAAAAGCAACAATAATAAGATGGAATAAAACTAGTAATAAAATAATAGTAATAATGAAGAGTGTATAGAGCCAGAGTATTGTGATAAAAAGCAACAATAATAAGATGGAATAAAACTAGTAATAAAATAATAGTAATAATGAAGAGTGTATAGAGCCAGTGTGTTGGGATAAAAAGCAACAATAATAAGATGGAATAAAACTAGTAATAAAATAATAGTAATAATGAAGAGTGTATAGAACCAGAGTATTGGGATAAAAAGCAACAATAATAAGATGGAATAAAACAAGTAATAAAATAATAGTAATAATGAAGAGTGTATAGAGCCAGAGTGTTGGGATAAAAAGCAACAATAATAAGATGGAATAAAACTAGTAATAAAATAATAGTAATAATGAAGAGTGTATAGAGCCAGAGTATTGGGATAAAAAGCAACAATAATAAGATGGAATAAAACTAGTAATAAAATAATAGTAATAATGAAGAATGTATAGAGCCAGTGTGTTGGGATAAAAAGCAACAATAATAAGATGGAATAAAACTAGTAATAAAATAATAGTAATAATGAAGAGTGTATAGAGCCAGAGTATTGGGATAAAAAGCAACAATAATAAGATGGAATAAAACTAGTAATAAAATAATAGTAATAATGAAGAATGTATAGAGCCAGTGTGTTGGGATAAAAAGCAACAATAATAAGATGGAATAAAACTAGTAATAAAATAATAGTAATAATGAAGAGTGTATAGAGCCAGAGTATTGGGATAAAAAGCAACAATAATAAGATGGAATAAAACTCGTAATAAAATAATAGTAATAATGAAGAGTGTATAGAGCCAGAGTATTGGGATAAAAAGCAACAATAATAAGATGGAATAAAACTAGTAATAAAATAATAGTAATAATGAAGAATGTATAGAGCCAGTGTGTTGGGATAAAAAGCAACAATAATAAGATGGAATAAAACTAGTAATAAAATAATAGTAATAATGAAGAGTGTATAGAGCCAGAGTATTGGGATAAAAAGCAACAATAATAAGATGGAATAAAACTAGTAATAAAATAATAGTAATAATGAAGAGTGTATAGAGCCAGAGTATTGGGATAAAAAGCAACAATAATAAGATGGAATAAAACTAGTAATAAAATAATAGTAATAATGAAGAATGTATAGAGCCAGTGTGTTGGGATAAAAAGCAACAATAATAAGATGGAATAAAACTAGTAATAAAATAATAGTAATAATGAAGAGTGTATAGAGCCAGAGTATTGGGATAAAAAGCAACAATAATAAGATGGAATAAAACTAGTAATAAAATAATAGTAATAATGAAGAGTGTATAGAGCCAGAGTATTGTGATAAAAAGCAACAATAATAAGATGGAATAAAACTAGTAATAAAATAATAGTAATAATGAAGAGTGTATAGAGCCAGTGTGTTGGGATAAAAAGCAACAATAATAAGATGGAATAAAACTAGTAATAAAATAATAGTAATAATGAAGAGTGTATAGAACCAGAGTATTGGGATAAAAAGCAACAATAATAAGATGGAATAAAACAAGTAATAAAATAATAGTAATAATGAAGAGTGTATAGAGCCAGAGTGTTGGGATAAAAAGCAACAATAATAAGATGGAATAAAACTAGTAATAAAATAATAGTAATAATGAAGAGTGTATAGAGCCAGAGTATTGGGATAAAAAGCAACAATAATAAGATGGAATAAAACTAGTAATAAAATAATAGTAATAATGAAGAATGTATAGAGCCAGTGTGTTGGGATAAAAAGCAACAATAATAAGATGGAATAAAACTAGTAATAAAATAATAGTAATAATGAAGAGTGTATAGAGCCAGAGTATTGGGATAAAAAGCAACAATAATAAGATGGAATAAAACTAGTAATAAAATAATAGTAATAATGAAGAATGTATAGAGCCAGTGTGTTGGGATAAAAAGCAACAATAATAAGATGTAATAAAACTAGTAATAAAATAATAGTAATAATGAAGAGTGTATAGAGCCAGAGTATTGGGATAAAAAGCAACAATAATAAGATGGAATAAAACTCGTAATAAAATAATAGTAATAATGAAGAGTGTATAGAGCCAGAGTATTGGGATAAAAAGCAACAATAATAAGATGGAATAAAACTAGTAATAAAATAATAGTAATAATGAAGAATGTATAGAGCCAGTGTGTTGGGATAAAAAGCAACAATAATAAGATGGAATAAAACTAGTAATAAAATAATAGTAATAATGAAGAGTGTATAGAGCCAGAGTATTGGGATAAAAAGCAACAATAATAAGATGGAATAAAACTAGTAATAAAATAATAGTAATAATGAAGAATGTATAGAGCCAGTGTGTTGGGATAAAAAGCAACAATAATAAGATGGAATAAAACTAGTAATAAAATAATAGTAATAATGAAGAGTGTATAGAGCCAGAGTGTTGAGATAAAAAGCAACAATAATCAGTGGGAATAAAACTAGTAATAAAATAATAGTAATAAAGAAGAGTGTATAGAGCCAGAGTGTGGGGATAAAAAGCAATATTAAGAAGATGGAATAAAACTAGTAATAAAATAATAGTAATAATGAAGAGTGTATAGAGGCAGAGTGTTGGGATAAAAAGCAACAATAATAAGATGGAATAAAACTAGTAATAAAATAATAGTAATAATGAAGAGTGTATAGAGCCAGAGTATTGGGATAAAAAGCAACAATAATAAGATGGAATAAAACTAGTAATAAAATAATAGTAATAATGAAGAGTGTATAGAGCCAGAGTATTGGGATAAAAAGCAACAATAATAAGATGGAATAAAACTAGTAATAAAATAATAGTAATAATGAAGAATGTATAGAGCCAGTGTGTTGGGATAAAAAGCAACAATAATAAGATGGAATAAAACTAGTAATAAAATAATAGTAATAATGAAGAGTGTATAGAGCCAGAGTATTGGGATAAAAAGCAACAATAATAAGATGGAATAAAACTAGTAATAAAATAATAGTAATAATGAAGAGTGTATAGAGCCAGAGTATTGTGATAAAAAGCAACAATAATAAGATGGAATAAAACTAGTAATAAAATAATAGTAATAATGAAGAGTGTATAGAGCCAGTGTGTTGGGATAAAAAGCAACAATAATAAGATGGAATAAAACTAGTAATAAAATAATAGTAATAATGAAGAGTGTATAGAACCAGAGTATTGGGATAAAAAGCAACAATAATAAGATGGAATAAAACAAGTAATAAAATAATAGTAATAATGAAGAGTGTATAGAGCCAGAGTGTTGGGATAAAAAGCAACAATAATAAGATGGAATAAAACTAGTAATAAAATAATAGTAATAATGAAGAGTGTATAGAGCCAGAGTATTGGGATAAAAAGCAACAATAATAAGATGGAATAAAACTAGTAATAAAATAATAGTAATAATGAAGAATGTATAGAGCCAGTGTGTTGGGATAAAAAGCAACAATAATAAGATGGAATAAAACTAGTAATAAAATAATAGTAATAATGAAGAGTGTATAGAGCCAGAGTATTGGGATAAAAAGCAACAATAATAAGATGGAATAAAACAAGTAATAAAATAATAGTAATAATGAAGAGTGTATAGAGCCAGAGTGTTGGGATAAAAAGCAACAATAATAAGATGGAATAAAACTAGTAATAAAATAATAGTAATAATGAAGAGTGTATAGAGCCAGAGTATTGGGATAAAAAGCAACAATAATAAGATGGAATAAAACTCGTAATAAAATAATAGTAATAATGAAGAGTGTATAGAGCCAGAGTATTGGGATAAAAAGCAACAATAATAAGATGGAATAAAACTAGTAATAAAATAATAGTAATAATGAAGAATGTATAGAGCCAGTGTGTTGGGATAAAAAGCAACAATAATAAGATGGAATAAAACTAGTAATAAAATAATAGTAATAATGAAGAGTGTATAGAACCAGAGTATTGGGATAAAAAGCAACAATAATAAGATGGAATAAAACTAGTAATAAAATAATAGTAATAATGAAGAATGTATAGAGCCAGTGTGTTGGGATAAAAAGCAACAATAATAAGATGGAATAAAACTCGTAATAAAATAATAGTAATAATGAAGAGTGTATAGAGCCAGATTGTTGTGATAAAAAGCTACCATAATATGATGTAATAAAACTAGTAATAAGATAATAGTAACAATGAAGAGTGTATAGAGCCAGCCTGTTCGGATAAAAAGCAACAATAATCAGTGGGAATAAAACTAGTAATAAAATAATAGTAATAATGAAGAGTGTATAGAGCCAGAGAGTTGGGATAAAAAGCAACAATAATAAGAGGGAATAAAACTAGTAATAAAATAATAGTAATAATGAAGAGTGTATAGAGCCAGAGTGTTGGGATAAAAAGCAACATTAATAAGATGGAATAAAACTAGTAATAAAATAATAGTATTAATGAAGAGTGTATAGAGCCAGAGTGTTGGGATAAAAAGCAACAATAATAAGATGGAATAAAACTAGTAATAAAATAATAGTAATAATGAAGAGTCTATAGAGCCAGAGTGTTGGGATAAAAAGCAACAATAATAAGATGGAATAAAACTAGTAATAAAATAATAGTAATAATGAAGAGTGTATAGAGCCAGATTGTTGGGATAAAAAGCAACAATAATAAGATGGAATAAAACTAGTAATAAAATAATAGTAATAATGAAGAGTGTATAGAGCCAGAGTGTTGGGATAAAAAGCAAAAATAATAAGATGGAATAAAACTAGTAATAAAATAATAGTAATAATGAAGAGTGTATAGAGCCAGAGTATTGGGATAAAAAGCAACAATAATAAGATGGAATAAAACTAGTAATAAAATAATAGTAATAATGAAGAGTGTATAGAGCCAGAGTGTTGATATAAAAAGCAAGAATAATAAGAGGGAATAAAACTAGTAATAAAATAATAGTAATAATGAAGAGTGTATAGAGCCAGATTGTTGTGATAAAAAGCTACCATAATATGATGTAATAAAACTAGTAATAATATAATAGTAACAATGAAGAGTGTATAGAGCCAGACTGTTCGGATAAAAAGCAACAATAATCAGTGGGAATAAAAATAGTAATAAAATATTAGTAATAATGAAGAGTGTATAGAGCCAGAGTGTTGATATAAAAAGCAACAATAATAAGATGGAATAAAACTAGTAATAAAATAATAGTAATAATGAAGAGTGTATAGAGCCAGAGTGTGGGGATAAAAAGCAATATTAATAAGATGGAATAAAACTAGTAATAAAATAATAGTAATAATGAAGAGTGTATAGAGCCAGAGTGTTGGGATAAAAAGCAACAATAATAAGATGGAATAAAACTAGTAATAAAATAATAGTAATAATGAAGAGTTTATAGAGCCAGAGTGTGGGGATAAAAACACAATATTAATAAGATGGAATAAAACTAGTAATAAAATAATAGTAATAATGAAGAGTGTATAGAGCCAGAGTATTGGGATAAAAAGCAACAATAATAAGATGGAATAAAACTAGTAATAAAATAATAGTAATAATGAAGAGTGTATAGAGCCAGAGTATTGGGATAAAAAGCAACAATAATAAGATGGAATAAAACTAGTAATAAAATAATAGTAATAATGAAGAGTGTATAGAGCCAGAGTATTGGGATAAAAAGCAACAATAATAAGATGGAATAAAAGTAGTAATAAAATAATAGTAATAATGAAGAGTGTATAGAGCCAGAGTGTTGGGATAAAAAGCAACATTATTAAGATGGAATAAGCTAGTAAAAAAATAATAGTAATAATGAAGAGTGTATAGAGCCAGAGTGTTGGGATAAAAAGCAAGAATAATAAGATGGAATAAAACTAGTAATAAAATAATAGTAATAATGAAGAGTGTATAGAGCCAGAGTATTGGGATAAAAAGCAACAATAATAAGATGGAATAAAACTAGTAATAAAATAATAGTAATAATGAAGAGTGTATAGAGCCAGAGTATTGGGATAAAAAGCAACAATAATAAGATGGAATAAAACTAGTAATAAAATAATAGTAATTATGAAGAGTGTATAGAGCCAGAGTATTGGGATAAAAAGCAACAATAATAAGATGGAATAAAACTAGTAATAAAATAATAGTAATAATGAAGAGTGTATAGAGCCAGAGTATTGGGATAAAAAGCAACAATAATAAGATGGAATAAAACTAGGAATAAAATAATACTAATAATGAAGAGTGTATAGAGCCAGAGTATTGGGATAAAAAGCAACAATAATAAGATGGAATAAAACTAGTAATAAAATAATAGTAATAATGAAGAGTGTATAGAGCCAGAATATTGGGATAAAAAGCAACAATAATAAGATGGAATAAAACTCGTAATAAAATAATAGTAATTATGAAGAGTGTATAGAGCCATAGTATTGGGATAAAAAGCAACAATAATAAGATGGAATAAAACTAGTAATAAAATAATAGTAATAATGAAGAGTGTATAGAGCCAGAGTATTGGGATAAAAAGCAACAATAATAAGATGGAATAAAACTAGGAATAAAATAATACTAATAATGAAGAGTGTATAGAGCCAGAGTATTGGGATAAAAAGCAACAATAATAAGATGGAATAAAACTAGTAATAAAATAATAGTAATTATGAAGAGTGTATAGAGCCAGAATATTGGGATAAAAAGCAACAATAATAAGATGGAATAAAACTCGTAATAAAATAATAGTAATTATGAAGAGTGTATAGAGCCATAGTATTGGGATAAAAAGCAACAATAATAAGATGGAATAAAACTAGTAATAAAATAATAGTAATAATGAAGAGTGTATAGAGCCAGTGTATTGGGATAAAAAGCAACAATAATAAGATGGAACAAAACTAGTAATAAAATAATAGTCATAATGAAGAGTGTATAGAGCCAGAGTATTGGGATAAAAAGCAACAATAATAAGATGGAACAAAAGTAGTAATAAAATAATAGTAATAATGAAGAGTGTATAGAGCCAGAGTATTGGGATAAAAAGCAACAATAATAAGATGGAACAAAACTAGTAATAAAATAATAGTAATAATGAAGATTGTATAGAGCCAGAGTATTGGGATAAAAAGCAACAATAATAAGATGGAACAAAACTAGTAATAAAATAATAGTAATAATGAAGAGTGTATAGAGCCAGAGTATTGGGATAAAAAGTAACAATAATAAGATGGAATAAAACTAGTAATAAAATAATAGTAATAATGAAGAGTGTATAGAGCCAGAGTATTGGGATAAAAAGCAACAATAATAAGATGGAACAAAACTAGTAATAAAATAATAGTAATAATGAAGAGTGTATAGAGCCAGAGTATTGTGATAAAAAGCAACAATAATAAGATGGAACAAAACTAGTAATAAAATAATAGTAATAATGAAGAGTGTATAGAGCCAGAGTATTGGGATAAAAAGTAACAATAATAAGATGGAATAAAACTAGTAATAAAATAATAGTAATAATGAAGAGTGTATAGAGCCAGAGTATTGGGATAAAAAGCAACAATAATAAGATGGAATAAAACTAGTAATAAAATAATAGTAATAATGAAGAATGTATAGAGCCAGGGTGTTGGGATAAAAAGCAACAATAATTAGATGGAATAAAACTAGTAATAAAATAATAGTAATAATGAAGAGTGTATAGAGCCAGAGTATTGGGATAAAAAGCAACAATAATAAGATGGAATAAAACTAGTAATAAAATAATAGTAATAATGAAGAGTGTATAGAGCCAGAGTATTGGGATAAAAAGCAACAATAATAAGATGGAACAAAACTAGTAATAAAATAATAGTAATAATGAAGAGTGTACAGAGCCAGAGTATTGGGATAAAAAGCAACAATAATAAGATGGAATAAAACTAGTAATAAAATAATAGTAATAATGAAGAGTGTATAGGGCCAGAGTATTGGGATAAAAAGCAACAATAATAAGATGGAGTAAAACTAGTAATAAAATAATAGTAATAATGAAGAGTGTATAGAGCCAGAGTATTGGGATAAAAAGCAAGAATAATAAGATGGAATAAAACTAGTAATAAAATAATAGTAATAATGAAGAGTGTATAGAGCCAGAATATTGGGATAAAAAGCAACAATAATAAGATGGAATAAAACTCATAATAAAATAATAGTAATTATGAAGAGTGTATAGAGCCAGAGTATTGGGATAAAAAGCAACAATAATAAGATGGAATAAAACTAGTAATAAAATAATAGTAATAATGAAGAGTGTATAGAGCCAGAGTATTGGGATAAAAACCAACAATAATAAGATGGAGTAAAACTAGTAATAAAATAATAGTAATAATGAAGAGTGTATAGAGCCAGAGTGTTGGGATAAAAAGCAACAATAATAAGATGGAATAAAACTAGTAATAAAATAATAGTAATAATGAAGAGTGTATAGAGCCAGAATATTGGTATAAAAAGCAACAATAATAAGATGGAATAAAACTCGTAATAAAATAATAGTAATTATGAAGAGTGTATAGAGCCAGAGTATTGGGATAAAAAGCAACAATAATAAGATGGAATAAAACTAGTAATAAAATAATAGTAATAATGAAGAGTGTATAGAGCCAGTGTATTGGGATAAAAAGCAACAATAATAAGATGGAACAAAACTAGTAATAAAATAATAGTCATAATGAAGAGTGTATAGAGCCAGAGTATTGGGATAAAAAGCAAGAATAATAAGATGGAACAAATCTAGTAATAAAATAATAGTAATAATGAAGAGTGTATAGAGCCAGAGTATTGGGATAAAAAGCAACAATAATAAGATTGAATAAAACTAGTAATAAAATAATAGTAATAATGAAGAGTGTATAGAGCCAGAGTATTGGGATAAAAAGCAACAATAATAAGATGGAATAAAACTAGTAATAAAATAATAGTAATAATGAAGAGTGTATAGAGCCAGAGTATTGGGATAAAAAGCAACAATAATAAGATGGAACAAAACTAGTAATAAAATAATAGTAATAATGAAGAGTGTATAGAGCCAGAGTATTGGGATAAAAAGCAACAATAATAAGATGGAACAAAACTAGTAATAAAATAATAGTAATAATGAAGAGTGTATAGAGCCAGAGTATTGGGATAGAAAGCAACAATAATAAGATGGAATAAAACTAGTAATAAAATATTAGTAATAATGAAGAGTGTATAGAGCCAGAGTATTGGGATAAAAAGCAACAATAATAAGATGGAACAAAACTAGTAATAAAATAATAGTAATAATGAAGAGTGTATAGAGCCAGAGTATTGGGATAAAAAGCAACAATAATAAGATGGAACAAAACTAGTAATAAAATAATAGTAATAATGAAGAGTGTATAGAGCCAGAGTATTGGGATAAAAAGCAACAATAATAAGATGGAACAAAACTAGTCATAAAATAATAGTAATAATGAAGAGTGTATAGAGCCAGAGTATTGGGATAAAAAGCAACAATAATAAGATGGAATAAAACTAGTAATAAAATAATAGTAATAATGAAGAGTGTATAGAGCCAGAGTATTGGGATAAAAAGCAACAATAATAAGATGGAATAAAACTAGTAATAAAATAATAGTAATAATGAAGAATGTATAGAGCCAGGGTGTTGGGATAAAAAGCAACAATAATAAGATGGAATAAAACTAGTAATAAAATAATAGTAATAATGAAGAGTGTATAGAGCCAGAGTATTGGGATAAAAAGCTACAATAATAAGATGGAATAAAACTAGTAATAAAATAATAGTAATAATGAAGAGTGTATAGAGACAGAGTATTGGGATAAAAAGCAACAATAATAAGATGGAACAAAACTAGTAATAAAATAATAGTAATAATGAAGAGTGTATAGAGCCAGAGTATTGGGATAAAAAGCAACAATAATAAGATGGAACAAAACTAGTAATAAAATAATAGTAATAATGAAGAGTGTATAGAGCCAGAGTATTGGGATAAAAAGCAACAATAATAAGATGGAACAAAACTAGTAATAAAATAATAGTAATAATGAAGAGTGTATAGAGCCAGAGTATTGGGATAAAAAGCAACAATAATAAGATGGAATAAAACTAGTAATAAAATAATAGTAATAATGAAGAGTGTATAGAGCCAGAATATTGGGATAAAAAGCAACAATAATAAGATGGAATAAAACTCGTAATAAAATAATAGTAATTATGAAGAGTGTATAGAGCCAGAGTATTGGGATAAAAAGCAACAATAATAAGATGGAATAAAACTAGTAATAAAATAATAGTAATAATGAAGAGTGTATAGAGCCAGAGTATGGGGATAAAAAGCAACAATAATAAGATGGAATAAAACTAGTAATAAAATAATAGTAATAATGAAGAGTGTATAGAGCCAGAATATTGGGATAAAAAGCAACAATAATAAGATGGAATAAAACTCGTAATAAAATAATAGTAATTATGAAGAGTGTATAGAGCCAGAGTATTGGGATAAAAAGCAACAATAATAAGATGGAATAAAACTAGTAATAAAATAATAGTAATAATGAAGAGTGTATAGAGCCAGAGTATTGGGATAAAAAGCAACAATAATAAGATGGAATAAAACTAGTAATAAAATAATAGTAATAATGAAGAGTGTATAGAGCCAGAGTATTGGGATAAAAAGCAACAATAATAAGATGGAACAAAACTAGTAATAAAATAATAGTAATAATGAAGAGTGTATACAGCCAGAGTATTGGGATAAAAAGCAACAATAATAAGATGCAACAAAACTAGTAATAAAATAATAGTAATAATGAAGAGTGTATAGAGCCAGAGTATTGGGATAGAAAGCAACAATAATAAGATGGAATAAAACTAGTAATAAAATAATAGTAATAATGAAGAGTGTATAGAGCCAGAGTATTGGGATAAAAAGCAACAATAATAAGATGGAACAAAACTAGTAATAAAATAATAGTAATAATGAAGAGTGTATAGAGCCAGAGTATTGGGATAAAAAGCAACAATAATAAGATGGAACAAAACTAGTAATAAAATAATAGTAATAATGAAGAGTGTATAGAGCCAGAGTATTGGGATAAAAAGCAACAATAATAAGATGGAACAAAACTAGTAATAAAATAATAGTAATAATGAAGAGTGTATAGAGCCAGAGTATTGGGATAAAAAGCAACAATAATAAGATGGAATAAAACTAGTAATAAAATAATAGTAATAATGAAGAGTGTATAGAGCCAGAGTATTGGGATAAAAAGCAACAATAATAAGATGGAATAAAACTAGTAATAAAATAATAGTAATAATGAAGAATGTATAGAGCCAGGGTGTTGGGATAAAAAGCAACAATAATAAGATGGAATAAAACTAGTAATAAAATAATAGTAATAATGAAGAGTGTATAGAGCCAGAGTATTGGGATAAAAAGCAACAATAATAAGATGGAATAAAACTAGTAATAAAATAATAGTAATAATGAAGAGTGTATAGAGCCAGAGTATTGGGATAAAAAGCAACAATAATAAGATGGAACAAAACTAGTAATAAAATAATAGTAATAATGAAGAGTGTATAGAGCCAGAGTATTGGGATAAAAAGCAACAATAATAAGATGGAACAAAACTAGTAATAAAATAATAGTAATAATGAAGAGTGTATAGAGCCAGAGTATTGGGATAAAAAGCAACAATAATAAGATGGAACAAAACTAGTAATAAAATAATAGTAAAAATGAAGAGTGTATAGAGCCAGAGTATTGGGATAAAAAGCAACAATAATAAGATGGAACAAAACTAGTAATAAAATAATAGTAATAATGAAGAGTGTATAGAGCCAGAGTATTGGGATAAAAAGCAACAATAATAAGATGGAACAAAACTAGTAATAAAATAATAGTAATAATGAAGAGTGTATAGAGCCAGAGTATTGGGATAAAAAGCAACAATAATAAGATGGAACAAAACTAGTAATAAAATAATAGTAATAATGAAGAGTGTATAGAGCCAGAGTATTGGGATAAAAAGCAACAATAATAAGATGGAACAAAACTAGTAATAAAATAATAGTAATAATGAAGAGTGTATAGAGCCAGAGTATTGGGATAAAAAGCTACAATAATAAGATGGAACAAAACTAGTAATAAAATAATAGTAATAATGAAGAGTGTATAGAGCCAGAGTATTGGGATAAAAAGCAACAATAATAAGATGGAATAAAACTAGTAATAAAATAATAGTAATAATGAAGAGTGTATAGAGCCAGAGTATTGGGATAAAAAGCAACAATAATAAGATGGAATAAAACTAGTAATAAAATAATAGTAATAATGAAGAATGTATAGAGCCAGGGTGTTGGGATAAAAAGCAACAATAATAAGATGGAATAAAACTAGTAATAAAATAATAGTAATAATGAAGAGTGTATAGAGCCAGAGTATTGGGATAAAAAGCAACAATAATAAGATGGAATAAAACTAGTAATAAAATAATAGTAATAATGAAGAGTGTATAGAGCCAGAGTATTGGGATAAAAAGCAACAATAATAAGATGGAACAAAACTAGTAATAAAATAATAGTAATAATGAAGAGTGTATAGAGCCAGAGTATTGGGATAAAAAGCAACAATAATAAGATGGAACAAAACTAGTAATAAAATAATAGTAATAATGAAGAGTGTATAGAGCCAGAGTATTGGGATAAAAAGCAACAATAATAAGATGGAACAAAACTAGTAATAAAATAATAGTAAAAATGAAGAGTGTATAGAGCCAGAGTATTGGGATAAAAAGCAACAATAATAAGATGGAACAAAACTAGTAATAAAATAATAGTAATAATGAAGAGTGTATAGAGCCAGAGTATTGTGATAAAAAGCAACAATAATAAGATGGAACAAAACTAGTAATAAAATAATAGTAATAATGAAGAGTGTATAGAGCCAGAGTATTGGGATAAAAAGCAACAATAATAAGATGGAACAAAACTAGTAATAAAATAATAGTAATAATGAAGAGTGTATAGAGCCAGAGTATTGGGATAAAAAGCAACAATAATAAGATGGAACAAAACTAGTAATAAAATAATAGTAATAATGAAGAGTGTATAGAGCCAGAGTATTGGGATAAAAAGCAACAATAATAAGATGGAACAAAACTAGTAATAAAATAATAGTAATAATGAAGAGTGTATAGAGCCAGAGTATTGGGATAAAAAGCAACAATAATAAGATGGAATAAAACTAGTAATAAAATAATAGTAATAATGAAGAGTGTATAGAGCCAGAGTATTGGGATAAAAAGCAACAATAATAAGATGGAATAAAACTAGTAATAAAATAATAGTAATAATGAAGAATGTATAGAGCCAGGGTGTTGGGATAAAAAGCAACAATAATAAGATGGAATAAAACTAGTAATAAAATAATAGTAATAATGAAGAGTGTATAGAGCCAGAGTATTGGGATAAAAAGCAACAATAATAAGATGGAATAAAACTAGTAATAAAATAATAGTAATAATGAAGAGTGTATAGAGACAGAGTATTGGGATAAAAAGCAACAATAATAAGATGGAACAAAACTAGTAATAAAATAATAGTAATAATGAAGAGTGTATAGAGCCAGAGTATTGGGATAAAAAGCAACAATAATAAGATGGAACAAAACTAGTAATAAAATAATAGTAATAATGAAGAGTGTATAGAGCCAGAGTATTGGGATAAAAAGCAACAATAATAAGATGGAACAAAACTAGTAATAAAATAATAGTAATAATGAAGAGTGTATAGAGCCAGAGTATTGGGATAAAAAGCAACAATAATAAGATGGAATAAAACTAGTAATAAAATAATAGTAATAATGAAGAGTGTATAGAGCCAGAATATTGGGATAAAAAGCAACAATAATAAGATGGAATAAAACTCGTAATAAAATAATAGTAATTATGAAGAGTGTATAGAGCCAGAGTATTGGGATAAAAAGCAACAATAATAAGATGGAATAAAACTAGTAATAAAATAATAGTAATAATGAAGAGTGTATAGAGCCAGAGTATTGGGATAAAAAGCAACAATAATAAGATGGAATAAAACTAGTAATAAAATAATAGTAATAATGAAGAGTGTATAGAGCCAGAATATTGGGATAAAAAGCAACAATAATAAGATGGAATAAAACTCGTAATAAAATAATAGTAATTATGAAGAGTGTATAGAACCAGAGTATTGGGATAAAAAGCAACAATAATAAGATGGAATAAAACTAGTAATAAAATAATAGTAATAATGAAGAGTGTATAGAGCCAGAGTATTGGGATAAAAAGCAACAATAATAAGATGGAATAAAATTAGTAATAAAATAATAGTAATAATGAAGAGTGTATAGAGCCAGAATATTGGGATAAAAAGCAACAATAATAAGATGGAATAAAACTCGTAATAAAATAATAGTAAAAATGAAGAGTGTATAGAGCCAGAGTATTGGGATAAAAAGCAACAATAATAAGATGGAATAAAACTAGTAATAAAATAATAGTAAAAATGAAGAGTGTATAGAGCCAGAGTATTGGGATAAAAAGCAACAATAATAAGATGGAACAAAACTAGTAATAAAATAATAGTAATAATGAAGAGTGTATAGAGCCAGAGTATTGCGATAAAAAGCAACAATAATAAGATGGAACAAAACTAGTAATAAAATAATAGTAATAATGAAGAGTGTATAGAGCCAGAGTATTGGGATAAAAAGCAACAATAATAAGATGGAATAAAACTAGTAATAAAATAATAGTAATAATGAAGAGTGTATAGAGCCAGAGTATTGGGATAAAAAGCAACAATAATAAGATGGAATAAAACTAGTAATAAAATAATAGTAATAATGAAGAGTGTATAGAGCCAGAATATTGGGATAAAAAGCAACAATAATAAGATGGAATAAAACTCGTAATAAAATAATAGTAATTATGAAGAGTGTATAGAGCCAGAGTATTGGGATAAAAAGCAACAATAATAAGATGGAATAAAACTAGTAATAAAATAATAGTAATAATGAAGAGTGTATAGAGCCAGAGTATTGGGATAAAAAGCAACAATAATAAGATGGAATAAAACTAGTAATAAAATAATAGTAATAATGAAGAGTGTATAGAGCCAGAATATTGGGATAAAAAGCAACAATAATAAGATGGAATAAAACTCGTAATAAAATAATAGTAATTATGAAGAGTGTATGGAGCCAGAGTATTGGGATAAAAAGCAACAATAATAAGATGGAATAAAACTAGTAATAAAATAATAGTAATAATGAAGAGTGTATAGAGCCAGAGTATTGGGATAAAAAGCAACAATAATAAGATGGAACAAAACTAGTAATAAAATAATAGTAATAATGAAGAGTGTATAGAGCCAGAGTATTGGGATAAAAAGCAACAATAATAAGATGGAATAAAACTAGTAATAAAATAATAGTAATTATGAAGAGTGTATAGAGCCAGAGTATTGGGATAAAAAGCAACAATAATAAGATGGAATAAAACTAGTAATAAAATAATAGTAATAATGAAGAGTGTATAGAGCCAGAGTATTGGGATAAAAAGCAACAATAATAAGATGGAATAAAACTAGTAATAAAATAATAGTAATAATGAAGAGTGTATAGAGCCAGAGTGTTGGGATAAAAAGCAACAATAATAAGATGGAATAAAACTAGTAATAAAATAATAGTAATAATGAAGAGTGTATAGAGGCAGACTGTTGGGATAAAAAGCAACAATAATAAGATGGAATAAAACTAGTAATAAAATAATAGTAATAATGAAGAGTGTATAGAGCCAGAGTGTTGGGATAAACAGAAACAATAATAAGATGGAACAAATCTAGTAATAAAATAATAGTAATAATGAAGAGTGTATAGAGCCAGAGTATTGGGATAAAAAGCAACAATAATAAGATGGAATAAAACTAGTAATAAAATAATAGTAATTATGAAGAGTGTATAGAGCCAGAGTATTGGGATAAAAAGCAACAATAATAAGATGGAATAAAACTAGTAATAAAATAATAGTAATAATGAAGAGTGTATAGAGCCAGAGTATTGGGATAAAAAGCAACAATAATAAGATGGAATAAAACTAGTAATAAAATAATAGTAATAATGAAGAGTGTATAGAGCCAGAGTGTTGGGATAAAAAGCAACAATAATAAGATGGAATAAAACTAGTAATAAAATAATAGTAATAATGAAGAGTGTATAGAGGCAGACTGTTGGGATAAAAAGCAACAATAATAAGATGGAATAAAACTAGTAATAAAATAATAGTAATAATGAAGAGTGTATAGAGCCAGAGTGTTGGGATAAAAAGCATCAATAATAAGATGGAATAAAACTAGTAATAAAATAATAGTAATAATGAAGAGTGTATAGAGCCAGAGTGTTGAGATAAAAAGCAACAATAAAAAGAGGGAATAAAACTAGTAATAAAATAATAGTAATAATGAAGAGTGTATAGAGCCAGAGTGTTGGAATAAAAAGCAACAATAAGAAGAAGGCCTAAAACTAGTAATAAAATAAGAGTAATAATGAAGAGTGTATAGAGCCAGAGTGTTGGGATAAAAAGCAACAATAATAAGATGGAATAAAACTAGTAATAAAATAATAGTAATAATGAAGAGTGTATAGAGCCAGAGTATTGGGATAAAAAGCAACAATAATAAGATGGAATAAAACTAGTAATAAAATAATAGTAATAATGAAGAGTGTATAGAGCCAGAGTGTTGAGATAAAAAGCAACAATAATAAGATGGAATAAAACTAGTAATAAAATAATAGTAATAATGCAGAGTGTACAGAGCCAGAGTATTGGGATAAAAAGCATCAATAATAAGATGGAATAAAACTAGTAATAAAATAATAGTAATAATGAAGAGTGTATAGAGCCAGAGTGTTGGAATAAAAAGCAACAATAAGAAGAAGGCATAAAACTAGTAATAAAATAATAGTAATAATGAAGAGTGTATAGAGCCAGAGTATTGGGATAAAAAGCAACAATAATAAGATGGAATAAAACTAGTAATAAAATAATAGTAATAATGAAGAGTGTATAGAGCCAGATTGCTGTGATATAAAGCTACCATAATATGATGTAATAAAACTAGTAATAAGATAATAGTTACAATGAAGAGCGTATAGAGCCAGAATGTTCGGATAAAAAGCAACAATAATCAGTGGGAATAAAACTAGTAATAAAATATTAGTAATAATGAAGAGTGTATAGAGCCAGAGTATTGGGATAAAAAGCAACAATAATAAGATGGAATAAAACTAGTAATAAAATAATAGTAATAATGAAGAGTGTATAGAGCCAGATTTTTGTGATAAAAAGCTACCATAATATGATGTAATAAAACTAGTAATAAGATAATAGTTACAATGAAGAGCGTATAGAGCCAGACTGTTCGGATAAAAAGCAACAATAATCAGTGGGAATAAAACTAGTAATAAAATATTAGTAATAATGAAGAGTGTATAGAGCCAGAGTATTGGGATAAAAAGCAACAATAATAAGATGGAATAAAACTAGTAATAAAATAATAGTAATAATGAAGAGTGTATAGAGCCAGAGTGTTGGGATAAAAAGCAACAATAATAAGATGGAATAAAACTAGTAATAAAATAATAGTAATAATGAAGAGTGTATAGAGCCAGAGTGTTGGGATAAAAAGCAACAATAATAAGATGGAATAAAACTAGTAATAAAATAATAGTAATAATGAAGAGTGTATAGAGCCAGAGTATTGGGATAAAAAGCAACAATAAGAAGATGGAATAAAACTAGTAATAAAATAATAGTAATAATGAAGAGTGTATAGAGCCAGAGTATTGGGATAAAAAGCAACAATAAGAAGATGGAATAAAACTAGTAATAAAATAATAGTAATAATGAAGAGTGTATAGAGCCAGAGTATTGGGATGAAAAGCAACAATAAGAAGATGGAATAAAACTAGTAATAAAATAATAGTAATAATGAAGAGTGTATAGAGCCAGAGTGTTGGGATAAAAAGCAACAATAAGAAGATGGAATAAAACTAGTAATAAAATAATAGTAATAATGAAGAGTGTATAGAGCCAGAGGGTGGGGATAAAAAGCAATAATAATAAGATGGAATAAAACTAGTAATAAAATAAAAGTAATAATGAAGAGTGTATAGAGCCAGAGTATTGGGATAAAAAGCAACAATAATAAGAAGGAATAAAACTAGTAATAAAATAATAGTAATAATGAAGAGTGTATAGAGCCAGAGTGTTGGGATAAACAGAAACAATAATAAGATGGAATAAAACTATTAATAAAATAATAGTAATAATGAAGAGTGTATAGAGCCAGTGCGTTGGGATAAAAAGCAACTATAATAAGACGGAATAAAACTAGTAATAAAATAATAGTAATAATGAAGAGTGTATAGAGCCAGAGTGTTGGGATAAAAAGCAAGAATAATAAGATGGAATAAAACTAGTAATAAAATAATAGTAATAATGAAGAGTGTATAGAGCCAGAGTGTTGAGATAAAAAGCAACAATAAAAAGAGGGAATAAAACTAGTAATAAAATAATAGTAATAATGAAGAGTATATAGAGCCAGAGTGTTGGAATAAAAAGCAACAATAAGAAGAAGGCATAAAACTAGTAATAAAATAATAGTAATAATGAAGAGTGTATAGAGCCAGAGTGTTGGGATAAAAAGCAACAATAACAAGATGGAATAAAACTAGTAATAAAATAATAGTAATAATGAAGAGTGTATAGAGCCAGAGTATTGTGATAAAAAGCAAGAATAATAAGATGGAATAAAAATAGTAATAAAATAATAGTAATAATGAAGAGTGTATAGAGCCAGAGTGTTGGGATAAAAAGCAACAATAATAAGATGGAATAAAACTAGTAATAAAATAATAGTAATAATGAAGAGTGTATAGAGCCAGAGTATTGTGATAAAAAGCAACAATAATAAGATGGAATAAAACTAGTAATAAAATAATAGTAATAATGAAGAGTGTATAGAGCCAGAGTGTTGAGATAAAAAGCAACAATAATAAGATGGAATAAAACTAGTAATAAAATAATAGTAATAATGAAGAGTGTATAGAGCCAGAGTATTGTGATAAAAAGCAAGAATAATAAGATGGAATAAAAATAGTAATAAAATAATAGTAATAATGAAGAGTGTATAGAGCCAGAGTGTTGGGATAAAAAGCAACAATAATAAGATGGAAGAAAAATAGTAATAAAATAATAGTAATAATGAAGAGTGTATAGAGCCAGAATATTGGGATAAAAAGCAACAATAATAAGATGGAATAAAACTAGTAATAAAATAATAGTAATAATGAAGAGTGTATAGAGCCAGAGTGTTGAGATAAAAAGCAACAATAATAAGATGGAATAAAACTAGTAATAAAATAATAGTAATAATGAAGAGTGTATAGAGCCAGAGTGTTGAGATAAAAAGCAACAATAATAAGATGGAATAAAACTAGTAATAAAATAATAGTAATAATGAAGAGTGTATAGAGCCAGAGTATTGTGATAAAAAGCAAGAATAATAAGATGGAATAAAACTAGTAATAAAATAATAGTAATAATGAAGAGTGTATAGAGCCAGAGTGTTGGGATAAAAAGCAAGAATAATAAGATGGAATAAAACTAGTAATAAAATAATAGTAATAATGAAGAGTGTATAGAGCCAGAATATTGGGATAAAAAGCAACAATAATAAGATGGAATAAAACTAGTAATAAAATAATAGTAATAATGAAGAGTGTATAGAGCCAGAGTGTTGAGATAAAAAGCAACAATAATAAGATGGAATAAAACTAGTAATAAAATAATAGTAATAATGAAGAGTGTATAGAGCCAGAGTATTGTGATAAAAAGCAAGAATAATAAGATGGAATAAAAATAGTAATAAAATAATAGTAATAATGAAGAGTGTATAGAGCCAGAGTATTGTGATAAAAAGCAACAATAATAAGATGGAATAAAACTAGTAATAAAATAATAGTAATAATGAAGAGTGTATAGAGCCAGAGTATTGTGATAAAAAGCAACAATAATAAGATGGAATAAAACTAGTAATAAAATAATAGTAATAATGAAGAGTGTATAGAGCCAGGGTGTTGAGATAAAAAGCAACAATAAAAAAGGGAATAAAACTAGTAATAAAATAATAGTAATAATGAAGAGTGTATAGAGCCAGAGTGTTGGAATAAAAAGCAACAATAAGAAGAAGGCATAAAACTAGTAATAAAATAATAGTAATAATGAAGAGTGTATAGAGCCAGAGTGTTGGGATAAAAAGCAACAATAAGAAGATGGAATAAAACTAGTAATAAAATAATAGTAATAATGAAGAGTGTATAGAGCCAGAGTATTGGGATAAAAAGCAACAATAATAAGATGGAATAAAACTATTAATAAAATAATAGTAATAATGAAGAGTGCATAGAGTCAGAGTGTTGGGATAAAAAGCAACAATAATAAGATGGAATAAAACTAGTAATAAAATAATAGTAATAATGAAGAGTGTATAGAGCCAGAGTGTTGGGATAAAAAGCAACAATAATAAGATGGAATAAAACTAGTAATAAAATAATAGTAATAATGAAGAGTGTATAGAGCCAGAGTGTTGGGATAAAAAGCAACAATAATAAGATGGAATAAAACTAGTAATAAAATAATAGTAATAATGAAGAGTGTATAGAGCCAGAGTGTTGAGATAAAAAGCAACAATAAAAAGAGGGAATAAAACTAGTAATAAAATAATAGTAATAATGAAGAGTGTATAGAGCCACAGTGTTGGAATAAAAAGTAACAATAAGAAGAAGGCATAAAACTAGTAATAAAATAATAGTAATAATGAAGAGTGTATAGAGCCAGAGTGTCGGGATAAAAAGCAACAATAATAAGATGGAATAAAACTAGTAATAAAATAATAGTAATAATGAAGAGTGTATAGAGCCAGAGTGTTGAGATAAAAAGCAACAATAATAAGATGGAATAAAACTAGTAATAAAATAATAGTAATAATGAAGAGTGTATAGAGCCAGAGTATTGGGATAAAAAGCAACAATAATAAGATGGAATAAAACTAGTAATAAAATAATAGTAATAATGAAGAGTGTATAGAGCCAGAGTATTGGGATAAAAAGCACCAATAATAAGATGGAATAAAACTAGTAATAAAATAATAGTAATAATGAAGAGTGTATAGAACCAGAGTATTGGGATAAAAAGCAACAATAATAAGATGGAATAAAACTAGTAATAAAATAATAGTAATAATGAAGAGTGTATAGAGCCAGAGTGTTGAGATAAAAAGCAACAATAATAAGATGGAATAAAACTAGTAATAAAATAATAGTAATAATGAAGAGTGTATAGAGCCAGAGTATTGGGATAAAAAGCAACAATAATAAGATGGAATAAAACTAGTAATAAAATAATAGTAATAATGAAGAGTGTATAGAGCCAGAGTATTGTGATAAAAAGCAAGAATAATAAGATGGAATAAAACTAGTAATAAAATAATAGTAATAATGAAGAGTGTATAGAGCCAGAGTGTTGGGATAAAAAGCAAGAATAATAAGATGGAATAAAACTAGTAATAAAATAATAGTAATAATGAAGAGTGTATAGAGCCAGAATATTGGGATAAAAAGCAACAATAATAAGATGGAATAAAACTAGTAATAAAATAATAGTAATAATGAAGAGTGTATAGAGCCAGAGTGTTGAGATAAAAAGCAACAATAATAAGATGGAATAAAACTAGTAATAAAATAATAGTAATAATGAAGAGTGTATAGAGCCAGAGTATTGTGATAAAAAGCAAGAATAATAAGATGGAATAAAAATAGTAATAAAATAATAGTAATAATGAAGAGTGTATAGAGCCAGAGTATTGTGATAAAAAGCAACAATAATAAGATGGAATAAAACTAGTAATAAAATAATAGTAATAATGAAGAGTGTATAGAGCCAGAGTATTGTGATAAAAAGCAACAATAATAAGATGGAATAAAACTAGTAATAAAATAATAGTAATAATGAAGAGTGTATAGAGCCAGGGTGTTGAGATAAAAAGCAACAATAAAAAAGGGAATAAAACTAGTAATAAAATAATAGTAATAATGAAGAGTGTATAGAGCCAGAGTGTTGGAATAAAAAGCAACAATAAGAAGAAGGCATAAAACTAGTAATAAAATAATAGTAATAATGAAGAGTGTATAGAGCCAGAGTGTTGGGATAAAAAGCAACAATAAGAAGATGGAATAAAACTAGTAATAAAATAATAGTAATAATGAAGAGTGTATAGAGCCAGAGTATTGGGATAAAAAGCAACAATAATAAGATGGAATAAAACTATTAATAAAATAATAGTAATAATGAAGAGTGCATAGAGTCAGAGTGTTGGGATAAAAAGCAACAATAATAAGATGGAATAAAACTAGTAATAAAATAATAGTAATAATGAAGAGTGTATAGAGCCAGAGTGTTGGGATAAAAAGCAACAATAATAAGATGGAATAAAACTAGTAATAAAATAATAGTAATAATGAAGAGTGTATAGAGCCAGAGTGTTGGGATAAAAAGCAACAATAATAAGATGGAATAAAACTAGTAATAAAATAATAGTAATAATGAAGAGTGTATAGAGCCAGAGTGTTGAGATAAAAAGCAACAATAATAAGATGGAATAAAACTAGTAATAAAATAATAGTAATAATGAAGAGTGTATAGAGCCAGAGTATTGTGATAAAAAGCAAGAATAATAAGATGGAATAAAAATAGTAATAAAATAATAGTAATAATGAAGAGTGTATAGAGCCAGAGTGTTGGGATAAAAAGCAACAATAATAAGATGGAAGAAAAATAGTAATAAAATAATAGTAATAATGAAGAGTGTATAGAGCCAGAATATTGGGATAAAAAGCAACAATAATAAGATGGAATAAAACTAGTAATAAAATAATAGTAATAATGAAGAGTGTATAGAGCCAGAGTGTTGAGATAAAAAGCAACAATAATAAGATGGAATAAAACTAGTAATAAAATAATAGTAATAATGAAGAGTGTATAGAGCCAGAGTGTTGAGATAAAAAGCAACAATAATAAGATGGAATAAAACTAGTAATAAAATAATAGTAATAATGAAGAGTGTATAGAGCCAGAGTATTGTGATAAAAAGCAAGAATAATAAGATGGAATAAAACTAGTAATAAAATAATAGTAATAATGAAGAGTGTATAGAGCCAGAGTGTTGGGATAAAAAGCAAGAATAATAAGATGGAATAAAACTAGTAATAAAATAATAGTAATAATGAAGAGTGTATAGAGCCAGAATATTGGGATAAAAAGCAACAATAATAAGATGGAATAAAACTAGTAATAAAATAATAGTAATAATGAAGAGTGTATAGAGCCAGAGTGTTGAGATAAAAAGCAACAATAATAAGATGGAATAAAACTAGTAATAAAATAATAGTAATAATGAAGAGTGTATAGAGCCAGAGTATTGTGATAAAAAGCAAGAATAATAAGATGGAATAAAAATAGTAATAAAATAATAGTAATAATTAAGAGTGTATAGAGCCAGAGTATTGTGATAAAAAGCAACAATAATAAGATGGAATAAAACTAGTAATAAAATAATAGTAATAATGAAGAGTGTATAGAGCCAGAGTATTGTGATAAAAAGCAACAATAATAAGATGGAATAAAACTAGTAATAAAATAATAGTAATAATGAAGAGTGTATAGAGCCAGGGTGTTGAGATAAAAAGCAACAATAAAAAAGGGAATAAAACTAGTAATAAAATAATAGTAATAATGAAGAGTGTATAGAGCCAGAGTGTTGGAATAAAAAGCAACAATAAGAAGAAGGCATAAAACTAGTAATAAAATAATAGTAATAATGAAGAGTGTATAGAGCCAGAGTGTTGGGATAAAAAGCAACAATAAGAAGATGGAATAAAACTAGTAATAAAATAATAGTAATAATGAAGAGTGTATAGAGCCAGAGTATTGGGATAAAAAGCAACAATAATAAGATGGAATAAAACTATTAATAAAATAATAGTAATAATGAAGAGTGCATAGAGTCAGAGTGTTGGGATAAAAAGCAACAATAATAAGATGGAATAAAACTAGTAATAAAATAATAGTAATAATGAAGAGTGTATAGAGCCAGAGTGTTGGGATAAAAAGCAACAATAATAAGATGGAATAAAACTAGTAATAAAATAATAGTAATAATGAAGAGTGTATAGAGCCAGAGTGTTGAGATAAAAAGCAACAATAAAAAGAGGGAATAAAACTAGTAATAAAATAATAGTAATAATGAAGAGTGTATAGAGCCACAGTGTTGGAATAAAAAGTAACAATAAGAAGAAGGCATAAAACTAGTAATAAAATAATAGTAATAATGAAGAGTGTATAGAGCCAGAGTGTCGGGATAAAAAGCAACAATAATAAGATGGAATAAAACTAGTAATAAAATAATAGTAATAATGAAGAGTGTATAGAGCCAGAGTGTTGAGATAAAAAGCAACAATAATAAGATGGAATAAAACTAGTAATAAAATAATAGTAATAATGAAGAGTGTATAGAGCCAGAGTATTGGGATAAAAAGCAACAATAATAAGATGGAATAAAACTAGTAATAAAATAATAGTAATAATGAAGAGTGTATAGAGCCAGAGTATTGGGATAAAAAGCACCAATAATAAGATGGAATAAAACTAGTAATAAAATAATAGTAATAATGAAGAGTGTATAGAACCAGAGTATTGGGATAAAAAGCAACAATAATAAGATGGAATAAAACTAGTAATAAAATAATAGTAATAATGAAGAGTGTATAGAGCCAGAGTGTTGAGATAAAAAGCAACAATAATAAGATGGAATAAAACTAGTAATAAAATAATAGTAATAATGAAGAGTGTATAGAGCCAGAGTATTGGGATAAAAAGCAACAATAATAAGATGGAATAAAACTAGTAATAAAATAATAGTAATAATGAAGAGTGTATAGAGCCAGAGTATTGTGATAAAAAGCAAGAATAATAAGATGGAATAAAACTAGTAATAAAATAATAGTAATAATGAAGAGTGTATAGAGCCAGAGTGTTGGGATAAAAAGCAAGAATAATAAGATGGAATAAAACTAGTAATAAAATAATAGTAATAATGAAGAGTGTATAGAGCCAGAATATTGGGATAAAAAGCAACAATAATAAGATGGAATAAAACTAGTAATAAAATAATAGTAATAATGAAGAGTGTATAGAGCCAGAGTGTTGAGATAAAAAGCAACAATAATAAGATGGAATAAAACTAGTAATAAAATAATAGTAATAATGAAGAGTGTATAGAGCCAGAGTATTGTGATAAAAAGCAACAATAATAAGATGGAATAAAACTAGTAATAAAATAATAGTAATAATGAAGAGTGTATAGAGCCAGGGTGTTGAGATAAAAAGCAACAATAAAAAAGGGAATAAAACTAGTAATAAAATAATAGTAATAATGAAGAGTGTATAGAGCCAGAGTGTTGGAATAAAAAGCAACAATAAGAAGAAGGCATAAAACTAGTAATAAAATAATAGTAATAATGAAGAGTGTATAGAGCCAGAGTGTTGGGATAAAAAGCAACAATAAGAAGATGGAATAAAACTAGTAATAAAATAATAGTAATAATGAAGAGTGTATAGAGCCAGAGTATTGGGATAAAAAGCAACAATAATAAGATGGAATAAAACTATTAATAAAATAATAGTAATAATGAAGAGTGCATAGAGTCAGAGTGTTGGGATAAAAAGCAACAATAATAAGATGGAATAAAACTAGTAATAAAATAATAGTAATAATGAAGAGTGTATAGAGCCAGAGTGTTGGGATAAAAAGCAACAATAATAAGATGGAATAAAACTAGTAATAAAATAATAGTAATAATGAAGAGTGTATAGAGCCAGAGTGTTGGGATAAAAAGCAACAATAATAAGATGGAATAAAACTAGTAATAAAATAATAGTAATAATGAAGAGTGTATAGAGCCAGAGTGTTGAGATAAAAAGCAACAATAAAAAGAGGGAATAAAACTAGTAATAAAATAATAGTAATAATGAAGAGTGTATAGAGCCACAGTGTTGGAATAAAAAGTAACAATAAGAAGAAGGCATAAAACTAGTAATAAAATAATAGTAATAATGAAGAGTGTATAGAGCCAGAGTGTCGGGATAAAAAGCAACAATAATAAGATGGAATAAAACTAGTAATAAAATAATAGTAATAATGAAGAGTGTATAGAGCCAGAGTGTTGAGATAAAAAGCAACAATAATAAGATGGAATAAAACTAGTAATAAAATAATAGTAATAATGAAGAGTGTATAGAGCCAGAGTATTGGGATAAAAAGCAACAATAATAAGATGGAATAAAACTAGTAATAAAATAATAGTAATAATGAAGAGTGTATAGAGCCAGAGTATTGGGATAAAAAGCACCAATAATAAGATGGAATAAAACTAGTAATAAAATAATAGTAATAATGAAGAGTGTATAGAACCAGAGTATTGGGATAAAAAGCAACAATAATAAGATGGAATAAAACTAGTAATAAAATAATAGTAATAATGAAGAGTGTATAGAGCCAGAGTGTTGAGATAAAAAGCAACAATAATAAGATGGAATAAAACTAGTAATAAAATAATAGTAATAATGAAGAGTGTATAGAACCAGAGTATTGGGATAAAAAGCAACAATAATAAGATGGAATAAAACTAGTAATAAAATAATAGTAATAATGAAGAGTGTATAGAGCCAGAGTATTGGGATAAAAAGCAACAATAATAAGATGGAATAAAACTAGTAATAAAATAATAGTTATATTGAAGAGTGTATAGAGCCAGAGTATTGGGATAAAAAGCAACAATAATAAGATGGAATAAAACTAGTAATAAAATAATAGTAATAATGAAGAGTGTATAGAACCAGAGTATTGGGATAAAAAGCAACAATAATAAGATGGAATAAAACTAGTAATAAAATAATAGTAATAATGAAGAGTGTATAGAGCCAGAGTGTTGAGATAAAAAGCAACAATAAAAAAGGGTATAAAACTAGTAATAAAATAATAGTAATAATGAAGAGTGTATATAGCCAGAGCGTTGGGATAAAAAGCAACAATAATAAGATGGAATAAAACTAGTAATAAAATAATAGTAATAATGAAGAGTGTATAGAGCCAGAGTGTTGGGATAAAAAGCAACAATAAGAAGATGGAATAAAACTAGTAATAAAATAATAGTAATAATGAAGAGTGTATAGACCCAGAGGGTGGGGATAAAAAGCAATAATAATAAGATGGAATAAAACTAGTAATAAAATAATAGTAATAATGAAGAGTGTATAGAACCAGAGTATTGGGATAAAAAGCAACAATAATAAGATGGAACAAAACTAGTAATAAAATAATAATAATAATGAAGAGTGTATAGAGCCAGAGTATTGGGATAAAAAGCAACAATAATAAGATGGAATAAAACTAGTAATAAAATAATAGTAACAATGAAGAGTGTATAGAGCCAGACTGTTCGGATAAGAAGCAACAATAATCAGTGGGAATAAAACTAGTAATAAAATATTAGTAATAATGAAGAGTGTATAGAGCCAGAGTGTTGGGATAAAAAGCAACAATAATAAGATGGAATAAAACTAGTAATAAAATAATAGTAATAATGAAGAGTGTATAGAGCCAGAGTATTGGGATAAAAAGCAACAATAATAAGAAGGAATCAAACTAGTAATAAAATAATAGTAATAATGAAGAGTGTATAGAGCCAGAGTGTTGAGATAAAAAGCAACAATAAAAAGAGGGAATAAAACTAGTAATAAAATAATAGTAATAATGAAGAGTGTATAGAGCCACAGTGTCGGAATAAAAAGTAACAATAAGAAGAAGGCATAAAACTAGTAATAAAATAATAGTAATAATGAAGAGTGTATAGAGCCAGAGTGTTGGGATAAAAAGCAACAATAATAAGATGGAATAAAACTAGTAATAAAATAATAGTAATAATGAAGAGTGTATAGAGCCAGAGTATTGGGATAAAAAGCAACAATAATAAGATGGAATAAAACTAGTAATAAAATAATAGTAATAATGAAGAGTGTATAGAGCCAGATTGTTGTGATAAAAAGCTACCATAATATGATGTAATAAAACTAGTAATAAAATAATAGTTACAATGAAGAGTGTATAGAGCCAGACTGTTCGGATAAAAAGCAACAATAATCAGTGGGAATAAAACTAGTAATAAAATATTAGTAATAATGAAGAGTGTATAGAGCCAGAGTGTTGGAATAAAAAGCAACAATAAGAAGATGGCATAAAACTAGTAATAAAATAATAGTAATAATGAAGAGTGTATAGAGCCAGAGTATTGGGATAAAAAGCAACAATAATAAGATGGAATAAAACTAGTAATAAAATAATAGTTATATTGAAGAGTGTATAGAGCCAGAGTATTGGGATAAAAAGCAACAATAATAAGATGGAATAAAACTAGTAATAAAATAATAGTAATAATGAAGAGTGTATAGAACCAGAGTATTGGGATAAAAAGCAACAATAATAAGATGGAACAAAACTAGTAATAAAATAATAGTAATAATGAAGAGTGTATAGAGCCAGAGTATTGGGATAAAAAGCAACAATAATAAGATGGAATAAAACTAGGAATAAAATAATAGTAATAATGAAGAGTGTATAGAGCCAGAGTATTGGGATAAAAGCAACAATAATAAGATGGAATAAAACTAGTAATAAAATAATAGTTATAATGAAGAGTGTATAGAGCCAGAGTATTGGGATAAAAAGCAACAATAATAAGATGGAATAAAACTAGTAATAAAATAATAGTAACAATGAAGAGTGTATAGAGCCAGACTGTTCGGATAAAAAGCAACAATAATCAGTGGGAATAAAACTAGTAATAAAATATTAGTAATAATGAAGAGTGTATAGAGCCAGAGTGTTGGGATAAAAAGCAACAATAATAAGATGGAATAAAACTAGTAATAAAATAATAGTAATAATGAAGAGTGTATAGAGCCAGAGTGTTGGGATAAAAAGCAAGAATAAGAAAATGGAATAAAACTAGTAATAAAATAATAGTAATAATGAAGAGTGTATAGAGCCAGAGTATTGGGATAAAAAGCAACAATAATAAGATGGAATAAAACTAGTAATAAAATATTAGTAATAATGAAGAGTGTATAGAGCCAGAGTGTTGGGATAAAAAGCAACAATAATAAGATGGAATAAAACTAGTAATAAAATAATAGTAATAATGAAGAGTGTATAGAGCCAGAGTATTGGGATAAAAAGCAACAATAATAAGATGGAATAAAACTAGTAATAAAATAATAGTAATAATGAAGAGTGTATAGAGCCAGAGTATTGGGATAAAAAGCAACAATAATAAGATGGAATAAAACTAGTAATAAAATAATAGTAATAATGAAGAGTGTATAGAGCCAGAGTATTGGGATAAAAAGCATCAATAATGAGATGGAATAAAACTAGTAATAAAATAATAGTAACAATGAAGAGTGTATAGAGCCAGACTGTTCGGATAAAAAGCAACAATAATCAGTGGGAATAAAACTAGTAATAAAATATTAGTAATAATGAAGAGTGTATAGAGCCAGAGTGTTGGGACAAAAAGCAACAATAATAAGATGGAATAAAACTAGTAATAAAATAATAGTAATAATGAAGAGTGTATAGAGCCAGAGTGTTGGGATAAAAAGCAACAATAATAAGATGGAATAAAACTAGTAATAAAATAATAGTAATAATGAAGAGTGTATAGAGCCAGAGTATTGGGATAAAAAGCAACAATAATAAGATGGAACAAAACTAGTAATAAAATAATAGTAATAATGAAGAGTGTATAGAGCCAGAGTATTGGGATAAAAAGCAACAATAATAAGATGGAATAAAACTAGGAATAAAATAATAGTAATAATGAAGTGTGTATAGAGGCAGATTATTGGGATAAAAAGCAACAATAATAAGATGGAATAAAACTAGTAATAAAATAATAGTAATAATGAAGAGTGTATAGAGCCAGAGTATTGGGATAAAAAGCAACAATAATAAGATGGAATAAAACTAGTAATAAAATAATAGTAATAATGAAGAGTGTATAGAGCCAGAGTATTGGGATAAAAAGCAACAATAATAAGATGGAATAAAACTAGTAATAAAATAATAGTAATAATGAAGAGTGTATAGAGCCGGAACGTTGGGATAAAAAGCAACAATAATAAGATGGAATAAAACTAGTAATAAAATAATAGTAATAATGAAGAGTGTATAGAACCAGAGTATTGGGATAAAAAGCAACAATAATAAGATGGAAGAAAACTAGTAATAAAATAATAATAATAATGAAGAGTGTATAGAGCCAGAGTATTGGGATAAAAAGCAACAATAATAAGATGGAATAAAACTAGTAATAAAATAATAGTAACAATGAAGAGTGTATAGAGCCAGACTGTTCGGATAAAAAGCAACAATAATCAGTGGGAATAAAACTAGTAATAAAATATTAGTAATAATGAAGAGTGTATAGAGCCAGAGTGTTGGGATAAAAAGCAACAATAATAAGATGGAATAAAACTAGTAATAAAATAATAGTAATAATTAAGAGTGTATAGAACCAGAGTATTGGGATAAAAAGCAACAATAATAAGATGGAATAAAACTAGTAATAAAATAATAGTAATAATGAAGAGTGTATAGAGCCGGAACGTTGGGATAAAAAGCAACAATAATAAGATGGAATAAAACTAGTAATAAAATAATAGTAATAATGAAGAGTGTATAGAACCAGAGTATTGGGATAAAAAGCAACAATAATAAGATGGAATAAAACTAGTAATAAAATAATAGTAATAATGAAGAGTGTATAGAGCCATAGTATTGGGATAAAAAGCAACAATAATAAGATGGAATAAAACTAGTAATAAAATAATAGTAACAATGAAGAGTGTATAGAGCCAGACTGTCCGGATAAAAAGCAACAATAATCAGTGGGAATAAAACTAGTAATAAAATATTAGTAATAATGAAGAGTGTATAGAGCCAGAGTGTTGGGATAAAAAGCAACAATAATAAGATGGAATAAAACTAGTAATAAAATAATAGTAATAATTAAGAGTGTATAGAACCAGAGTATTGGGATAAAAAGCAACAATAATAAGATGGAATAAAACTAGTAATAAAATAATAGTAATAATGAAGAGTGTATAGAGCCGGAACGTTGGGATAAAAAGCAACAATAATAAGATGGAATAAAACTAGTAATAAAATAATAGTAATAATGAAGAGTGTATAGAGCCAGAGTATTGGGATAAAAAGCAACAATAATAAGATGGAATAAAACTAGTAATAAAATATTAGTAACAATGAAGAGTGTATAGAGCCAGACTGTTCGGATAAAAAGCAACAATAATCAGTGGGAATAAAACTAGTAATAAAATATTAGTAATAATGAAGAGTGTATAGAGCCAGAGTGTTGGGATAAAAAGCAACAATAATAAGATGGAATAAAACTAGTAATAAAATAATAGTAATAATTAAGAGTGTATAGAACCAGAGTATTGGGATAAAAAGCAACAATAATAAGATGGAATAAAACTAGTAATAAAATAATAGTAATAATGAAGAGTGTATAGAGCCGGAGTATTGGGATAAAAAGCAACAATAATAAGATGGAATAAAACTAGGAATAAAATAATAGTAATAATGAAGAGTGTATAGAACCAGAGTATTGGGATAAAAAGCAACAATAATAAGATGGAACAAAACTAGTAATAAAATAATAGTAATAATGAAGAGTGTATAGAGCCAGAGTATTGGGATAAAAAGCAACAATAATAAGATGGAATAAAACTAGGAATAAAATAATAGTAATAATGAAGAGTGTATAGAGCCAGAGTATTGGGATAAAAAGCAACAATAATAAGATGGAATAAAACTAGTAATAAAATAATAGTAATAATGAAGAGTGTATAGAGCCAGAGTATTGGGATAAAAAGCAACAATAATAAGATGGAATAAAACTAGTAATAAAATAATAGTAATAATGAAGAGTGTATAGAGCCAGAGTATTGGGATAAAAAGCATCAATAATAAGATGGAATAAAACTAGTAATAAAATAATAGTAACAATGAAGAGTGTATAGAGCCAGACTGTTCGGATAAAAAGCAACAATAATCAGTGGGAATAAAACTAGTAATAAAGTATTAGTAATAATGAAGAGTGTATAGAGCCAGAGTGTTGGGATAAAAAGCAACAATAATAAGATGGAATAAAACTAGTAATAAAATAATAGTAATAATGAAGAGTGTATAGAGCCAGAGTATTGGGATAAAAAGCAACAATAATAAGATGGAATAAAACTAGTAATAAAATAATAGTAATAATGAAGAGTGTATAGAGCCAGAGTATTGGGATAAAAAGCATCAATAATAAGATGGAATAAAACTAGTAATAAAATAATAGTAACAATGAAGAGTGTATAGAGCCAGACTGTTCGGATAAAAAGCAACAATAATCAGTGGGAATAAAACTAGTAATAAAATATTAGTAATAATGAAGAGTGTATAGAGCCAGAGTGTTGGGATAAAAAGCAACAATAATAAGATGGAATAAAACTAGTAATAAAATAATAGTAATAATGAAGAGTGTATAGAGCCAGAGTATTGGGATAAAAAGCAACAATAATAAGATGGAATAAAACTAGTAATAAAATAATAGTAACAATGAAGAGTGTATAGAGCCAGAGTGTTGGGATAAAAAGCATCAATAATAAGATGGAATAAAACTAGTAATAAAATAATAGTAATAATGAAGAGTGTATAGAGCCAGAGTATTGGGATAAAAAGCAACAATAATAAGATGGAATAAAACTAGTAATAAAATAATAGTAATAATGAAGAGTGTATAGAGCCAGAGTATTGGGATAAAAAGCAACAATAATAAGATGGAATAAAACTAGTAATAAAATAATAGTAACAATGAAGAGTGTATAGAGCCAGACTGTTCGGATAAAAAGCAACAATAATCAGTGGGAATAAAACTAGTAATAAAATATTAGTAATAATGAAGAGTGTATAGAGCCAGAGTGTTGGGATAAAAAGCAACAATAATAAGATGGAATAAAACTAGTAATAAAATAATAGTAATAATGAAGAGTGTATAGAGCCAGAGTGTTGGGATAAAAAGCAACAATAATAAGATGGAATAAAACTAGTAATAAAATAATAGTAATAATGAAGAGTGTATAGAGCCAGAGTATTGGGATAAAAAGCATCAATAATAAGATGGAATAAAACTAGTAATAAAATAATAGTAACAATGAAGAGTGTATAGAGCCAGACTGTTCGGATAAAAAGCAACAATAATAAGATGGAATAAAACTAGTAATAAAATAATAGTAATAATGAAGATTGTATGGAGCCAGAGTATTGGGTTAAAAAGCAACAATAATAAGATGGAATAAAACTAGTAATAAAATAATAGTAATAATGAAAAGTGTATAGAGCCAGAGTATTGGGATAAATAGCAACAATAATAAGATGGAATAAAACTAGTAATAAAATAATAGTAATAATGAAGAGTGTATAGAGCCAGAGTATTGGGATAAATAGCAACAATAATAAGATGGAATAAAACTAGTAATAAAATAATAGTATCAATGAAGAGTGTATAGAGCCAGACTGTTCGGATAAAAAGCAACAATAATCAGTGGTAATAAAACTAGTAATAAAATATTAGTAATAATGAAGAGTGTATAGAGCCAGAGTGTTGGGATAAAAAGCAACAATAATAAGATGGAATAAAACTAGTAATAAAATAATAGTAATAATGAAGAGTGTATAGAGCCAGAGTATTGGGATAAAAAGCAACAATAATAAGATGGAATAAAACTAGTAATAAAATAATAGTAATAATGAAGAGTGTATAGAGCCAGATTATTGGGATAAAAAGCATCAATAATAAGATGGAATAAAACTAGTAATAAAATAATAGTAACAATGAAGAGTGTATAGAGCCAGACTGTTCGGATAAAAAGCAACAATAATCAGTGGGAATAAAACTAGTAATAAAATATTAGTAATAATGAAGAGTGTATAGAGCCAGAGTGTTGGGATAAAAAGCAACAATAATAAGATGGAATAAAACTAGTAATAAAATAATAGTAATAATGAAGAGTGTATAGAGCCAGAGTATTGGGATAAATAGCAACAATAATAAGATGGAATAAAACTAGTAATAAAATAATAGTAACAATGAAGAGTGTATAGAGCCAGACTGTTCGGATAAAAAGCAACAATAATCAGTGGGAATAAAACTAGTAATAAAATATTAGTAATAATGAAGAGTGTATAGAGCCAGAGTGTTGGGATAAAAAGCAACAATAATAAGATGGAATAAAACTAGTAATAAAATAATAGTAATAATGAAGAGTGTATAGAGCCAGTGTATTGGGATAAAAAGCAACAATAATAAGATGGAATAAAACTAGTAATAAAATAATAGTTATATTGAAGAGTGTATAGAGCCAGAGTATTGGGATAAAAAGCAACAATAATAAGATGGAATAAAACTAGTAATAAAATAATAGTAATAATGAAGAGTGTATAGAACCAGAGTATTGGGATAAAAAGCAACAATAATAAGATGGAATAAAACTAGTAATAAAATAATAGTAATAATGAAGAGTGTATAGAGCCAGAGTATTGGGATAAAAAGCAACAATAATAAGATGGAACAAAACTAGTAATAAAATAATAGTAATAATGAAGAGTGTATAGAGCCAGAGTATTGGGATAAAAAGCAACAATAATAAGATGGAATAAAACTTGGAATAAAATAATAGTAATAATGAAGAGTGTATAGAGGCAGATTATTGGGATAAAAAGCAACAATAATAAGATGGAATAAAACTAGTAATAAAATAATAGTAATAATGAAGAGTGTATAGAGCCAGAGTATTGGGATAAAAAGCAACAATAATAAGATGGAATAAAACTAGTAATAAAATAATAGTAATAATGAAGAGTGTATAGAGCCAGAGTATTGGGATAAAAAGCAACAATAATAAGATGGAATAAAACTAGTAATAAAATAATAGTAATAATGAAGAGTGTATAGAGCCAGAGTATTGGGATAAAAAGCAACAATAAGAAGATGGAATAAAACTAGTAATAAAATAATAGTAATAATGAAGAGTGTATAGAGCCAGAGTATTGGGATAAAAAGCAACAATAATAAGATGGAATAAAACTAGTAATAAAATAATAGTAATAATGAAGAGTGTATAGAGCCAGAGTATTGGGATAAAAGCAACAATAATAAGATGGAATAAAACTAGTAATAAAATAATAGTAATAATGAAGAGTGTATAGAGCCAGAGTATTGGGATAAAAAGCAACAATAATAAGATGGAATAAAACTAGTAATAAAATAATAGTAACAATGAAGATTGTATAGAGCCAGACTGTTCGGATAAAAAGCAACAATAATCAGTGGGAATAAAACTAGTAATAAAATATTAGTAATAATGAAGAGTGTATAGAGCCAGAGTGTTGGGATAAAAAGCAACAATAATAAGATGGAATAAAACTAGTAATAAAATAATAGTAATAATGAAGAGTGTATAGAGCCAGAGTATTGGGATAAAAAGCAACAATAATAAGATGGAATAAAACTAGTAATAAAATAATAGTAATAATGAAGAGTGTATAGAGCCAGAGTGTTGGGATAAAAAGCAACAATAATAAGATGGAATAAAACTAGTAATAAAATAATAGTAATAATGAAGAGTGTATAGAGCCAGACTGTTCGGATAAAAAGCAACAATAATCAGTGGGAATAAAACTAGTAATAAATTTTAGTAATAATGAAGAGTGTATAGAGCCAGAGTGTTGGGATAAAAAGCAAGAATAAGAAAATGGAATAAAACTAGTAATAAAATAATAGTAATAATGAAGAGTGTATAGAGCCAGAGTATTGGGATAAAAAGCAACAATAATAAGATGGAATAAAACTAGTAATAAAATAATAGTAATAATGAAGAGTGTATAGAGCCAGAGTATTGGGATAAAAAGCAACAATAATAAGATGGAATAAAACTAGTAATAAAATAATAGTAATAATGAAGAGTGTATAGAGCCAGAGTATTGGGATAAAAAGCAACAATAATAAGATGGAATAAAACTAGTAATAAAATAATAGTAACAATGAAGAGTGTATAGAGCCAGAGTATTGGGATAAAAAGCAACAATAATAAGATGGAATAAAACTAGTAATAAAATAATAGTAACAATGAAGATTGTATAGAGCCAGACTGTTCGGATAAAAAGCAACAATAATCAGTGGGAATAAAACTAGTAATAAAATATTAGTAATAATGAAGAGTGTATAGAGCCAGAGTGTTGGGATAAAAAGCAACAATAATAAGATGGAATAAAACTAGTAATAAAATAATAGTAATAATGAAGAGTGTATAGAGCCAGAGTATTGGGATAAAAAGCAACAATAATAAGATGGAATAAAACTAGTAATAAAATAATAGTAATAATGAAGAGTGTATAGAGCCAGAGTGTTGGGATAAAAAGCAACAATAATAAGATGGAATAAAACTAGTAATAAAATAATAGTAACAATGAAGAGTGTATAGAGCCAGAGTATTGGGATAAAAAGCAACAATAATAAGATGGAATAAAACTAGTAATAAAATAATAGTAACAATGAAGATTGTATAGAGCCAGACTGTTCGGATAAAAAGCAACAATAATCAGTGGGAATAAAACTAGTAATAAAATATTAGTAATAATGAAGAGTGTATAGAGCCAGAGTGTTGGGATAAAAAGCAACAATAATAAGATGGAATAAAACTAGTAATAAAATAATAGTAATAATGAAGAGTGTATAGAGCCAGAGTATTGGGATAAAAAGCAACAATAATAAGATGGAATAAAACTAGTAATAAAATAATAGTAATAATGAAGAGTGTATAGAGCCAGAGTGTTGGGATAAAAAGCAACAATAATAAGATGGAATAAAACTAGTAATAAAATAATAGTAATAATGAAGAGTGTATAGAGCCAGACTGTTCGGATAAAAAGCAACAATAATCAGTGGGAATAAAACTAGTAATAAAATATTAGTAATAATGAAGAGTGTATAGAGCCAGAGTGTTGGGATAAAAAGCAAGAATAAGAAAATGGAATAAAACTAGTAATAAAATAATAGTAATAATGAAGAGTGTATAGAGCCAGAGTATTGGGATAAAAAGCAACAATAATAAGATGGAATAAAACTAGTAATAAAATAATAGTAATAATGAAGAGTGTATAGAGCCAGAGTATTGGGATAAAAAGCAACAATAATAAGATGGAATAAAACTAGTAATAAAATAATAGTAATAATGAAGAGTGTATAGAGCCAGAGTATTGGGATAAAAAGCAACAATAATAAGATGGAATAAAACTAGTAATAAAATAATAGTAACAATGAAGAGTGTATAGAGCCAGACTGTTCGGATAAAAAGCAACAATAATCAGTGGGAATAAAACTAGTAATAAAATATTAGTAATAATGAAGAGTGTATAGAGCCAGAGTGTTGGGATAAAAAGCAACAATAATAAGATGGAATAAAACTAGTAATAAAATAATAGTAATAATGAAGAGTGTATAGAGCCAGAGTATTGGGATAAAAAGCAACAATAATAAGATGGAATAAAACTAGTAATAAAATAATAGTAATAATGAAGAGTGTATAGAGCCAGAGTGTTGGGATAAAAAGCAACAATAATAAGATGGAATAAAACTAGTAATAAAATAATAGTAATAATGAAGAGTGTATAGAGCCAGAGTATTGGGATAAAAAGCAACAATAATAAGATGGAATAAAACTAGTAATAAAATAATAGTAACAATGAAGAGTGTATAGAGCCAGACTGTTCGGATAAAAAGCAACAATAATCAGTGGGAATAAAACTAGTAATAAAATATTAGTAATAATGAAGAGTGTATAGAGCCAGAGTGTTGGGATAAAAAGCAACAATAATAAGATGGAATAAAACTAGTAATAAAATATTAGTAATAATGAAGAGTGTATAGAGCCAGAGTGTTGGGATAAAAAGCAACAATAATAAGATGGAATAAAACTAGTAATAAAATAATAGTAATAATGAAGAGTGTATAGAGCCAGTGTATTGGGATAAAAAGCAACAATAATAAGATGGAATAAAACTAGTAATAAAATAATAGTAATAATGAAGAATGTATAGAGCCAGAGTATTGGGATAAAAAGCAACAATAATAAGATGGAATAAAACTAGTAATAAAATAATAGTAACAATGAAGAGTGTATAGAGCCAGACTGTTCGGATAAAAAGCAATAATAATCAGTGGGAATAAAACTAGTAATAAAATATTAGTAATAATGAAGAGTGTATAGAGCCAGAGTGTTGGGATAAAAAGCAACAATAATAAGATGGAATAAAACTAGTAATAAAATAATAGTAATAATGAAGAGTGTATAGAGCCAGAGTATTGGGATAAAAAGCAACAATAATAAGATGGAATAAAACTAGTAATAAAATAATAGTAATAATGAAGAGTGTATAGAGCCAGAGTGTTGGGATAAAAAGCAACAATAATAAGTTGGAATAAAACTAGTAATAAAATAATAGTAATAATGAAGAGTGTATAGAGCCAGAGTATTGGGATAAAAAGCAACAATAATAAGATGGAATAAAACTAGTAATAAAATAATAGTAACAATGAAGAGTGTATAGAGCCAGACTGTTCGGATAAAAAGCAACAATAATCAGTGGGAATAAAACTAGTAATAAAATATTAGTAATAATGAAGAGTGTATAGAGCCAGAGTGTTGGGATAAAAAGCAACAATAATAAGATGGAATAAAACTAGTAATAAAATATTAGTAATAATGAAGAGTGTATAGAGCCAGAGTGTTGGGATAAAAAGCAACAATAATAAGATGGAATAAAACTAGTAATAAAATAATAGTAATAATGAAGAGTGTATAGAGCCAGAGTATTGGGATAAAAAGCAACAATAATAAGATGGAATAAAACTAGTAATAAAATAATAGTAATAATGAAGAATGTATAGATCCAGAGTATTGGGATAAAAAGCAACAATAATAAGATGGAATAAAACTAGTAATAAAATAATAGTAACAATGAAGAGTGTATAGAGCCAGACTGTTCGGATAAAAAGCAACAATAATCAGTGGGAATAAAAGTAGTAATAAAATATTAGTAATAATGAAGAGTGTATAGAGCCAGAGTGTTGGGATAAAAAGCAACAATAATAAGATGGAATAAAACTAGTAATAAAATAATAGTAATAATGAAGAGTGTATAGAGCCAGAGTATTGGGATAAAAAGTAACAATAATAAGATGGTATAAAACTAGTAATAAAATAATAGTAATAATGAAGAGTGTATAGAGCCAGAGTGTTGGGATAAAAAGCAACAATAATAAGATGGAATAAAACTAGTAATAAAATAATAGTAATAATGAAGAGTGTATAGAGCCAGAGTATTGGGATAAAAAGCAACAATAATAAGATGGAATAAAACTAGTAATAAAATAATAGTAACAATGAATAGTGTATAGAGCCAGACTGTTCGGATAAAAAGCAACAATAATCAGTGGGAATAAAACTAGTAATAAAATATTAGTAATAATGAAGAGTGTATAGAGCCAGAGTGTTGGGATAAAAAGCAACAATAATAAGATGGAATAAAACTAGTAATAAAATATTAGTAATAATGAAGAGTGTATAGAGCCAGAGTGTTGGGATAAAAAGCAACAATAATAAGATGGAATAAAACTAGTAATAAAATAATAGTAATAATGAAGAGTGTATAGAGCCAGAGTATTGGGATAAAAAGCAACAATAATAAGATGGAATAAAACTAGTAATAAAATAATAGTAATAATGAAGAATGTATAGAGCCAGAGTATTGGGATAAAAAGCAACAATAATAAGATGGAATAAAACTAGTAATAAAATAATAGTAATAATGAAGAGTGTATAGAGCCAGGGTGTTGGGATAAAAAGCAACAATAATAAGATGGAATAAAACTAGTAATAAAATAATAGTAATAATGAAGTGTGTATAGATGCAGAGTGTTGGGATAAAAAGTAACTATTATAAGATGGTATTGAATTAGTATTACAATATGGATGTGTGTTTCTTGTGCTTGATATGAAATGAATTCTTTAGCCTCTAGACTGGACTCTCAAGTTTTGTTTGACCCTCAGTATGGGCGAAAGATGACCCGGTCTTTACATGTGTGGCAAAAGCAACTAGAAGAATCTCCATTGTCTTTCAATATAGCTTTCGATCTGAACGGACACAACATGAAAATAAAAATATAATAACTGTTTATTTAGCTCGAATCGAATGATAAAAGGACGTGTTAAGATAGATTAAGATTCATAATCTTTAAACGGGTGAGTCAAAGTGAACGTTTATCTGTGAATCGTTATTTTTACGTCAACTGGATTTGTCGTTGGCTTACCGAATTGATCTGCGATTCAGGCTTCAAATATTTTAAGTAAACATGCACTACAGTAGGCAATCTATGCGCGGTCGAAATGGCGTTACTTTCTCTCGTTCCTCACCCTCTCTTTCTTATCTTCAGATTGAAAGAGGAATATATTTTATTCTTCTACCGCCTGTCTATTGATCTTTCTTTAGTCCTGTCAGAATATGATCCGCCCTTTGCAGGATTTAAGTGAATCAGAAGTGAATAAAACAATAATTAGTTTCGTATGAGTATTTACAACAATAATGCTAAACATTATATTGGGATATATTTTCCTTTTTTTATTCAATTCACTCCAAGTAAAGCAATAAAGCCAGTAAGACACAATGAAGTTATTGAGTGCTAGAGAATTTGATTAAAAACTACTATTAAGGAGATAGGAAAATAAATGTATAAGCAGGAGCACTAAGCGAGAACCGCAAGAGAAGAAACTATTAGCATAGAACTTACGGTTCCATCAGACCATTTCAGATGAAAATGATGAGACCTAGTTGCCAATCTAGTAGTACATTTAAATTCATAAATCCATAGAAAAAGTACATCAGAACTATTAACATGAAATTATATCTGTAAAATATATGCCAAGTTCAGTGTGTCACGCTTTTTCAATTAAAGAGACACAACTCTCAATAGCTCAACTTCTTCTTCTATATAATAAATGCGAATAACAGTGTGTCACATTTTTTTCAACTTTACTCCTAGATACTGTAGCCCAACCTATACTATTTTGGAATAAGGCCGACTCCGTGAGGAAATTTAAAACATTCCGGGGTCCAATCTAGACCCGTAATCCTGAAATTGTAGATTCCAAAGTTTTCCTTACTGCGAATGTTTTCTGATTCCGCCATCTTGGCTTATACTGATGAAAAAAATTAAAGGGACACAACTCTCTAATTTTAAATAGCTCTTGTCCAAATGGAAAAAAAAAATACTGTTCTCACTTTACAGTCTATCAAAATATAATTGTCCGTGTTTTCATCTGTATTCCTAGAGAACGGGGCCCAACATATCATCCAATTTGGAATCAGGCCGATTCTGAGGGGAAATTAAAAACATTCCGGGTTGAATCCGGAAGCGCAGTCCTGAAATTTTGGATTCCTAAGTTTTCAATACTACGATTGTGTAGGACGATTATTTACGTAATTTTGGTGGGACGAATTTTTTTGTACGATAACATTTTTTATAACTTGGAAATAAATTTGGGAATAATCGTAATTAATTGTGAAATCCAGCGAAAGTCACCCATGAAATAAAAATAATTGTCTGTACGGAAAGTAAGGACCTACGTACATCAAAATGTCTTTAAATTAAGCGGAGGCAGAAGAATTATGTTTGAACTTTTCAAAGATAAGCTCAAATACTAAATGCAGCGATCAATATTGAGTTCTTCGGCAGTTAATTGTTGCATATCGCATCTACTATATATATATATATATATATATATATATATATATATATATATATATATATATATATATATATAAAATTATGAAAGAGACAACCTTAAAGTTCCATTACTATAATTTATTTATTATTTAATTAATATTTGCTTTGATGTTACATTGACCTCTCTGGATCACATCCTCTTTTGGAGTTATCTACTCGGATATACATGCATACATACATACATACATATATATATATATATATATATATATATATATATATATATATATATTAGGCAGCAATTTTTCATTGATGCATGTTTCATTAAATAATATAGAAAGTTTTGTCTATTTTCAGTAAGTTCCTTTCATATTGTTTGATAAGCTTAATCACATTATCATTGAAAGACGAAAGGGAATCACCATATTGATGCATGTTTAAATCCAATCTAAGCTTTTAATGGCTTCACGTTTTCACGCTCGTGTGGTCACGTGTGACGTCACAAGCTGCGACGCGATTTTCGCTTTCGCCTCTCGTATACACGAATAGTCGTTGCTTTGAAATTTTTCACGCAACAAAAACAGACTATCATTATTGTTTCTTCTGTGTATTATTGGATATATTGAAAAGTAATTGTGATCTTTGATAATGGCTTATGTAAGCCGAAAGCTTAGATTGTTTTAAAGATTAAAACATTGGATTAAAACACGGCCAATGTAGTACTCCGCTTAGATTCATAATGTCTAGGTACCATAGAGGAAAGTTTGTTAGAAGAATTAACGTGAAAATTTTGATAGAAAAGACAGAAGGAAGCACAGATGGGAAAGGAAATGAAGCCGAGATGGCAGGACAGGACCAATAACATTGTAGATTCGTCTTCGGATTTTATCAGGAATCTTTAAATATATAGCAGGAGCACTAAGGAGAGTAATATTCAAAGCAAGGAAATATTGTCTAAGACCATGTAGTCGTGTTAAACAATTTCTTAGCTACAGGCTTAGCATTTGATTTAATACCATTGAAAATATGGGGCTACTTAGGGTAATGCTGCCTTTGTCCTTTTCAAAATACTCCCCGTCAGAAGTCAGTATCCCAGCAACTCATCTACTTTTAGAAAAAGTTACAAAGGCCTCTTTAGGGAACATTATCTATTCACATTCTGCTTATACTTTATTCCTGTCGTCTCAATTGCGGTTTTATTTCGAGTAAAAAGCCGGGAGCCAAACCTAGACTGTGGTGGATGGTGGTTAAGGAAATGGGAAGTGCCAAAAAGAAAAAGAAAAAAAAAAGGACAACAAAAAAATCATAGTAGAACAAAAATAAAATAAATATCTCAAAAATGACTAAGCAAATCGGTTCGTTATTTGACTTTTTATATCTGCAGAGGTGGATCAATATGTCCAAAACTTTCAAAGTGAATTTTGATACGAACTTTTCACGCCTCAATGTTCAATGTATGCGATGATTGCGGAGTTGGATTAAGTTCATAGTCAAGGGGGATTAAACTGAACAACACATCTTCGATGAATTTATTCTTCATGAGAATGAAAGTTTATGAAAATCCTAACGTGTATAAGTTTAGCGTTACTCTCTCTCTCTCTGTGGGATATATATATATATATATATATATATATATATATATATATATATATATATTTGGTTGAATGATATATATATATATATATATATATATATATATATATATATATATATATATATATTTGGATGGATTGATGTGAGTTTGTTTTCTAATATATATATATATATATATATATTAGGTTGGTGCAAAAATAATTTCGTTTTCTAACATATGTTACTATGTGAGAAAACGAAATTATTTTTGCACCAACCTAATATATATTTGGATGGATTGATGTAAGTTTGTTTTCTAATAATATATATATATATATATATATATATATATATATATATATATATATATATATATTTATATTTATAAACACACACTTTTCACACAAACACACACACACACACACACACACATATATATATATATATATATATATATATAAATTCTTTGAGGATATCGGAATTCGATTCGCCCTTTCCAGGATTTAAGAATATTTGAAGAAAATCTGTGATAATTCCACAATATAAACCTTCCCGCCTCGTCCATATAAAAATATTTGTATAAATGCGTTATTTATACTCAGATGAGAAATGGAATTTTACAAAAAAAAAAAAAAAAAATGAAAGCGGAAAAAAACGTCTTACCGATATTGTGGGGTATTGGCGAAGCGCCATAGACGTCAAGATTTTTCAGGACTGAAAATATAACGGAGCTTGAGACATTTGATGAAAGATTTACCGAAATGATAAGTTGATGAAATTTTATATTTGTATACTAAAATGACTTCAGTCCCCAACTATAGCATTTCCTTTCTACTCTTCTTTGAGAAAAGGGAAAGGATAAATATCAAATTTATATCTTGTTATTTATTCTTTGTCACTCCTTTCTTTCCACCTCTTCATCGCTTATTCTATATTTCTGTTTTCTTTCTTTTTTATTGCATCATTTCTTTCTTTCTTTTTTTCTTTCTTTAATTTAATTTCATTCTTTCTACCTTTTCCTTTCTTACTTTTCCTCAAATTTCTTTTCATATCTCTCTATCTCTTCCTGGATTTGCTTCTTTCCATGGCTTTCTTTATTATTTTTCATCTATTTTTTTTCTTTTCATATCTTTCTTTCTTATCCTCTGTTTTATTTCTTTTCTTATTTTTTTACTTTTTTCTTTTTCTTTCTTTCTTTTCCTCTATTTTCTTTCTTTTCTTCTTTTTCTTTTTTTCTTTCTTTCTTTCTTTTTGATAGCTTTCCTTATTTTACTCTATTTTCTTTTCCTCTATTTTCTTTCTTTTTCTATCTTTCTTTCTTTTTTCCTTCTTTCTTTCTTTCATTTTGATATCTTTCTTTCTTTTCCTCTATTTTCTTTCTTTTTCTATCTTTCTTTCTTTTTTCCTTCTTTCTTTCTTTCATTTTGATATCTTTCTTTCTTTTCCTCTATTTTCTTTCTTTTTCTATCTTTCTTTCTTTTTTCCTTCTTTCTTTCTTTCATTTTGATATCTTTCTTTCTTTCCCTCTATTTTCTTTCTATTCCTCTATTTTCTTTCTTTTATACTTTTTCTTTCTTTCTTTCTTTCTTTTGATATCTTTCCTTCTTTTACTCTATTTTCTTTTCCTCTATTTTCTTTCGTTTCCTATCTTTCTTTCTATTTTCCTTCTTTCTTTCTTTCATATTGATATCTTTCTTTCTTTTCCTCTATTTGGTTTCTTTTCCTATCTTTCTTTCTTTTTTTTCCTCTATTTTCTTTCTTTTCCTATCTTTCTGCCTTTTTCCTTCTTTCTTTCTTTCCTTTTGATATCTTTCTTTCTTTTCCTCTATTTTCGTTCATTTCCTCTATTTTCTTTTTTTTTCCTATCTTAAAAAAAAATCATACCCACTCGGCCCGGTGGCTAGGATCAAAGTGTAGTATCTGTGCTTTGTGAGCTGCCGGGTCGGGTGTCTGTCGAACTCTGCTTGCAAGGAGGAACCCTGACGAAGCTCCGCCGAAGGGTAGGGTTTCGTTGGGGGAGGTTGACAGAACTGGCCCCCCTCGGTGGGTTTGGATGGTTATTTATTTTTGGCTGGTCTACGGGCTCGGAGATACCCACATTAAAAAGGTCTTGTGCCACATTCGATCCCCGTGGGTGGATTGATAAATACCATCTTTCTTTCTTTTTTCCTTCTTTCTTTAATTTTGATATTTTTCTTTCTTTTCCTCTATTTTCGTTCTTTTCCTATCTTTCTTTCTTTCTTTCTTTTCATCTATTTTCGTTCTTTTCCTCTATTTTCTTTCTTTTCCTATCTTTATTTCATTTTTTCCTCTATTTTCTTTCTTTTCCTATCTTTCTGACTTTTTCTTTCTTTCTTTCTTTCTTTCTTTCTTTCATTTTGATATATTTCTTTCTTTTCCTCTATTTTATTTCTTTTCCTATCTTTCTTTCTTTTTTCTTTCTTTCTTTTTGATATCTTTCCTTCTTTTACTCTATTTTCTTTTCTTCTATTTTCTTTCTTTTCCTGTCTTTCTTCCTTTTTTCCTTCTTTCTTTAATTTTGATATCTTTCTTTCTTTTCCTCTATTTGGTTTCTTTTCATATCTTTCTTTCTTTTTTTTCCTCTATTTTCTTTCCTTTCCTATCTTTCTGCCTTTTATCTTCTTTCTTTTTATTTCCTTTTGATATCTTTCTTTCTTTTCCTCTATTTTCGTTCATTTCCTCTATTTTCTTTTTTTCCTATCTTTCTTTCTTTTTTCCTTCTTTCTTTAATTTTGATATCTTTCTTTCTTTTACTCTATTTTCTTTTCTTATCTTTCTGTCTTTTTTCCTTCTTTCTTTCTTTCATTTTGATAACTTTCTTTCTTTTCGACTATTTTCTTTCTTTTCCTTTCTTTCTTTTCATATCTTTCTTTCTTTTTTCTTTCTTTCTTTCTTTCTTTCTTTTTTATATCTTTCCTTCTTTTACTCTATTTTTTTCCTCTATTTTCTTTCTTTTCCTGCCTTTCTTTTTTTTTCCTTCTTTCTTTTTGATATCTTTCTTTCTTTTCCACTATTTTGTTTCTTTTCCTATCTTTCTTTCTTTTTTCCTCTATTTTCTCTTTTCCTATATTTCTGCCTTTTTCCTTCTTTCTTTCTTTCATTTTGATATCTTTCTTTCTTTTCTTTATTTTCTTTCTTTTCACCTATTTTCTTTCTTTTCCTAACTTTCTGCTTTTTTCTTTCTTTCTTTCTTTCTTTCTTTTCATCTATTTTCTTCCTTTTCCTATCTTTCGGCTTTTTTCTTCTTTCTTTCTTTCATTTTGATATCTTCTTTCCTCTATTTTCTTTCTTTTCCTATCTTTCTTTCTTTCATACTGTCTTTCTTTCTTTCATATAGATATCTCTCTTTCTTTTCCTCTATTTTCTTTCTTTTCATCTATTTTCTTTCTTTTCCTATCTTTCTTTCTATTTTCCTTCTTTCTTTCTTTCTTTCATATTGATATCTTTCTTTCTTTTCCTCTATTTTCTTACTGTTCCTATCTTTCTGTCTTTTTTCCTTCTTTCTTTCCTCTATTTTCTTCTTCTAAATTCTTTATTTCTCTCTTTTCGTCTATTTTATTATTTCCGTCTCTTTCTTTCTTTCTTTCGTTTCCTGTAATTTCTTCCTTTCATGTCTTTCTTTCTTTCTTTTCCTGCATGTTTTTTTCTTTTCTTATCTGTCTCTCTTTTCCTCCATTTCTTCTTTTCGTATTTTTTTTCTTTCTCTCCATTCTTTCTACATTGTTTCTCTCTTCTTTATCACTTATTTTCTTTCATCTATCCTTTCGTTCTTCTTCTTCATTCGTTTCATTCAAAATCCGTAATAATGATAACCTTCCTGGTTACCCAGCAAGACCAAAATAGAATTTCTTGGCAACCATTTCGCCTCGAACAGATTTAGTTGATAGCCAATCCCGCGATGCAAATCATCTTCGCTAACCGCACATCTTTTCATGACAGATTCACGGTGCAATTGCCCGCCATAAAATGTTAACTAGTAACCCCTACCATCTCGGACTCATCCGGGTACTCACTCTGACACCTCTCCCCACTCCTAGGCCTGTACTGGTTATTTGGGATCCATTTGCTCCCTGAAACCATACAAATGATAAGAGAGCGTACTTGATGACCTGGTACATTTCCAAAATGGTCTTCACGTATTCGTTGCCTAAGACTCATTTTAGAATGGAATTCTTCTGGCCTATCGACTGTGAGGACAACGCTGACAGAAATAATGACTTCCTAGCTCCCTTATTTTATAGAAATTCGATTAATCTCCTTTATGTTTATATTAAAACTACTTCTCAGCCGATTCATTCCCCGGCCTTCTTTTGCGTTGTCTGGATTTTCGAAAGGGAATAACTACTGATTTATGCGACTATGCGGTTGTTATTTTAAATTATTACAATATTATCTAAAATATTTCGACCGATAAATTCTTTGGTCTTCCCATTATTTTCCTCATAATAATATTTTCATAATACATGTATTATGTAATCATTTGATTTCAGATACATGTATTATGAAAATATTATTATGAGGAAAATACTGGGAAGACCAAAGAATTTTTCGGTCGAAATATTTTAGATAATATTGTAATAATTTAAAATAACAACCGCATAGTCGCATAAATCAGTAGTTATTCACTTTATTGTAATTATTTTTTTAAACATTTTCCTTTTTATTTTCGACCGATTCGTTCTACCGGCTTTCTTAAATTTTGAGATTTAACATTAGAGTTATTCAAAATATTTATACGATTATTTTTTATTAATCATTTCACCCAAGTAAGGTAATAAAGCAACTAAGACACAAGGGGTTAATAAAAGTTAGAGAATATAAGAAAAAACACTAACAGAATAAGAATTACGAAACAGTAAATTTAATTTTAAATGTATTTTATTTAATAGAAGAAAATGGACAAGTGGATAAAATCGTTGGTTTGTGAATTTAGTTATATATTGGTTGCGAGTTCAATTCCTGGTCAAGGAAAAAATGAACAAAACTAAATGAAAATAAGAACAGCCTTGAGAAAATGAGAATTAGACGAGATATCCTGAGACATGGGCAGTCGAACGAGAGCAGTCTGCCACAGTAGATTAAATAAAGAGTTGAGTTCGGAATTCCCTGAATATATCAACGCGGGTAACTTACAGAGCGAGCAATAAATGAACAGTACGGAAAATAAGTACTAGACAAGATATCCGGAGACATGGGCAGTGGAACGAGAAGAGTCTAACCCCGGATATTAAATAAAGGGTTCAGTTTGGAATTCCCAGAATATATCGGTCCAGATAACCTACAGGGCGAGCAATAAATGAACAGTATTAAATATAAGAACTAGATGAGATATCCCGTGACATGCGCAATGGAACGAGAACAGTCTGCCCTGGTAGATTAAATAAAGGGTTCAGTTCGGAATCCCCTGAATATATCGATCCAGGTAAACTACAGGGCGAGCAATAAATGAACAGTACTAAAAATAAGAACTAGACGTGATATCCCGTGACAAATGCAATGGAACGAGAACAGTCTGCCCCCGGAGATTAAATAAAGGGTTCAGTACGGAATTCCCTGAATATATCGATCCAGGTAACCTACAGGGCGAGCAATAAAGGAGCGGTACTAAAAATAAGCACCAGACGAGATATCCCGTGACGAGAACAATGGAACGAGAACAGTCTGCCCCCCGACATTAAATAAAGGATTAAGTTCGGAATCCCCTGAATTTATCGATCCAGGTAACCTACAGGGTGAGCAATAAATGAACAGTACTACAAATGAGAACTAGACGAGATATCCCGTGACATGGGCAGTGGAACGAGAACAGTCTGCCCCCGGAGTTTAAATAAAGGGTTCAGTTCGGAATCCCCTGAATTTATCGATCCAGGTAACCTACAGGGTGAGCAATAAATGAACAGTACTACAAATGAGAACTAGACGAGATATCCCGTGACAAGGGCAATGGAACGAGAACAGTCTGCCCCGGAGATTAAATAAAGGATTCAGTTCGGAATTCCCTGAATATATCGATCCAGGTAAACTACAGGGCGAGCAATAAAGGAGCCGTACTAAAAATAAGCACCAGACGGGATATCCCTTGACAAGTGTAATGGAACGAGAACAGTCTGCCCTGGTAGATTAAATAAAGGGTTCAGTACGGAATTCCCTGAATATATCGATCCAGATAACCTACAAGGCGAGCAATAAATGAACAGTACTAAAAATAAGAACTAGACGAGATATCCCGTTACAAGTGCAACGGAACGAGAACAGTCTGCCCCCGTAGATTAAATAAAGGGTTCAGTTCGGAATTCCCTGAATATTTCGATCCAGGTAACCTACAGGGTAAGCAATAAATGAACAGTACTAAAAATAAGAACTAGACGTGATATCCCGTGACAAATGCAATGGAACGAGAACAGTCTGCCCCCGGAGTTTAAATAAAGGGTTCAGTTCGGAATTCCCTGAATATATCGATCCAGGTAACCTACAGGGTAAGCAATAAATGAACAGTACTAAAAATAAGAACTAGACGTGATATCCCGTGACAAATGCAACGGAACGAGAACAGTCTGCCCCCGTAGATTAAATAAAGTGTTCAGTTCGGAATTCCCTGAATATATCGATCCAGGTAACCTACAGGGTAAGCAATAAATGAACAGTACTAAAAATAAGAACTAGACGTGATATCCCGTGACAAATGCAACGGAACGAGAACAGTCTGCCCCCGTAGATTAAATAAAGGGTTCAGTTCGGAATTCCATGAATATATCGATCCAGGTAACCTACAGGGTAAGCAATAAATGAACAGTACTAAAAATAAGAACTAGACGTGATATCCCGTGACAAATGCAACGGAACGAGAACAGTCTGCCCCCGTAGATTAAATAAAGGGTTCAGTTCGGAATTCCTTGAATATATCGATCCAGGTAACCTACAGGGTAAGCAATAAATGAACAGTACTAAAAATAAGAACTAGACGTGATATCCCGTGACAAATGCAATGGAACGAGAACAGTCTGCCCCCGGAGTTTAAATAAAGGGTTCAGTTCGGAATTCCATGAATATATCGATCCAGGTAACCTACAGGGTAAGCAATAAATGAACAGTACTAAAAATAAGAACTAGACGTGATATCCCGTGACAAATGCAACGGAACGAGAACAGTCTGCCCCCGTAGATTAAATAAAGGGTTCAGTTCGGAATTCCATGAATATATCGATCCAGGTAACCTACAGGGTAAGCAATAAATGAACAGTACTAAAAATAAGAACTAGACGTGATATCCCGTGACAAATGCAATGGAACGAGAACAGTCTGCCCCCGTAGATTAAATAAAGGGTTCAGTTCGGAATTCCCTGAATATATCGATCCAGGTAACCTACAGGGTAAGCAATAAATGAAGAGTACTAAAAATAAGCACTAGACGAGATATCCCGTGACAAGAGCAACGGAACGAGAACAGTCTGCCCCCGGAGATTAAATAAAGGGTTCAGTTCGGAATTCCCTGAATATATCGACCCAGGTAACCTACAGGTCGAGCAATAAATGAACAGTACTAAAAATAATAACCAGACGAGATATCCCGAGACATGGGCAGTGGAACGAGAACAGTCTGTCCTCGTAGATTAAATAAAGTGTTCAGTTCGGAATACCCTGAATATATCTATCCAGCTAACCTACAAGACGAGCAATAAATGAACAGTACTAAAAATAAGAACTAGCCGAGATATCCCGTGATAAGTGAAATGGAACGAGAACAGTCTGCCCCTGGAGATTAAATAAAGGGTTCAGTTCGGAATTCCTGAATATATCGATCCAGGTAACCTACAAGAAGAGCAATAAATGAACAGTACTAAAAATAAGAACTAGACGAGATATCCCGTGACATGGGCAGTGGAACGAGAACAGTCTGCCCCGGAGATTAAATAAAGGGTTCAGTTCGGAATTCCCTGAATATATCGATCCAGGGAACCTACAGGACGAGCAATAAATGAACAGTACTAAAAATAAGAACTAGACGAGATATCCCGTGACAAGAGCAATGGAACGAGAACAGTCTGCCCCCGGAGAATAAATAAAGGGTTCAGTTCGGAATTCCCTGAATATATCGACCAGATAACCTACAGGGCGAGCAATAAATGAGCAGGACCAAAAATAAGAACCAGACGAGATATCCCGAAACATGGGCAATGGAACGAGAACAGTCTGCCCCCGGAGATTATATAAAGGGTTCAGTTCGGAATTTCCTGAATATATCGATCCAGGGAACCTTCAGGGCGAGCAATAAATGAACAGTACTAAAAATAAGAACTAGATGCGATATCCTGTGACATGGGCAATGGAACGAGAACGGTCTGCCCCCGGAGATTAAATAAAGGTTTCAGTTCGGAATTCCCTGAATATATCGACCCAGGTAACCTACAGGGCTAGCAATAAATGAACAGTACTAACAATAAGAACTAGACGAGATATCCCGTGAAAAGTGCAATGGAACGAGAACAGTCTGTCCACCGTAGATTAAATAAAGGGTTCAGTTCGGGATTCGCTGTAGCTTACTCAGATTGATATGCACCTGAGTAAGGCCTGGAGGCGTCTACAACGGCTAAAACTTTGTGATAAAAACCAGAAAGAAAAAGACAATAGTCAGAATGTAAAATGATTATTTCTGGTACTTTTAATGTTCTCTCTCCCTTCTATTTTTCTTCATCTCATGTTTTTCTAACTCTCAGTAACTCTTTTCGTCTCAATGGCTTTATTGCCTTCCTTGAGCATAAATAAAATTCTGGATGCAGCCCGTCTTTAAAATTAAGAAACATCAAATATTGTACAACAAATTAAAATTTACTCAACTTTCCTGTCAACAAAACGAAGGGTACCGTTCATAATTTCGAGAAGATGCCCTTTACTTTCGGCCTTGTGCAAACGCTACGTCTAGAAAATCACCATTGGTCACTCGACGTGCTATACTCGGTAGCAAGCTTGTTTCGCTAGGTCAATTAATACCTAATAGTTAGTTCGAACCTCACTGGGTACCCCATAATTTCGGCCTTGTGCCACATCTAAGGTACGCTTAGAAAATCACATCGCGTGCTTCTACGTGGTGTAATGGTTAACAAGTTTGTCTGGCTAGATCAATTACGACCGAATAGTAAGTTCCATCCTCGCTGTGTGCTCTTACATTTGGCCTTCTGCCATATCTAAGCTACGCATTAGAAAGACCTTTGAGGACTTCGCCGTGGTGCAATGTTTATTAAGCTTGCCACGCTAGATCAAATTAGACTAACTAGTGAGTTTGATCCTCACTGTGTGCCCCGTACTTTCGGCATTTTGCCACATCTAAGGTAGGCTTAAAAATCGCCATAATTTTGGGAAGATTTGCCGCCTACATTTCACCTTCACTCAAACATTTGTTTGCTTTTATTCGACAAGGATTTTTGGCCTAGACAAATTTTAATTTCAACCAAAGATTTATCGCTATATTTGGCCCGGACGGGATAGAGTGTTTTACATTGACATTTCTAAATTTAATCATTTGTTATTCTTGCGATTATTATTATTATTATTTTTTTTTTATCACTGTTTTGTCGTCTTCGTTGTCGGAGCGCCGCCCGTGTCTCGGCGTCCGTGAAGTTACTGATAGCGAATATGATTGGTTGGCTGAAAAACAAACGCGAAAATTGAACGTTCGGTTTTGGTCTCCTCCATACAAAGTTATTTTTTCTTTTTTTCTCTTTTCTTTTTCCCATTTTTCTTTTTAATTTCTAGCAGTATTAAGAAGAGATTGCTACCAAAAACAAATTTACCTACATAGCTTACAGGATGACATGGAATTCCAGTAGGCTTAATCGTCAAATACAGGCACGCAACAAGAAAAAATATCACATACAGACTATATATATATATATATATATATATATATATATATATATATATATATATATATATAAGTTATCTTATGT
>OZ010611.1:12672258-12682258 GCA_963932145.1 Acanthosepion lycidas
ATCTTTCAAAACACGGTCAAGATATAAATCTAAATTTTACAATGAGAAAGGCGATAGATGTAATGTATGCCTTGTAGAAAAATCTTATCATATGCTTTTGGAATAGGGCCAACTCTGTGAAAAAAACTAAAAATAATCCGGGCCAGATCCAGACCCGCAATCCTGAAATTTGGGGATCCCAAACTTTTCATTACTGCGATTGTTTACGGCGATTTTTTAAAAAAAATTCCGTGATATTTTCTGAAATGTCAAACTGAACCCTTTATTTCGCTCACTGGGTTAGACGTTTCGATGTTTAATGGATGTCAGTTATCACCTGTTAATTCCCCTCTCCAAGTTCTCCACTTCCTTAACCGTGTATAGATCTCTTTGGGTTTTGTCACTGGACCTAACCAAAGCCTTTATCCACTGTGCCATGCGTTCTTGTGCTCGTGTATGAATTTCTGGGTATTATAAACCTAATGTCTTCAGCAACCATTTTTTACCAGTGCTCATATTTGTGACACTATTTACGTCACTAGAAAGAAAGAAGAAACAAAAAGATAGGCGAGAATTAAATTTAGGTGTTAAGAAGCCATCACGAAAAGGACACTAAGCGGTGTTATTTTTCTGGCAGGGAAAAGTGGTAAGATTTTTATTTCCATTGTTGAGAAAGTGAAACACAGAATTTAATCTGACTTATGTTACGGGGCGGAGAGTAAGATATGTCCAATCTGCCCATGGCAATGGTAAAGGGAATTTTCAAGTTGGACAAGTTACCTCCCGCTGAATTCTAAAGAGATAAAAATAAAAATTAATTAAGCACGCACTGTCCGAGAAAAACAAGTGTCCGCTGACCACCATGAAGTAAAGGTTAAGCCTTTGTCTATATGCAGAATATCATTGAGAGGAGCATCTTTTTATCGTCAGGGCTGGCTATGATAGCGAAACTATTTTATCGGATCAGTAATTGGCACCAAGAATGCAAATACGTCCAAATGGCCACCCACTTGATGCTGATGAAAATCTGATTGACGAATTCCAGGTGATTCGGTTAAGATAAGAGTCTAGGGTGTGATGTCTCCTCGAAGAAAGGAAAGAAAATAAAAAAAAAATGGGAAAATAATTTTTTTTCTTTGAGCAAGATTTTTTAAACCGAGGCTAGTCTGGCCACACCCACGCTGCTGAGCGCCCATTGGCTGAATGGTGGCTGATACCGAATCTAACCAGATTCCCATCCGAATCACCAAAAGGTTAGAACGTCACATTTGGTGCCGCGACCAATACCAAGCCAGTTCGTCGTCACAGGACAGCATAGCACGACGGACGCGGCTAGGCAGACGTCACATTTGGCGCAGCGACACCGGGGGGACGTCACATACTGCATTTTTTTGCTGTTATCATTACGTAGAACGTAATTTAAGAGACCATATAGAGATCATGGCGTCACCCTCTTCCTCTAGCCCACGAACCGATTGAGAACGGAATTGGTAAATATTTGTAAAGATCACGAACTATATATTACTACCATCACCAATCCTAAAGTGATCAACTTCCTCGATGTAACTTTAGACCTGAATAATCGCTATAATAAAACTTACAAAAGGGAGTTGTATAATCATTAATACGTTAGTAAAGAAAAAATCAACGACCACAAAATTTTAGATAATTTATATAAATTAGTCCATCTTAGATTATCCACCAACTGCAGCAATAAGGAAATATTTGATAATAATAAAATTAAATATATAAAAGCTTTAGAATTAAGCAATCATAAAATAAAATTAGAAGATTTAGAAAAAAAAAACAAAGAAAATTAAACAGAAACACCATAAGCTTAACATCATATGGTTTAATCGATCTTTTAATCATGTTCAGCCGAATATCGAAATAATTTTTCTAAATTGAATTCATAAGCACTTTAATCTTTCACCGAAACTAAAAAAAAAAGATTTTTAACGAAAATGGCTTTATTTTGTCAGGTATAGCTGCGTTAATAAAATAAATAAATCTATGTCTAAATATAACAAAGTTATATTAAACGAATATATTTCCAAGAAAGTCAATAATTACTTTTAATGGCGTCTGTGTGTGTGTGTTTGATAGAATCACTGAACAAAGCATTTCAGAAGAAATTTGTGAAAAGCATTTGAATATTTAAATATTTTTTATTTTATTTCCAATGCTTCTCTCTCAATATATATGCGTGTATGTGTAAAACAATTCCACGAAAGATGAACCGATTGAGAAAGAAGGTAATAAAACTTTGTAAAAATCACTAACTAAAGATTGTCACTACCACCAATGCTAAAGTGATCAACATTCTCGATGTGACCTTTAACCTCAATAATGGTTAATACAAACCATATACCAAAGAATCTATATAACGATAGACAGGTCAGTAAAGAATCAAGCCACTACCAAAAAATTCTAGGTAATTTACATAAATCAGTCCAAGTTAGATTTTCATGTTAGCCAGAGTTTCATGCAGAATGTAATTCAGGAGACCGGACTCTATAGAGATCAAAGCGTCACCCTTTTCCGTAAAACTAGCCCACGAACCGATTGAGAAAGGAATTGGTAAATATTTGTAAAGATCATTGTAAAGATCAAAACTATATATTACTACCACCTCAAATACAAGCGTGGTCAACTTCCTCGAAGTAACTTTAGAAATTTTTCATACGATAACAATTTTTATAATTTGGAAATTAATTTGAGAATAATCGAAATTAATTGCCAAATTAACCCATGAAATAAAAATAATTGTTCGAAAACCATACCAATACATAGAAAAGCGTGCAAATACAACAAAAACCTTCTAGGAATTAACTAGTGATACAAAATACTTCAAGCCATAGAATGGTTTACTAATAAAAAAAGGAAAAATGAATGTACATATATTCAATTCGATATTTGTGATTTTTGTCTGTCGATCACCGAGAATCTGTTATGTCGACTATAAATATAGCAATGTATTACTGTCCAAGAAGCAACCGAAAATAAATATCATAAAGCAGCCACAAAAACCTATTCTTTTCCATAATGATTATCTGTGGACCAAAAAATAAAATAACCTGGAAATCAGTGTTTTTATGGGAGCGTATGACTGTGAATTATTTGGTATTCTATTATTAGGGCTGCTTCGATTTCTTTTCGACGTAAAGGAGACCGGACTGAATTGTAGCAACGGGTAAAATGAAAAGCACATGCAACTCGAAGAGAAAATAATGCCATAATCCTGATGTTGACGTTCCACACTACTTCAGATAAAAGGTTAGGAAGGAAACCCCATTCAATACTGGAAAGAGCAATAACAACTACGAACTTGAGAAGCCTATTCACTTGCAAAAATTGTTTCGAGAGAAAAATTTTAGAAATTTCAACCAACAGCAGTAATGGCTACTCGGCCAATGAATACCGAATGTTTCCCTATGAGGAAACGGCTATTATTATCTTTACCACATATATACTCATCGTTGTTCGTGCACAAGAATGAACTGTCTCTAGCAAATATAGCTCGGCATTGAATCCATCTCAATCAGTCGAGCTAATAAGTAAATCTTTGACAGTCATGTTCATTGACCCGAACATCTTCAAGATCTAACGTGACAAGTCGAAAGAAAACGCGGTCCGTTTCAGGGCGCCTTGAACCAACCGAAAAATAATGGCACTGATTTTGAAAAATTCATCTGACATTCGATCAAGTCCTTCTTTCACTCTAGTAAACCTTGCCCAGGCGGTGAGCTACACACGAATAATCTGATTGACGAACACCTAACAATTTTCATAGTTATTTCTGACATTCTTCGGCAATGTGTCAAATATTTCTTCTTTCTTTCTTTCTTTCTTTCTTTCGTTTACTCGCCTTTCGCGATTTGATCATTACATTTTTCTTTCTTTCTTTCTTTTTTCTGCTGTTTTTTTCTTTCATTTTTTTTTCATGATGCTTTTGATATTAGAATTCTTTCTTTCTTTCACTCTTACTTTCTCTTTTCTGTCGTTCATTATTTCTTTCATTCCTCACGCTGCTTTTGATATTATGATTAATCTTTCTTTCGTTCTTTCATTCATTCACTCTTTGCTTTTTTCTTTCTTTTTTTCTTTCTTTTTATTTTTCTTTCTGTTATGGTCCGGTTCCTTGTACCACGGTGATAGTCCAAGGTAGAACCAATAAAGAAGAACTCGAATACGGATATGGAATAACACAGATATATTACAAACAGGAATATATACAGAGAAGTAGAAAGTGTTAGTGTTATGGTCCGGTTCCTTGTACCACGGTGATAGTCCAAGGTAGAACCAATAAAGAAGAACTCGAATACGGATATGGAATAACACAGATATATTACAAACAGGAATATATACAGAGAAGTAGAAAGTGTTAGTATGAACAATCAGGTTTAGTAGGGAGAACAATGTAGTCTCAACCAATAAAGAAGAACTCGAATACGGATATGGAATAACACAGATATATTACAAACAGGAATATATACAGAGAAGTAGAAAGTGTTAGTATGAACAATCAGGTTTAGTAGGGGGAACAATGTAGTCTCAACCAATAAAGAAGAACTCGAATACGGATATGGAATAACACAGATATATTACAAACAGGAATATATACAGAGAAGTAGAAAGTGTTAGTATGAACAATCAGGTTTAGTAGGGAGAACAATGTAGTCTCAACCAATAAAGAAGAACTCGAATACGGATATGGAATAACACAGATATATTACAAACAGGAATATATACAGAGAAGTAGAAAGTGTTAGTATGAACAATCAGGTTTAGTAGGGAGAACAATGTAGTCTCAACCAATAAAGAAGAACTCGAATACGGATATGGAATAACACAGATATATTACAAACAGGAATATATACAGAGAAGTAGAAAGTGTTAGTATGAACATTCAGGTTTAGTAGAGAGAACAATGTAGTCTGAACCAATAAAGAAGAACTCGAAGGCGGATATGGAATAACACAGATATATTACAAACAGGAATATATACAGAGAAGTAGAAAGTGTTAGTATGAACAATCAGGTTTAGTAGAGAGAACAATGTAGTCTCAACCAATAAAGAAGAACTCGGACACGGATATGGAATAACACAGATATATTACAAAACGGAATATATACAGAGAAGTAGAAAAGTGTTAGTATGAACAATCAGGTTTAGTAGTAATTGTCTGAACGCGATTCTGTTTCGGTCTGCCTCTGACTCGACTGACTGACTGACTCGCTCGCTCTCTCTGACTGTCTGACAGACTCCTGACGGACTTCACTGCAGACTTCAGACTGAACAGTATTTAGTCACCCCACCACGAGGGCATCATGTGGCACAAGGCCGGTTTAACTTGGGATCTCCGAACCCGTGAGCTCGACCAAAAAGATGCCCTTTGAACCCGTATAAATGGGCTCAGGGTCGGTCTACCTCCCCGAAAGAGACTCCGCCCTTCGGCGTAGCCTCCTTCGGGTTCCTCCCCGCCCGTGGGTAGAGAGTTCAACCGATCAGCCGGTCGCCCGACTTCGGACCGAACTCTCGGCTTCCTCTTGAGGCACAGTATTTATTACGTATGGAAGAGTCCATTATGTTATTATGGGTAAGGTCCCGTAACACTTTCTTTCATTTTTCACGCTCGTTTTGATATTTCTTTCTTTCTTTTTTCCTTTAGCCCTTTCTTTAGCCCTTTCTTTCTTTCTTTTTATCTGTTGTTCTTTCTTTCTTTTTTCTGTCCTTCTATCTTTCTTTCATTTTTCAAGCTCCTTTTGATATTAAGATTAATCTTTCTTTCTTTCTTTCTTTCTTTCATTTTTTTTCAATTCCTATTTACGATTAATCTTTCTTTCTTTCTTTCTTTCTTTCACTCTTTCTTTCTTTTTTTCTGTATTTATTTCTTTCATTTTTTTCACGCACTTTTCGATATTAGGATTAATCATTCTTTCTTTCCTTCCTTCTTTCTTTTTTTGCTTTTTTCTTTCTTTCGTTCTACTTTTATTATTTGATTATTACTTTTTTCTTTCTTTATCACTTTTTCTTTCTTTCTTTTTTTCTTTCTTTCCTTCCTTATTTCTTTCTTCCTTTCTTTCATTCACGTATTTGATTATTATTTTTCTTTCTTCTTTTTTCTTTCGTTCAGTCTTTTTATTATTTGATCATTACTTTTTCTTTCTTTTTTCATTCTTTCTTTGCTTCTTTCTTTCCTTCTTTTTTCTTTGTTTTTGCAATTTTAATAATTACTTTAATTTCTCTATCTCTTTTTCTTTCTTTTTTTCTTTCTTTTTTCTTTCTTTCCTTTCTTTCTATGACAATGAGGTTGTGTTAAACATTATTTCTTAAAGCATAAAGAGGGTTAAGTCCAAAATGAAATATGAACTTGAAGATAAAGAGACAGAAACAGAGAATGGAAGATATTTTCCTTGCGGAAGTGAAGAAAAGGCCATCTGAGTTGTCTCGCCCCTACGAATTGGAACGATACGCCGTGAATTTACTTATTTTTATCTATCGAAAATCTGACATGCAGTTAAAGCCAATTGGGAAATGGCTTTCTCTCTTTCTTGGGAAATTTGAAAAACGCATATTGGCGAAAAGAGAATCAAACGGAAATTATATTTTCATTAGCAAAAACGAATTGAGAAATAAAAACAGAGAATAAACCCGCTGCGAAGATTAGGATTATGAAAATAGATCCGTCATAACAGGACAGGTGATCTGATTTATATTTTCGCTAGGAGGGCGACCGGCCTAAGGATGGAAAACATCATGTCCCCTTGTTGAGAATTTTGGTAAACAAATATATTTTCATTGGTGAAAACAAATTGGGAAATATTTCTTATCTATCGCTCGGAATATTAAAAAGAGAAGGTGATCTGTGTTTTCACTGGACAGGTGGGTCCAGGAAGGAGAGTCAGAAATTGAAATTGATAAGGAGAATAAAACACGTCCTTTCTCCTACACATTTTAAAAATTAGATTTATCACGAAGATAAGTGGCGATAGTTAGAATACCACAAAGGAAGGAAGAAGGAGCAGAATTTAGCCCCGCTTGTGCGGAGTAGCAGTGCGAGATGTGAAGTGAAGAAGGTTGTAATTAAGGGAGGAGCAACACATCTTACTATTCCCAACGAAGGTGGATATTTCTCCAAATTTAAGAAAGCAGAAATAGGAAACAAAGAAAACCTGTATCAGGATTAATGAGAATTGGGGTATCTTCGAATTCCAAGAATCCTTCGACCCCACGCCAGTTTTGGCCCAAAATGCATATAAGCAGTTGATTTGGGAGAGTTTGCAGACTTTGGACTGAGAATCCGCATCGTGTGTCTCTGAAATCCATGTTTCCTGATTCCAAGCCTTTGTACCTACAAAAGTTTGGTCATACCCCAGTGTCACTTTAGAGATTGACGCGGGAAGTGTTAATTTTTGTTGCACCAAGAGCTATATAAACTAACTGAAGATTAATCCCGCGAAATCTTTCGTTTTTTTTTTCCTTGTGAAGATGTTTTTGTCCCTTAATATAGCACCTGCCACGGTTTGAACCAGCGCTGCCAGACTGCGGTCTTTGAGCTTTCACTGCTCTGAGATGAAGAACTCAGAGGAAGCAGAGTTGGTGGGGAATGAAGCGGGCAGCGACAAACAAGCAGCTTGGACCAGCGTCAGTATTGACCAGCGCATAGATAGCACCGTGGTCAAAACGTCGTTCTAAGAACCTGGTCACCGGACCACTAAAAATTGATGACACCACCTTGCGGCGGCGGGGGGCAGCGGCGAAAGATTAGATCATTACTTTTTTTTCTTTCTTTCTTTTTTTTTTTCTTTCGTTCGCAGGACTTTTGCTATTAGATCATTACTTTTTCTGTTTCTATTTTTCTTCTTTCTTTCTTTCTTCTTTTTTCTTTCTTTCTTTCTTTCTGTAAGTCTTTCTTTCTTTCTATTGTATTATATTGTACTTTCTTTCTTCCTTCCTTCCTTCCTTCCTTCCTTCCTTGCTTTCTTTCTTTCTGTAAGTCTTTCTTTCTTTCTGTAAGTCTTTCTTTCTTTCTGTAAGACTTTCTTTCCATTGTATTCTATTGTATTCTATTCTATTCTATTGTACTTCCTTCCTTCCTTCCTTCCTTCCTTCCTTTCTTTCTTTCTTTCTTTCCTTGTTTCTTTCTTTTTTTCTTTCTTTAACTTTCCTCTTGCTATTTGATCATTCCTTTTTTTTTCTCCTTTTTCTATTCTTCCTACCTTCATTCTTGCACAGGCTTTTTTCTATTAATAATTACATTTTATTTATTTATATCTTTTTCTTTCTTTCTTTCTTTCTGTCTTTCCTTCTTTCTTTCTTTCTATTTCTTTCTGTCTTTCCTTATTTCTTTCTTTCACTCTTCTTTTACTATTTGATCATTTTTCTCTCTTTCTTTCTTTCTGTCTTTCCTTCTTTCTTTCTTTCTTTCGTTCACGCTCTTTTTTGCTATCTGATAATTACTTTTTCTTTTTTTATTCTTTCTTTATATTTTTCTTCTTTTTCTTCTACATCGATTCTTTTTTTGTCTTCATTCATTATTCGATCTCATTTTTTCCTTCGTTTCTTTCTTTTTCCCCGTTTTATTTCGTAAATTTGTCTTCTTCGGTGATATTTGAATTCTTTCTTTTTAGTCTTTACTTTAGTTTTCCTCTTCTTTTTCGTCACTTCTTTTTCTTCTTCTTTTTCCTTTTTTCTTCTTCTTTTTCCTTTTTTCTTCTTCTTTTCTCCTTTTTCTTCTTCTTCTTCCTTTTTTCTTCTTCTTTTTCATTTAACTTCTTTTTCCTTCTTCTTTTGCCATTTTTCTTCTTCTTTTGTCTTTATTCTTCTTCTTTTTCCTTTTTTCTTCTTCTTCTTCCTTTTTTCTACTTCTTTTTCCTTTTTTCTTCTTCTTCTTTTTTTCTTCTTCTTTTTCTTTTTTTCTTAAGCTTTTTCCCTTTGTCTTCTTTTTCCTTTTTTCTTTTCTTTTTACCTTTTTTAGTCTTTTTTCTTCTTCGTTTTCCTTTTTTCTTCTTCGTTTTCCTTTTTTCTTCTTTTTCCTTTTTTCTTCTTCTTTTAACTTTTTTCTTCTTTTTCTTTTTTTCTTCTTCTTTTTCCTTTTCCCTTCTTTTTCTTTTTTCTTTTTCTTTTTCCTTTTTTCTTCTTTTTTCTTTTTTTCTTCTTCTTTATCTCCCTATTGATCGTAATTCATCTCTTCTTTTTCTGCAACCTTTTCTTCATTGATTATTCCTATTCTCTTTTTTCTTCGTTTCTTTCTTTTTCGTCAATTTCCTTCCATCTACTAACTTCTTTATTTTCTTCCTTTAGATTCTACTTCCTATCTTCTTCTTTCTCTTCTTCATTGATTAATTCGATGTTTTTTCCTTCACTTCTTTTTCTTCTTCTTCTTTCATTCTTCAGGTGTAACCTGATGAATCAATTGATTCCTGCAAGCGTGCATAATTTGTCGGCCAGGATCGATGCCAGTCAGTCATTTTGTCCGACATGAAAGCGTACAATTTTCAGGCCGAAGGCAAAACACCACGTGGCTAAAGGCCAGAGACGTTCGCCAGCCAAGATCATGTCATAATTCTATCCTTATTCGTCTGATATTTTATTTATTTATTTTGTCTGTCTAAAATTCACCTCATAGCACATATAAGATGTCACGTCAAATAATATATGTAGCGATTCTTAGAGTATGTTTAAAACACTTTATGCAAAATGGAGAATTAAACTAATTCATAATTCTGGAATTTTTCCCTGTATCCGGTCGCCTTTGGGCATACTTTTATTCTAGTAATTTTTCATATTTTGAAATCACCTCTCTCTTTCTTTCTCTATATACATACATATATATATATATATATATATATATATATATATATATATATATATATATATATATATATATATATATATATATATAGATGGATTAAGTCCGACAATTATTTTAATAATATAGGAAACTATGTTGGTTCATTTTTAGCGAATACTCTCAAAAATGCACGCTGAAAAATTTGGATGAGTCTAATGGTGATT